>JAQMCX010000002.1:19691635-19798400 GCA_029814765.1 Acanthurus leucopareius | reverse complement strand
ATTTTTTTAATACTTATTACTATTAGTAATTAAGTCTATGTCAATCACCAAACACCCATCTGTTCCAAATCCCAACAGTTGCATATTCAGTCTGAAACATTTAATACTATCAAGGAAAAACGTTTGTCCCAAAGTTTTCAGAGGCTTTTAAAAAAAGTTTTTGTTCAACAGTGACTTACCCCCATCTTCTCCAGAGATTTGGCCAAAACATCGCAACCCTTTTTCTGATTGACGAAGATGATGATGGGAGGCTCGAAGCCTTGTGACAGCACCTCCAACAGCTTCTTCCTGCACCACAAAGAATATAAAAACCTCTCAGTACGACAGTTTGACAGGCCTAAAGGGGATGTTTGTTGTTTACAGTTGTACGTTTGCTCACCTCTTCTCTCCTTCTGACATAAGCAGGACCTTCTGTTCGACTCTCTCGTGAGGTTTGCCAGCAGAGCCGATGTACACCACAGCCGGACGTCTCAAGTAGCTCCTAGCCAGCCTCTCCACCGCTGGAGGCATGGTAGCTGTGAACATGACCGTCTGAAAGGTACGAGACAAATACAAGCTGAAAACACAAACAGCCAGAGGACCTGGAATGTATACATGAATCTTGTTTATAAAATAGTGTTTGCAAACGTTAGACGGATGTACACACTTGTCTGTATTTATGTTTTCCAGACTCAAAGTTCATCATCATCTTCTCAGGGTCCTCAGCCTCATCGGTGTCTGGTTTCTGATTAGTCACTGGGATGTACTCCAGAATCTTTTGGACATCGGGCTCGAAGCCCATGTCAATCATACGATCGGCCTCGTCAAGGACCACGTATGTGCAGCGGCCCAGGACCAGGTACCTGTTCTCCAGCACATCAATCAGACGACCAGGGGTGGCGATCACAATCTGTTCGACAGGGAAAACACGCAGTCAGTGAATATGTGCATTTAGAGTCCATAGCATCTTATATTTACCTACCTAATGTACTGGCAAGGTGGGCTTTCTGCCACTTTAAAAACAGTCTTTGTGTGTGTGTGTAGTGTCTGACATGATGTTTTTTTCTTAAATTGCTATGGTTTGGTAAACTGAAACAGACACTTTTTCAACAAAATTCCTTTTCAACACTCTACAACTGTTTGAAAACTCTGCCTTTGTACAGGATTTCCGGATACAGAACACATAGTCAGTGTAGGGAGTTATTACATCAGGCGATTTAAAGAGTGCTTTCAGATACCAGAAAATATCATCAGTTTGCATGTGGCTTTAACTATAAATGGATGGAGGGGGTCAGTGAGCTGTAAACATAGATCGTCATAGGTGTAAATGTTAAATGTTTTACCTCACAGCCCATCCTGAGACGGAAGCCCTGGTCCTCTCTGGAGATTCCTCCAATCACAGCCACTGTGCGGATGCCAAGCGGTTTACCAAACTTGATGGTCTCTTCTTCAATCTGCTGCGCCAACTCACGAGTCGGGGCCAGAATCACAGCATAAGGACCCTGGTCTGAGTCCTCAATTCTGAGCACACAGCCAATCAGAGAGCAAAGGAATGTAACAGAGAGTTAAATTAGAAAAAAAAAAGCAGCTACGGCACTTGAAAAAAAAATGGAGTGCGTAATTATTAGCAGATTTACTTAAAATTATTAAGTCGAGTTGTGTTACCTGTCAATTTTTGGCAGGGTTGTAATCCAGACCAACAGAGGAATCAGGAAAGCAGCCGTTTTACCACTACCTGTCTCAGCCACACCAATGATGTCACGGTTCTGTAGACCAATAGGAATAGCCTGCCTCTGAATAGGTGTTGGATCCTGGATTGTAAGAGAAAAAAATCATTAGTGATTAAATTAACCAAAGAAAGAGAAAACACAGTAATGAGTTGTAAGTTTGTACGTCAAATAACAATTAATTTCAACTATTACAATCAAGCATTTCACAAACAAAAGGAGGACGAATAAGATTTAAAGTAACAAAAATCAAATTCTCCACCCCTCTGTGAAAACTTGCACATGAAGACTCAACTGACCTTGTAGCCACATTTGTCGATGACCTCCAAGATGTGTGCAGGCAGTGAATACTCCTTCCAGTTCCTGATAGGATTTGGGATCTTTCCTCCCTTGGTGGTGATGCTGTAGTCCTCTCTGAAGATTCTCCAGTCTCTGTCTGTCATCTCGTCCAGCTTCTTCTGAGACCAGTGTCTGTCATCCCATCGCTGCTTCGCCTCCTTCTTACGCATCTTCTTCAGTCTTGTCCTGAGGGGAGAATAATGTTTGGATTGTGGGAAAGTTGGAGGTGAGGCTGAGGTTGCAGTAAATGTCACTAACTTCTTCTTTCTAGACTGTTTTATTTAAAAATGTATTAATCTTTTAATGGTTCGGATTAGATTTGCTCCTTTAGGACTCAAACGAAAATGAAAAATTCTGTTCACTCACTCTTCCTGCTCCTTCTCCTCCAGGGTTCGCCTCTTTTCCATCAGGTCACCATAAAAACGTGACTGCTCTCTTTTCTGCTGTTTCAAGTCGATGCCAGCGATAAATCCTCGTCCGTACAGCTGTACCTGATGCTTTTCTTTGTAACTGGAAGACAGATTGGAGACATCACACTGTTTAGTCAAAACAAAAGCATGCTTCGATTCAGTGGATAAATATTCTACTGATGCGATGTGTTTCTATTGACTCACATTGGATTGTAGTCGACTGAGGTGTCTTCAGAGGCGTCCCACTCAAACACAAACTTCCTGTCATTCAGGTGTCGAGTTCTACGGCGTTTCTTGATCCCACCCAGATAACGCTCCTGTAAAGACCAGATGTATCATGGTTTGATTATGTTTTACAATCCACAATAATACAGATTTAAAAAAATTATAAAAAATAGAGTATTCTCAGGACTGACCTTGATGGCGTGGAGCTCTTTGCTTTTATCTTTCTCTTCTCTGAGCTTTTGTCGTCCATCATCATCTTCATTTCCATTGTTCTCTCGCTCCATTCGCTCCCTTCGTTCTCGTCTCTCCCTTTCCTGGGGGTCCTCTGTTACACACACACACACAAACATACACTCAGTTCGGATCAAAAGGCTTCTATGACAGCATTAAAAATCATTTCAAAACTGAATGAATCAGAGCCTAATCCACACCCAGCATTTTTCTGCCCATATCCTGGAAAACCCTTCTCTTCTTTCTCTCATCATCCAAGAACCTCTTCCTCTCCTCAATCTGTAGCTCCCTGCGTTTCAGAGCTTCAGCTTCTCGTTCCGCCTTGGAGAGGAACTTTGGCTAAAAAAGACAAAATAAAAAAAGAAGTAATGAAAAAACTAATGGAGTTAAAAAAAAAGGATAAGAAAATGTGAACCTCAGGAAACTTCCTACCTTTGCCTCCGCTTCCTCTTCTGCCTTCTTCTTGGCAAGAAGCTCTTCCAAGGACAAAGGCTGAACCTGGACAGAGGCAATGGAGGTCAACATCCAAAATAACAATTTAAGAACTAAAGTGATGCTTTAAAAGATTCTGCCAAACCAGATTTGTACCTTCTCTTTCTTCTTTTTTTCATCTTCCTCCTCTTCTGTTTTTATATCCTTATCTTTCTTTAATTTGTCCCTTGACTTGGGTGAGGAACTTCTGTAAAGGAAAGCAACAGACTGAATTTTAATAAGTGTAATCACCTTCTTTAAAGATAATGAGTCACTCATTTTATATTTCATTGATAAATATGTAGAAAAAGAAAAGTTCGGCATATCCAAATCTTCCTGTTATGACTGTACCACAGTCATTTTTTGACTTTTGAATCTTATATTAAGGTTTTCGAACAAAGCATCAAATGCTTGTCATACTTTATGACTTTAACATGAGTAAATACAATTGTCTTACATTTTTTCAGGTTTTATATAAAATGTTACATCTTTAAGATGTAAAACTAATTATTCTGAAGAAAATTCTTCTTTTTTCCTCCCAAACAAAATGATTCAGCATTTTCATGTCATGTGATTCCTCTCCATCTTACAAATTTGTTTATTCGCATACCTGGACCTCTTGCTGCGATCTTTATCACGTCGATGGCCATCTCTGTCTTTACGGCCTCTGTCTCTGTCCTTATCTCTGTCACGCTCCTTGTCTCTATCCTTGTCTTTCATGCGTCGGTCTCTGTCATTGAAACATAAATCAGAGACAGTTTTATTTCAAGCATTAGATGAAGTGATGCTCAGCTATGCAGCCATGTGTTTCTGTAATAGTATAAAGGGATTTTAATGTTGAAAAAATGTCTAGTTTTAAAGATGTTTTACTGCTCTTCAGTTACCTTTCTGCAGATTTAGAACGATTACGCTCACGTGAACGATGGCGTTTGCGTGAAGGTGAAGATTTGCGATCCCGCTCTCGTGACCGGCTGCGTTTTCTCTCTCTATCTTTGGTCCCTGAGGATTCGGCATCCTTCTTGTCTGTGGAGTCGGCTGCCATCTGCAAATAGAAAGAGTATGTGGGTATCATCACATTCTTGTAGTTCAAACTCATCTTTTAAAAAACAATTATTTTCATTGTGCTATTATAGGACGACATAAATTCATGAACAACCTTCAGGTATGGGGAACTGTTATGGGGGACTTGATAATTGTTTTAACGTTTTTCCTAATTCCTAATGTGTCTGTTTCATTTACAAATGAAACAGACACAATTCAGGTCACACATAATTAATTACGTTTGTACCCACTTGAAGACATAAAACTTTAGTATTTGTCCATCAGTTACTTCCATTATAGAATAGAATAGAATAGAATAGAATAGTTTTTATTGTCATTGTACAAGTACAACGAAATTGAAAGTGCAATCTCTCAAAAGTGCATACTTATAAATTATTTTGCTCAGCATCAGCATCCCAAAATGGGCAATAGTGATATTTTAATTTTTTTTCCCCCAAAGCAGCAGTTTGTTACTAGAGCAAAACCAGGCGAACAACTAAGAGACGATCATAAAACAAAACACAAATGATGCAATATATTTTATGTTCGGATTAATCTGTTGTTTCACTTGACGAAACTCCCCTTGAGCACTTTAAACTAAAATTTAAGATGAAGATTAAAAGTGAAACATTATCAAGCGCTGTTTTAACCATGAATATCTCCACGGTTTCGGGCTTATGTATTAACTTCATGACGAACAACTCCTAAGGGCAAGTTGCAGTGTTCTTTATTCGGTAAAAGTTTCAGTTTTGTTTTAAATTCATACAAGAGGTAACTAACCGAAGAATTGAAAAGACTTACTTTTAATTTATCATGTTATGTGATGCAAAAAACTAAGTAACTTAGCCTCTGCAGAGTGGATGCACTGGATGGTGTGAACAAGCTAGCTCCTAGCTAGCAACTTAGCAAAATGGCTAATTATGTTCAAGAAAGTGTGAAATATAAAAAATAACCATCCATTCAAATCAAACGTTTGAAATTTTTAAAACACAACAGGAGAATGTGTGGTGTACAACATAGCTTACCTTTATTACTTGTCAACAAAACACTTGCGATTTACCTACGCTTCAATAGGACGCCATATCGCACGGCACGAGCTTAAACCAACAAGGGTTTGTGGGAGTTGTAGTACTGGACGTTCCTTACAGAGTGGAAATAAAGGCGTCTAAACCTACACTTCCCAGCGGAGCGGCTAGATTTTCTCAGGCCCCCGATTGTTTGGCACAAGAACAACTAATTGCCTGACCAAAAATAACTTTTTTAGTCTGACTGCGGTTGCCCTTTTAAGCACAAGGTGGCAATCGTGCCTCAAGTTAACATGACGCTGATTTGAAAAATAATTCCTGCAGAAGTTGATACTTTACTGCAGGTCTAGATTTTTCTTTTATCAATTAAACAGAATGGCGGTCAGTTCACAACTAATGTTCACTGTTTATCCTGTTTTAGCATTACGGCAGGTAACATAAACATATTTAACGGGTAACTTTAAGAGCTTCTTTAAAGAATCTCTATCTGTCTCTTTAATACAAAGAAAATGAGAAGATTTGAATTAATAACATATCCGGAGCCTTGATAAGTAGATGAACACTTAAAAAATAAAATTGTGAATTTCATCCTGCTGTAGGAGCCAGACTTATCAGTCTAATGTTGATACTGTTGACCATAGACAGTGGAGTCATGATGAAACAGGTCTGTCTACTCACTATCACTTAAATACACTATCCTCTGCAGCAGATTGACATTCAAGATGTGCTGTTAGTGCAGAGACCAGACTATGTTTCTGTAATCTAAATCATCCTCTTGTGTGTTTGTGCACGCGTGTGTGTGTGTGCATGCTTTTGTAGACAGATAAAAGACACTTTAGATGCTGTTATGCCTGACTACAGTCCAGATTGGCTCAATGCTGATTCATATTCTGGACCTGCCTTTTCATCCACTGGAAGATCAAGAGAGATTTATGGAGCCCTTCTGAAGGTGAAACAGTTTCAGTAGGAACATCAAAGTTGACGGTATAAAAAATAAAAAAGCACAAAAGGGAAAGATAAAGGGAGGGAAATAATAGACTGGTTAGACAGTTAAAGTCAGACTTGTCTTTTATATCATGAATTGTGCTCATTATCATTAGCGTCTATGTTTTCCCTGATTAGCTTTCATTATATTCTAAACATATTTGATTAAGAGTCTGAGAATGAAAGCTGCACATGAAATTAATTATGAAATTCATGTCTGTCATACACCCACTAGGCCAACAAAAGAGCTAAGTGGTATTACAAGTATGTCCTTAATTGAGAGAATGTGTTTTAGGTTTACTTGCATGCAGCTATGTTTAATGTTATTAATTAATGTTTTTATTTAAACCTTTGCTGTGATATTTCAGAATATCTGCAATGAGAAGAGTAAATTCTGTGGTTTGTCAATCTTTTTTTAAATTTACTTCTACATTATTTTACAATGCCTCTGAACACTTACAACAAGATTGAAAAGAGGCACTATCTCTCGCCGCTACGATAAACTAGACACTACGATCTGATTAAGCTTCCATTTTGTTATCTACCGCAGGATTTGATCAGCTGGAGTGAAACAGGATTGACCTATGTGATAAGCATGATATCAGTGGACAATATAAAGCCTGTCAGGTTGAGCAAACAAATTCAGCTGACCTTTTTCACAACAGACTTTTTGACATATAATCGAAGGAAAAAAACAGGTGTTACCAGTAACATTAACAGTGGCTCTGCTGGGTCCATGCAAGCCACAGCAGTTTG
This sequence comes from Acanthurus leucopareius, assembly GCA_029814765.1. Classification (NCBI taxonomy): domain Eukaryota; kingdom Metazoa; phylum Chordata; class Actinopteri; order Acanthuriformes; family Acanthuridae; genus Acanthurus; species Acanthurus leucopareius. Next base: position 19,791,212 of record JAQMCX010000002.1, on the reverse strand, counting down.
TCAGTGAGTCAGTATGCTCAATAACATGAGCTCTAAATAACAAGAGTTTGAAACAGAAGGAACAAAATGGATTTCAGACGGAATGATTTTTTAAGTTATTTACCAGTGTGATTTTCATACTGTAACGTATCAAAATGTCTTCAAGGACACTAGTCATGTAAGCATAGGCAGGCAGAGCCAAACAAAGGCATACTGGACCACTAAGGCTCTACAGACTGTAAGAGGAAGTGGCTCTCAAATGAGAACATAGAGTACTATTGGTTTGGTAATGAGGAGTAGGCATTCAAACAGGTTATTAGCCAGTGGTATTTCTGCTAAACTTAAAAATGGGAAAGAAATCAACAGAGTCATGATATGAATGAGAGGGTAAACCAGTCATGACACTTTTTCTTACTGATTCAAAATACTATAATTCAGTCTTTGCTCCTTTCTTAACCATCTGGCTCAACAACAAAGCCCCACACCACCACTGTCCCCTCACCATTTTCACTTATTGCCAAATTAGACTTCTCAAGACTGTGGAATTAACATGAACAGAGGTCTGACGAGAAAGAGTAAAATATCTGTCTGTTTGTGTGTGTGTGTGTGTGTGTGTGTGCGTGCAGGGACTTTAAGCCACTAATGCTGTTGTTTCAAATGCTAAAGTTCATTTAAGATAGGACAATAATGTGGACAAAAACATGTAGTTTTGTGGATTAAATCATTTGAATAATGTGTTTTTTTCAGGTGGTGGAAGTGTTCTATTCACAAGTTTTCCCAATATTAAAAAAACCTACCAATAAAATATAATATAGAATTGACTTTTATGATGTTTGTGTTATATTTCTGCTAGTGCTGCACTGTGTGCATGTATGTCAAATGGTGCTAACTCTCTCTTCCACGAAAAAAGGAAGTACAACATGAGCAGAAATATTCATGCAAACGAAATACTGAAACATCTTTATTTATAATACAGTGTCAAGCCAGTTTTTATTTATAACCTCCCCAGTATGAATCAGATTATGCCTCAGTCTTGCTTTACAATGTTTACAGCACATGACATGTCCTGTGTGTGGACAGTGAATTACAATTTACCATAATCTCATTGATTTATTATCATGACTATGCATTGTGCTTAATCAAAACAAAATAATCAGTCAAGTGTATGATTTATACTATTTTGCTGGCAGTTTTAAATAAAAAATGCTATGGAAAAATAATGATGTGGTTATTTCAGTTCAGTGCCAGTCACACTTTGTGCCCCTGTCAAGAGCTGACACATGTCACTCAAACACAAACAAACCATTTTGATGCTTTTATGCCTCATCATTGCCATGGCTACCCGATGTTTTGCCATTAGTGGCCCATCTTATACAATATGTCTACAGCTGTCCCTTGTGAGTTAATCATAGAGTGAGGGTTGAGAACAAAAATATTATTATTATCATGAGTATGTCCTCATTTTTTTTTTCATGCTATTGCCTTATTTTTGATAATTCCAGTGTTAAGAGGCAGGAAGATGAGGCGAAACATAGCATGACAGGATTTTTTCCAGCACAGAAGTCCACTCAACTACTTTATTGTTCATCTTCTTTAATTAATTATCTGTGTGTAACATGCTTGAGGGTAATATTTAATTAAAAAACTTCGCAAACGTATCTTATAAGAGTAGGCATAATTTTTTTTGTAAACAAGCAAAAAGGGAAAAAAAAAATCCTGCAATACTTAGATTTTTTTTTTTAACCATTGAATGTCAATAGTTGCAAGTTAGATTTTCGTGTCACAGCCATTAATGGTTCTTCAGGTCAGGAGGCTGACCTGCTTTCATCCAGCATAGTGTAATGATGATGATTACCTAATTATGGTCACTACCAGCTGACTATTGATACAGCTAAAATTAGACTTTGTGTAAACAAGCAAAGCAATCGATGTTTGTGAAGTGCCATATCCTTTTTTAAGGGTCAATTCTTGTTGGAAACACTCTTTTAATTTGACCCTTAAAAAAGGGAAATGAAATGACTGCCAATCAGCAAATATTTCCCAGTTTTGAAGCCCTAGAAACAGACTTTTGCTTAGGTCTCGTGATTGGTTGGAACAGACAACTGAATTTAGCTTTTATCCAGATGTACACATCATATCTCCAACAGTAACCCGCTCCCCCAGATCCCAGCTACAGTCGACCCCCATCCCAAGCATCGCATGTGCCCCAGACTGGGCTCCCTTCCCCCAATACTCCCCGATGCCAGGCGTGGTTGTCTAATTAAAGCGCTAGAAGAGCAGTGACTCTTGACATGCCCTCAGGGTGTGCCAAACAGGGCACGTGGGCATCAGAAGAGGGGGGTTGAAGATCTGGGAAAGGTGAACAAGAAGGGCAAAAGGGGATTTCTGGGGTTTCATTATCTGGTGGATAAGGGGAGGGAGTGAATAGTTGCACCAGGGGAGTCTATTTACCTCTGGCAGGGACACAAGGGGTCTTATCATTCCAGCAGACCTGAGCTTGAGTGTGTGTGTGTGTATGTGTGTGTGTGTGTTCGTCTGTGCGGTGTGCGCATATGAACCTGGCTAAACTCACTGCACTTGGGAACAGGAAAATATTCAGAGCAGACGAGATAAACTGCTTAGTATACACAGCACACACTGACACACATTCATACACCAATTCATATGTACATTATCATGCATGGGTACCCTTAGCTGCAAATACAGTACTCACACACACACACACACACACACACATACACATGCACATAATTTGACTGCACTGAGACAAAGAAACTTGGTTGAATGACAATTTACAGGAGTTACATATTAATTTTAAAAATCCCAGATGAAGTCTTACACTTAGAATTATGCACTGTATGCAGATGCTAATACAGCTTAATATGTTTAATATTAATGTGAGTCGATTCTCAGGGTTGGAAGCTATAGAAAGGCTGTTGTGTATGCTGTCTAGTGATGTCTGTGTGCCTCATTGTGTAGCCTAGAGCGCACAGACATGCACAGGCTGAGAGCTGCCCTGCTGCCTGAACCTGTCACATCAGAGCAGATTTGGACTGAGCAATCAGATACAGAGAGGAAAGGATTGATAAAAAGAAACTTCACATCAATAAGTCTGGGACTATCAGAGAAATTCAGCTCTGATTTATGTTATTTTCGTGCCGGTTCTGGCAGCTGTAGGCTTGCTTGTTTATTGTGTAGAGGAGAGATGCAGAACCAATCAGACACATTTGAGAGTGAGAAATAACCAGAATTTTAATATAGAAATATGCTTGTATTTGCAAAGCTAAATATGCTTTTTAAAGGAAGGGTTCAACATTTTGGGGGATAGACCTATTTGTTTTCTTGTCTTGAGTTCAGATCAATACTAGGCTTTTATTTATACAGTTAATATCCGTCTATAGAACTCTGCAGCTTAGCTTAGCTTAGCATAAAATTAAGACTGAAAACAGAAGATGAACAGCTAGCCTCGTCTTGTTAAAAAGTAAAAATAATATGCCTACCAGCACCTCTAAAGCTCACTAATATGTTTACACCCAAGAAATAATCACCTGTAAAACCATAATTTGTCTTTTTTCACATTTATAATTTAAAACAACATAAATGTGGTTTATTTGTGAACTCAGATGGATTTTGTTACCTCGGACAGAGCAGGCTGTTTCCAATATTTATGCCAAGGTGAGCTAACAGTCTGCTAGCTGTAGCTTTTATTTTAACTGTACAAACATAAGATTGGTGTTTATTTTTTTTAATCTAATTAGGCAAGAGAGGGAATACACACTTTTCCTCAAATGTCAAACAACCACTTAAAAGTACTTAGACTATACAGACATTAAGTAGACGGGAAAACTGTACAAAACCAATGAAAAAAGAGAATCAAATTGGTCATGTTTGCTAGACTGAACCATGGAAAGGCGGATGCTCGTATGGCTCACTGGAGAATGTTAATCCTCAGCCAGCTGAGCCTTTGACATACAACCCCATTTTCAATCCAGAGACAGGAGTTATGACACTGTCAGAGCAGCTGTGGCAAAGCTCACTGTTATATGTGGATGTTTGTATATGTGTGTGCGTGTGTGTGCATGTGTGGAAATGTAACCTATATGTCAGTCGGCAGATAGCAACATCAGTAACCAGGCAGCGTAGCTTTGCAACCCCCCACACCCACACCCCATCCTCTCATCAGCTCCTTCGCTTCCTTCTCTGCTGTGCTGGAGAGGTCTGATAGGTTGACTGTGGGAATGTGTGTGAGACTGCATCATGGGTGTGTTTTTTTTTTTTTTTTATGTGTGTCTATGCTGCCATGTCTGATAGATGATGTGCTTATGTGGTAATGAGCCACGCTGCAGTGCAACCATTTTCTCTGACTCCCCTAGAGGGTTTCAGATGGCAGCACTCTTCCCTAAATCATCCTCCCTCTGGTTCCTGATCCTGATCCTTAACAGCCTCACCGTCTCTGCTGCAGGCACCTTTCCATCCAGGAAGGAAGGGACAAATGTCTAGACTGCACAGATCACTTGCCACTGACCTGTTCATTACTTTATATCAAACATGGCAAATGCCATACATGTGTCATTGATGGCTTGTTTCTATTTTCTAGCATGGGCCAATTTTCAGAATACAAGAGGGTAATTTCATCAATAAATCAGCAGTGCAGCCTCCTGTTTGTTTCTTGTGTTTCAAGTTTTTGTATTCTTATTCAAGTGAAAAGAAATTTATTAAATTTTGATTAAGCTGCCGGTTTTAGCTTCGTATTTACTACACAGACATGAAGCATGGTGTCAATCTCCTGTTCTTCTACTCTTCTCAGAAAAACAAATACACTTCATTTGAAAATGTTAAATTATCCCTCCTTAAAAAAAATTATTCTGCAGCAACACCAGTGCAAATAGCTAAATAGCTTCATCCAAAAAGATGTAGTCTCTGTCAAAGGGCCATGGCTGTGCCTGAGCATGGTCATGCAGTATAATCGTGCCTGGAAGCAGCCTGCCACGGATGATAGGCTCAGCACGCCTTTGTCAGAGTTTTATCTGATTTAGTGAGACATGTAATGTACATGGGCCAATTTTTGATAAAACGTGTAGCTATGTGTGTGTGCATGAGCATCGCTGACAGACGGGCTGGCAGGTCTGCTTATCCAAAGGATGATCAGACCAGTTTTCCATTTCCAGCTTTAGAAAATCAATGTTGGAGGAGATGAGATTGAATTTATCTGAGACTGGTGATGCAGAGTATATTCCCACAATTTTCTTTGTCGCCTGCCGTACAAAGGTAATGGATGTGAACTGCTGCTGTATCCTGTGTCTGATAGTTCAGGAATGACAAACATTCAGCTTCTTCATCCATGTCATGTCATCAGAGGGCAGAGTGTGACAGCAGGACGTAGCGGGGAGATCCTGATAAGAGCTTGTATCAGTCAAGTGAAAGACTAAGCAAATATAGTAATGGAGGTCAGGAAGGACGGTTTGTTACATAATAAAAAAGCGATAGAAAAGGAAGCAGCAGTAGCAGTGAAGAATAAAGGGAATGCTCAGGTTTTAGTATTCTTACTGGTGTACTTTGTTCAGTCTCTAAAATGGTAATGATATGTCCTTGATCATAATGGCAAACAGGGTGTGGGTTACACACTTTCAAAAAGCAAACTGGGAGGGAATCAGACAAATAATGTGAACACTGTATTGATAGCTCCCAGCTATTTTAATTGAATAATGCTTCAGTGTAACACAGATCTTTATCAGGCATTGAAGCTATTAGTAAAATATAATGATCTTTTGTCTGATTCTCGGCTCAATCACAAATTGACCTTTTACCCACTGCATAACATGAAGTCTAGAACTAAAAACATAATGCATTCATATACTGGAGTTAGTTACATTAAGATAACATTAGCCTTGTTAAAACAGAAGCGTTTACTAAGTGAAGATGAACAAAAAGTGGTTTCAAACAAGGTAGAGATTAATTATTCAATATACTGGCAAATATTTGTGCTCGTTACATGCTCATATTCATGTAACTGTTAGTACTGTTAGCTAATTGAGCTAATTAGCATAACTTTTTAGCCCGAGGAATAACAGAATATAGTCGGCACTTCCTGACACTTGATCAAAATGCTGTTTGATGTTAGAAAGTCTGAAGACTTATTCACAAAGAACACAAACAGCTACCATTAACTTCATTTAATTAGCTACATGTACAATATTATCTTATCATCTTATCATGTGATTCCCCATTGACTGATACACAAATAAAGCACTCATACCTACAGATTATCATTTACTGTTAGTTAATTTATATCATTAAATATATATTTTACTCTTTTAAACTTGTTATTTTCAGATGTTATAGTTCATGCTACACTGATTTCCTGTTTACATTTGTTACCACACATGACTTTATGGTCTTTAGTCAAGGAATTTCTTTAGTTCCAAAGGTGATGCACAGTTTAGAAAAGTCTTATTTGTCTAAAAAATACATGTAGACCTTAGGAAGGACTCTATGCACAAATGTCATGAACAATTCATGAAAAGCCAACTCAAGGCTGCTCTGGGACATTTTATCCAAACACAAACCCCCCTTTTTTAAGGAAAACAATAGAGAGTGGCAAGTTTTCTTAAATAGTCATTGTAAGAATGTGGCATTGGACGTGTGTGTGTATGTATGAATGTGTGTGAGTCTGTGTGTTGGAAGTAAGAGCTGATACCTTGGGGCTGTGTTCACGCTTCAATTGTACTGTATAACATCCACAAATTTGTTTTGACACCATATTGTGTCACTGCCTTCATCATCTAATTGTAGGCCACAGAGTCTTCGGGGACTGATTTAAAAAGTTCATTTTGATGTCCTGAAATCTGTTTGAATACAAAACCAGATGGTACTTAAATTTAGAGCTGAGCTAAAATTGCTTCCATTTATTTTATTTTTAAAAAACCAGTTATGAACCACCAGGAATTATACTGAAAATTAAATTAGCTGGACTTTTATTAAAACATAAAATAGAGTAATAACTTATCTGTCTGACTAGAAACAGTCTGCATTGACCTACTCTGCTTTGACCTGAGAAATAAGTATGTTATCATTCTCTTCTTAGACAAAATAGAAAATGTACTGCCAAGCTATCAGCCTTCCTTTCTATCAAGGAGCCTTGAATTTGATTAAATCACCCAAATAGTCTTTTGTTCTAGTTTGATTCAGCTGCTAAGTGCTGTTATATAAAACTGACCTAAATGGACAAAAAAGAACAAAACTGTCCTCTGAAATTTTTTGTTAACTTGTAGCAAAGTGTGCAACATATATCGCTAAAATAGACCTACTGTACATTTTTATGCTGTTTGCTTTCAGTTACTTTCATGTGTTTTCATAACCAGTGATCAACACAACCATCGAAGGTTTATGACATATTTTCTGACAGGCTTTACAAAGAAATGAATACCGACTTTCAATGAACTTCAGACATATTTATTTAAATAAAGATCCAAAGAAAGTAGCATAAGACAATAACAAATACAGAATTCAGTCAATAATTTAAGCCAATACAGGCAACTTGACACAAACATTTTGTTTTTCTTCAGTAACATTCTTTTTTGGCGATTTCTAATAAACACTTTCATGAGGGAGGATATGTACAACAAAACAGGTCCGTCTGTCAAAAACTGTGAAATGACAGCTGTGTATCGAATCCAATGGAGCTTAGTTGGACAACACAATGCGCCAGACAGGACTGAGAAGTGAAGAAATAACAACTGAAGCAGAGCTACACAAGACATGTTTTAGACTTCATGCTGTTTTCCAACAACCCACTCGTGGCTTTTTACCGGTGTGGGGTCTTTAAAACCGTGTGGAGGTCATGAGCAGTCCGCTGCTCCCTGAAATGTCCAGTCGTCACCTTTGCAGTGGCCTCTGTCTAATGCTACAAATAAAAGGTGAGGCGCCCTTTCGGAGAACCATCCCTCCCTCCCTCTCCGTGAGGCAGGAGCCCCTCTCAGGGCTGCCCCTTCTCACACTGTTGCTAGGCAACACGTAAAATTCCAGTGTTCGGCGCATCCAGAGATCTCCGAGCTCCTCGGTGCAGACCTACTAATCATCAAGTCCTCCATTAGCTGAGCTGTCAGCAGCCGCTAATGCCAGACATCTCAAGTGAATACAAAAACAACATCAACAGCTACAAAAAAAAAAAAACCACACCAGAAGATCAGCCCCCAGCAAGTAAAAAAAAAAAAAAAAATCCAGGAAAAAGCCATTTGATAAGTGGAAGATATCAAGAATAGTTTTCAGGGAAGTTGCAAAAATAAAATCAAAGTATTTTTAAAGCATAAAAAGGAAAAAAAAAAATCTCCCTCTCCAAACAGGACCAGCCTGTGATTCAACTCAACCTTTAAACCTTTAAATCATCTCAGGGTCATCTGATGCAGCTACTCGAGCTGGAAATATCAGCAGGGGCATTTTGTAACTCTTAACACTGAGGAATTAAACCTAACCAAGCAACTGGAGCTTAAAACTCCAAGTTGAGGACCATTTTGCTATAAATGTCCACGAGGAAGAGGACGAAACACAAAATTTTTGGTAAACTAAAATAAATCCATCCAGTTTTGCTTGTGTAAAAAAGAAATATATATCTATCTTTTAAAGACAAAAAGAACATGCATCAAAACTGGTTTCCACTAAGCAGATTTTAAAGTAGCAGGAAACAGTGACATGATGCATCATTAATGTAACATCATTAAAATCAAGTCCTGGAGATGACAACAGTGAACAATTTAGACTGCTGTGGTGATGGGTAATGAAAGGGGGTCTGACAAACTCATGCTCACGGCTCCTCACATGGCCGGGGCTTTTTTGTTTGTTTTTTTGTCACAACACATCCAAACTAGACTTGTTTGGCTGCTCATGTGAGTGCTGAGTCACATTGCACGTTTTCAGATGTGCACTCAGTTTTGTCCTCCCACTGCCTTTGGAGATGAACACTCTTGCTTGCCAAATCCCTCCCTTCTCTCCCCTTTCTTCTCCAATGTCAGCTTTAATTTCCAAATGAAATACTATGAAGGGTCGGTGAGGGGATAATTTCTTCAAGGACCGCTGTTTTAAATTCCTCGAGTCGCATTTCTGGAGATACCACTTCCTGTCACTGTCAGATTTTACATTTCATCTCGTCACTCAGCCTATATCGTGACCTTAAAGAGACATTCAGATAAAGAGATGGATGGGAGAAGGCGCCGCTATCGGAATTTCAAATAGGTCTCATCAGGTTAATGCAGTCAAACGCTGCATTTACAACCACTTGCCATGTAGAAAAGATGACCTTATTTAAGCAAGATCTCTCAGGGCGACCTTTATGTGAGGAATCTGCACGTTAAAGTGCCTCATGTATCCGGATGCATTTAAATGATGGGAAATATTTTCAACATCAAACATGTTTTCACGCTGTGTCTGTAGGCTTACTGTGTGCTGGTGACAAGTCATGATCAAAGGCTCAGTGTCAGAAAGTGTAGCGGGTTGAAGTGGTTGATGGAGAGTTTATGGGAAGGATGCTGCAAAGGAGAGAGAGGCTTTGTAGAAATCCACATCATTGCTCTCTTTCCCTTGCACACCTTGAAACCCCGCTGAAGCATCTGCAGTCTGCATGTCCTTGCTTTCTTTTTTTTCCCAGCAGTATTCACATGATGGAGCAGCTCTTGGACTTGTCCTTGCTGAAGGTGGAGGAGAGGAGCTCTGTCTTGCTGGGCAGGTGTAGGAGTCTCTTGGAGAGGCGGCGGACGGGGCTGGGTTTATTGGCAGGTTGGAGTTTGTTCATGCAGGCCATAGCTGCAGTACGGAAAACACTGTGGATGCTCTTTTCTGATGTGAAGGCTGAGCACTCCAGGTAGGCCTCCGCTCCGAGCTGCTTGGCCATTGACGAACCCTGCAATGTTGAGGAAAACTTTGTGAAACTGAGTAGGAGCTGGAGTAAGTTAGACAGAAACCTCAACAGAAAAACCGAAGAAGAAGGAATAGTTATAAAACAAACCTGCTCAGGGGAAATGGGAGTCTGTTTCTGATTGGACAGCTCCAAGCGTGTGCATACGTCTGTACGCAGGTCTGTCTTGCAGCCTATTAGTAGGATCCGTGTGCTGGGACAGAAGTCCTGAATCTCTGCTTTCCACTGCAAGAACAACATCAACAGATGCCAAATATTTGTTGATCTTACAACAAATAATAATCAAGTTTGCAACCAAGTAAAATGAAGTTGTAAAACTGTCATGTTCACACTGCAGCAGTGATTAATAGTAATACCTTCTTCAACGCACTGTCTACTGTGTCTGGTCTGCTGATGTCGAAGCATAAGAGCACTGCATCTGAGTCACTGTAGCAGAGGGGTCTGACATTGTCGTAGTATGGAGAACCTACAGAGACGGAAGGGTGAAGTCAAGAGAAACACTTAGAAAAGTCTCCTGTAGTCGTCAGAAAATGAGCACACAATTTTATGAACACATGGTTTGAGAAGGTGGAAACTTTGCCTGTAGCATCTTTAAAAATGTAAAACTTTGTAAAGTTTCCCTTAATGTCAGCAGACAAAAATAGAAACAAAATATCTCTCTTTTTTTTATGATCGGATCCCAAGCTGACACCATTATAATGTTCTATCACAATCATCCTCCTCACTTTCACACAGAACAGACACAAACAGTCACACACACCCCTGCCAAACTGATAAGAGAGCAAATCATTTCACTAAGCTTGACGCCTTCCCACTTAAAAGGAATTTTTTCCAGTAAACTTAACTCACTGAGTCAGAGGCAGTGTGACTCTGCACCAATCACATTTTTCCATTATTAGTCAATAGCAAACTTTATGTACCGAAGTTTTGGTTGAGTAAAAAATAAAAACTACCAGATGTCCTGTGAAGATGAGTTTCATAACAGGATACTCCTTTCACAAGTTTTTGTTTGGCTTGCATCTTCAGTATCAGATTAAATGCCAAAAGATGATATAACGTCTCAGCAAAATTAGAATATTTTAGTAAACTCATTCAAAAAATACTCTATAAACATAAAAGATAGCTTGGCAATTTAAAAGTTTTTCCTTTTTCAAGTTTAACATTATGGGAATGAACTCTCAGCCTGAAAGTGAACATGCATATTTACATAATGCTGAACTGTTTCTTTAAGGAATAAATGCAACACAGTGCTTTTAATTAGAAAAATTACAAAGGAACAGAAATACAGTTTTGATTTTCAGGAGAGAACATGTGTGAACTTAACCTCCTATTGTTTTAAAACTCAGACATTTGTATTCTAGGATCCTTTGCAACTGTGTGCAAGCGTGCACTGAGTATCTTTCACCTTGTCAAGATGATGCTAAAAATAGATTTACTAATTATAGTTAGGATTCCTCAATATGCAGATTATGTTAGAGAGTATTACAGAACCATATAAGTTTTATTTTTACTATTGCACAACCTAGTGCCATCAAATTTTACAGAATTGTTTAGTGTTAAAATGTGCACAAGACAAGCAAATGTGGTCATGGTTTTATGTTGCATTTAGAAGTTTTGTAAAGCTTACAGCAGTCACGCTAATAAGAGACAAGAGCTCAACAAAAAGTCATAAATGTTGCTACAGGCTTTATTTAGAGATCAATCACAATGCTGAAGGTGCGTCTTCTTCCTCCTCACAAATCATTGATGCACTGACACAGTCACTGTTTGTTTATGACACTGCAGCCAGCGCCTTAATTAATCCGTTGTAACTTTAATTTCCAGAATTTCCGATCACTAGACCTCAAAGTGATTACATTCACTATTCATCACCTCACTCAAACAGTCTACCTTAATTGCTGTCTCATAAATATGACACTTTTGTTTGGAGACTATGATTTACGGTGTGAAGGAAACACATTTTCCTCTTTCCTTATATTTCCATAAACAGCACAGCTATATGTTTTTTTAAAGTCTCAGGAAGTCTCCTGTTAAAAACAGACTGACAGGATGTCCGCACTCTATTGTCTTCTCTCTGCCACCTAAACGTTCCCCACACAGCAACACTAAGATTTAATTTCCTACTCCTGTCCTCAGGGGCCGAATGCACACTAGAAGATTTCCTTTCAGATATAATGGGGTATAATTATATCAGGAATAGATACTTCTAATAAGCCTCTAACTAACAATCATGTTTTCTTGGTGGATTTGGCAGCCTCCTGAGACGTTAATGAAAAACATTTACTACAATAAAACCGCCAGAAGGCATAGTCATTAAAGGCCGTGCTCGTGAACTCAGTCTGTCTGAATCTTAAAGTAGGACAACTTATACAACAGCCATCTATCAGTAACATTTATTTTAGCAGGAATAAAAGCGCCAATGGCATAACTGTCCAGGGTGATGTAAGGCTTGAGAAAGAAGAGGCAGAGAGATCTAAGGAGGACCCAACTTCTAGCACCCACCACCTCCCACACATTAGCAACCCCCTGCCTGGACACACAAACAAACAAACACACACACGCACACACTCATGCACACAAACACAACGTTTTCAGTTGAGCAATCTTTAGTTGATGCATCAAAAAAATGCCCTCTCTGCTCTCACTGAAAGACTGTGAACAGTGAGAGTTGGAGTTTTCCTCAAAAGATAAGACTGTGCATTGCTTAACCAAAGATGCAACAAAAACTGGAAAAATATGCTTCTGAAACTTGTGATTCACACAGATTTGAGGTGAAACATTGAAGTCTTCCTTAAAGTGTTTTATATATTTGTGAAAGACACTATGAGCAGTGTCTTAGTGCTAAAATGAATGGTCGTTCATTCATTTCAAATTGATTTCTACTACTATTTCCACTCGTTGGCTGCAAGGAAATTTATTTGACAACTGACTGAATGTTTCTAGTTAAAATTTTAAGCTCAAATGCTAAATACTTTCCAGTTTCTGCTTTTAAATTGTAGGGATTTGCTGCTTGACTTCATCTCATGTGATTTTAAACAGAATATCTTTTGGTTTTGGACTGTTTGTCGGACAAATCAAGATATCTTAAGATGTCAACTCTGCCTTAAGGAAAATGTAATAAAACTTCATTACAATCAGTTAGTTTATTGGTTGAACCAAAAAACTGCAAACCTGTTTGTTAAAGAATAAAATGTAGTTGCAGGTAAAATATTCTAAATAAGGACATTAAAGTTGGTAAATAAAGATAATAAAGATGGTATAGATGTATGCATAAAGTCAATAAAGATGGAGGTTGGAGAAAAACATAAAGACTGACAGGATTTGTCTGTTTGTGTGTATTGCAAATGTAAATAGGTCTTATGCAATGTTTCCTCTGGAAAGGGTGACTGTCCAGAAAGTTTTTACTCCGTGGGAGACAAACACACAAACCTACATTAGTTCAGTGCTGGTTTCAGTTACATAAGACTTTTTTTTAGGCGGCACACACCATAAGGCAGTGAGGAGGTCATGCATATCTTTTCTCTCAGTATCCCTCACTTGTGCCTTCTGTTCACACTGACTGAATGCCATACACACATGCACGCTTGCAAACATAGTAAGACTGAACACACACACACGCTCGCACACACACATGCACGCACTTTGCCCACACTCTCATAGACTTCCACCCCCTGCATGGACGAGGCTTCCCCCTCTCCCCTGTGAAACAAACCCCTCTGCAGGCCAACTGGCACTGCTCAACTTCCTCTGAGCACAATGCCTCGGCCAGTGCTGTTATGAAATAAATCCATACAGGAGCGGATGGCTGCCCTCATTGATCCTATTTACATAATTTTTCTATGATTTAAGGTCATTATGTCTGTAGGCTACTGGGATTAACATGTTAAACTCACAGGTCACAGAATATTTTTTTAAACAATAAATGTTTCAGATGTTTTAGATCCAAAAACAAGGAATGACTCTGAAATGTTGGTATTAAGGCTGTGAATAAAGTTTGTTGCCATTATCATTTAATCTGCAGATTATTTTCCTGATTATTTGTTTCAGTGTTAATCTAAAGTTTATAAAACCCAAAGTAATCAGTGTACAATAATATAAATCATAGACAAGTAGCATTCCCTCACATTTAAGGAGACTGAGCCAGATAAGTTGCATTTTATTTTGAGCAGTAAAAATCTAATTGTTATCTGGTTATTAAACTGGCTGGCAATTATTATTTTGTTTATCAGCTAATGATCAGGCAACTAATTGTTGCCAATTCTTGTTTGTATTTGTATATTTGATTTTAATTAATTAACTGCTTTTGTTTAAATCTTTTCTATAAAACATGTTCGTAGAGTTTCAAAAAACAACTTCCTTGGATATATTTACTGTTTTTTGTGATCTTTAATAACTTCTTTCTCGTAGAGGTCAGAGGTCAGAGGCATAAAATGAGCAAAACCTCTGCATCTAGTAGATTGAATTGTAAAAAACTGTTGACCCATTCAAAAGTTTTCATCCTGATATGCAAGGTACACAAGACAAAGAACCTTTATTCCTTTAGGGTTAATATTCAAACCAAAACAAAGTTTAGTCTACACCTTTGAATGTACTGTAAACATGAGTCAATCAATCCATCAGTCAATGGGCACAAAACAAAACAAAACAACTGTTTAAGCAATTTTTTAAGCAAAAATGACAAACGTTTCTTGGTTTTACCTTGCCAATTGTGAGGACTTGACGCTTTTTCTTAATACATCTTTAAAAACTGAATATAATCAAGTTGTGGGCTGTTGGTCAAAACAAAACAAGAAATTTGAGCTTTAAGTAACGATGATATTTCAAAAGGATAACTGACGCATTGACAAAGTCATTATTACTCAAAGATGAAAATAATAAGTAGCTCCAGCATTAGTACAATTAACAATAATATTAACAATGCATACAATATATTTTCTCAACTTTCCAATTTTATTCTCAAAATCTCAGGGATGTGACTGAAATGTCACACATATTAAAGATCAAATCAGTCATCTTACTAAAAGACTGCTGTCTTGTTGTGCATGTGTAGTAATACATATTTCAGGGCCTCAGTGTACTGAAGGACTAGAAACTTCGTAGTCAGTATGCGGTATATTAAACTTTGGAGCCCTGGGGATTTTATGTTCCTGGTAGTAGCTTGGTTGCAAGTCTTAAGCTCTTTTTCCATTAATTTTGCATGATTTTTCAAGCAAAACTATGGATTTTTGTTCCCAGTTGTCCTGTGGGTAATTCAGGCAGGCTTGTTGCCCAGGCCTGTCAGTCAAGCCTGCACAAACCCACTAAGGAAGATCTCCAACCAGATTTCACACCAATGAAAAGCTGCTTAACTTCATCAAAACAGGACAGGCAGATAGTGACGTCTGGGTAAACAGCAGCAACACTGTTTGTAAAACAATGTATGAGACAGAGCTTCACTTACAGTTGTTACCCGACTCCAGCCTGACTGTGCTGCTGGGAGGGTAAACAAGTTCCACAACAGCACTGAAACTGCTTCACTCATTGCTCAAGCAAAAAACAGTGACCAAGAAGGCTCGGGGAGAATTTTAAAATTAGCAATGAGTCAAAGATAAAAGACAGAGGGGAGGGGAGATTACAGACCCGTCCTTGGCATCGGAATCAGTGCCATTAAACTGAGAACAAATAAAAGAAAAATATGTGGGGATGATCCTCACCTGACGTGTCCCAAAGGCTGAGCTCAACACGCTGGTCTTCAAGCTCCAGACAGGCAGTGTAGTTCTCAAACACAGTGGGGACATAAGTCTGAAAATAGTCAATAAATAATCTATTTACTATTCCAAATCCACATGTATTTGCATTAAATCATAAATAATTTAGAGTAAAAGGACAAAGATTCATTACAAGTTATCATGAACCAACAGAATAGAGTATTGAATAATTGAAATGAAAGAAAAACATATTAACATACTGGTGAAGCATTTAAGCATCATGTATCAAAATTAGCTAAAAGCTTTAGCAAAAATACAGGCCTCCAACCTATAAACAAGTATCTTTACAAAGTGAAATAGTCTATTACAAGTACCCCCTACTTCACATGTATGTCAGTCAAATAATACTAGAAGCTAAGGGGCATTACGGCAGCTTTAAAACTAAAAAAAAAAAAGCCTTCAAAAATGAGGAACTTCGCCATAAATTTCAATGAAGCACCACTGGCATCTATAATAAAAATTTAATTTAAAACACAGAAAGTAGTCCTTACAGTAGTATTTAAGTAATATTTATTCCGTCTTTAGGGGGGGAACTCAGTGACACAGACAAGACCTGAGATTCACATACTCAGTGTAATATCAGACAATAAAAAAACAGCTGTGGACATCATCTCTCACTCTACCTCTGGATAGCAGTCCTTTGCCAAGACTTGTAGCATCGCTGTTTTACCGCATTGGACGTCTCCGACCACCACGAGTTTACACCTCGCTACGAACGGCTGCGTGAGTCTTCTCTCCTTCATGGTGGAAATGAATTAAAGGGGCTGAGAATAATAAAAAAAAACTAATAAATGTGGAGATAAAGATGGTAAAGTTTCTGTAAATCCTCCGGGCTGCCGGCTGTGTTGCTCCGTCGGCTCAGTGAGTCAGTGAGTGAGGCAGAGCAGCAGTCAATGAGGGAGTCACTGCGGAACTTTATATTGTCGCGCCAACCAATGAGCGCTGCGCAGTGCGCGAGCCGAAGGAAGGGGGAGGAGGAGGGCAGTGCACGAGGTCTTGTCTTGTTACTTGTTGGTAATGGTGGATGATGAACTGCGGGGACATACCCGGTGAATGACCAACGCTGGAATGTAACTAAGTACATAAACTCAAGTACTGTGGTGAAATACAAATTTTAGGAACTTGTACTTGAGTATTTTAATTTAATGTCACTTTCTCAAATGGAAAAACCGAAGCTACTTTTAACTTAAATAGTTTAGTATTATTAGACATCTTTGTTTACAATATGATGTGTTATTAGTAGCCATCTACGAGTGCATCTGAGCAGCATTTTTTACAAATCAAACAGTCACCTTTTTCACTGAAAAAATAATCATTAGATTCATTACGAATACAAAATAATGGATACTTACAGTCATATATATATAAAAGTAAAACCTGGCCCCACTTCAATTGACTTTAACAGTAAAATCCTGCTGGCTTTAACGAACATGCATAAGTAGTATCTTACCTTATGACATAATATAAGGTATCCTAATAGATCAGTTACAGATGACCATTTTCCACATTTTACTTTTACCACTTAGAGTAAATTTTCCTGATTCTACTTACCAACTTTTATTTCAGTAACATTTCTGATGCAACACTTTTATTTGAAATGGATTTATACAGCATGGCTAAGTGCTTTTACTACAGTAGAGCCACTGAATGCATCTTCCACCACTGCTGATGTTCCTGCTAATGATGAAGCAGCATGTAAATGTTTAGTATACAAACACAAATATAACAAACAATAAAACAGGAACCTAACCTGGTAGCTATGGCCCTGTATCTCAAGGGAATAAAACCTTTTTATACATGTGCTTTCAGTTGCTGTGAGTGAGATTTCAATATTGATACCACTCTTATGTCTGTGTACTAAATACAAAGCTACAGCCAAGAGCTGGTTTTCTTACCTTAGCTTAATACAAAGACTGTAAGAGGGGGGAAAAGATGGCTTGGCTCTGTCCACATGTATGAAAATCTGCCGGTCAGCACCTTTACAGCTCCATAAAAACATCCCCTGTGTTTAAATGGCACAAAAACGAAAGTGAAAAAAAACAAGAAGTTGTGGTTTTACAAGGAGTAATGCACTGACCTATTTTTCTTGGCCAGCCAACTGTGGAGACTCCAGAATGTAAAATCTCTCCATCTAATCACCTGAAACTGAAAGTGAAAATGCTTATTTCCAATAACTTTGAACTATTCCTCTCATTAAATTACTTTATGACGGGCAGTGGGACTTTTTGTGCTTGAGTGTCTTTCCTGTAGAAAACCTGGAATGTTCCTAGTTAAAGGACATCGCCTCTGTTATCTCAGTTGTGTCAACAGAAAAATTGATTATGTGTACATGAAGCATCTCAGTAAAAAGGTCAAAGCTTCACAGACATGTCTTTTTCGGTCAACTTATAAAATGTTTGAACATAAAGCGTCTTTTAGAAATTACACAGAAATCCAGTGTATCAAAATTTGCTTCAGTTTTTGTCAAAATGTCTCCTCTGTGTCTTTTTTTTATTGTGGTTTGTGTATATTCCTTTAAAATATTGTGTAATACCTGTTACAGTTGTTTTTAAATAAAACATATGAGTAACTGTATGTATACATATGTTTATATAACATGTAGTTTGCAGCGTACAGGGCTGCCTCACAACCCTGAACAGATGACAGATGGCTTCATAAATCTGATGTATCACAGACAATGTCAACCATTTGGAGAGGAAGTGGAGCATGGCTAGTTGTTTGAAACATAAATGGAAATAACTACTCGACTGTCACAGACGGGACTTTGATGCTATTGATGTATAGTGTGAAATGTTGTATGGGGCCATAAATTGCACCTGCTCCCTGATGCAGAGAGAAACAAGGTGAATGATGTCACTTCATTGAAAATTCAAGCTTTGCGCTTCCCCTCCATTTACATGTATATGCACTACACACTAATAACATGCTGACACTTAAACTCACATACTTACACTTAAAGCTTCACTCCTTCATGCTCTATTTCTCCCTTTTAGTGGTCTGACTGTATCTGTCTGTGGGACTTTCCAAACAGCTGAAAACAGTCTGTCTTAAATCTGTTACACATATGCTCAGCATCCTTACAGATGTCTTTTGGTATTCAGTGTTTTTTATTTCAAACTTTCGGATTGAATTGTGCAGTTTTGGGCTGTTTTTCATTGATGCTAGAAGAAACCTCACCCTTTTATACATTAGCTGTTATGTACTTAGGATAGATCAGAGGGGTTGAGTTTAAAGTTCCACACTTTTGAAAAAAAAAAACAAAAAAACTTTAATACTGGCTTTTTATCCCACAGTTATCTGAGCAAGCAGATGCCAGGTCATACCTGTGCATTTTAGAGTGAGAGCTTGGAGTCATAACATTAAGCTTAGAAGTAGGACCACAAGCACCAAAATACAAAAAAGTTGTTTGCTTCCTTGAGTCTTTTTATCACCATGAAGTTTCCAGGCAACCAGCAGAGACTCCAGGAAATCGAGATGCATAACTGCTGCAGATTTTCTGCAGTTTGTCCCAGTGGTCACCTGCAGTATTACAACAAAAAGGATGTCTGCGGTCCAAAAAACATTATTCATTATATATCACTATTACTAAAGAACATGTGAAACGATTGCCCTGCTGCAGTACATATGCAGTGAACCACAAGCTTAAAGATCTTGAAAACTCTTGCGTCTTATTGAAGCTACATGAGGCAAGCAGCTTTCAGTCAAGTGAGCTGGTTTTTATCTTGATGCTGATATCTGGTTAATGGCATGGCAAAGTCATTCCATTTTATTCCACGCTGAACAACAACTCTGGAGTTTACCGCTTTAAAATTTAGTTTTTAAGATATTTATAGTCCCTAGAGGATGTATCCTAATGATCCTGGAGATTCCCTGACATTTCCTGTAGTGCCATAAAAGTGGCTGTATAAATTCATGGCCCCTCAAGTTGAGTTGAAACATCTTTGGTAATCACTTAACTTTTACTTTTGCTTCAACGTTTTCTCTTTTAACTTTGGTTTATGACTGAATACCTGCATAACGAATGGTGTTTCATTTGCTTCTGGTCTTTATGCTTCAGTAGGCTAACTGACTCTAGCACTACATCTGAAGTTAATGCACAAATTTGAGAGTGGTATCAGTCTCCATCTAGTATTTTTCCAGTTCCTTTAAGGATAATTTTACCTCATGATAGGCCTAATAGCCTTTAGTTTAGTGCCTTTTGAAATATGATCAGCAATATTGAGGACTGTGCTTGACCCATGTGTTGCCATTGTTTTCCTAATGAGAGGTGACAGCACTCTGAGACGGTGAAACACTCTGGCCATCTGAAGATGCACTGACTTTTATATCATTTTCAAACTATGAATGCTCATGTAGAGCTAACATGTTGACCTATAATGTGCTCCACGGGCACCTGACGTCTGTCTGACCTAGATTCATCGAAGTTACATTTTTGCCCTGTGTTCACCTTACCTAACTCGCCCCACTGACATTTAGTGTTGTATTTGTGCGTCAGTTGATGTGTTAAGCCACAGGAAAGCTCCAGTTTAGAGCAGTTTAGAGTAACAGTATGTAATGTATATTCATCTGCACCAAAATTGTAACCATACAGAGGGAATTTTGGTACAGAGAGACAGACAGCTGGGTGTTAATTACAAGTCCATTTCAATAAATGTCTTATACAGAACTCAAGGAAAAACCCCATCACATCCCTTGTGGCTTGCAGCAAAAAATTTACATAATTTAAGTAAGATGTGGTTGAGAGCTTTTGCATTATGTAAATCAGGGTATGATTAAAGAATATTACCATAAATACAAGTGCAGTCATGAAGCGGAAATGTTTTGGCAATGCTTGTCTAATGATTGCTGTTGAATGTACCACAGTTCAGTGGTGCTGCAGAGAAGAAGCTAGATCAAGTGCACAGGTATTTCATATATTTTAGCACAAGAGCTTGGTAATTTCAGTGTTGGAGGGTAGTCCTAACTCTCAACATCAACATGTCTGACAACTCCAAAAAAACCCCCCACACAAATGGACCAAATGGAATGCATAAGAATGAATGAGTCTTGGTCAGTCAGTTGTGCATTAACAATATTCATAAGGTAATAAATAGATTTTGTTTCTTAAAAGCTTCATGCCTACATTTAATAAACTGCTAGGACTATGGTTTTTGCTTACACATATCTAATGACAGGAGTGCTGTGTTTAAAAAGCCCTGCATGCAAATATCTTGCCATTTACATTCTGTCAAATTTCAGTTTTGTTTTCAGTTTTTTGACAGAAATAAGACCAATTTAGCAAGGAAGAGGCAAAAGAAGACAGGGTGAATAACTTAAATGTCCCAGGCTAACTTTAGGGAATTTGTCCATTTTGTTTTGCATTGGATCACAAAAACGTATCTGTGTTCTATTGACCTAATCTAAAGTTTTTACTTAAATGTTTCCATCACAATCTTACTGTAGCTTTAAATATATTAGTATCATTTATCTACAAGGAAGAGTATTTCCCTCATAATCCCACTTATGAGGCAATTTTGTGAATAGTCCCATGAAACTTTATTGCCCTCTAAAGGTGAAGGTAAGAAATTACAGTCTGAATAAAGCCATGAAATCATTCCACAGTTTTAGACTGGATCCAGCGATCCTTTATTTGCTGGAGAGAGCAGAATATAGTTCTCAGAAACAAAAGATATTGAAGATAAATTTAAGGGCAACCTGTAGCAGATAAGAATTGTATGATGAAAGGATGTAACAACTGCAATATGAAGCTGTAATTTTAAAAGTATTTCTCAAATTACAGCACATCTGCACACAAAAAAATAGACTCACTGCATTTTATTATTAATAGAGAAACAATTTTTAGAATTCTCTTTGTTTTAAATTAATTTTTAAGTGTTTATTTTTTATTATTTTAATTTATTTTACATATCAAAGAAAACAGAAAAGTGCTACCCTCCCATCTTTCCCTCTTTTGCTCTTCACAATCTTTTTTTTGCGCACTGTATTATTTCATATGATTTTGTTCATTATTTTTTTATTACCGTATTAGCTGTCGAGCATAGCTGTTTGTTTCATTATATGTTGTTTCATGAAAAACTCTCAGCAACCTGAACTAACTACACGTCCCATAATCCTCTACTCGCTCGGCAACAGTTCCGCCTTCTTTTTTCTAGAGGACAAATAATACTAGATTATAATATATAATATACCTAAGCCAACAATGAAGCGCAAAAGTCATTCGATTTAATTTCTCTTTCATCTTTTTTGCTGTACTTAAAGCTGTTGTCTGCTGAGCTAAAGAAAGGGAGATTTGGGAACACATTTCCGGGTTTCAGTGACGTAATTTCCCTAGCCTTTTTTCATTGGTGGTCTTATTTCCTCGAGCGTTTTCCCGCGTTACACTTGGTGTAAAACAACACATGAACTGTCAGACTTAAGAAGAAGGAAGATAGCGTCTTGCTGACAATTGAACGTAACTTTTGTGGGGTACCGGAGTTGTTTTGATAACGTTAGGTAATGCCGTCCTCAGATTATGACCCGGCTAGTCTACCGGATTTATTGCC
Organism: Acanthurus leucopareius; assembly: GCA_029814765.1. Taxonomy (NCBI): domain Eukaryota; kingdom Metazoa; phylum Chordata; class Actinopteri; order Acanthuriformes; family Acanthuridae; genus Acanthurus; species Acanthurus leucopareius. The sequence goes on along the minus strand of JAQMCX010000002.1, from coordinate 19,769,037 downwards.
GCTCTACTACCGGCGGTTGTTTCCCTTCTCCCAGTATTACCGCTGGCTAAACTATGGAGGAGGTGAGTAACGTAATGGCCAAGCAAGCTAGCCAGAGGTAATGTTAGCAAATAAAAATAATTGGAGCCTTGCTCATTGGTTTCTATTGAATACTCTATTTCTAACATGTCCGTGTTAAAGAGCAAACAACACTAGTAGATTAATGGTTTATTTTTTCTCTTAAACTCTCAGTGCAGAAGAATTATTTCCAGAACCGAGAGTTCTCCTTCACACTTAAAGATGACATCTACGTCCGGTACCAGTCTTTCAGCACACAGAACGAACTGGAGAAAGAAATGCAGAAGATGAACCCTTACAAGATTGACATTGGAGCAGTATACAGTCACAAGGTGAGACTGCATGCATTTTATTATGCGTTCCCAGAGTTGTTGTGTCACTGCAGACATATCAATAAAGGTTTCATCTGTTTTTCACCAATAGCCCAATCAGCACAACACAGTGAAGTCAGGAACCTTTCAGGCCCTGGAAAAGGAGCTGGTTTTTGATATTGATATGACAGATTACGATGATGTCAGAAGCTGCTGCAGGTAAGTGGATCATAATGGCAAACAGACACTTCATTATATATTATTTAGCTACTCAGCATATTCTGAGAAACACATTGCTGAGATAATTTGAACTATTATTTAGTGCTGCGGACATTTGCTCCAAATGCTGGACCCTAATGACCATTGCCATTCGCATCCTGGACAGAGCTCTTCGAGGTATGTTTGTATTGATTTCATGTCAGGCTTCAGCTCATGTTATTCTCAGTTGTTTGCATAAGTATCAATGACCTTTTTGATTTCTGTGATGCCTTAGAGGACTTTGGTTTCCAGCACCTGCTGTGGGTTTACTCTGGCAGAAGAGGAGTGCATTGCTGGGTGTGTGATGAAGCTGCAAGGAAACTCTCTGTGGTGGCACGCTCTGCAGTGGCAGAATACCTCAGCCTGGTTAAGGTAGCAGTGTTTTTTTATCTGTTTGTAGATGACTATTACATGTTTAGTTATTAGCAGTAGGATTTCTCATCATTGTGTGTGTATCAATCTGTATCTCTCTCATCTAGACTAATTCCTGACATAAATCGTCTTATATCAGACCCATCAGTATGATGTGTTAGTCACTGAAGTAGAGCTACACTGATGAGTTGATTAATCGATAAACCAAACAACAGAAAATGGACTTGCAACCATTTTGATAATCAACATTTTATCATTTTTTTAGGCAAATTTAACTTTTTGTAAATTAGACTTTAAGTAAGTTATCACTTAATTTTCATGATTTGATGTGCCACTAATACATTTTTATAGGGAGGTGAAGAGACTGTGAAGAAGGTTGTGCTGTCGGACCCAATTCATCCTTTTATTAGGTGAGAATCAGGCCATTCTCTAAGTAAAGGACAATTTGAAGCCCAAATTTAAACTAATGTTTGTTCTACCTTGATATTTGGTTGGTTCTTATGTCTGACTAACCAGTGTTGCATCTTCAGCTGTTTGAGAGTCTGTACATGTAATCAACAGAGAGTCTCTGTTAGTGGTGGACCGATACTTCCCCCGGTATGGGATACAGGATCAGGACATACTTGGCCGCAAGGAATCAGTGGACAAAGTGCTTGCACTGGTGCCTGAAGATATCCTTTTTACAATATGCTGCATGTTAATTCTTGACAATAGAGAGTAAAGCTGAAACTAAATGAAAAAAATTGATCTCACCTGTTTAAGAATTAAGAGTATATAATCATTTTCTGTTTAGGTTTTTCCTGACAAAAAGTGGTTTGTCACCATGAAGGTTCTGTTTTTGTGTTTGATTTGTGAAAAATAAATGGACATGACCTTGACTCGCTGCTTTACATGTAAGAAAAGAATTACAGCAGGATTTCCAGAATGAGAAGAAACCTGAGATGCGTTGGAAGTACATCAAGGACCAAGCCAAAAGGAAACAGGTTGGTTAATCTGCTCATTACAAAGTGTCTTAAACTGTGTTTGTATTGACCCTAATATTACACAAATCATCAGAAAAATAACACAATAAAAAAACCTCACTCAACCATGTAAATCAGAGAGATTGACCAAGTTGGTCTATCTATTGAAAAATGTTTGTTCTTAATAAATTTGTAAATGCATGATCTAATATTTTTTTATGTTCTTTAATGCATAGCTGTACTTATAAGCAAAGAAATGTACAAATGTGATTTTTTTAAAAAAGGTTTTTGGCAAAGCATAGTCCCCACTAAAAAGAGCAAAAAAGCAAAATACCATTTAAAAAATGCGTCATCTAGCATAAATGATATAGAACAGGTAGCACAGCATTACAAAACTATCAGTTTTTTATTAATCAGTTTTCTGTTCTAACCAGCCACTAACCAGTTATATCTGGATTTATTATTTTGGAGCATGTCAACACATCTTATTGGATCACTTCTTTAGCCTCCATGTAAACAATTAAGTCAGAGTCTCTAATCAGAATAATTTCGATCACATAATAAAAATGTGTTGATCTAACGGCATTTTTGTAAGTTAATATTCAAACAGCTCAATGAGGAGGCTTATGAATAACAGACACAGTAATATTATCTTTATTTTAGGGCACTGCCAAAAAGGGCCAACACTTTGAGAAAGAAATCATGCTGCAGTACTGTTACCCAAGACTTGATGTGAATGTCAGCAAAGGGGTGAACCACTTGCTGAAGAGTCCCTTTAGCGTCCATCCAAAAACAGGTAAGGACAGATCTAATAAGATTGAAATAAACATTACACAGTATGAAACATGCCCCAGTGAATACACTTTTGACAGAGCCTCACTTTGTCTTCTCTTTATTCAACTTTGTCCAGGACGCATTTCTGTCCCCATAGACTTGAAAGAACTGGATACGTTTGATCCTTTTGCTGTGCCTACAATCAGGTAAATGCTGTTCTGTACAGTGTTTGACACTTTTCAGAACTGTGTTATCATAACCAATTACTAACTAACTAATTTTTTTTTTTTTAATTTAGTCAGATTTGTGAGGAACTGGATCGACCCAGAACAGGTGAAGAGGAAGAAGTGAAGTTAGAGGACTTGAAGGACAAGGAAAATGAGAAGGATGCAGCAGAGAGACGAAAGATCAGAGGTGAAGTTCTGACATCTGAATTTTAGGCTTTTTGTTTAACACAAAAGTTTTACACAATAGATTTTTTTGTCTCAAGCTTACAAGTAGGCAAACAGAAGGTAATCTGACATGTTTTTTGTGGCTCAAAGCAATCCAACAATGACATGCTGAACCTCAGTTTATCTTTTTCGATATGAGAATATATTTAAACACTTGGGAGGTACTGATGGTGATTGCACAGAGTGAGTTTGACATAGTCAGGCTTTTTTTACGGGCTGGTTTCGCAAAACCTAAAAACCCCCATAACAGTTTTTTGGTATCATGTATGGGTTCAAGTTTAAGTTTGTTCATATTTATGTGTCTAGCTCACTGCTTACTTTTTCTCCACAGATTACAAGAGGACAAGCCTGGCAAAGTATGTGAAATACCTGGATCAATTTTTAGATGGTATGGCCCGTTCATGGAAAGGAGAACTTCTTAAAAAAAGTGGTGAGTTTTATTCTTAGTGGGTAAAATGATGGCAGGCAACTTTTAATAAGTTTATTCTTTTAATTAATTAATTTTCTTATATTCCATTTTTTCTTTGCAGATCTTCAGAAAGAATTCTGAAGTAAATCAACAATCAGAAAGTGAAATCAAAGAGGCGCTGTCGATAGCTCAGTACATACTTAAACATGTGACAATGTAAACTGTCCTGATTTGGTGGTTTCATGCTGGGATGTAATGCTGTTGCTCTTCTGATGAACAATGATTTTCTCTAAATATGTTTTTTATATCTTATTATAAGAATAAGCAATAAAACATTCACAAAACCAACATAAATCATCTCCTTAATGTAGTATTTTCCCTGTTTAATGCCAGTTTTGTTGTTTGCCTGCTTTTGCATTCATTTTGTTTTTGTACAGTCATTTGTGAAAATAAACCTGATATTTCAACTTTCAACATCTTGTATTTCAGTTACTTCTAATGGGAACATAAGAGGTCTCGTAGATTCAGTTCACTTTGAGTTTGCAGTATCTGGAATAGAGAGCTGTTGGTGGGAGGGATTACCAGTCGTCATTGTGGTCTTTTGTGAGATTTGCCATTTGTCCTCAGTAATTACAATCAGTTTTGTATCAGTATTTACCTCTTAAGTTCATAATTCAGTCTGATTTATAAATGAACCCAGTTGTCGGTTATGGACAGAATGTATTTTGTAATTCTACAGATCTGGTTGTAAGTCCAGTAATTTCAAGTAGGCTAATGGCCAAATGTCAGTAAAGGTTCAATACTGAATGATTTGGTAAAAGTAGTTGATTTAGCTACTTTTTCATTAACAAGTTTAGTTGACTAATATTCGAAAATATACGCGAAATTGAACCCAATTGTTATACAGTTAAGAAAAGCTTTTATATCCACGAGTCAAGCTTCTTAGTTGTTTTGTGTATTTCAAGCGGAACGTGAATGTTTATTTCGCATCAAGAGAGAAATTGCCGAATGGTCCTTTAAATAACCCGGAAGTAGAATTCACTGGTGTAAACCGGATATTACCGCGAAATTGAGGTTAGAAGTTCTCTCTTACAGCCATCTTGGATATAGCATCCCGAGTCGGTGAGTATCTCCTCTTATAATCCAATATCATCCAGGCATTTTAAATATATTTCTGTCCAAAACAAAAGTTTCTTGTGTTAAAGTAAAGTAGTGTTGTTACGCCGGTGTAGTTATTATTCTTCTTTCGACCCTCTCGTCAGCGATATATATGCCGTTGTACCAGCGGTTACCAGCTCAAAATGGGGGAACATGATGATAACTAGTCCACTAGCAGCCTGTCAGGGCCGCAGTGAACTGTGTGACAAGTGACTTGAGGTTGATTTTGTGTGACAACAAACTGGTCACTTGGTTGAGTTTACACTTTGGGAAAATTTTAATGTAGACTTCGTCAATTGCTGTTAGCTTCCCCTGGTTGAGACTGACAGAACTAGCCTGCTAAAGAAAGCTAAGTTTGGCTAAATGTAGCTTAAACAGGCTGAGCTCACAAGTTAAAGCATGGACTCCGTCACCTGTTAAGCAAGTTATTACAACTGAAAATCTGCCTTTTCTAACTAGTTGACAGTAGTGGTCGGTAAATAGACACGTAAGTTGTTACGAGACACTTAGTTACGTAGGTATGTGTAACACTTCTTCAAATCACTAAGATACAGCTAATAAAAGACTTTAATTTTTCCCTCACCAGCAACCATGCCTGGTGAAGCCACAGAAACGGTCCCAGTTACCGAGCAGGAGATGCAGCAGCCTCAAGTTGAGACTGGTTCGTATAAATTTCTTGTAAATCTGCATGTAGTACTGTCTATGAAATGATGGGGTCCTGGAACTCAAAGTACAAGTGAATTACAAACAAACAGCTGTTCATGAAAAGTAATTTGTTGAGCAGAGTAACAAATGGCATTTTTGAATGATCATTTGGTTCAGGGAGTTGATTCAGCTTTTTCGACACTGAGCTGGTGAAACAGGTGACAGTTATTTTGACTGTCTCCAGCCATGTGTTGGGACACTTGTAATGAAAGTTTGCACTGTGTGAGAGCTGAAGTTGTGATGAGTGATCCAGGACCCTTCTTTGTATTTCCACAAACTCACAAGGTTGTGCGGTGACTTAGATTTTCAGTTGGATTTAGTACTAAATGCATGTTGTTGGATGTGGTTTTACCCTTTGCATAAAGACTGCCTGAAAAAGCCACCTTGTCGACACTGATAGTGGCCTTGTTAGTGCCTGCATAGAGCACTCTGTGTTGCATAATAATTTTAGCCTGATCTTATAAAATGACTGCAACACCGGTACTTCTTTTTTAACCGTAAAGGTGGAGGTGCTTGTTCAGGGGTGTGGCAGGACCTTCCTATTACTGATCAGCTGCAGCCAGCACCAGAGAAAAAGCTAAATAGGTGTGCTCATCAGTTAGTGGCAGCTAACCTCTTGCGGTCAAATGCAAAAGACCAAGATAAATGAGACATGTACTGAACTGTTAATGTAATGTAGAACCTATCATCAAACCACAGCACTTTTAAAAAAAAAAAAAAGTCTTCCAACTGTGCTCTCTGTATGTGTACCACAGATGAGAATATTAGACCAAAAACAACAGTCCACAACTTTTGATTAAGAGTTATCTCCCTAAAAAGGATTACAATTGTTCTGTTGTTCTTTTAAAAACCTACCAAAAACTAAGGCTGCACAGTTTGAATAACAGACAGCCAGCCACTGGGGGGCAATAGAGAAGTTTCAGCTGAGCATTTGGTTTGTGCAGACAGCCCTAGGCAGCAGTTCAGTACAAAAGTATCAAAAGAGAGTAGACAGGCAAAACTAAAGCCAAAAATCTGGAGCTGAAACTAAAAGTGAGCCCCTTGAAATGGATCATTGTCTGTTGGGAAGCATTTTGGAAAGAACAAGTCATTTGCAGAGAGCCTTATATTTTTCCGACTGAACATCAAAATAAATTGGTCAATCACCTGGAAAAAACAACACGTATTGTAGTAGAAAATTCAAAGGCCAGGAAGAACAGTGTCTAATGTTTAATTGTTATTTAATTTTTACAGTGATAGTAGTGGCTTACTGTGCATGCGAGATTGTTCATAAAGCAGCTGATAAAAGCAAAATACAGAGGCCAGTATTTAACATTCTGTTGAGCCACGTGGGAAAATTCTGATTAAAATAATTGTGCCAACAATGGTAACATGTCAAAATGTCTTTGAAATTGACTGAAGACTGATTTTTGATGATACATTTTTAAGTTCTTTAATGTCTCCATAGACATTCCTGTGAAGCATTACAATAATGTGAGCATACTGTGCTCACTACTGTTAAATGTACACATACTGATGTCAGTGGTGTTGCTTGGTATGTCAGTTGAATCAGATTTGCGTATTCAGTATAAAGATTTGACTATTTGTTCCTTTTTTTCCCAATTTTTCTTTGTTCAGTGCCACACTAAACTTCTACACCATCCCACATAAATTTCTTGTTTCACCTATAAAAGTTAAATTGTAATGTCTTTCTTCATCATCTGTGATGTGAAAGCATGAAATTCACACACAGTTGAGGAATGAAATAGTGTGCATCCTACTTATAGTTCAGTTATAAAATTGCAGCTCATGATGGATCATTTCTCCTGCCAAGCTGCTGATGGCACTCTCAGCAGGACTGTCTCTAGCCAGTTTGGTAGGTGAAATGAGGATTTGGATTGTAAATTTTACAGCCTGCCATGCAGTTACTCCTGCATTGCTCTATGTACACTGACACGGCTAAAAAACAAGAGCCAAAACTTGCTTACCAACCACTCCACCTCAGGCTTCAGCCTCTATAATCAGTTATTGACCAGCAAATGTTATCACAGGGATTAATTGATTAATTAATTAATCAATTTATTACAGGAGACACACCAGAAGTGATGTAGAAGGATAATGATTATTCCCTTTATTTAAAATTCCTCATTAAAATGTTATCCCTGTGTACTTTATTTTATACAGTTGTTGCAGTGCCCAAAAAAAATTGCTTTGAAGAATCTCATTTGCCTGGGGGGTGTCGCACTGATGACTTGATTTGACTTTCAGGGGACAGCCCTAAATGTGACATTGTGTTTTACTTTTCAGATAGGATTTTATTTCATTTTCAGATACTTTCTCAGCACAAATGCTCATAACCACACTGAAACTATTTAAAGTCAAACATAAATATAACATTACAGCCTACTGAAACCGAATATTTTATAATTTAATCACTGAGTTTTCTGAAGACCCAATCAAATGACCGCTTGCAGGTCCTGAAGATTCACACCAAATCTTCAAATTCACTAAATCCTTGAACATACCTGAGAGCTGTGTAATTCATTCAAGGTTGAGTTGATGAAGGTTCATATCTTGTTGTCATGTATTGTCTGGCTCTTTGGAATGAAGGGGGCCTTTTGGCACTAATCCAACACTTAACCACTGCATGGAGTTTGGGACACAGGAATATTTTTCTTTCTTTTGGGTGCACTCAACACCTCTTCTTAAACTGGAGAACCAAGAGCCTGTTCCACGTTGCTTAAGTTTTCACAATCTCGTCGTTTCTGTTCATGTGTGGAGCACATTTTTTTTCCTTCACTTCACAGTATGTTCATGGGGCTCTTCAGTTTTATATATAAGTGAAATGCTTCCCAAACAACTTCTGTGATTGCCCTTGCCCCTGTTACTCCTGTTACTTTTCCTTTAGTAGCTGCAGAAGTATTAAATCCCTCTGCTCCACCGGAGATGGCTGTTCCTACAGTGAGCAAGGCGATCTCTACGGAGAGTCCTCCAGAAAACCCTGTTCCTAATCAAGAGATCTGCTCTCCAGAAGAAGCAATTCAACCTACTAGTGATCAGCCAAATGGTGTAACCGCAACTCAAGAAATAACTAAGCAAACTGATGAGATTGGGTTGGTGGCCGCATCTGCCTCACAGCAAGAGGTGACTATTGAACCAGCAGGAGATTCAACTGATTTGCCGGTTCCTGAAGATTCTATGCCTTCTGCTGAAAGTCCCATTACATCCTCAGAAGGGCTGCCATCTGGTGAAAAAGCAGCTTCAGCTGAAGAGACAAAAAGTCAGGAGTCAGTTGTTGCTGCTGAAGAATCAGCCAGCCAGGAAATTGAGCAGAATTCTGTCGATCTAAAGGCATCTGGAGAATCTGTAGCTTCTGCTGAAGCTCCCACTACATCCTCAGAAGTGCTGGCATCTGGTGAAGAAGCAGCTCCAACTGAAGAGACAAAAAGTCAGGAGTCAGTTGTTGCTGTCGAAGAATCAGCCACCCAAGAAGATGAGCAGAATTCTGTTGAACCAAAGGTCTCCGGAGGAGAGCTTGGAGCAGTGGCAGAAAAAATCCTTGAGTCAAAACCATCTGCTCTTGAAGACGTCAGTATAAAGAGTGAAGATGGAAATGAAATTGCGGTAGAGGACCTGAGAAACCAGTGCCTGGATGCAGCTGAAGAGGAAGTGTTGCCTGAGGTGAATGTGGACATGGCTACTCAAAATGAAAATTCTGACAAGGAAGAACCTGTTACACTTCTTTCAAAGGCCATTCAGTCAAAGGTTAACTCCAAATGTGAAGGCCCGCCTCTTTCCACACGCCACCTGTCAGGTTGGTTTATCCTATGTGAAAAGAAGGTGCTCACAATTTTTTAATCCCAATCTTTTGAATTTACCTTTTTGTTGGATTGGGGATAAATGTATGTACATTTTTTCATAACCTGAGTGGTTAAAATTCAAATCAAAAGTTGATAGTTGTTCTTGCAATACATAGTATAGTCCCATTGGTGTATTTCAGTTTGAGTTAGCTGGCCAAATGCTTCAGGGCCATTCCACTGCCTAAGTTATCATGGTTTTTGGGTTTTGACTTGTTTTAAGCATTATATTATAGTCTACATCTTAGTTCTATGATCATGGTTAAAAGGGTAGTAATCATTCTTCCGTTGTACAAAAGTAGTTGCTTGAACAGTCTTTTGGCCTAGTGCCGGTCAGTTATACCTTCAAGCATCAGTTCAGTGTTTCATTAGTTGGTGCATGTGTGCACTTATGTAAAGGTACAAAAGCCCTTGCCATGTACAAGAGTGATATTACATCATGATATGGTGATATGATATGCATTGCATATGCAAATTTTATACTAATTGCATCTCTACTAAAGAAAGTGATTTTTCTGTGTGGAAGAAGTATGTACTGTGCGTTTGAGTGCCAGTTTGCTGAAGATGTAATTTCTCTAACCCTAAACAATGAGTTTTTGTCTTGGTTTTTGAACATTTAACCCGCATGAGTAAGACTTTCCAATTCCCATCAAAAAATTTAAAGAATGTTTTTCTATTCAGCTACACCTCCTGCCCCAGCTTCCTCCCAGCAACCTCAGGCAGCTTCTGGCCCTGCAAAGCCCAAAGGCAAAGATGCCAAGAGTGCACAGGGTTCATCTGCCCCAAAGGCTGTCCCTGGCAGAAGAAAGCGTTCTTCATTGTCTGCCTCTTCCGCTTCCCCTACCTCACCAAAATCTGCCTCTTCTTCCACCCCTCTGTCACCTGTGCCATCTCCCCTAGCTTCCACACCTGGCAGGTCTTCTTCTAACGAGGCTAGTCGCTTTGTCCCGAAAGTTGTCAAGGCTGGCAAACAAGGAAAAGTAAAGAAAGGAGAGGCCTTTGTGCCTCCCTCTGCCCCTGTCGAATGCCCTGTCCTAGCATCAAATGAAAAACCAGTAGAGGCTAACCCTAAGCAAAGTGTAGTTGAAACTGAAACTGCCCAGGTTGAACCAAACAAGCCCATACTGGCTGCTACAAAGCCTGTTGCAGCCCCAGCTGCTTTTAAAGTTACATCCAAGCCTGCTGTGGCAGCTCCAGTTTCATTTTCAGATACTTTTGCTTCTAGCCCCTCCAAATCAGTTGAAGTTAAGACAGGTCCATCAAACGCTGCTCCTCCTGCACCTGCTGATGATGATCTCCCTCCACTTATCCCACCTGAGAAGCCAATTAAAAGCCCAGTGCTTGTACCCTCTGTTAAGAAAGAGGTTGCAGAGCTTGTGTCTCCTCCTAAACCTTGTTCTGAGCCTGCAAATGTTCAGAATTATGATATTGCTCCTGTAGAGGTTGCTAAGGTAGCATCTCAACCTGTGACTAATATTGGGCCCAAGTTGGTGCCGGTTGAGCTTGGCAAAGCAATTAGTATGGTCAAATCTGCTCCATTTGAAGGGGCACAAGTGGTTGCAGAAGCTCCAACTTCTGCTGTCGAAGCTGCTAAACCTGCTCTTATTGAGGCTTTTAAACCAGTTGAAGAGATTGAAACTGTTCTTGTTAAGGCTGCTAAGCAAATAACTGAGCCCAAACCTGCTGCTGTTGAGGCTATTAAGCCAGCTGCCGAGCCCAAACCTGCTCCTGTTGAGGCTATTAAGCCAGCTGCCGAGCCCAAACCTGCTCCTGTTGAGGCTATTAAACCAGCTGCCGAGCCCAAACCTGCTCCTGTTGAGGCCATTAAACCAGCTGCCGAGCCCAAACCTGCTCCTGTTGAGACTATTAAACCAGCTGCCGAGCCCAAACCTGCTCCTGTTGAGGATGCTAAGCCAGCTGCCGAGCCCAAACCTGCTCCTGTTGAGGATGCTAAGCCAGCTGCTGAGGCCAAACCTGCTCCTGTTGAGGATGCTAAGCTAGCTGAGGCCAAACCTGCTCCTGTTGAGGTTGCTAAGCCAGCTGCTGAGGCCAAACCTGCTCCTGTTGAGGTTGCTAAGCCAGCTGCTGAGCCAAAACCTGCTCCTGTTGAGGTTGCTAAGCCAGCTGCTGAGCCAAAACCTTTTCCTGTTGAGGATGCTAAGCTAGCTGAGGCCAAACCTGCTCCTGTTGAGGATGCTAGGCCAGCTGCTGAGCACCAACCTGCTCCTATTGAGTTGGTAAAGCCAGCTGCTGAACCCCAACCTGCCCCTATTGAGGTTACCAAGCCAGCTGCTGAACCTAAACCAGCAGCTGCTGAGGTCGTTAAGCCCTTCAAGCCAGCAGCTGAGCCTGCATCTGCTCCCTTGAAAACAACTCCAGTTGAACCTGCTGTTCCTGCCTCAGTTCCTCGCAAACTCACGTTTGCAGAAGCAGTAGCAAAACCTGCCCCTGTTAAACCTGAGGTTGAGGTAATCAATGCAACTCCTACTGAACCTGTATCATCTCCTAAACCTGCCCTCACACCTGATAAAACTCCAGCCAAGGTGGAGCCAGTGATCAAGAACGACAAGGGTATTTTTTTCTTTTTCTTCTTTTGTCTTCACACGCTATCCAACTATGGAGGTGTTCTTGGAACTGCTCGAATGGTTATGTTGTTCAAGAGCCGAGATTGTGAAATTTGCTTTAACTTTGAATCTGCTCTGAGGTACAACCTAGTTGTTGACGTACAGTATATGCTCCTTTCAGTACAGTTATTGCATACTGTCAGCCATGTACTGCAGTTTCTTGTGTGCAATCATGTCTGATGGTCAGTTGGTAAAGATGCTTAGTTCTGTCTGGTTAATGTGGTACATGATAGAAAGGTATTGTTTCACACATATTAACTCACCACAAATCCTATCTACTGTAAATATAAGTATACGGTAGTTAGGATTTCAAGTTAAGAGCACTCGTTACAGTCACATTTTTGCAACACCAGCTTTATAGCTATAGCAGTCTTTTTTAACCTATATAATTAGTTGGAATTTTGAACATCTCAGGTGGGTGTACTTCAACTCTGTTAACAACAAATTTGTGTGAAAAACTTGTCTAAAATAACCATGAACCAGGGGTGTAATGATTCTGTAACCAAGACCAATGTCGCAACACAAACATCCAATCTTGAGTCGTGGTTCTGTTTTCCAGAACTTCTATTAGCTACATCCACTGCCACCACCACTTCTCAGAACTTTATCTCATCTACTTTCACTTTCAACCTGAAATACAGTTAAGTGTCAGAACTGCTTTTTCCCAAAAAAAGGATAAAAACTGACAAAAATACATTTCCTTATACCAAGAATTTTTTCCTTTTTCGAAACTTTAGTTCTACCAGATTTTTAGACTGGGTATTGTATCGACTTGCTATGAACAACTGCTTCTGTTTACAAAGCTTCACAAGGTGGAATTAGGAGCAGCTTGTAAATCATCAATGTTTTGTTCCGTTCACATCCACATGATACTAACCTAAGAGAAATATTTTTCTATCTTTTTATCTATTATCTTTTTTAAAAAATAAATAGTGGTAATCAACAATTAAGTAGTTGATTTATGTTTGATTTGGTTCAAATAATCTACCTTCATAGTGGTAATATTTAAAATTGTGGTTGATGCAATTAAACCCAGAATTTTTTTTCTTTTTACCTTTTTTCATTTTATTACTCCACCCAAAAAGGTGGTGCCAACTGTAAAATGGATTTCTAGAAACGTTACACCCCTTCTACTAACCTACCAATTTTCATTCACAGGATTGAACTGATGCAGTAATGAGTGGAATGGTGTGATTAAATTTTGGTTTCTGTTGGCGGTTTCTTTAGGATCCGGCACTGAGTCAGACAGCGATGACTCAGTCCCTGAGCTGGAGGAACAGGACTCTGCACAGACACAGACACAGCAGGCTCAGGTGAAAGTTCAGTCTTGTCTTGTATCTTGTATCTTGTGTTGCTAGGGTTTAAACTAAGACAGCCAAACCATTACAACATCCTCTGCATATGTTAAACTTTTTGCTCAGATATTGTTTGTCCTTTACTCTTCTGTGATGATTGACAGTGACTTTCGTTCTTCTGAGTGTACTGAAGCCAGCCTTTCTGTCCTGAGAAGAGAAAAATGTTAATACAATAACTGGCATTATTTCATATTTAGAGTTGCCTCACTTCTCAGTCTACAGTAAGAAGTTGAAATAAATGTAGATAAATATTTTCTCACAGCTTGCAGCAGCTGCTGAAATAGACGAGGAACCTGTCAGCAAAGCCAAACAGAGCCGCAGTGAAAAGAAGGCACGAAAGGTAATGATCTTATATTTCTTGCCTTTTATTTGATCTTTTTTTTACTTGAATTAATGTAATTGGCACTTTTCCGCTTTTATTGTAATAGTCAGAATTGGCTGTTTCCTAAAATGACTTTATTTTTTTTGTAGGCAATGTCAAAGCTTGGTCTCAGGCAGGTAACAGGAGTCACCAGGGTCACCATTCGTAAGTCAAAGAACATCCTGTTTGTCATTACCAAACCAGACGTCTACAAGAGCCCTGCATCAGACACATACATCGTCTTCGGTGAAGCTAAGGTATGCAGCAAGTGACAACACTAGCCATCTTAATCTTTGTTCCTGTCTTGTCCAATCTCTTTTTTTACAAGGTAGCAGGACAGTGAATTAAATATTGAGAGAATGATACTGTTATAGAGATTGCATTGATTTCTGATTTTACTTTTTACTACTTACTTTGCCTTAGATCGAAGATCTTTCCCAGCAAGCCCAGCTGGCCGCCGCAGAAAAATTCAAGGTACAGGGAGAAGCTGTATCAAACATCCAGGAAAACACACAGACGCCAACAGTACAGGAGGAAAGCGAAGAAGAAGAGGTGAGATGCAGTTTTAATCAAGTGAAGATGAACACATACAACCATGTCGTCATGCGAGATAACAAAAAATTCCTGTTTAATTTAATAGGTTGATGAGACCGGAGTTGAGGTCAAGGACATTGAACTCGTCATGTCACAAGCCAACGTGTCGCGGGCGAAGGCTGTACGCGCCCTGAAAAACAACAACAACGACATTGTCAATGCTATTATGGTAAGATATTTAATAATTTACAAATGGTTTTCGGTGTTTTTCAGCCGGCCTTTTAAATGGTTCACTCAAATGTGTATAGAGAACTCTTCAGTGATGATTAATGCAGTGACTTTCGTTCTTCTGAGTTTAATGAAGCCAACATTTCTGTCCTGAGAAGAGAAGTTTTTTTTTAATTGTTGGAAAAACTTCTTAACACACATGCTAACAGACTTCTTGTTTCTTTTGCAGGAGTTGACAATGTAAAGGGACCCTGGCAATGTGGGGTTGAAGAAAGGTTGCTGATTTAAGCTCGTTTATACAATTTATACCCAAGATGGAAATAAAATTGTGGCTTGATGAAATGTAAATTTGATGTGTTTGTGCTTTATTGAAAAATGGAGGGGTGTATTGATACTAAATCCATAAATCTGAATGGTCTTCAGATAAACAGGGTATGAAAGAAGAAAAAATTAATTTCACTACACAAATGTTTCACCTCTGATATTTATGGATTTATAGTGACTAATCTTTTGTGTGAAATATTGAATTATTTGAGCTATTTTAACTGAGTACAAGCATTAATATGAAAACAATGTCTTGAGAAAAGATCTTACTTTGAACTATTTTATTTAAGGAAGCACTAAGAATTATACCTATGTTATACCTACCTCTTTTGCTGTATGTGGAACTTATCCTGTGAGTGAGGAGCCTTGTTCTTTTAATGGAAAACAAGTAAACGTGGGTATAATCAATGCTGAATATGATCTACTCTGGATTTTAAAACTTGCAAATGCTTAAAGAGAACGGAAATGCTGTCAACACGTAAAAGATACTTGCACTACATTGCTTTTGTTTGAAAAAAAAGAACTCCACATGACCCCCTTTAAATTGGGTCTCAGTAAAAGTTTTTTTGAGCCAGCATATTCAACAGATTACTATTCATAGAGTGCAGTAACTCTAATTTGCCAATATTCAAATAAATGCCAAGGCTCAGTTTCCTCATGAAGAGAATTGAAGACATGGGCATGAAGATCCTTTATGTCCTTAAACTGAATTGTAAGGACACCTTGGATTAAAAAACACTCAAAGCTCAATATTTTTATTACAACTATCTGAAACTGAGTGCCTCAAAAAAAAAAACCAGACTAAAACAAATTTCTATAAATAGGATACCCTTAACCGTAATCCTCCTTATGGATTAAGCTTAAAAAAAGCATCCTACATTTCCCAAAATGCTACTGATAACTGCTTTTTAGACCATTGGGGACCTTTCAAGCTCCCCCACCAGCACTGTGTTAACACGGTCTTTCACTCTAAGTTTGTAATCCTAAATCCAAGCTTTAATTACTGTCTTAAGATTTGACAAAACTCCTTATAGTGCTACATAATAAACTCCCTCTGTGTTGACAGGCTAAGCATTCATGACTCATGAGACTGATGCGTAAAATCAGTAAGTTGCCCTTTAAAGATACTTAAGAGCTTCTACACACCCATCCTACAGCCATACGGGTAATTAAACCTGTTCAGGCTGTTTACTGATGTGTACTGTAGTTGCACCAGTTCAGGATAGCTTTTATGTTGGGAATTTTATAAGAAACAAATTAGGACCTGCCTCGAACAGATGCTGGTGAATAAATGCCGTGGCAGGTAGATTTGCCTCCCCCACTAACCAAAAATGACAAGAATCCATGGAGTGGCTGGTAAATTTTTACAGAATCTAGCCATTTGGCTGGGGCAGCTACATAACCACACCTCCTCAAAATCTGCCTCTAGAGATGGTGTAGTTACACAAGCCTGGATCCATACAGTCTGCAGCTGGACACATGCTAGCAGGGGAGGAAAACTAAAAATGCAGCTGCAAAACAAACCAAAAGGTAGTTTGACATTACTTGTAGTTTTAAGCAGATCTTAACCACTGAGCCAAAAAAGTAAAATTGTACAAAAGAAAAAGGAAAATTATAAACCAAAAAGATGTAAAAATTTGATGGCCTGTCAGCCCCAATAGAGTGTTGACAGAAGGGAGGGCATAAATTGCGTAGGCCTTAATTTGGCAAGACTGGAAATGTAAAGACAAATTTAATATTGCTACTACACTTAAAAATGTGTTTTGCTTATTCCTGCTGAGCATCTTAATCATAATATACTTCAGGTATTTACTGATTTAGTTTTTTTTCTAATTTAATTTTTAATTTAAGCTTCTTGACTGCCTTTTTTGCAAAGAGGATATAAGTAGGTTGGTGTTATAAGATATTGTGAGTGGGAGTTTTCCCATTTTTTTTCATCCGTTTTACAGACCAAATGATTAACCAAGACAGTATTATGTACAACGACGTAAAGATGGATCAACAATAAATTAATATTTTGTTTTTGGGTATTATAGATGAGTTAGGCTAACATTTCCTATTATAACGCAGTCTTTATTATTGTAATATATTCTAAGGCCTTGGCGATTGCTAGTACACTGCCCATTTCAGTATAACATTACATATGCCTGTTTTTTTTTCATCTACCCCACCCTTAATTCTGCCGGTCTCATTTATAATTATTTTTGCCATAGATGAGGTGATTTAAGGTGATCATACTGAATGATACAGAGACCATGGCAAATCACATTAAATTTGATCCACGGCAGACTGCACGCTGCCTTCTTGGCATTACGCACATCCGCAGCTGTAGCTAAAAGCTCTAGAAACGTCTAGTAACGTTTACGCTCCAACTGCGTCAGTACTGTCATTCTCATCCAGAGATACGCTAGATCCGGAGTATAGTCCACTGGTTTGAGGCGTTTGCGTTGATTGTTTGTGGACTGCATTCCTTCTTTTTGCAAGCACTATTATTCTTTTCAGTAGATTATTTTATCTGGGAAAAAGGAGCTCACTTCACGCCGAGACATGTAAGTTGTGAAAAAGTTAGCATGATGGTTTAACGGAGGGAAATGCGATAGTACAACCTGCTAAGCTGGGTAACGTGAGCCGTGCGACAACATGCCTTTTCAAAGGCGGGAGGTCGGCCTTGGCTTAGTGAACCGTTACAAGCTAACGGTAACTTGCTACTTAAATTGAACCTTACATGCAGGATAAATTAACACAATATAGCGTCACAATTATTTCAGCATGCCCGGAGTGCCAGCATTAGCTAAAACACGGCTACTTTAGCCCAGGGGATGGGTCCGGCGCACCGCATGGTTTAACGTAGCGGCTAACGTCAGCGTTGTTAGCTTGGCTAGCACAGTGGTCATTGAGCGACTTCTTGTACAAATCAGTCTTTAGATAAGCATGAGGTTTGTGTCACAAGATGTCATAACTGCTGCGTTTTTATAAATCTGGGACTTTGGAACCATTATGTTGAATGTAAAGCGAACAGTCAAGATACATTCGGACTTGGCTAAATTGCAAAAATTTCAAAACGTCTAACTAGATATCATTAGTATTTAACGCTAACTTGGCTGCTACGCTCAGCCTTGGTGTGTGTCTGCGATAATTTCTAAGAGGATTTGGCTAACGAGGCCATCAGCACAATTCTAAGACAAATATGGTGTCTGCAACTAAACATGCGATAAAGACATAGGTACCACCCTTGAAGCATGCACATAAAAATCTTGACTCATAAATGTTCAGAGGTCAGTGAGGCGTGATTGATTAGTTGTAGCCACCGACATGATATCTATTCTGCAAGTTTTACAGTTAATCCAACCATTAGCAATTGTACAGTGGTGAACCTGGGATATTAGTTTCACAAACTACCTCGTGTGAATAGAGCATAATCATACCTCTTGCAGCTGCAAGGTAAAAAGAATAATACATTAAGAGTCATCCTATACAGTGAGATCTGAGCCCTACTCTACCCAGACTCATTTTAACTGACCTTTCAAATTTTATAGATCACAGATGCTTTTCATTTGAGACTTCTTGACACAGGAGTGCACTGTGTAACTGGATGCGTTGTGGCAACTTGATACACAGTCTTATGTCTCAAGGCTTACCCACCTGTCACTAGCACATGCATCAAGTATTTTTGTGTAAGTTGTAGATTTGATGACTGTACTATTTCACAACAAACGGGACAGGTCAGGAGTTTTTACTGGATCCTAGAATTTTGTGTTAATTTCTGTCCTTACGTACTAAAAGCTGTACTTTGAATATGCTTGGTGAATTAAAACTGACCTCTCACTTTGTCTAGGAAATAGGAGTCTTGTGCCATAAGTTCTGAAATGGTTTTATCCTCTGTTTTTTCACAGGCATCCAGCAACTGCCAAGTGGTATGACAGAAGGGACTTTGTTTTTGTAGAGTTCTGTGTAGCAGACAGCAAAGACGTGAAAGTCAATTTTGATAAAACAAAATGTGGTTTCAGGTATGTTAACCTCATGCTTGTCCATAGTCAAACTTTTTGTTAAAAGGATTAATGTTGGTTGATGTAAGTCTTTTTTGATTAAACTATAATTTATTCTTCTAGTTTAAAATTCATTAAAAATCCTTTAACCTTTTCCCCAGTTGTCTTGCCATGTCAGGAAGTGACAATGTCAAACATGAGAATGAAATAGACCTTTTCGAAGCCATTGATGAAAATGTAAGTTATACTATATGTAAGAACTACTGCTTCAATTAATATCAACATAAAACATTTAGACCACATCAATTATTCCACTGTAATTGACCATGTATTTTCTTATTTCCTTTTTACCTCAACTTAGGAATCCAAACATAAACGCACAGATCGCTCAGTGATGTGCTATTTACGAAAAGCACAGCCAGGAAAGGCGTGGCCGAGGCTAACAAAAGAGAAGGCTAAGGTTAGTTAACGTTAAAAATTAATTATCATGAAATGTAAAGAATGACGTGTCTCAAATTTTAAATACTAATAATTAAGGGTGTGAGACTGTTAATTTACACACATTAAAATGTCATAAACTAATTAAATCCATCAAACCACAATAAAGTGAGACTTGGATTTTGTATTTTCACAGCTGAGTTGGCTCAGTGTAGACTTCAACAACTGGAAAGACTGGGAGGATGACTCGGATGAGGAGATGGGCAACTTCGATCAATTCTCAGATGTAAGAACTATCCATTGATTAGAACGGGTAAAATAGTTCATAAATGCTGTATTTATTTATCCTGCTTTATACCATCCATAGCATAAACAGACCCACCCAGCATTTGGCCAAGAGCCACAGTGTGAGCTTAAAGGAATGACTGTCTGTTTTAAGAAATGATGGGAATGTGCATACTTATTTCCCTTTCCTTTTGTATTCATCTGTTAAATATGATCTAATGATAGAGTCCCAATTAGATTTATGTGTATTTTTCAACTTATCACCTGTCTGTCGCTCTGGTCTGAAACAAAGCATATCTGCAGAGGTAGAAATTATAAAAAAGAAAAATGGGGGCAGTTGGTTTAAGGTAGGGAGCACCAATTATTAATGCTAGCATTCGTGTCCTACAGGGAACAATGTTTCTTTTTTTTCCTAGCTGTTCCCCTGTTTTTTTTGTCTTTTTCCCCCTGTTGCCATCTAATGGAGGCATAAATTGCCTCCATCATAAGGGTTTAAAAAGAAAAAAAGGGACAGGTCCTGGAAATAAAAAGGTACTTGTAAAGATACAAAGACACACAGTACCAT
Source organism: Acanthurus leucopareius (assembly GCA_029814765.1). Taxonomy (NCBI): domain Eukaryota; kingdom Metazoa; phylum Chordata; class Actinopteri; order Acanthuriformes; family Acanthuridae; genus Acanthurus; species Acanthurus leucopareius. Next base: position 19,749,043 of record JAQMCX010000002.1, on the reverse strand, counting down.
TGGTACATTTCTGTACTCAACTATTAAGCTGGTTGTTTGACGTGCTGTAAGAGAATACAACTATTCACTGCTGCAAAGAGGAAAAATTGTCCACCATAACAAACATGATGATCTTAACAAATAGATTGATATAAGAACTACTTGAACTAGGAAAGATTCAAAAGATTTTGAACCATTGTCCTTCTTTGGGTGCTCAAGGTTGTCTTTTTTGTTGTAGAAGCAGTTGCTTGATAATTCAGAGGAGTGAATGATGTGGTTTTGGTTTAATAATGCAGATGATGAACAACATGGGAGCTGATGATGACCTACCTGATCTAGACGGTGCAGATGATGTAAGTATTTTTTTTATTTTTTTTTTAAAGCATTTCTACTTGTCATTTTTGAGCTTTTATTTAATCGCTAACGAAAACCGATCTCAGAGCAGATTTTAATTTCAGAGTCATAGAGGGTGAAGGCTGACATCAACAAAATTTTCCTTTTTTGTCCTTGTAGGATGATTCTGCAGATAGCGATGACGAGAGTGAGTATATATGAGCCTTTGTAACAATGTCATATTACAACTGTAAATGATGGTGACCCTTTTTTCACAGGTCTGTTGTGATGTTATGTTTAATTTTTTTTTTTTTCCTGTTTCGCTGTACTTTCAGAAATGCCAGACTTGGAGTAGAAGACTGTAAGAATCTGGAAAGAAAATGAAGGAACAGAGGCCAAGAGGAATGATGACAAATGTATATCTTGAAATTGAAGGCAGTGACAAACGTGTACATATGAGTCAGTAGCCATATTTAAATCCATAGCCTCAGCTCCAAACTCTCGACTGATCAGTCCATTGAAGGTTGATATGCATGGTATTGTACAGAGCAGCTATCTCCACTTCCATTTGCTGTACTGCACCTTTTGGGTATCATCTTTTACTGTTAAATATTACAAGTAAGCACACATTATTTGTTAGAAAAGCTGTATAGTTGTCCTCAACTGAGCAATACATGTTAAGAGATTTACAATTTGTTTTCAAATGAATTGTGGTTTAAAATGATTAAGCCCGCCCATTCCCAATGTTGTGATTTTAAGTTGGTCAACCAGTGTAGTGTATTACATGATTGAAGAAAACACTAGTTATGTACATCAGAGGAATTAGATGCCTTTACTGATTGGGTTTCCTCTAAAGCCTTCCATGTGCTGTGAATTAGATATTCAGGAAGCCAGTCTCTGTTTCTGTGGCTTAACCTTCCAGCTTACATGTCTCCCTTCACTCCTTGTTTAATGTTTGTAAAATTGGAATAGTCTAAAAAAACATAATCGCAGAAGCATCTGCATCTTCCAGTTATCAACTACTTTGGTAATCTGAATGAATTCCACATACTTGGTATCTTAACAGCTCTTCTTTCCATACCCACCTAACACGCACACTCGCATTATAGACTGCAGAATCAAGGTGAAATGTTGTGCAGCTGATAATGGGGCCTGAAGCTTGGTTGGGCCTCAGCATTATGTGGTTTGTTGCTATCCTTCAGGTTCTTTCTGTTTGTTCACCTAGAATGATCCTCCCTTGTTGGTGAGGGAATGTGGGGACATCAGGCGACGTGTACTGACCAAATTATATTTGCACTGTCAATAAAATGTACGGGGAGACAAATGATGTTGAATTACAGTGGAAATTCTTTTTTTATTGTCTACATCTTTCTAATAAACTGTTCAAGAATTATTTTACTGCCTTTTTTCTTAACATTTGACTGAGATCATCATTTTCCGCTTAAGATTGTGCCTTAATTTCAAAAGGGGGAGGAGGGTTGGTGGGTTTCACCCTTAATATCATTAGAAAATGAACATTTTGGATAAAATACATAATTATTTGGCGAGTTGCTGGAGCATCAAACCTGGTTAAAAATTTTATGTGTATATTTTGGATTTTGGAACTTTTTTAACACAGTCACAACAGTTTTTCTCATGTTTGATGGCACTTAATTTGAACTTCTGTCATTTTCAAGAATTTTCTTTCTATAAGGCCAATCCAGAGAGCTTTAATAAATTGTAGAGTGATTGTTCAGTTTAGCAAAGGTTTGTAATGAAATTATTTGCAAAACTGCCCCTTATATGTTGTGTAAACTTAAAAATATTTTTTTCAACGAATTTTCTATGTTTTATTTAATAGATGTAACCTTATTTGTAATACAGCAACTCTACTTGAACACCATCTGTAACTCTGACTCTTAACTCATTCGGCGCTAGGACCCAGACACTTCCAGGCTCCTCGGCCCAGAAAATTTGCATACTTCCCTTTCAAGACTGATTTTCTCACTGTCATTTCCGAGAAGGTAACTGTAATATGCAACACTTGCTTCCTGTTTTCATCCAAAGCACGTTAAAATAAAAGCGGAGATCAGTCATTCTGCATCTATAATAGGACTACTGGTGTACATGATCACTGGATACTCTAGGATAGCTGTCTGTTAACTTTTATTAAAAAACGCTTCAATCAGGATAATAAGGTCTGGACTTAAAATAAGTTAACTGGCTACAACCTGATCCCGGTTTTAACGCTGATCATCAAACAGTTTTTGTCGGTTAAACGAGTATAGAGAGTAACCGCGAGTACATTTATTAAAGCACAGTTGCGGGGTATTATCTTAACATTTATAATGCCTCTAACTACTTTTACTCTTCTAAACTTCAGATTGTAAATTTTCTTCAAAAATCTTGTTTGACAGAAGATACTTTTAATTTGAGATTAGGATTTAAAATAAATAGTATTGGAAAAAAACTGTTAGCATAAGATGTGTTTTAATTATAGAACAGCTGACATTGTATAGGCCCATGGTTGAAAACGAGCACCGGAGTCAAAGTGCTGCTTACATATTAATGCTTTAGTAATAATCTTAATATTAAAGGAATTAAAAACTGACCGTAAGTATTCCTCCTTCATAATGTCATGTTGGCACTGACATTATTATTATTATTATTATTATTATTATTATTATTATTATTATTATTATTATTATTGATTTTTTGGTGAAGTTTCATTGATAAATTTAACCGGATGTGTACGTGGTGATCGTTGAGACGTTTACACTGCTACTGTTCGCTCTGTTCTGTGATCATGGCTGCATTGGACCACACCAGCCATGTTTGCTAATTTAAAACCCAAAGGTTAGGGAATAGTTGTTTATTATTTACCGCTGTGCCATCTACACCCGCATATCTGTTTAGACGAAGGTTTAGAGACATCTGCGCCTTTGAAATCCAAGGACTGAAAGGTTGGATAGCTTTAATTAAAATATCGGCGAAACTTTTGATGGTGGTAGTGTGTGAGGATGATGCTCTGCAAAAATTGTGTGCGTGCAGCGTAAACAATGTAACTTCATCTGGGTGCTAGCTAACGCTAGCTCGTGAACAAAAGGGGAGCACGCCTCCATCTGTTAACAAGCGAGTCTGAGTGAGTTACCTTTGTTCATTATCAACGGACCGGCTGATATTTATTTTCATCCGCGGCTATCTCTTTTGCTGATGGGCTCTATGGATCCAAACCAGCGTGGTTGCGGTACCTGCTACCTGGCTATTAGCTAACATCGCCTACCGTACTTATTACGGGTAAATGTTACGGATAGCTATCTCGCTAGCGGTTGTTAGCAAGGTTCTATTGTGATGATTTAGCTAAATAACCTTGGAACCGGAACGGAGAATAATAGTGTCTGATGATTTAACGCTTAATAAACGATCTGTTCACCCTCTTGACGAGTTGAACTCATATCTATCAATAACGGCATCAGTTGTTAGCGCAGCTGACTAGCACCGCTTTAAAGTGAATTGTTTGTTTGAGAGACCGAGCTAGCGCGAGTCGGCTAGCGCGGCGCCTGCTTTTTCAACGGCCTTGTTGAATTAGGAAATCAAGTATCCGTAGAGAGCTACTTTTGTATTACGATTGAATGGAAGTGCTAAGTGGCGAGTGGCGTGGTAACACTCCTCCAGGCCTCGGAGTGACTGTAAAATATTCTAGTTAATCCCTCCATTGTTAGTTGGCTAAGGCCGCCGGATCTTGTATACTGTGTGTGTGGCTATGCTTGCCCGGGCCGTACATTTATAATGGTAGATTGAGGAGGATGTGCTCATGTTAGCAGCGCCTCATCAGCGGTAATGATGAGCTTCTATCGTATTATCCCGATTATCCATTACGCTCGCTTGGGCCTGGCATCTGCTGTTGCTGGCTGCGACATTTTGACGCTTGTTGTTGGAACGAAATGGTGCTGTCACAAGCTTTAGTCGCCAAAATAAATTTAGGAGAGACGTTTCACGGGGAAAATTGAACATCTTACGTAACGTCTTCAGAACCGCACGAAAATTAATGACACAATGCATTTATGATGCACATCGCGCACAGACATCTTAGCGCTGAAAAAACAAAACTTCCACACCTTTTTTTTTTACTGGAGACACACATTCAATACTAGTGTGTACATTTGTGTAATTATTTTTTTCCAATTAATTTTTGTTTTACAGATGGAGTCAAATAATCATTTCAACTATACCCACTCCTCAGCAAACTCAGGACTGAAACTCTCAGGGGATTCACTTTATACTAACGGGTCCTCCATGAGTTTTCCTCAGCAGGGGAAGAGTGAGTATTGTCGGCCTTAAGCATCGTAGAGGAGTTCTGCTAGACTTTGCCTTTTTTGATGTCAGATTATGTATTTCCTAGACAGCCGGACTTCACTTTCTCCCGTCATCCAAACCTCTCTTTGGTTTGTTCTTTTTTTCTCTAACAGGGTGGTAGAGGTACTTGTGTATAGTCAGTGTATTACTTTAAGAGATGGTAGCTGCCACGCCCCCAGTGTGGAGAAGCATTCATTAGTACAGATGAAGACCAATTTATTGCCGAGGGGCTCAGCTGAAAAAACGTTTTTTCCACCTAAAAGAAGACACACCTAAAATTATTAATATCATTTAATCAAAGGCTATATTTACACTTTTTTAGCACTTAAGTTTCCTGTCAGCCAGTGCTTTCATTGACTAACCTGTAGAGTATTTTTTTTTCTGAGCCATCCTGTATTATGCTGTAGATCAGCTGCTTGATTGAGCCTTCTTGTGTCCCAACAGATATGAATGGCGAAATGAATGTGAATGGCGTCACTACTGTACTCGGGTCTGGTGCGCCTGGTTCCCACCCACCAACAGCTCCATACCCACACATGAGCAACCACCACCAGAGCAGCATGGGCTATGACTACTTGTGGGGAGGACATCCTCAGTATGGTCCAGCCATGGGCGCCTCTTCCGGACACGGGATGCACCAGAAGCAACCTACACCTGGGATGGTGCAGCCTCAGTCACAGCACCACTTCCAGGGTCATGGACAGTACCAGCTGAATGGGGGTATTGAAAGCTCCCATCAGCCCCCTGTTGCAGGCCCAACAAACATGCCTCTTACTGGGAGTCAGTACTGGAACAGGAGTAACCCTGGCCAACAGCAGATAAGTTATAATTCCCACAGTATGTACGGGACCTACCAGAGTCAGGCACATCCTGGAATTACACCGTCACAGCATCACCAGCAGCAGTCCTTACAACCACCCCCCCATCAACCATCACAGCAGCACCTCCACTCCCATCGCCATCCACCCCACCACCACCAGCAGCACCAGCAACCACAACATTATGGCATGATGCCTAATGGGATGCCCTACTACCAGCATCAATCCCAGCACCCGTCCCTGCCGTCTCCCCAGCAGCAGCAACAGCCGACACAGCAGTCTCAGGCCCCTGGCCAAGCTCAGATGATGCCTCCAGCTGCCCAAAATTTTACTCCTCCTCGTGGCAGCCCACAGCACCGCAGCTTAGGCAGTGGGGGCACAGGCAGCCCTCTCCCTGTGGGAATGTCCTCATCAACAATGATGTCACCATCAACCGTGCAGGATAGTGGTTCACCCAAGGCCCACAACAGGGAAAGGAGCCCTCATGCTAGCAATGTGGGAATATCTACTGTCATGCAAGGTGACTACTTTACACTCAACATATGTGTTTGTGAAACCTTTGACTCATTTTATTCCTTCAGTCATTTTGTGCTCATGTATGTGCTACATACAGTTATGACTGGGAGATTTTCATTTTGACAACACTACTGTGTTTCTGGAATCTAACTTTTATTTCCTCATAATTTTAATCTGTTCTCTACTTAACATTTCCTCCTTGAATGCTTCCAGTTCAGTAATGCTCTTGTAGTCATAAGGTCTTCTTCCTCTTTAGTCATACTTGGCCATTCCGGCTGCTGAGCATACAATCACAAGACTCTATCTTGTTTCATTACGGGTGTCCAAAGCTCCAGCCCAAAAATTGTATTTCTTAAATACAATTATTGTGTTGACTTTATAATTTTGAACAGTTGATTGATAATTATTTTGAAATTTGATGAAAGCAAATGTGTCGGCTGCTTCAATCAGCAGATTAGTTGAAACGAAAAAAATCTAAAATTGAGACCCTACTAGTTCCTTTTTTGCTCACCAGGGTCTGAAACAGCCTCAGCCTCACTGCCAGTGCTAGTAACAAGATTTAACCAGTAGGTGCCACTGTTTGACTGTCTAAAACTGTATACACTGTCAATGAGGTTGTTGCTAGGGATAACCAATTTCTACTGAATTGTCTCATCTAAAAAATAGAATTTCTCTCCTTTACAATTACAGTATTGAAATTTATCATCCAGCTGACCATCAGATGCTTCAGTGTATGAAACCTCCCTCTCTCCCAGTAGATCATAAAATAATTTGTTTCTTTTCAAATTAGAAGTCAATTTTTCTTTTTTTTTGAGTATATTGTTGATTTCCTTTTTTCTCTTTCAGGGCATACAAGAGAAGCTGACAAGGATGCAGACACAAGCTACAATGGTAGTGAAAGGGCACCTGTTGTACAGCGGCTGCCCAAATGTGAGAGTTACCAACATCCAGAAACGGCTTCCTCTGTGAGAGAGTCGGCCATGAATACGCCTCCCCAGCCTGTGTTGTCTCAGCTCTCTGCATCTGCGTCTCCTGCTGCAGTGTCGACATCTCTAACCAAGGCCTCAACACCTCCTCGGGTCTCTGCAGCTCCGACTGAATCTGAGTCTCCTATATCTGCCCCTGGACCTCCTAAAGTGTCATCTCCTGATATAGAATCTACTCCACCGCAAGCCTCCACACCTCCCAATGTGTCCTGTTCTCTATCTCCTGCTGCTCCTCCTAGACTTTCCTCACCTCCTTTACTGATGCAAGGCCTCAGGCCAGAGATAACCCCCGCTGGATCCAAACATCTGTCAGTGGGGTCCTCTTCCTCCTCCCTGCCTGCATCGCCTCCAAAGCTGTCTGCCCCTCTGGCTTCAACTGATAGCGTGTCTAGACCTGCAGCAGTCTCTGCAGCCCCCCTGGACTCCTCTCCTTCATCTGAGTCTGGGACTCATCAAACCAAGTCTTCTGGACCTCCTACAACTCTCTCCCCTCCTGCCCTGGTGTCCATTTCCTCTTACTCCAGGTCTGCACCCATCTCATCTCTTCAACAGATGGTTCAGAGTTCCAAGCCACCTCTGATGACATCTGGAGCTCAGCACGAAAAACCTGGACCCCCAAAATTAATGCCCGTCACTTACTCAGTGGGCACTCCACCTCTAACGTCAGTAACAGGACCTCCAACCTCAACATTACCTGGTTCTTGTTTATCAACATCTACATCTCCCATGTCTGTGTCAAATACTCCTCCAGCTGGCAGGAAATCTTGTGACCCAGCAGCCACAACCCAGCATCAGACTTACACTCCTCCAGCTGCTGACTCTGGTCTTTCCACTGCCTGTGCAGCATCTTTACCAGCTAGAGCGATGAACTTACCCTCCCTAGTAGCCCATGAAAGTCCTACAGTCCGACCTCTGTCTACCCTACCTCTTCTAACCACTCAAGCCTCCAGGACTGCACCCGTGTCCGCCCCTCCTGCCTTGGTGTCTGTGCCTCCAGCAATGTCTTCTGGATCAGTCCGAAGTTCAGACTCTGAGCAGCACCCTTCTAACACCACTCCTCCTTATGTGCGAAAGCAGTCTCCCAAGCCAGAGCATCATGGTCATCATAGCGAGGAGAGGGAACCACCGGGTAATAAAAGAAATGGAAAACCAGAGGAACATGTCCCTCATCTTGATTCCAGCACAAAAAGGACGCAGAAGGTGGACGCTACTGAGACTGATCAATCTGAAATATCCTCACCCAAAATTCTCACTGATCTTCCAGAGAAACCCTTGCAGACTACAGTCGCTCCTGATCCCAAGCCCAAGAAAAACCAGACAGATTCTAAAAAGCACCACGTGCAGAGCGGTGTCACCTCTGAGTCAGAGGACTTGGTGGCAGAGCAGACTCCACTCCGAAAGTCTTCACATCTCCGCGGCACAAGAACAGAACAACTGACTGATGAAGAAAGTTTTGATAACTCATCACAATTTGATGACAATTCAACATCCGGCACCCCCCCTAGAATTGATGTCAGCTCTGTTTTGGAAAAATCCTCTCTTGTTGATGATGACAGCTCGTACGTGGATGACTCCACTCACTTTGACGACAGCTTTCACGTGAGAAAGGACACTTCTAGGTTCGGCAGCACCTCATATGCAGAAGAGGAAACCTCTACTGCGTTTGACACCACTAGAGATAGCAGCTCTTCTGTAGAAGACACCAGAGGTGACACACTGGACTCCACCAGGGAAGGAGAAACATCTGAGGCAGAAGAGACCAAGGACAGCTGCCAGATCACAGGAGAATCCATGCTGGAGTCTTCTCTTAACAATACCTCTCAGATGGAAGAGCCCTCTGTCGATTCTAGTGATGTGTCCAACTCGCACTCATTTGCACCATCTCAGCAAAGTCGTCAAGGTATGTTCTTAAAGTTTATGTTAATAGAAGAAATTACATACAAATCAACAGTATTTATTTTTACATAAGAGAGTGCATTATCCTGGTTGGATTTAATCATTCTCTCTGGAAAAAAATCCTTTTCTCTGGATATAATTTCTGTTCTTATTCAGAGAACACAGATAACTCTTTCTTGTGCCATTATTGTGTATTTCTGAGTTTTGCTAACGCTTTTCAATGTTGTTCCTTCTCAGGATCGGAGGCAGATTGGGAGCCCAGAGGACATGATACACCAGACTCAGCTGGGCGCATTAGCATGAAGACCACTGTTAATGAGACAATGACTCCCCCGAGTTTCAAGATGAGAGATGAGAACTTCATCGCCTTCAGTACCCCAGCAGAGGGCCCTGCTGTACACCCACTCCAGCCAGTAACGGATCAGATTGTGTCAGCTGCTGGAAGGCGTCTGAAAACCCCAGGGAAACCACGCAAACCTCGAACTCCGAAGGCAATATGGACCAAAACCACAGGTACTCAGCCGCCTAGTTTCAACAAAATGTTAATTTTAAGAAAAGGTTAGATTTTATTTAAACTTTTTTTTTTTGTCTTTTTCCCTTTTATTTTAAGCTCCTGCGGAGACCCAGCGAAAGCCTCGAGTTCGGACACCGAAAGTGGAGAAGGTGAAGACTGAAGAAGAGGGAGGCAACAAAGAGGAAGTAGCCAGGGGCAGGAAAAGGAAGAAGGCTGTCAAGGTGGATGTTAAAGAAACATCAGGTGGAGGGGATGGGACACAGACAGAAGAAGTTGATCCCATCACAGCCACAATTGAAGCTGTTCTGGCCAACGCTTCATCCATCGGCTCTTCAGCCGTGAAACCCAAGAAGGTGAAAAGGGCCAAGAAACAAGACCAAGAAGGAAATGTGGCCAAAACAACTAAACAAGATGCTGAGGATGTCGATGAAAATGATGATGACAGCTCTGCTGCAGGTAATGAAGAGGAGTTTTAAACTAGAAGGGGGAATGGCTTTTTGTTGAGACAAAATATCACAGTTTACAAAACATGATTTTGTGCATTTTTATGAACAGGTGAATCAAACAGACGAAGGGTTGCAACTGAGGAGCAGGTTCAGTTCCCACTGCAGCATGGGTAATGTTTCCCTATTAAGTTTTGTTTATTGTTTTATTACTATATTTTTTAATCCAAAAGCCTGTTAGACTGAAGATCAGAATCGCCAGCAGCTAAAGATGTTAAAACATTTGTTGAGAGCAAATATCATGCAAAACAACCCATCAGATGAGAGTCATAACCAAAAAAATCTAAAGTGTGAACAGTGGAGTATTTTTTCTTTTTAATATAAAAACTGTTAATGTTTAATGAATTCAGTCCATTTAAACTAAACATGCACAGTTTTTGGTAACGGCCTTGACCAAACATTGTCTCATTTAACATAGTTATACTGATAACTAAGTAATCTTTCACGTTTCAGTTTTGCATTAAGCTTTCTGTTTTGTGGTCCTGGTGTGCAATCCATATGCATCTTTCAGTTGATTATAGTTGAAAAAAAATGGTCATAGTGAGTTTGTGAAAAACCTAAATGAGCAGGACTTTTTAACACCTTTGTAACACTTCTTGCTGGAGGTGTTAAAGATATGTATTTTTACTTAGTTATAAAAAGTTTTCCAATGTGTGCAATGTTCAAAAATGATATCTTATATATTATTTATCTTATATCTTGTAACTTAATTAAACGTAACATTAACGTACTATTGAATTCTTCACTGCAGCTGGAAGAGGGAGATTCGGGTAAAGAAAGTGGAGAGCCGCATGAAAGGTGAAACATGGTATTACACACCTTGTGGAAGGAGAATGAAGCAGTTCCCTGAAATTATCAAGGTAAATTTTCTTGGCTGTGTCAAAAAAACAACAAAAAAAAAGAAACAATTTTTAAGTTTTTAAAATCTCAGTATTTCAAGGTAAATACAAAAGATTGTTTATTTATTATGTCAATACACGGTCATGATTTTCTTTTTTTCTCTTGCCTCTTCACCCAGTACTTGAAGAGGCACACAGACAGTGTGGTCACCAGAGAACACTTCAGCTTCAGCCCACGCATGCCTGTTGGAGATTTTTATGAAGAAAGAGAAAGTCCTGAGGTCTGTATATATTTTTCTGAACACTTCTCAGCTCATTTTTTCATTCTCAGTGAAAGATTTAAACACAAAAGACCACACAGTTAAACTCATTGCCAATACAAACATGTTAGAAATGTGTAGAAGACATTTAAGAGACTCATCATTCTCTACGTTATGTTGCAGGGTATGAAGTGGGTCCTCTTGGCCAATGAGGAGGTTCCCTCCATGATCATGGCCATCACTGGCCGACGTGGTCGACCTCCAAACCCTGATAAACCTCGCAGGGTCCGTGGACTGAAGGGAGGGCAGGCCCGCCGCCCTGGTCGGCCTCCCAAACCCAAGATGATTGACCTCTTAAGCAAAGTCGATGCCAAGCTTTTGAAGCGACTGGAGGCTAAAGGTGAGTTGATGCAGACTGCAGGGAGGTATGACTGCGTATTCATGGGCACATAACCTAAAGAAGTATGTGCTGATTGTTCTATTCCCTTTTTGTAGAAGCTCTCACGGAGGAGGAAAAGGAGAAACTTGCAAAAATCAAAAAGAAAATGAAGAGAAAGGTATGTAGTTCAGACTGTTTGTAATTTTAAGCTTTAATGTCTCTTGACTTCTCCTCCTGATTTTATTGCTATTGTTCATTATTTAGGCAAGAATGAAGAGAAGGGAGGATGCGAAGATTAAGAAGATAAAAGAGGAAAAAAAGAAAGCCAAGGTATAGACAAACACTCACCACAAAATCCTTCAATAGCACTTTGCTCAGCACCATCTCTTTCTCACCTCCACCTGTTCTTGCTTTCCTTTGTGGGTTCAGCTTGAACAAGAGGCCAAAGACCTTGAACTGAAGGCTGAACCAACCGACCCGACAGCTCCACAGGTTGGACAGCCCGCATCGGGGTCTGCTGCAGAGCCCAAGAAGCCCGGCCGCAGGAGGTCAGTCAAGGTTGAGGTCCCTCCACCAGTGCAGCAGACTGATGAGGAGAGGATAGCCCAGGGTAAGAGGGTGCTGGGTGCTCGGAGTAAAGCCAAGGCTCTGGCCAAAGCCCAGGCGGAGGCAGAGGCGGCAGCTCAGGCTGCTCTGGCAGCTAAGAGGGCGGCAGAGAGGCGAGCGCAGGCCCAGAGACGCCTGGAGGAGCGCAAGAGGCAGCAGCTGATCACAGAAGAACTGAAGAAGCCCACAGAGGACATGTGCCTCACTGACCACAAAGTAAGTTCTCTACCTGACTCATGTTTTCTAACACTGTGTTTTACAAGTGAATCATGACCTTTTAACTTTGTCTCCTATAGCCCCTGCCAGAGCTGTCCCGTATCCCTGGTGTGGTTCTCTCTGGCACAGCTTTTGCACACTGCCTGGCTGTGGTTGAGTTCCTGCATGGCTATGGGAAGGTGATTGGTCTTAATGTACCCAAGGACATCCCCAGCCTTGCTACGCTGCAGGAGGGCCTCTTAGGCCTGGGCGACAGTCAAGGAGAGGTCCAGGACCTACTGATTAAGCTGGTGGAGGCTGCACTCCATGATCCAGGCCTTCCATCATATTATCAGGTGTGTGATACTTTTCTTTTCCATTAATGTGATTCCTGATAGAGGAAATTAGACATTTTACTCAACATTTTCCTTTCTGTTTCCTCATCAGTCAGTAAAGATCCTTGGGGATAAGCTGGTTGAGTTGGAGCTGACCCGCAGCACAGTCTCAGAAGTACTTCGCATCTTCCTGGAATCTCATGGTTACGATACAGAGGTGTGCAACACGATGAGGACCAAAACATTTCATGCACTGCCTCCTGACACCAAGGCAGCCATCCTGGGTTTCCTGGTGGATGAACTCAACAGCAGCAACATTGTAACGAGGTAAGAACCAAATCACACTTTATATTCTGTAGGGTATTCTTGAACCTAAACATTTGATGCCACTACATTTCTGTCACTTCATTTGTTTGTTTTTCATATTTCAGTGACATTGACAACACATTGGAAAACATGACAACTTGCAGAAAGAACAAGTGGATAATTGAGGGGAAGTTGCGCAAGTAAGATAATTATTTTCTGTCTTCAAATACAGTGAAAAATCAGATTACTGTTTTTGAAGTGAAGCAGAGACACACATCATGTTGATCCTGATTGTTTTCTCTCTTGCAGACTGAAGGCGGCACTAGCGCGTCGTACAGGACGCTCTGAGGAAGAGCTGTGCTTTGAGGAGAGGAGGCGCAGTGCCAGAGTGGCCGAGGAAGAGAACCTCAGTCTGGAGGAGAGCGGCCTGGTCGTGGAGAGAGGCAGCCGCCGCGCACGCAAAGAAGAGCCCAAACTCAGTGACGTGCGTATCTGTTCTAGTGTTACTTCAGTATTAGAAATGGATCATTCTTACATTGAATTTTTCATCTTTTCTGTGACAGAGTGAAAGCCCTACCAATGCCAGCATTCCCGAGCTTGAAAGGCAGATAGATAAGCTAACCAAGGTGAGCAAGTTGACACACAGATGCAGTGCTGTGTACATTTACGTTGCTTTTTTTAAATTTAACATTCCTCTTCTCTTGGATCTCCACAGCGCCAAGCGTTTTTCCGCAAAAAGCTGCTACAGTCGTCTCATTCCATGCGGGCCACATTACTGGGTCAGGACCGTTACCGGCGTAGATATTTGGTGCTACCTCACCTTGGAGGAGTTCTGGTCGAGGGGCCAGAAGAGCTGTTGAGTGAGTTTCAGAATAAATTGGAGAGAAATGTCATCGCACTCCTCTTTTAGACTTAAAAAACCCCTCGTTTGTCCATCATCATCATCATCTAAACATCCCTTATTTCTATCCTGCAGCCTCTGGAGATGTCCTTGTAGCTGAGGTTCCTGTCACCTTCCTAAAAAAGGAGCCCAAGACTGAAGAAATCCCCACACCCACCACTCCCCCTCCCACTCTACCTAGCTCTCCTTCATCTGCTACCCCACCCCAATCCCAGACCTTGTCACCAGAGGAGGACCCCCTCCCTGGCACTGCATCCCTCATGAGCAGGCCAAGAGGACGAGGACGGCCACGAAAGATCAAACCAGAAGTGGAACTTCACCTCCGCACAGCAAAGATCCGTCGTCGGCGTCGAAGTAGCGTGAGGTCTGGGGGCGAGGAGGGGCCAGGGTCTTTAAACAGCAGCACACAAGACCTCACACAGGCTGCTTTCCAGAGCTGGCTCAGCCAATCACAAGAAGCGATGACCAACGGCACGTGCTCGGCAGCAGGGGATGCCCCAGATGGTAATCGGCCAGAGGAGAGCGTGAAGGAGATGGCAGAGAAACAGGGGCAGTGGTTCAACCTGCTCCCCAAGCAGCCATGTGACGATAACTCACTGACTGAGCCCCAGATTCCCACCTCCCCCAGCTCGCCCCCAAAACTGCTTCCTCAGATCCCGAGTGATCTGCCAGCACTCGCTGCTCCACTCATGCAGGTTTGCCATCACAGTCATAAATTCAAATACATTTACATAAGCTGTAACAACACATTTTGAGTCTTCTGAATGGTGCATTTATCTCCCCTCACCCTTCAGCCGGCTCCGCTTTTGCCTGGCGTGGCTCCTGCTGACCCTGTGACTCCAGCAACACCACAAGACATTCCCTCTACACCCCCTGCTGATGCTGCTGTTCCTGTCTGTACCCCGCTTGCACCGCCTCAGCTGCTTCCAGCACCCATTCCTCCCGTCACACCTGCTCCGACCACCCCAGCTAGGCCGGGTCGCAGGCGGAGGAGAGGCAGCAGAGGCAGCAGTCCTGCACGCAGAGGGCCAAGAGGAGCTGCAGCCAAGCGCCGTGGCCGACCTCCCAACTCTGTGTTCCAAGAGCTGGAGCAGCAGTACTTCACACAACTGGTGGTCAAGCCCATACCAGCATGTACGTATCTGTTTTAAAACAAAATTATGCAGGACACATATATTTTATCATCAAAAACACATGTGGTCTGTCTTTCTTGTTTTAAATGTGTTGTGTAATGCATTTTTTTTTTTTTTTCCAGCAATGGTTCGTGGCTGGTGGTGGATTAAAGATCCTGAGGAACTTTATAACACCTTACAGGCCCTCCATCCAAGGGGCATCAGGGAGAAGGTGCTCCACAAGCATTTGGCCAAACACATGGAGAGCTTAGCAGAGATGTGCACCAAACCTATTGATGGTGAGTGTCGTGTCAGTGGACTTCGTCATTCAGCATTTCACCTTTGTCCAGTTAATGTTTGGACTTCGTAACATTATGCATCATTCTTGTTTGTTAGATCCCTTGTTTGAGTTGAAGGTAGAGGAGAAGGATGTGCTGATGGAAGCTTTGCAGCAGCCGTGGCAAGTGCAGGAGAAAGTCATGGAGACTGACATCAGCACCCTACAGTGGGTGGAGGACCTGGAGCAGCGGGTCATTGCCGCTGACCTCCACCTCAAAGTAAGAAATCACCTGACTCTGTGTGTCGCTGTTACACATCATCTGATTAATCCAGTTCAAGTAAAATCACTGTGATGGTTTTTTAACTACAATAGAGATGTGAGCAACACAGACAACATTGAGACTTATATGTAGCAAGCTTCTGACTCAGTTTGAGTCTGGACAGGGATCTTTCGACTTTTCTTTCCTATTAATTTGCTGATATCTCTCTACTGTTCAAATCTTTAACAGAGAGAGAAAATGCTCCAAAAATAAAATTTGCAACAAATGGTTAAATATTGACGTTAGATCTGTTCTCTGGCTGTGTGCTCAGAGGTGTGTGTTCGTGCATTTTTTACGACACATAACAATGTGAAAAGTTGCTATAAAATTATAACATACACTTTGTGTTTCTTTAAGGCACTCCCCCAGGGCGCTGTGAATGAAGCTGAATCTAACACAGAGACACCAGTAGTAGAATTTCAGGTAATGATTGAAACACTTGATCAAAGTATTTTTTCACAATTCTTTGGTCTGAAATTGTGCACAACGCGTGTGCCTTTATGTTTCTCACTAATCCGTAAACTCTCCTCGTCTCGCCTCCTTTTTCAAGCCCTACACACTCCCCGATCCAGACTCTACGCGTGATGACCTTCAGTACTATGAGCACGACGCTGATCCGCATGATGACTGGATCGTGCGAACGAAGAAGGAATGGTCTGGCCTGCCGCGTATCGCCACACACCCGCTGGACTTGGCTGTACTGCGGTTGGCTAACCTTGAGCGTAACATTGAGAGACGGTACCTGAAGGAGCCACTGTGGAACCCAGCCGAAGTGATGCGCCTCGCTCCGCTGACTCCTACCCCAGGAGAAGAGCATCCCATGGATGTCATCAGGTGGGAGAAGGAGGAAACTTTCTTTGGTTTGGGGGGGGGGACTAAGTAAGAATTTTTTTTTGTGTGTGCGTGTTTCTAATTTTCTTTTATTTCAGTCTGGAAAGTGAGATCACGTCTCGACTTAGAACTTGGCGTCAGGCTCTGGATCGCTGCCGCAGTGCTCCTCAGGTCTGTCTGTGTTTACTTCAGCTGGAGAAGGCCATTGCTTGGGAGAGATCTGTGACAAAAGTGGTGAGTAACTTTGTCTTCCAATATTGCTCTTGGACCGTGGTTTACTTAATGTTCTCTGGGAGCACTCTGCACACACCAGAGTCAAATTCATTGTCATCATAACAATAACAATTTTGTCTTGTTTGCTCTCTATCCAGACTTGCCAGGTTTGCCGGAAAGGAGACAATGATGACTGCTTGTTGCTGTGTGACAGCTGTGATCGGGGCTGTCACATGTACTGCCTGAGGCCCAAAATCACTCAGGTGCCAGAGGGAGACTGGTTTTGTCCTACCTGTGTTGCCCAGGTCAGAACTCACCTGGTGACTTTACAACTTCAAACTAATCTTTGAGGCAAAATCAGGGCTGTTTTAAATCTCCTCTCCATTTCGTCATCATCAGCTTAATCTGATTTTCTCTGTCTCTCAGGATGATAGTGATTCACCGCGCTCTTGCAAAAGGAGAAAGAGGGTGAAAAAGAGAAGATATGAAGATGACAGCTCTGAAGATGAGATGACAACACGACGTAGCAGCGGCATGGCAACACGTTACAAAGAGAGCGTGACTCCCTCTTCATCTTCCCGTAACTCTGGAGAAGGAAGCGCTGCTAAACGGCGTCGCATGACAACCCGCAACCAGCCTGACCTCACGTTCTGCGAGTAAGACCTGCTTTCATTGTTGCTGAACCGATCACTCGCAGAATGAAAAGTACACATCAGGGTTTTTTAAGATCTACAAGTTGACTTTTGTTTTGACAGTTATGATGGATTTGTGTAACTCGTTTGTTTTATTTCATGCCAGAATCATTCTAATGGAGATGGAGGCTCATGCTGACGCCTGGCCATTCCTTGAACCTGTTAACCCCCGACTGGTGCCAGGCTACCGCCGCATCATCAAGAACCCCATGGACTTCCTCACCATGAGAGAACGCCTGCTACAAGGAGGGTAAGAGCGAGTTATGTTATACCTTTACCACACTAATTTATTAACTCAAATGCACTACATAAGTTGCCCAATAAAAGGTGGAAATCTTTCTCTTTCATACTTTGAATGTGTTTTTTTTCCAGTTTGAAATATTATTTAACTCAAAAAACGATGCCCTCCATTTCCTAAAAAAAACTTACTTAATTTCACGTTAACATGCAACTCAAAAACATACAGCATGAGCCAATCTTAGGCACCAAGCAATTAACAAACACACCTAGGAACGGGTGGACGAAAAAAAATATGATATATATGAAAAGCATATTCTCCTCATCACCCACTTAAAGTATAAATATTAGATAATAGGAAAAGAGGGATTAATGATAACTTTACAAGGAAACAGTTGGTGTTTATGTAAACTTACTGTTGATTCTGCTCTTTCTGACTATCCACTGAGAGATGTTATCGAATTATGTTGGGTAAGTTGAGGGGAATTCATCTCAATGTGCCATATTCCACCTTCCTCGGGGTGTTTTCTTATGGCTGTGTTTGTCCCTTGGATTGGCTGACATTTATAATAATAGAATACATGCCCCAATCGAGGGAATAATTTCATTCATCCAGTCCTGTAAAGGAGGCTCCAGGCAGCTTTAAAGTCCTGAAATTTATGTCTCTCACTGGTACTTTTTAAATCAGTCTCTGCTGTGTTTCCTTGTTTCAGGTACTGCAGCTGTGAGGAGTTTGCCGCAGACGCTCAGCTTGTCTTCAACAATTGTGAGTTGTTCAACGAGGACACCTCGGAGGTGGGAATGGCCGGACACGCCATGAGGCGCTTCTTCGAGAGCCGCTGGGCGGAGTTCTACTCAAATAAAGACAAATAAGGAGCCCACGACCTTCCCCTTGATGGTGGGGCTGTATACTGTTGGTGCTGTCACCGTCCCGGTCACGCTCTCTCCATTACTGCTAAGACTGTCTGGAGGTTCTTCCAGCTATGTGTATTCTCTCATGTATAGGTATATATGTATAGATTTTGGCTATTTGTCTGTTATTGTTTTCTCTACCTGCATCTTTTCCAGACCTACAGCTGAACTGGCTTGAACTTGTACCCATTCCCCATCAAAGAGAGTGAGAACATGTCACTCTTCCTTTTTTTCCTTCCTCCTGTCATGTCTCCTCATCTCCACCTCAGCACCTCATCTCCTCTTTGCGTTCTCCTGTCACGTGCTTTCCCAAGCCCCATGTCGTAGCAAGGCGTCTGGTCTAGCCCTGCCGTGGGGCGATGACCTGGCCTCAGGCCCTGAGTGTTTCGGCTCTCAGACTCATACTAAAGGTCAGGGACTGATGACACTATTGCAGCCTAACTGCTGCACACTGGACATGCTCAGCACCGCATGACGACATAATGGATCAAAACTCTTCACAGAGCTCGGGCCATTTCTTACCTGTTCAATGGATACGTAATGTACCGTGGTCTTATGCCGAGAAGTAATTTTTTTGCTCAATATATTTTTATTATATATTCTATATATAAATATATATAAAGATTACAATAGCTGGGATTATTTAATAGCAATAGCTTGTAGTGAATGTGTACAGATTACCTTATAGAGATGTCTAGACGATTTATGAAAAGGCCAGTTCAACTAAAAGGAATCTGTTCTTGGACTGTCACAAGTAGACGTTGTATAACCTCCACTTAAAGTCTTGCACGCACATATACACACTTTTCACCAACACACAAACATGCACACAATCTCTCACATATCCCCACCTTCTGCTGCTGTGTGAACGACACTGGTTTTCTTAAACTGGAGGATTTTTTTTTTTTTTAATTGTCGGTCAGTCAGTCAGTCAGTCTTGGCTTGGACTCGTATTTCACTGTCCCTCTTGTGAAAAGTGAATAGTTAGTTACACCTGATCTGTGTCACAGACTGTATACAACTAAAAGGATGCTACTGCAGTAAAGCTCACACTGATATGCTGTCATACGGTATAAAATAACCCCAAGAAAAGATGTTCTCTGCAGCCTCAAAACTGCATATGACCAGTGGATCCGTGCTCAAAATGACAGACTTCTGTTTGTAGCTTGTCTAACAGGGCAAAAGCATGCGAAACTGGTTGTGTTAGGCTCAAGTCCTCCAATATTTAAGACTAGAATTGCAAAGGAGCTCTGATAATGAGGTACTAGGCACTTGCTTGCCTGGTTTTCTGTCTTACATTCCTTAAATGATTTCCTTTTTTTTTTTTTGTGCTGTACAAGGGCCAATGTACGATGTTGCGCGGCATGGTTGGTGTGCTCTGAAGGCGACAGGACGACTTCACAGTCTGGGTTTTATTTAAACATGTTTCTTACACTGAATTCAAATCCGTTGATAGGAAATAAACTTTGATGTTCCCTATTACACTTAAAGGGACAGACGTTTTTTCAAAAAAGAAAAAAAAAACACGAAAACCAAATGTGGTGTTAAGTGAATTTTTAATAATGTACAGTTTTGGTGATTTTAAATTTGTTCCTTTATATTTTTAGGACCAATTCATCATTTTTAAGAGGAGGTATTACAAGACTCTGTTGTATTAAGGTGATGTAACACGTGTGCATCTGTAGAATGTACTGTGAGTTGAATAAAATCACATCTAGTAGAGAGTATTTCCTTTCTCTTTGCCTTTCTCTTTAGCTTCATGTCTGAACCTTTTCATTATGTGTTCTATCAGATAAAAGCAGACATTCTGCTCAGTTTTGTTGAAAATTTTTCACATTTTTATCTTACATTTTACATACTATAATGGATTGCTTTTTTAAATTTTAAAAATATGCTTGTTATTTTCTTAAAGGCTGCTATGTCGATAGAAAATGTTCCTGGATTGCAGCCGTAGGTATGGATTGATTCAGTGTTGCTAATAATTTAAACTTAGGTGTAAATAAACACAATAGTTTGCTGTAATAAAATTAGATACTCTAAATTGAAAAATGAAAAATATATATTATAAAAGCTACTGACAAAACTTTTTGGTTACATTTTTCGACACAACAAGCATAAGGAGTGATTGGTACATATTTTTATTTAAATTTGGGATGTCCAGGATTATTAGTCAGTAACCTTTACAAAATATTGTTTGCGTTGTAATACCTTGTACAAACCTTTAAATCTTAGCCTTGAAAAATAAAACCCTTTAAAATGATCATTTGAAAAAAACCCCTGACATCTTGAAACTATAAAAGGTTCAAATCCTCTCTGAAAACTAATTAGAATTATGCGTAATAGAAAATAAAAATGTACAAACGAATTCTAAAAAAATATTCAAAATGTGATTACGATGAAAAGCCCTAAAATAACTGATATGAATATGAACTGCCAATGATATTGTGTTTTAGAAAGCAAGACTGACTTACAGGGTTTATTTTATGTTGATTTTATGTCAACATCTCTCTGTTCAACATTTCTTTAACCAATATGAAATACTAGTATTTATCAAATATTTATAAGATAGAAATTCATGCTATATATAAATATATATATAGTGTGCTGAAAGGTTCTTTAATTTTACCTCTAAATGTGTAATTTTCAATAAATACAACAGTATAAATGAAAAGAATCTTAATCTTTGATTACCTTTGAATTAACTGGCAGATGAAGATTTTTTTCAAATTGTCTCTTATAAACACTCTCACATGCTGCCGGCTTACCTCATACCTCTGCTAAAACACAAGAAAAAGCCCTGCAATGTGTCATATTTAAGGGCGAAAAAGAGCCCTTTGCCATGGGCGGGGCTCTGCAGCTTCCTGGAGAGTCCTGTCGGAGGCACATGCTGTAGGCTACATCCTGCCATCACTCCCAGCTGCTCTAGTGGAGGACTCAAGTACAACACACTCACACACACTTATATCCTACACCTAAACGTGCCCAGCATCTTAAAACGAAAAATATCGATACATCATAGAATTTAAAAAATAAATGTATATGTTGTGTCTTTTAGAGCATCTCTCTCTTTGCCGTCTACCGTTCAACAACTCAAATCCCTGAGTTGGCACTTTGGGTGTGTGTGTATTTGTGTGTGTGTGTGTGAAATTGTGTCAGTGTCAGCACTCTGGGCGGAGGGGGCTGAAAACTCCCCACGCCAGCGGGTTCCAGTGTGCCCCCCGCCCATCTCGCTCCACACATTTGGGCTTAGCCCCACAAAAGGGGGGATAACAGTTTAACAGTTGCCGTGGAGAGGAGGGGGTAATCCACAACATAATGGGGCATGCCAGCAACCCCTCCACCCCCCTACCAACCAACCAGTTCATTCTGGACTCGGTCTGCCAGATTGAGGGCCCCTGATGCCTGGAGGGTCAGGAGAATCAGTTCGGACTCCAAATATCTCCATATCATTATAAACATTATGTCAACTACCTCTATTCTCCTGCCAGAACATATACATCACAGGCCTAGTAAATATAATAAGGGGACACATCTAAACCTTAAATATTAAATGTTACAAAGCAGCCATGACTTAGATGTTGCACCGTCGACATAGCCAAGGTGATTATTTCTTTTTAGTCGGACAGAGGAATTCTTTCTGTTTTGCAAAATGTCCTCATGAGGCTTGTTTGTTTGATATCAAAGAGAGAAAATGAAAAGCGTGCACAGATGCAGCGCCACAATAGGCTCTATGGCAACAGCATCATGAAAGAGTTTGTCCCCATGGTGATCAGAGCATTACCTCACAAGTAGTTTGTGTAAGGAATAAAAGGAGGGTGGAAGGACATCATATTCAGGATCTTTGGGTTTAGCATTAATATGACACAACAGATACATACGGTCACACAATTTCAGCTTGCTCTCGTTCAACCTTACTGCGATTTCTCCTGCTTTTGAACATGATAAGACTTTCAGGAAACATTAAATTCCTCCAGCAGATAAAGCAGTAGATGACAGAAGACAGAGTTATATTTATCGGATGCAACATATGACTCAATAGATAATTTCAAAGCAGAGGATGTGGTCTGTTCTGGATGCTCTAGTCCTCTCTGCTCTCTAATGGTCCCTTTCTCCTATAATTGATATGAAAATCAGGCTGAGCTGCAGTAATGGGTGCCAGGTGCTCAGGACACGCCAACGCAGCTCAGCCTAACAGGAGACAAACGGACAAGCCACAAACACCTCAGCTGTAAATAATATGCAGCATAGTTTAGACCTGCTGAAAAATAAGAAGTACCTTGAGGTTACTTCAATTGTGAGTTTGTGCTATAAAAAACATAATACAAGCACACTGCTAGGTTAATGTTTCACTGCAGGTCTGTCAGGACAGATAGTTTATATCTTATTGTTGTTGATGTTAACAACAATGACAACAAAAAAAGAATAAAAAAGAAAATAATAAAAGCCAACAATACATTAAGTCTCTTTTTTGGCCTCTCTGGCATCACCAAACCCACTGATTGCTACAAAGGAAGTACATATTAGTCATGCCAGTGGGTCTGTGAAACAAAATGCCAATGTTAACATGCTAACATGATCACAATAGTAGTACTAGTATAATGTTAAAACAGTTCAATTCATTAATCTAACATGTAAATATGCTAACAAAAGCACTGGGGAAAATACTAAAGCTTATTCCATATATCTGTAAATGCATTTTACAGAGACAGATTTGGTATTTTGTGTCTTGTTTATTAAAGACAAGCTGACAAACGTTTTAAGCTGACAAATGCTGACTCGCATTCAACGTAAATCCTAAACCATTCTTTGTAGCAGTGCTCATACTTGTTATCAAGTAACTTTGGTCCTTTCACACAAGCACTTATATATTTTTTTGTTCTCACTGCAATGCTCTAACTATTCATCACAACACTGTGCAACCCTCTGAAGTGGCCACAATCACTTCAGTT
The DNA here is from genome assembly GCA_029814765.1 of Acanthurus leucopareius. Taxonomy (NCBI): domain Eukaryota; kingdom Metazoa; phylum Chordata; class Actinopteri; order Acanthuriformes; family Acanthuridae; genus Acanthurus; species Acanthurus leucopareius. The sequence continues at coordinate 19,725,797 of JAQMCX010000002.1, read as the reverse complement.
TGAAGACAAGTGAAAGGCTCCTGGTAGTTTTCTGAAGATGCATTAAATTGCTCAAGGTCGGTAAAGTGTGTTGGGGGAAAACTGGGAGGGTCGGGTGTTACACATACAACCTTGGAGCAACAAATTTCAAGGGCTTGCACTGACTAATGTTTATGGAGAGCAAGTCTTGATAGGGCCTGAGGTGTGGGGTAAGGGAAGAGTGAGGAGAGAGAGAAAGACTGAGAGTGGGGGAGGCTGCTTTCATCAAAGGACCTCTCAGACTCCACAAGTTAATGAGGGATGTAGCAGAGACCCTGAAGCCCTCAGACCCCAACAGCTCACACAGACAGACAGGCAGAAGGACAGACTGACCTACAAAGAAAAAAAACAAAGCCTGAGGACAACACACACATTGAGTTAGAGATGACGTGGCGTGAGGTAAGCATCTTATTTTATTACTTTACTTTATGATTCCCAAATGATTTACAAACTAAACCAACATCATTTTAACCAAGTAGTTTTTCTCTGTATCTTTGTTTTATGGCAGTGTGAATTCTTGCACTTTATTATAGGTCAGGTGGTTATGAAGTGTTACAGTTTTGGGACGGCTGATTATTTTTTATTCATTTTTATTGAGAAAACATCAAGAAGAATGTGTTGAAATACAGGTTAGTGTGTTAGGCACAGTAGTGGAAAGTGTGCCTGTGTCAGTGCGAAGACAGGCTCAAGATGCAGACTGATAAACATAATCGTCAGCATATAATACACGGCCCTAATCAGGTTTCCTAAGATAAAATAAGATAAAACATATTAAATGGTTCAAGATGGGAAATTTGGCTCTTGAAAAATGCAACACACAGCTTCATTCAACTTAAATACAATACAAAGCCAACATGCTTTGGTAGCACACCAAACACATGGTATGAATTACTTAAGACAAAAATATTTGAAAAAAAAATGCATATGACTTGCAAAAAAAAAGAAACAAAACACATAGATATTATTAAAATGATTATTCATAAAATCATAATTAATAATTGCAAAAGTCAATGAAATGGTGCATAACTATGAGACTCTGTAAGTAAGCATTGAGCTCTTTGTTTGTTGAGAAGTATGTAAGAAGTTGAAAAATAAAAAGTTAAAGAGGTCGTTTTTACATTTGGCGGCTCTGTAACTTTTACTTAAAGGTAATAGATTACATTGGAATATAAGCATGAGAAGGCTGCTTCTAAATTACCCCTGTGCATGTCTGACACCAGCTCTTTCCTTCCCCCTCCCTTCATTCTCTTTCACCATGCTGTCAGATCTTGATCTTAGCTGGACTGTAAGGGTGCTGAACCTTGAAGCCTCACTGTCTATTTATATAAGACTATGATAATAAGTTGAATGTGCTTTTGATCTTGGACCTCAACACGAGTCAATGTTTTCAAGAAAGACTGCAGTTATTCTGTTGTTTTTTTTTTCAAAAAGATATTTGTTGAGCTAAATATAGATTCTTTGTTTATGTGCCCTTTCCCCGAGGAGCTACGTAGTCGGCAGTTCTGGCGTGCCATGCTTGCAGAGCTGCTCGGCACCCTGGTGTTAGTGAGCGCCGTGCTGGGTGCGTCTGTGCCCGGCCCTGGAGACGCCCCAGGGGGACCCCTGTACCCTGCAGTGGCAGTGGGTGTGGTGATTGTCGCACTGGCAACCTGTTTTGGAGAAATAAGTGGAGCACAGGTGAATGTTTCATAGTCATACAGTGGATGTATAATAGTGTGTTTCTTTCTCAGACTTGCTCTTTATTGAAACTATATGATGGTGCATTAGTAGTAGTTGTCGTTGCTGAAAGAAAGACTCAGATCCTTTACTTGATAAAAGTACCAATACTCAAAGGTCAAGTGCGAAGGATTTAAGGGAATTTATTTGTATAATGTGGCAGAAATTAAATGTAACATACAAAAGTTGTTTTTTAATTTGTGTAAAGTCACCTGAAAATAAGACTAGTTGTGTTTTCATAACCACAAAAAGAACCTTTTATACCTATAAAGGGAGCAGATCCTCCTTTATGGGGTCCACTGCCATGTTTCTGCAGTAGCCGAGAATGGACAAACTAAGATTTAGATAGGGAGCTTTGATTTTATCACAAATTTTCCACTACCACAGGTTCTCCTTTATACATTAAAGGGAAGGGTGAGCAGTATGCTATTTGATTGGTTGCAGTCTGCAACCCCAACACTAGATGCCTCCAAATCCCACATCAGACCTTTAATGTCCTTAAATTATGTTGGTATCAAAAGGAAATACTCAAGAAAAGTATCTGAGTAAATATCTACACTTATCTCTATCATAGGCATTTTTAATGTTATTTAATTGTATTTCCAACACACATAACATTTTTTATTTGTCTCCATGTTTTTGCTCTATTATCAGGTGAACCCAGCCGTCACTCTGTCTCTGTTGGCCACTCGGAGGCTGGATGTTCTCAGGGCCCTTGTTTATATCGCTGCACAGTGTTTGGGGGCCTCTTTAGGAGCTGGGGCCCTCTACTTGGCCTTGCCATTAAAATCTACAGCAGACCATTTTGTAAACAGGGTCAGTTCTCAGATTATGGGTGATGTTACTGTTACCTGTAGCTTGAGAAACATTACATCTTTTTGTAATATTCCTGTCTTTTTGTCTTCTTTTACCTTGTTCAGGTTCCCATAGAGCTTAATGCAGCTCAGGCTTTGGGCATAGAGGTTCTCTGCACCTTCCAGATGGTCTTCACTGTGTTCTCAGTGGAGGATCAGCGACGGAGGGAGAGCACAGAACCGGGAAACCTGGCAATCGGGGTAGCACACACTGCCGGAGTGCTAATAGGGGTAAACGGAGCTTCTTTTTCAGTTTGTATTGTCACATGTTCATTTAATCTTTTTCCAGTTTTATTTATTTTTATTTTATTTATTAAAGTCAACATTGGTTTAATTCTGCTGCACACAACACTTTCCAATACTGCTGAAACAATGGTCCCAGTTTAAAAACCTGTGGCTGAAATTTGTTTTACAGAAAGAGTGTGGTAAAAAAAAACAAAAAAAACAGAAGCAACAGAAACAAACAAACAAACAAACAAACAAACAAAGCTCTTTGGAACGTTTTAACCCTAATATAATACTTACTAAAAAGTATTCCATTAAACCAACAATGTTTATACATTTTCTGCTCATGAAGTCAACTTAAGCATTTAAAAAGTGATGAAATGTTTCCACATTTAAAAAGTGATGAAATGTTTTCACAACTAAAGTGATGACACAACTTTCTCACTTTATAGTGAATCACAATTAAAAATAGTAACTCAACCAAAATTTGTAATTAATATTTATATGAGTCTTAGAAGTGTGGAATCTTTATTTATGCCTGAAAATTTCTACAGTATTGTCTTGCAGAATGAAGCTCATTCTTGTTGAACATAAGGCCGAGTGGGATTAGCGGTTAATTTTCATGGGATTCATCTCACAATCCAAATACATGCAAGTTCGTTTCATTTGACTCGTGGGGCTTGAAATGCTGTTTGTCTCTGATGGCAGTTTGTACAGAGTATATTCACTAATGTCCACAGACACTGAGATAAAGCAGGCTGACAAAATAAGTGATGCGGTCAGCCACATAAAAAAATGGAGAAACCAGAGACTATAAGAGCTAAACTTTGGATTATGAATGGGAAACAGAAATAACAATATAGGAAATGTTATCACATGCAAGTGTATGATGATATACCAAGGTGAGAGCAATGAGAGGAAAGATACCCCTGTGAGAAATATGCTCATAGCAAGCAAAAACACCATAACAAGAAAATGGTGTTAAGATAAGCCTCCAGGGAAAGAGCAATAGTTTGAGATTGTTCAGGGAATGTATTCATTGGAAACCTGGAGCTTCCTGCTGAGACTGGATTGCACTCCCCTGTTGTTGTTTCCAGATATGAAACAAAAATTCACTTTATCTGGCTTTATGTGTGTTGTACTTTTTTCGTCAGGCTCGGTTCTCTGGTGCAAGTATGAATCCTGCACGTTCTCTGGGTCCGGCCATCATCACTGGCTTCTGGGAAAACCACTGGGTGAGAGAGAGAGAGAGAGCTTCCAAATTCAAATCTGTCACCTTGTAAACATTTTTCCAAACTGTCCAACTGTGTTTTTAACGCTGTTTCATACTGTTGTCCATTTAGGACAATATATATATATTTGTGCTACTTTTTACAGCTGTTGTTCCTACAGTCATTATTCAGATTAAGACTTTCCAATAACATGGTGTCCAGCCAAGGTTCTTGTCATGTTTAGATAATAATAAATTGTTTGCAGTTCTGCCAAAGAAAACTTTATCCTCTAAACCCGTTGGATGGTTTCATATAAATAGCTTTTCAAGGCCAAGAGAAACTTATTTATCTTAATATTAATCTTAAAAACCGGCAAAGAATAAAGAAAAGTCCCAAAAACTTTGTGAAGCAGAATTATTTTTTTTCTGCTTCACTTTATTTTTTGTTTGACTCAATCATCTCACGAGTGTTCAGATTTATCTTGTGACCTTTGGAAGGGCCCTTGGATGGGGAACTCTGAACTAAACTACCCGATTATAAATAAAATATTGCTCCATCTTGACCAGTTACATAGTGAAGTACAGCTTGCACACAAGTGCATCAGTATTTTTTTAATCTAATTGCTTCATAATATTAAGTTGTTTACAGTTCATTGTGGACTGAGTACTTTAATCTGAGTACTAATTCAGATCTCTCTGTCTATCTAATTAACAGCTATTGCTTCTGCACTTGTGTGAACTGAGTAATTTTGCATTGTTGTCTTTGCACTTTCACTTAAAAAAAGAGAGCAAATATTACTCCAGCACTGTTAAAGTATTAAAATTGCCTCAGTTGTAAAGTTGAACCATGACATTTATGTGAAATTGTTGTTCATCTTGGATCTTCCAGATAGAGTGAAAGCTCTCCTCTCTCTAAATGCATCTCTTAAATCTCATAACAACCTCTTTCTCTCTTGCTCACCTTCAGGTTTATTGGATCGGACCGGTGGCCGGTGCGATGCTGGCCGGAGTGTCCCACGAGTTCTTCTTTGCACGCAGTGCATCTCGCCAGAAGCTGGTGGCGTGTCTGACCTGCAAGGACATCGAGATCGTGGAGACGACCAGCATGACTGGATCATCGCTGTCCACTGTCACTCAGAACGCCATGAGAGCCAAGCAGGCCAACAAACAAGAGAACAACTGAGTGCAAATATGTGAAAAAAAACATGCTGAAACACACACACTCTGTTGTATTACAGTGATTTTAATGGAGACGCATAGTGTGCAGTTCATCGGTCATAAACATAAGGCTTGACTGTGGTGAGGAGCAAAGAAAAAGGGAGCAGCTATGGTTTGAGTTTAACTTCTCACTTACAAGCCCATTAAACATTAATGACACAAGGTGACATAAAAGAATGATACAGTGTTTGCCAAAGATCTAAGGAGGGAAGAAATGTCTGATGTCTTTATCCTTTCATTCTTTGCTGAAGTATTAGTGGAAACACCTCAGGAGATAATTGAAGGGTGGCTGTGGCTCAGGTGGTAGAAAAAATTAAACAATTGTATTAATTAATTTTGAGATTGCCGGTTTAATTCCCAGAACTTCCTGTTAAGGATGCCTCGAGCAAGAAACCGCATCCCAGTGTGATTAATCTGCTGTTTATTTTCTCCATTCATCTTTTTTTTCCTTGAAGCGTCAGAAAACTGTAAGAGTTATAATTATAGAGTTATAATTTTTCCACGACCTCGGATGAATTAGTCAAATGTCTCATTTTGTTCGACTCAACAGTCCGTGACTGAAATATACTCAGTTTACAATAATTTAAAAAATGGAAATTAAAAGAACATAAAAAGAACAGGCATGAGTAACTGGATTTTTTTTCTTTTTTGCCTGAAAAGTGACGTGTAATTCTCAAATTGTTGCAGATTAGTTGTCTTTGAAATTAAGTGACTATATTGCTCTGGATAAAAACACTTTGTCAAAGGAGAGTAAAGTATAACATGTCTCTTTCACTATTAGAATACCTGAAATACATTAAAAAACCTGTTGATAAAAAAGGTCACTGATAGTCATACTATTGATGCATCAACAACAGTTGAAAAATTTCATGCTTTGCTTTAGATTTTGTGTGAAGCAAGACTGTCATCGAGTTCAAGCAATCCCATATTTTGGTTATTTAAGATTTTTTTTTACTAAAAAAGCCATATTTTATGATTTAAACTCTAATAAAAAAAACTAACATTTCCCTATAAAATGTAAAGGGGGAGACAGAAAAACTTTAAATGGAAATAACCCACCAAAGAAACACAGAAATAATACATGAAAACATGGGTAAATGTAGTTTTTTTACTTTCCATTTTTGGAAACCTGTAACTTTAGCTGACATTTTGATACTGAAGAGATGATGGTCAATGATAAAAAAAAACAAAAAAATCTAACCTTTCATCTAACCTTTCATCGCTCTTCCCTATCAGTGCCCAGTAATCTGGGCACTGATAGGGAAGAGCGATGAAATTTGGAATCTAATTTGCTAAAGTCAGTGGTCTAATGTTAGTTAATATTAGCTAATATTAGCCACCTTTAGCAACTAGTCATGCTATACTTAAACTGGTTGTTGAGGCAAAATGCTTGAGAGTATTTAGTTGAGTGATTTCAGTGTTTTATCATGCATGAATTTGGTTTTAGTTCGAGAGAGAAGGAATGTGTTCTTCCATCTTTCAAAGTTAAACAGTCTCCTACAGTGACCCTTTCTTTCTTTCCTTGGGATCACAGTGAATGTAGACCCAAAACTATCATATTGCACTGATGGATGGATGAAAATGGAGTGAAAAGAGCTGATAATTCTGTCTGATTTCAGGCATTTACTGGCTCATTCTAGAGGTTCATTATGTGTCTTTGCTGTTGCTTTTTGTTGCACATGTGGGAGAAATTAATGTGGAGGCTGCGTTTTAAAAGGGCTGACTGTGACCTTTAAGGTCCGTGTTGCCTGTCTTTTTTGAATGTAAGGGTGTAGCCGATATTGTGAGATTCAGTATTGTCACTTTCACATTTGCACATCATTAGAATATATAACTGAGACTCATTGAAATCCTTCTGAAAAACACCCTTATGTTTGCCATTTTCAGTTGCATCCCTTGTCTGTGAATGCTTTGAAATGCTAAAGAGGTCTTTGCCCTGCACTGTGGGTTCAATGATGCTCTCAATCAGTCTAACATCTCTATCATGTCTGAGCCTGTTAGCGTCCGTCTCTTCTCCGACGCCTCCTATTCACAGTCAAATGGACCTTCATAACTCTGTAATGGCTCTACAAAAAGAACACCTTCAGTGGAAATAAGCTTTGTAATTTAAAATGGATTTAATGAGCATACATGTGTGTGTGTGTGCGCGTGTGCGTGTCTGGTTGTGTAAGAGACACACTTTTTGCTTTTGTGAAAACCTTTATTTATATACATTGCTTTATGGTATGAGTTGCTGTGTTTGTCTCGTCTTAAAATATGTTTTTTATGTAATATAAAGGGTCAGATCACTCAAATTACTAGAAAAAAGCCCCACATTCATAATAATCTCAAGTGGTATTCATGTTTTTGTTTTTGAGATAGCTACCTTCACCACAATACACACTATACCACCAGTGATAAATGAAAATATAGGTTATTTGTAATTTGGATGAGCGCACCCTTTAATATATGTATATGTATCTATTTAACATATTGAAACTGTATATTTATTGTGTATTATTGTAAAAAAAAAGATGTATGACACAATGTACACTGTGTTAAAAACTGAAATAAAAGCATGTTAGTCAGTCAGTATCTGCATAGCAGTGTAAATTTAAATACACATGCACAGTTCACACACACACACACACAAACTCATACATAAACTATTCACACACAAATTGTGCACAATAGCTATAACTGCCACAGTGCCGCCAGCATTTTGCATTGTGTGTGTTCTTTCTAACATGTATAAAAGGGAGTTAAAACGGCAAGCTCAGCTTTCTGCATTCATCACCCCCCCCAGCCCCTCTCTCGCTCTCACCCCCCCCCCCCCCCCCTAGTGATGGCTCTCTACTGGTCAGCGCGATGCCCCGGTGCTGCTCAGTATCCCCATCGTCCCCCCGCATCCCTGCAGCCCTGCTGCACCTCTTCCTTTCTCTAGCTGCGCACACGCACATGTGAATAAACACGCACATAATGCAAACCTCTGCTGAGCAGCTCCTAGAAGCTCCTGTCACAACAGAAGACACAATCCGCTGTGTTATGTGAATTATTGTTGGTTCGTTGCTTGTGGCTCCATAGTATTCTCTGCTTTCATTTTCACAGTTTTTCCCCCTCTATAGTTATTTTTCTTTCTTCCATGCACATTTTTCTTCACATTCTGGTGTCTCCTCTGCTTGGCGCTGAAGCAGTGCCAGTGACAGCTATGAGCTCAGAGGCAATGTCAAGTTCAGGTCCCAGTGTTCGTAGTCACAGGCCTCTGTGCACAAAGTCTGCTGCCACTAGAGAAATTTTTAGACTGGACTAGATTTTTCTCCTCTTAAAGATTACTTTTCTCTAGCAGTAAGTGTCTGCACATCAACAAAAAGAAGCAATAAATGTGATCACAAAGTTTAGCTATAGCTTTAGCATCACGCACTTCAAAACATAAGACAATAATTTATTAGCTGCCACTTCTATGATTTAGTTTAATATGTATTTTTGTCTTGCCTCCGTCCATACGTAGCCCACATGCTTGTTACAGACAATGGTTTCACAGGGTCAGGCATTTCAGTGTATGGGTCAGTTCAGCGCTGTTAGCTTTGGGCACTTCCGTCCGGGGCCCCAACTGTATTATCTGCATGTGTGTATACGTGTATGTGTGTGTGCACACGTGCGTGTCTTTGTGCATGCATGTGTGTTTTCTGTCCTTGTCCATCAGCATTTGCGTCCCCTGATTATGACAGTTATGATATGTCAACAGATGACATATGCCCCAAAGAAAACTTTCTCCTTTCAGCTCCAGCTGCTCTTTGCCATGGCTGTTCCTTCTTGTTTCCCACTCCCCCTGATTTTAAGCTCTTGCTGTTGTCTCTGTATCCAAAACTCTACCTCCTGATAAATGTATTTCCACTTATTCTCGCTTTATTGGGTTCTCTTCTCCAGTACACTGCCTCCCTTCTGGCCTCGGTCTGTTGTAGGGGGGCGACAGAGGGGTTAAGTTTGTTTGATTTAGGATGTCCAGTGCTGCCGCCCCCCGCCCTTGGCCCTACAGGGGGATTATGGCGTCACCTGGGGCCCCTGGGGGGTATTATAAAGCCCCTGTCTGGCCCTCTCTCCTCCGTCAGAGAGGCTAAAAGGTCCACCGGACACTCTGTCTATCCCTGTCTCTACTTTAGAAGCACCCCTTTAGCATTGATGCCCACCTACTCTTGACAACTCATCCCACCTGAGATCTCCACCCACATTCCCACATTATCTCACACCTATGTCTTTGCGACAGGTGGACAGAGGTGGCAAGCGAACGCAGCTGAGTTGACTTTACCAAACCTGTTTTTGGCTTGGTAAAGATCCGTTGAGTGGATTCGTCTGTTGACGTTCTGAAATCTTGTTTTGTCTTTGAACTTTGGTCAGCCGAGCTAGCTGACTTACAAAAAGGGAGATCCTTTTTTTTTTGTTATTTTTGGCATTTGAAGAGGAGCCGAAAAGGTACACCCTTACCTTTTCCACACTCACCCTGATTTATTTTTTAAAAAAGCTTCTTCTTTGTCTGTTGGAGAGCCTCAAGTGAACAGTCACCATGTGGGAGTTCCGGTCCATGAATTTTTGGCGGGCGGTCTTCGCAGAGTTCTTCGGGACCATGTTCTTCGTATTCTTCGGCATGGGTGCAGCCCTACGCTGGACCACCGGGCCTCATCATGTCCTTCATGTGGCCCTGTGCTTTGGGCTCGCAGCTGCCACCCTCATCCAGTCCATTGGCCACATCAGCGGCGGCCACATTAACCCTGCCGTCACCTTTGCCTACCTTGTTGGCTCACAGATGTCTCTTTTCCGCGCCATTTTCTACATGGTTGCCCAGTGCCTGGGTGCTGTAGCTGGGGCTGCTGTGCTGTATGGGGTCACGCCTGGCAACATGAGAGGCAACATGGCAATGAACACGGTAAGGACCTGGCATGGATGTTTCAGTATATATAAGTATATCAATGTTGGGTGGAGATGAGATGGAAGTTCCTTGAGTAGATTAATTTCATTTATTGTATACAAAGGTGGATTCAACTATTAATAACAGTACGGGTTAAATTAACTAAAGTAATCTATTCATTTATTGAAATCATTGTGAAACACCCAAAAAACTAATTGCCACAAATTAAATTATTTTAATAACTCATGTTCAATACAGCTCTGAGGACACATTTCTTTTATTAATCAGTCATGTTTTTTTGTCCATCTCCAGCTGCAGCCCGGCATCAGTCTGGGAATGGCCACCACTGTGGAGGTTTTCCTCACCATGCAGCTCGTGGTGTGCATCTTCGCCGTGACTGATGAGAGGAGGAACGGACGCCTGGGATCTGCTGCCCTATCCATCGGCTTCTCCGTCACCATTGGTCATCTCATGGGGGTGAGACACATAGAAACAAAAACATGAAAAACAATTAAAATACTTTACAACACAGTCAGTAACAAGCGCCTTTTGTTGTAGATGTACTACACCGGTGCTGGAATGAACCCTGCTAGGTCCTTTGCCCCTGCTGTGCTCTTCAGGAACTTCATCAACCACTGGGTAAGACCTGCAATCCCAGTAAAAGTTCATCAATCTGGATTCATAAATGACTGAACAATATGTCAGCTGATGAATATTAAACCTGATGTTTGCTGCCTGCAGGTGTACTGGGTCGGACCTATGATAGGAGGTGCCATGGGTGCCCTCCTGTACGATTTCATGCTGTTCCCACGCATGAGAGGTCTGTCCGAGCGCCTGGCCACACTGAAGGGCAGCCGGCCTCCCGAGAGCGAGACCCAGCAGGACACCCGCGGGGAGCCCATCGAGCTCAAGACGCAAGCCCTATAAAGCTGCCCCTGCCCCCTTTCTCCGACTGGGGCCGAGGGATGAGGGACAAGGTCCTTAGCTACGCCAACCCCACCTCCACCGCCCCCTCCCTGTGCCTTCACACAACATCACACGACTAACCCAAATACTCACATCTAGACTAACACACGATAAGATTATTTCACTGTATAGAGCGACACGCAAACAGGTTCACAACCTCAAACCTCAAAAACACACAACAAGACTCCTCTACCCCCCAGTCCTCACTCTGCATTCTGAACTGGACATCATGTTTTTGACAAAAGGTGACCAGAGTGTGAACCAACAACCACCTTGTCTTCCCCCGCTCGCCTGCTTCCTCCTTCCTCACAGCCAGGCCTTCATCTGCAGCTCAGAGGAGCGTGGAAACCCTGAAACTGAGCAGAGAGGTTTAAGGAGGCGGGTGTTGGAAAGAAGGGGAGACTAAGGGCAGGATGAGGGTGAGGCAGGGATGTGGGTATGAATGATACGAGAAGGGTAAGAGGACATGGGGAAGGTGAGGGTGAGGTAAAGGGGTGGGGGTTGGGGTTTTTGGTAGGGTAGAGAGGGCAACACTCTGGGTTTGTGGTCGTTTCAAGTTGGGTTAGACCAGTGAAGATGGGCATGCTTTTTCATTATTCATCTGAATTTATCTCCATTCTAGTATTTTTTTTTTTTTTTTAGGTTCATTTTGTTTTCTGCACTTCAGACACAAGACGTGGATGTATGATACCATTAGATTTTACCAGGGTTTCACTATTTTCAATCACTACATTTTATCTGTGGGTTTGTGTTTGTGTGTGTGTGGATACCTCTGCAGTACGTGCGTGTGCAAGTGTGTGCGTGAGAGTGAGCGAGTGCATGTGTGTGCGCCTGCCTGTGCGTATGAGTGCGTTTGCAAGTGTGTATATGTGTGTATGTGTGTGTGATCAAGATTGCAGATACAGTACTTTTTATTTCGTTTTATTTTCATTACCGCTCTCCTGTTTCGTACCATTAACTGTGTTCATTTTGTCATCAATTTTTAAGACATGATCATTTCTCCTCCCCTCACTGTGGTATTTGCTATGATATTCATTTTTACATAAACCATCTGCTTTTTTCGGTTCTGAACCAACGCAATCCAAAGGAAATGTTGTATCCCAGACTTTGATATCAGGTCTGTTCACTGCAGATCGGCTGTGTAAGCTTTACATTGAGTCTCCTTTTATTATTTGATCCTTACTGGGAGCACAAGGCGTTTCAATAAACATTTCAATGATAATAAACATAAAAACTTGATACAAGCTTTGATTTATGTGTGTTTCTTTAAATTTTGAGGAATTTGCTGGAAATGGAGGAAATTGTGAGCTGCAATTAATGACATTGGCCAGAAGAGGGCGTAAAGAACACATGTCAGACTCCTATAAAAGTTTGAATCAGTTAAGGGGAAACTGAGGTAATTTTGGACAAATAAATGAATAATAAAATGCTACAGTTTACAATGATAGGTGTTCTTTTAGGAAAATACTGCTGTTTCAAGTTAAATAAGCTTGATTTATGTGGGGAGATGTGTTTATGGGAGGGGTCGTTTGGGTAGGACAGGGTTCACCCATAAGCGGAGTATTGCTGGTGTTTGATAAGTTCAGAACTGACTCACTCAATTATCTCTCACTGTCTTCTGTTGTGGTGCATCACAGCTGATAAACTACAGAGGTGCTCCACCTTCAGAGCTCTGACAGAACAAAGACAGTCACAGGACAAGTCTGGCAATGTTCTGTATTTTTCTTATGGACAACAAATCCCATTAAAAGATCAAACAACAATGAACTGATTCTGCCAACAAGTACTGTCTGTTTAGCCAAAGCCTGATGTGTATTATTCCTCTATGCAGGAGACGTCTATTGTTTTTTAAAAACTATAGATAAAGCACATTAATGAACCGTGTTACTGCACTGTGTCCCTTCATTATGATGAACCTGGGCACTGTAGTTTATTTTGCGAAAACACACAAATCATCCTGCTGCTTGAAAACGCAAGAGCACTAAACATGTATCAATCCACAGGTGAAAATAGTCCATAGTAAATACATTATTTATTTCTGTTTGAAAAAGGTTGTTTAAATACTACAGTACCAGGTTGTTTTAGGATATTATTCAGCCTTTCAAAAAGCAGAAGGAAAAAAAATTATAACAGTGTTTAATGTTCTTAAAGATTAATGTAATTAGTACAAATGAGTGGGTTTGAGGCTGAAAGCTACAGACATGCAGGGACAGCTGAAGTGTTAAGTATTAAGAGACTAATGCATTACTGTTTTTGGTCTAGTTTGCTGACAACAACAAAAAGACAGAGTGCAGTTTTATCCCTGAGAGATGCAGCCTACAGCGATGAGTGCAAGCCGCATGGCACACAAACATCAGCTCTGTACAAAGTAAGTGTCTACTAAACTTATTTAAAAGAATAGTTTTACAATTCAGGTAGTAATTAATTTGTGTTCTTGTACAGAGAGTGATGGAAAAGATTGATATCTGTACTAATTACCAAAAAGGAAATATGAAGAAACAGGCTGCAGATGGAGCTTCACTTAGCATTAAAACTGGAAACATGGAGAAAAAAGCTCATTTGGTTATCTTAATGTAACAATATCCACATAACAGCCATTCTAAAGTCCACTAATAAATTACATCTTGTTTGTCTGGATGTTTTTCTCATGTCTCCCTCTGGATGCTCCAGCTTCCTCCCACAGTCCAAAGACACTGTTGACTCTAAATTGCTCATAGCTGTAAGTGCAAGTATGAGTGGTTGTTTGCCTCCATGTCAGACCTGTGATGAACTTAAGACCTGTTTAAGGTGGACCCCACTCTCGCCCAATGTCAGCTGGGATCTGCTCCAGCCGCCCACAACCCTGCCAAGGATGAGTGGTTACAGATAAAGGATGGATGGATAAATCTCATTTGTTTAATCTGTGGATAAAACCTGAGAGAAAAATCAACAAAAAATGGTCTTTTTCACTGTGTTGGACTATTTTTTGGTGAGAAGCAGTTGCCAGGTAACCAGTGGAGACTTCAGGTAGTTGCTCGCTACTTCCACACCTCCAGTCCATCCACGAAATGTCGATCATTTATATATGACTCATGTGTGACTCTTTGAGCTCCTGGTGGCGTCATTCAGCGATAGTTTCCCACACATTTCAACCACAAGGACTGTAACAGGATCGAACTCAGAAAAACAATAGCATTTCTTAGAAATATTCGTTTTATTTTGCATATTTGTTTTGGATGTGATGTATGGCTTGGTTTATGACTACTAAGGTGGTGCCACAGGACCGTGGGACTCCGGTATCATCGCTAGAATCGTCAGTCTGTCTTCTGCAGCTGGGAAACAAAAACAAAGAAACATCTCTGACCAGTACAATGGACTGGAAAAGGAGCTCGGTCCTGACACTGGCGTATACTGCATCGCTCTATTTCTCTCTAACTCACTCACACACACACACACACACGCACAGATAGACACCAAATACACTCGCACATATTCAAAAACAACATACATCCTAACACCTACATCCAAACATATTTACGTGATATGTATTGACACCTTTGTAAATTTTAAGTATCATTAAACTAAACAGTATCCAAAGACCAAATCCAGATAAAGTTACAGGTCAAAAAAAGCCAATAATAAAAATAAGCAGCTGCAGGAGTTTCATGTAATGATTATTGTGTTTTCAGTGTTAAAGTCTGTCTTGCTTTTACTATCTTTGCTGTTGCAATGAAAAACAAAATACCAGTGTTGTCTACCTTATTCACACTCATCCTTTGTCATCATAATTGCATATTCTGTTAAACTGTGATTATCACTGGGTAATGACTTGCCAGCGGTAGATAAATGGAACAAAAAGGAATACATTAAATATTTTGTTCATTTGAGATGAAAGAGACTAATAAAAAAGTCAAACATAAACTAAACCAGGTACAGAGAGAGAGAGAGAGAGAGAGAGAGAGAGATCTCTAAGGCCATAGACAGAAAGGTAACCTTGAAGAGGAGGTAACTGGACCTATGTTTCTGAAAGAGGAACTGGCTATTATCCAGCATTCATCTCAGTACCTTTGGAGAAACTGCAGCCGCAGCATCATGTCATACAGACATATTTCTCATTGTCTTTACCGAACGCTCTCCATGAGTCAGCCTGCCAGGGGTCAAAGGGAAATGTCCATAAGATCACCACTTGTTTCATTCCAGTCCCTGACTTCTTATGGAAAAACATTCAGATCGTATGCTGATGACGGTAGCAATAAAACATTTTAATGAACTATTACAACAATAATATATATATATATGTATAAAACGGGAATGAGAGTGCTTTATATAAGCCCTTTTGATTACATCACACTCTCTCCCTGGTTGTCCAGTCTCTTCCTGATGATGTCATTGGGTCAACAGTCACGCTGCTTTGAATCATCAGTTCGACAGCTGCTCACTGCATACGGTCAGGCTGGTGCAGCGGGTAGTGGAGGAAGGCCTGCGGGGCAGCAGACACAGCGGTGAGCGCAGCCAGAGGAGGATGGATGGCAGCCGGAGGGGTCGGGGACGCGGTGAGAGTCGGTGCCGGAGTGCTGGGGGAGAAGCCATAGCTGAGGTAGCCAGCGGAGGGCGATGGTGAGGGGGTGTAGGGGTAGTGCTCCAGTCCTGTGGGGGCGTAGTGGCTGTAGGCGAAGCTGTAGTCCAGGTAAGGAGAGGTGAGCGCAGCCGCCGTTGGGCTGAGCTGGGACTGCAGCACCAGGCTGGGCTGGAGGACCGTCTGGGGGTAGACGTACTGCTGGGCGAGCCTGGACAGACGGAGGAGCGGAGGTCAGGACTGAAGGTTACATAACAGGTCAAATAACTGGTTTATTGTGCAACAAAAAACTTTAACAGCAACAGTTTTAATATGAGATTGATAACTTTTTTCAAAGGGAGAACTTCTGTGCGCTATAACCACTGAATAACTTTGGATTTTAGACTTTTTGTCACACAAAACAACCATTTTACAGAAACAAGCTCGCTGAAAACAATCTTTACCTGCAGCACTTGTTTTGACTAAACATGGAGATACACATGACACTCATTGATAAAAACTCCACACAAAAGATGACAAACCTGAGAGGCAGCATTCTTTGTATGATTACATTTAATTACATGTTCTTACCACTTTCTCTCTCACTGTCAGTTTGTAGCTTCCTTTAACTTAATTCTGGATTTTAGCTACATGTGTTTTTTGTTGCTATTTTTATAATTCTATACAACTTGCACCTGTTTTGTATGCTGTCAAACATTTTTTTGTGCTTTAAAATGAACTTTTTCTTGTTGTGTCTATGTTTTTTCCACTTTAATTCATATTCTCTTTGTTGATTTTTAGCTGGTAGACCTCTGTGTATATCTTGAGGATCAATTTCTTTATTTGTCTTTTTTTTCAGCTGTTTGCACACTTATGCATGCAAAGCTATGCTAAGCTATGATACATGAGAGCGTTTTATGAAATCTGAAGAACCTTACACACACGTGCCTGACCACATTCATGTCTGTGTCTGAACATCTGATCTGTTTAATGCATGTTCAGAGCTGTCACTCTGTGTTTCTCTGTGAGACCTGATCTGATTATTGTATGTCATAAAAACAACAACAGTAACCAGAGACAGGTGCACACGGCCAGAGTTGGAGTTTCATGTTTTTACACAAACAAATGAACAGCTTCCGTAACGGCTTCCTATTTTTACATCCCAACATAAAAATTTTAAGTCCTGTAAAAGCAACCCCTCCTCCTTTAAGATCAATTATAGCGCTGTTGCCTTAAAATAGACTATTTCCCTTGTGTTAACATTTAATTAGAGCACTGTCCAAAAAATGCTCCAAAAGAAACGTTTGCTCTTAATAAAATATCACCTTTTTAAAAAATTAAATGCTAAATAACTAGACATTACTTTAGATCGCTATTTCTTGTATTTCTAACCCAAATCTTTGCCACTTTTTCTGCTCCACAATGTGGTTTGTGAACCAAATGCCTGTGCACTCAAACACACATACACGACCTGCCACAACAGATGCAGTGCATGAGACTGTTGATACTTGGAGCCACAGCAGTAATGAGAGAAAAAAGTGCTCTACTGTCCTCCTGTATTCAGTCATGCCCTTGCCTGAGGCTGCCCACTTAACCTGAACTGCCTCTGTTACATCTGGCAACAGCAACAGCGATCATATCAGAGGAACTAGGTTACGCTGCTACGCTTAAGTAAAAACAACAGAACATGACAGTGTTTAACACTTACAGCCCCGTGATGAGCGCCTACAGTCAAAGCCATTAACCTGACAGTAACCTTGTCACTGAGTCTGAACAGGTGATCAGAGCTGCTGCTGCTGCTGCTGCTGCTGCTTACCCCTAAACAGAGCAGGAGCAGGGATCAGGTGTGCTTTCACAACAAACTGAGGGACTGAGCCTGTTCACACCCACTCTGCTGTATACACAACACACACACCGGCACACACCACAGCATGAGGCTATCTGACGGTATACTCCAATGCTCATATGTTAGTCTTAAACCTCATTTGTTAAGAGGCCATGTTTTCCTCTCCAATATCTGAACTTTGAGTATCAGAGCTGGTGAGAGTTAATTTTTCAGTGGGTAATAAGTTTATACATTGGCATTTCAGTCATATAGCTTTTTTTCTGTATTTAGTCTGAAGGAAATGTTGATATAATCAAGAGCTTCACTTTTTTCCTTGGTCACTTTGCTTTTGAATTACCTACATCACATTACTATGCTAGCTTCCTAAATTAATAGCCTCAGTGGCTCCTCTGCTGTTGTAGCAGTACTGTTAATGGTAATACGGTAATAAGACTACAAGACTCCCCATGTCGTAAACACAAGCTCATGATTTCCATTTGAAGGCAGCAAAAGAGGACTGAAAACAGTCTATTAACTTAACTTAGCATAAAGACTAAAAGCAGGGGGGGGGCATGGCCTAGATCTGTCCTCCTGTACCTACCAGCACCTTTAAAACTGACAAGGTAACACTTTTTAAAGAATGAAAGTGTTAAAAAATATTTTAGGAATGAGTTAGATAAACAAGACACGGCTGATTGATAAGCTTTAGAGGTGATACCGGCTGTAACTTCAGTTTTTATCACAATTATCGGCAAGAAGGCAAATAAATGTATATCTCAAAATGTCAAACTATTTGTTTTAAGAGAAAAGAGGAGAAGTTAGTCATTTTTAACTCAAACAAATGGTTCATGTCACGATCCCCTTTGACACAACCTCAGTTGTTACTCAAAGCAGTGAGAAAATGACGGCTCTGCGTCAGCTTTCACACAGCGATCCAGTGAAGCAATTTTAAAGGCTGTCAACAACCCAGCAGAAAAGACATGCTGAGAAGGTTAAGCAGGACTGCTTTTTTCATCCCCCAGCAGCGTCTGCAGTCTCCCTTTCAGGCTAAGAATGAACCCAACAACCTTGAAGAAGACAAGGCAGACCGTACGAAGCCTGAGAGGAGAAACAAACACATGCAACTTGTGAAGCTTTTTTGCAGTGAGTGTTCATAACCGAAAGGGACTCAGACTAATGAATTCACATTTTAATAAACTCCTCTTTTTCAAATCTTGATTTTGGCAGCTGGAAAATCACACTGTTGAGAGAGATTTTAGTGGGTAAATCAAATTAATCGAAACTATAAAAGTGTGGTTTCAAAATTGACGTACTTTGCCAGTGCTGAGAAACAGGAAACAATGCCACACGCATGCTGACAGCTGTAAATCAAACTGGGACTTCACAATGACAATTTGTATAAAGAGAAAGAAAATGATTAATGTTATTTTGTCACCACCATTTTCATTAGCACACTAAGGCATTATCAAAATACGGACAGCGAAGTGCTGCACATACTGCCTGAGTGTATGGATGTGGACCTAAGATTGAAACTTTTAGTACAAAACCACTTAAAATTAGTATCTTATTATAGAAGTGGGTTGCAGACACTTAAAGGATGCTTACAAGCTCCTGAAAACTATATTTCAGTCATTTTTATAATAGAGTAGCTGAATGATAATTTTATTTCAACACTAAAAATGTCTGTTTATCTGTTTTTTTCGATCATTGTCGGTGTGTTTTGGTCAGATTTGATTGACAGTCTCCTGGCAACATGAGCAAACAACCAAACAACTGTTATCACATTTTGATGGAAATGTTGCTCCACTCATCATTGTCTTCCAGCTGAGCCTTTTCCCACTTCAAACTAAAATCTAACAAAATCAGAAATCACTTGTTCATGCAGGATCTCATCCAGAATAAGGATCTGATAAAAGAAAATAAGCCCTTCAGTGCCTTTAAGAGATCAGGCAAAGAGAAGCTGCACCAAAGACACCAAATGCAAAACCTCAAGACTAAAGAAATACAACGACAAATGAAGTCAAAGCACAGCTGAAGCTAATATCGCCCGGACCCCGCTGTATTTCATCACTCGGTCAGTTTCTCCCAGAGCAGAAGTGCAGTGTCATTCCCACGGCTGTGTGCCGCTGCCTGCCAGCCTGCCTGCCTGTGCACCGGCCTGACTGATCCAATGTGACAGCGGCATCGTACGAGAGGGAACTGCGCCTCGCTTCTCTCCTCCCAGTGCTTGGCATCATCGCTGGCTGTCAAACACAGCCAGCCAGAGATATATATTTATGTGTATGTAAATGTATGTGCATGTATTCATACATATACACATGCGGAAAATGTGCACTTCTGGAGGAAACCAGTATAATTCACACTTGCTTGTGTGTAGTCAGTTAAGCAGCTAAGAAGAGGATGTGGACAAGTGTAAATGTGTGTGTGTGAGTGTGTGAGTGGGGAGCTCAGGCATAGTAGGGCTAATTGGCGCAGCTGCACGGGTGTACGCTCACTAACAGACCCATGAGAGCAGAATAACCTCCACCGACTCCGCGCTCCCTCCCCTCTCTGGGTTTCACTCCCTCACAGGCGGCTTCCTTTGCACTCCCCCTCGCTGTCCTTCCTTAAAACCAGGCAGCGTGGTAAAAGAGAGATATGATGTACCGAATAAAGATGAAAGACAGTAAAAGATAAAAACACCGAAACATCTGCAGTTTTTTTTCCTTTTTTTTTTTTTTGGTGGTGTGGGGGGGGAGTCGAGGTTGTGAGCAGGAGAGAGAGGAGAGGGGAGAGACGCTGAGAGGTGAAGGATCAGCCATCATATCCCTCATGCCCGGGGACAGCCTCAGCTTTTAATAGTTCAGATCAGGGATGTGAGGAGGGTGAGTCAGTCAAAGAGACAAACACACATTTGTGGAGACACACAAATCTGACCCTCTGTCCTCTCTTGATCAAAACCTTTGCACACGCACACACACACACACACACACATACACACACGCACACACATGGCTTGAGGGAGAGTGACAGACAGACAGAAAGTCCAACGTCAGTGCTGGACACTCAGCCGTAATGTCAGCAAGCAAGAGGGACATTTTAATGAAAACATTATAACAAACAAGGCTGTGTGATGCAGAGAAAATGTGCATCAAGTGATATTTTTTTGTACCGATTGTTATCGTGGCAGTTTAAGTCATAGTAATCACAATGTGATTCAGACTGTAAGGACTGAAGGTGTGAAGTGTTCACTGTGAAAAGTAATCTATATAATTTCATTTTCATTTTCACTTGTTGCATGTTCGACACACATCATACGAGAATTTAAAAAAAAACAGTTTTGTTCCATCAAAATATAAAACTACATTAAAAAAAGTAAAAAATAAAGAGCAGATGTTAGATATAGATACATTTTTAAAAAGTTTTGAGAAAGCAGCTGTTTGTTTAACATCACAACTGCAACTATTTTGCAGTGTAAGTAAGAAACATTTTGTGTTAAGAATTTACAAGAAGTTCTTGAAGACTTCATAAAAGTTTTATAAAACACTATAATGTCAACCTGTTTGTAAGAAATTCATTCATAGCAATAAACTGTAACTGACTATAAACTGATTATTACAAGAGAATACAAAGCTTTGCACTTGTCTCCATAAAACATGTACTGTGTAGTAAACATTAAGTAATAACTAATAAATAGATATATATATTAAATGGTATGTATGCATTTATAAATCTCTATATTATCCATAATAACTGAGCATCTCAATCCATCTTTAAAGGCCACCAGATTCAGCAGAAAGTCCTGGAGAAAATCTAGTAAGCAGACCTGGAGTTGTTTTTAATATTTGAGGTCAATAAAAACTCTAAAACTTTACGTCCTCACAAGTTTTTAAAACATTTATGGACATTTTTAAACCTGCCTGTGAATGATCTGTGTTGTGTATTGATGCATTTTTTTATACCCCAGTGGGAACAATTCAACAAAGCACTACAGCTGAGTTCAGATAAAAACGGAAGAAGTTATAAAATGCAAAAATGCAAATGCAGATCAAAGCGTTCCTCTTCTTTTTTTTACAGACAGCTGAACAAAATGGGAGCTCTCTGTGCTATGAAAAGCTTCCAACATGACCTTCTTCACTGTTTTTCAAATTAGGATTTTCATCCGACAGCAGTGTCGCTCCTAATTGGGTCCCTTGGTAAGAGAAAAAAATATCCACCTGAGGGTTCTTTGTCTACCTAAACCCCTCGACAGACGCAGACTGATAACTACAGCGAGGAGGAAACAGAGACAAAGATCATTTAGAGGGGGGGGGGGGGAGGAAACAAAGAGAGAGAATGAAAAAAAAAAATTAAGAGATGCAGTGAGAAAAACAGTCACACATTAGAGGAGTCGACATGTCGTCGGTGTTCTGTGACTCACTGACGTTTTACTGAGGAACATTTTTCACTCGACCATGAATGTTTTTTTTCACACACACAGCCTCTCGTCTGCCACCGGCTCGAAAGCTTCACTGAGCCCAGCCACAACTGCACCCAGCCACAGGTGTGCTGTTAGTCTGTGTCAACCCCCCCTTCCTCCCCCTCTCTGTTCCACTGCCTCAACAGGAAGTGCCATCGCCACCGCCCCCTCCACCTTGAACAACCTCACCACACATCCATCTCCTTCCTCTCTTTTCTTTTCTTTTCTTTTCTTTCTCTCTTTCAAAAAATAAACATCACAGTGAGTTTTTTTTGTTTTTTTTTTTAAAAAGAAAAAAAAAAAACCTCTCTTCTGCCAAACGTCGACGTCGGGTGCTACAGGCAGACAGCAGGCAGCTATGGGCGACAGATGTCCCCCCCCCCCAACGAATGAGAACATCCCGCTCACCCCCCCCCACGATTCGGCTGCACCTCAAAGCCACATTTGGCATCAGCTCGTCCTCTGTCCTCTTAAAACTTAAAGCAAATACACGGAAGCAGCAGACAGAGCTGTGCCTTGTTTGACTTTTTCTTTGTTATTCGCTGCTCGCTGCGAGTGCGTCTGACAGACAGACAGACAGACAGGAGCCATGTGTGAGTTTCAGACCCTGAAGTCCCTTGGGACCCCCACAGTTGGCAAGACAGAAGAGAAACAGGAGCAGCAAAAGACCCGCAGACATGTTCAGCTTTTGCATTTAGAGGAATAGTTTAATGTTTCGGTAAATGTTCTCATCTCCATTGTTTGCAACACGTCACATGTCTGCTAAACATGAAGCCACAGCCAGCAGCTGGTTAGCTTAGCTTAGCAAAAAAACTGGAAACAGGCAAAAAACAACTAGCCTTGCTCTCACTCCTCTGAAGCTGACTATTTAGAATATTTAAAAAATGTTTTTTGGATCTCAAATGTGGGAATTTTAGTAAGATTTTAGTTGAACCGACTTGTATCTGCTACCAAATTTAAAAATTACATCTGGGGAAACCTGTAGTATTCAGCTGGGATAAAGTGAATATTAGCCAGATGTGACGAATCCACAGGTTGGTTGTTTGTCAGTGCAAAGTATGAAAATCAGTGTTTAGCTCAGCTTTTCTTATTTATCTGTTCCCTGTGTCTTATATGTTTAGATGTCCTACACCAGCGAAGTAGCAGTTTTAAATTCCTGGAAATGAACATCAGAGAGAAACTGACATGCTCTTCAAACATCTCCAGCATGGTAAAAATAAAACTTAAGATCTGAAAACAACCCGTACAAATCCTTCAGACTGGAAACATCACAAACTGGCATGAGATGTGCGTGACCCAGGACAGGAAGGCTCGGCAGTGGGCGACTAAAACCTCCCAGAACATCACTGGTAGCCATCAGTGGAGCATCAGTGAAATCAGTGGAGCATCAGTGAAATCAGTGAGGTATCTAAGCAGAACCCAGAGATCTCATCCACAGCCTGCTCATCCTGCTGCTGTCTAGCAGAAGATTCAGAAGTATCTGCTGCCGTACCACCAGACTGCAGAGCAGCTTCTTTCCTCAGGCTGTGAGACTCCTTAACACATCCTCCACACTCAAATAAATTTTTTTTTTTATTTGTGTGAACTTATCAATTATTAATCCATGAATAAAATTTCTCTTTTAGTGGTGTGATAAAGAAACTACAGACCAAACTGTCCTCACACATCCTTGTGTTGTGTAATGACAACAAAATAATCTTTCATCTTTATGTTGTCCTTGACATTTTTTTTTTTTTATCTATCTGGAATATAAGTTTATATCCCAATAAAAAAACAACAACCTGTGTCACAGTATTTGTGTAAATGTCTTGCATACAAGTATGTGTCTGTTAAAACACGTAATTAAAAAAAGGTGTCTCAATCTGAGCACTACAGAAATGTTGTTTCTGAAAATAAAAGTCCTTCATTTTGTAAAGAAATGTTTGAAACTGACTGCAGTCATACTGATCATGTCAGAGACACATGAAGCCTCAGAGCAGAGAGACCTGAGCTGGACAGATGTGCC
Source organism: Acanthurus leucopareius (assembly GCA_029814765.1). Taxonomy (NCBI): domain Eukaryota; kingdom Metazoa; phylum Chordata; class Actinopteri; order Acanthuriformes; family Acanthuridae; genus Acanthurus; species Acanthurus leucopareius. Next base: position 19,701,906 of record JAQMCX010000002.1, on the reverse strand, counting down.
CTTTGCTTGGATATAAATGAAAGATATGAAGATTTTACAGGCTGTATGGTTTATTTATCCCTTATGCAAACATGTAATTCACGTCTTCTTTGGAATCTAGAGGAGTTAAACCACAGAGGCTTGTTGATTCATTTGAGGAGTTAATATTACCCTGGATTTTCTTTAGACAAGATAAGATCTTAATTAGTCATCTGTACAATTTACATGCAGCTGGAAAAAGGTAATAATTAACTAAAACTACACTGAACTTAGGAGCAAAAAGAAAAACCCCCTAAGCAGAACCAAAACCAAACCTGCTGAACTTTTTTTCTGTAAAGGCTAGTTATAATAAATCAAATGAAAAACAGGAAATGTATTTAGTTTTCGTTTTCATCAGTCTGGACAAATTTGTCAACACAGCAGCCTTTAGGAGGCATTGGTTCAAATGTTTTCTGTGACTGACTGGGACGTCGGCTTTACGAACTGTTGTGTTTGCGCTGTAATAGCCTCATATTATAATGCGAAACTAAAACTAACACTCACACTCCACCTCATTAAAACCGCAACATGCTGCAGCTGTGCTCCTCTCGTCAAAAACTGGCATCGCTTACTTCTCTACAGCTGATTTCTCCTCAAACATGCAACAAAGCAGATTGAAGCTGAGAAGTTTGATAAGCAGGCCGTTCTGCTGCATTTCTCCTCTAGACTGTGTTGTGTTGAGAAGGTAGGCAAAATAATTGATAAGCTGATAAAAAGACATGATGCTTCCATTACATGTTGGACTCCTCTGGAGCAGAAAAAGAGATATTCTGACTTTTTGGTTAATATCTCAGAAGACTGGATCCAGCAGCAGCATACTGGTTACACATATTTGTTTCTTTTCTCGCTGTGTTTATACGCCCACTAGTATCCTGATTATGATTGGATTTTTTGAAGCATCCAGGTTATATTTTGGTGCATATAAAAAGCATATCCTGGTTTTTGAAAGACATGAATATACTATGTGTGGCACTTCAGGTAAACCAGCATGCTGTGGTAAACACCTTTTCCAGGTTTCTGAATGATCTATGTGCCCTGCTGGTTTTGATCATGTTTGGTACATAAGTTTAAGATACGAAACCCTGAAAACCACGAACACCTTGGTATTAACTTCCCCATTCACATATATTATCTCTCACCATCCAAACTCGTCTTTTCTGTAAGTTCATAAACCAGCATAAGGCCAAGATGCAGCACAAAACCAGGCTATTTCACAAGAAAACATGCACACTATAAAGTGAATATCTTATGTTTTCAACTGTTTTTTAGACAAAACAAAGAAATTTAAGATGATTTCCTGATTGATTGATGGATTCACTGATGATAAAAAAAAAAAAATTTGATGCAATCACTTAAATGTGAGGTTGATCGAGTTAAATGTGGAAATTAATTTAAAATTCTTTATGGCACCACTTCAAAATAAAAGCTTGATCAGACACGGCAGCAGATTATTAAAAGTTAAAGGGTATTAATGACTTTCTAACATTTTAACTTTAAGCCTGATGGTTAAAAAAAACCCTTAATAATTTATAAGTGAAGATCTCTCAAACTTTAAAATCAACTATCGAGTCTGCAGGCAGTTTACAAAGTAGAAACCCAAACATTTGTTTTATTCATGCTTCAAAACAGCTTGTTACTAAGTTTGAGTGAATCGGATGGATGTATAGAAAAAAACCCACTGTTCATTTTCTTTATCAGTGAAGGTGCTGATTATGTTCTCGAGGAAGTGGTTGATAGTTAAAAAGTCAGAAAGTAGTGAAAAAATCCCCATCATTTCTCAAAAGTTCAGGCATTATATTGAGAAAAAAACAAAAGAATGACAAGCAAATCTGACACAGATGTGGCCTGAACACACATCTGTGATGGACATCTTGTCATCAACAACATCCTAAAGCTTTGATTTGTTGGTGTTTCCATCCTGGTAAACAGAGTGCTAACTTTCATTTGTGTTTGCCTTGCGGGCTTGTTGGTCAGTCAGTGTGTCTGACCTCTTTTTGTTTCAGTGTGCAAGGTGTCAAAGCCACAACTCATCCTGAAAGCAGAGATTAAATAGACCGACTCCCTCTGCTCACATTGTCTGCATTCAATTTGGGAGACTCTCGATCAGCCCATCATCACTCATTCATAGATCCATCTGGGTCAGCCTCGGTTCCCTCATCACTCATTCAGAAATTGAGGACTGCAATATTAATAGCACACGGAGCAGTTGAGGTTTTTTAATGGACTTTTCTGTAGCCGCGGGTCCAGAACTTGTCAGCCTGCAGAAAGTCAGTCTGAAGCTCTCTTTTCCAAAACACTCCATCAAGCATATTCTTTAGAAACAACCTCTAAAATATACAGGATGCATGCAGGGTTTTTTTTTGTTAACCAAGCACCAAAACAGGTTTTCATCAAGCACCCTTTTCCCAAAATAGCAGATATTTAATTTTCAAAATGACGCTCACAGAGTTAACAGCACGCCCACATGCACAGAACAGGCAGCTGTGACACTGGCTGACAGCATCCTCGTCTATGATCACCTTAACAACAGCCGAGCGCCGAATATCTGAGTCAAACCGAAGTAAAGTGTTAGACTTACACAACAAGAATGTGCTGGGTTTGCTGTACAGTCTGTAACAGCCCTGAGAATGAATCATTCTTCATGTTTCACCCAGCCACTGAGTCATTAAGGTTTCCTCTCTGTGTTCACTGTGAAACTAAGAGAGACTGGATGAGGAGGCCGGACGTCTGTCACATGTGGATTACAGCGAGTTTTCAAGCAGATCCAGCTCCTGACAAAGCCCTGACAGCTCCTGAGATGCCAGCGCTGACGTTCAGCTCTCCAGTACATTAAGAGCTGGAGATATGCCAAAGGACCTCCACCATAGTGGATGTAATTTTCGTAATACAATATTGAGATAGTCAGTTTTCTGGAAAATCAATTGAGAGACTGTTTTTTTTAATTAAAATACTAGAAAGAAATGTCTCTTTTTGACTTATCCAGTAAGGAAATCACCTAACAAATCAATGCACCTTGTTACATTATAAGCATCTTATTCTTAATAACTTTTGATCCGCAGATTATTTTCTCCATTAATCATTTTGTCTATAAAAATGCTGCCTGTTGAAATTTCCCCAAAGCCAAAGCAGACGTAATCAGATTGCTTGTTTAATCTGACAAAAAAGTTTAAAACCTGATGATATTAAGTTTCCTGTAGGGCCGATCTCCATGGTCGACTGGTCGACTGGTCGGTCTTTGTGCTCTAGCTTGAAATCTAATTGGCCAGACGATCTCTGTTGTTACTTTTATAAGAGGAAAAGTGCTCTTAATGCATCAACCATTTGCTCATCCAGTCCGTGCATATGTTACTCTTTGGCACAGTAGCCTTTGGTGTTGATAGGCTGTTACTTATGATGTGTAAAGAGATAATGCCGTGGGCAGGACACTGAGTGAGACAACAGAGTGGTGACAAGCTCAAGGAATAAGGCTGTTTTCTCGTAAGAACTCTGGAAAACACCGTGAGAATCCAGTCTGGACATTTTCAGACTTTCCCTTTCACTCTTGATGCACACAGCTGGAGACGATCTGCGTCAGACACACTCTCACCTACTGGAAATACTCTGGTTTAATTTAAGCGTCAGAAACATTATCAATATGGCCACCAACTCGCTCAGCGGAAATCTGACAATGACTTGCTCGATTGACATTTAGGCTCAACTGGAAATGATGCAGACCTTTTCTGCTTAATTTCTGTTCTTGAGACAGAGATGGCAGCATAGGAACCAGAGTTGACTTAATCCACATATAATGTGCAGATAATGACAAAAAAAACATCAAATCATCTCATTTGACAAGAACAAGCAATTAATGGATAACTATTCTGCCTGATTGATGCCAAAAAAAACATTCCTGATCATTATTTTTCTACAAAAGCCTAAAACACTGATTTCCCTGTATTACTAGCAGGTAAATCAAATAGTGTTTTCCTTCTCTGATTGTTTCATTTCAGTTGTTTTCAGAAGCCTGAAGAGGTAAAACTACACCATTTATATATTATGTAACAATGCAAGCTGTTAACTGGAGTCATGCATCAGCGCAGGTTTTGCTTTTCAGTACAGACTACTGATGCATGCACTGTATATTATCACATGTTGCACTGTAAATGTTTAATTTATAAATAAATGATACTATAGAGGGACAGCAGGTTACAAATTCACTAACTATTGTTCTGTTCACTGTGGCAGTGAGTGGTGACTGTGGTGAGCAGGAGGCTTGTAGGCGGAAAAAACCTGAGTCTTTAGTTTCCTAAACATTTTCAACATAGTTAGCAGGAAACCGATCAATCAGAGTGCTTTTGGTCTCCGTGTGCTACTGTTTCTCTACAGCAGCTGTAGGCCTGATGTGTATTAGTTTACATCTGCAACCCCTTTAATGATCGTGACCCCTTATGGGATTGCTGAGCCCCCGCTGGGGAACCTCTTCCCTAATACACCAAGAGATATTAAACAGATACGAAAGGAAAAAAGAGATGAGAGATAATGACATTAATGCATGTGTGTGTGTGTGTGTTAAGAGTGTGTAGAGTGTGGAGAGGAAAGAGAGAAGGGATGCAGGGAAGTTTGACTAACTGCCTGGTTGCCTCAGTGAAGCCCAAGTCATGCATGAGTGAAACTCAGAATTGAGCTTCTCTCGTTTAATGGACCAAACAGAGAGAGAGAAAGAGAGAGAGAGAAAACAGAGGACAAATCAAAATACAATGTACATATATGGTTATAAAAGCACAGGGCCGAGTTTAAACAAGCGTCATTTGTGCTGTGATGGCTTTTTCTTTCTTTCTTTCTTTCTTTCTTTCTTTCTTTCTTTCTTTCTTTCTTTCTTTCACACTGCAGAGTGACACTAACTACCACTACCCAAGTGGAGAAAAGCAGCAGGTGCTCACAAATGTCAAGGACGGAGGAGTGAAATGTATTGTGTTGAGGAGGAGGAGGAGGCAGCAGGTGAGAGAGAGAGAGAGAGAGAGAGAGAGAGAGAGAGAGAGAGAGAGAGAAAGGTGGAAATAGAGGTATTGATTCTTCTCCGTCTTACCCGTATTGCCTCTGAGCCCACGTAGGATGGACTTGCTGAACTCCAACAGAGAGACCTGCAGTCAAAGAGAAAAGGAGGCAGCAATGAGGAGATATTTTAGCTACAGGCAGCACGGACGACGATGTGAAAGAGAGAGAAAGAGAGAGAAAAAGAGAGAGAGAGAGAGAGATGGGCAAGACAAGGACAGAGCTGACTCTCTCCCTGTCCGTCTCTGCTTGTTTGTCTCAGATGTTAGCATGTATATGGGGTATCGGAGACCGACTGTTATCCCCTCTGCACGCACATGCTTTACACACTCACGCACATAATGATGCACTCCATGGCGAGCAAACAACTGTGACCTCGCTGCCTCCAGAGTTCAACAGGAATCAGCTGAGGCTGAGTAAGAAAGGAGAAACTTATCCTCCTCCTCTCTGCCCCTCCTCTGACTTCATTTCAGCATTCCTCCGGCTATTCATTCCTCTCTTATTTCTCCTTTTTTACTGCACTGCTATGACTTCATCAACCCTCCTCTGTCCTTCAAATGTATATCCATATGCTCATTCTTTTTCTTCACCGGGACAAAGAGGAGACAGGCATGCTGTTATTTCTCCTTCATAACAGTCCCATCCCCTCTTTCTCCTGTTATTCTCCCCCTCTCTCCTATTCTCTGTGTAACCTCACACACAATAACAAAATACCAAGCGCTGCCATCTCCCATCAGCTGCATGCTTGGGGAGTTGCGTCGCAGTGTTGGCCCTGGAATAAGGACACACAGTCAGTTGTTGTTGGCACCACTGTTTGTCAATCACACCTACACTCCACAGCGTTTCAGCCAGTGAGCTTTAAACGAAACGGTGAGGGACGGCTGCTGTTGTGGTCTGGTGTGCACCGAGACGTCCGACGGGGAAGCAGAGAGCTTTTGTGCTGCTGGTTGACATAGAAAAAGCCCGGCGGCATGCAAGCTGTGCATTAACTCAAGAACACAAAGAGTGGATGTATGGTGGGAACGAGAGCACGGTCAGTTAGCTAAAAGGGGCATACCAGTGGTTTTACATGTTAAACCCCCCCTAACCTCAAATTTGTACATATTTGATTCATTTTTAGATTTATTTACAGTCTTCAAGGCTTCCGTTCATATCAGTTAAAGATGAAAGTCAACATGCAGAGACTTGACACGTGCCTGAGATACATTAGCAGTGACCTTTAAGCTGTCTTTGTGTTTCCATTAAAGTCATCATTTGCTGATATTCACATTATCCTTTTCATGAATTCCAAGTTGTTTTTCTTGCAGCATTAATCTCCCACAAAACATACAATAGTCTGTGGAAGCAAAGCTTCCCATTTGGCAGCAGTACACACTATCTTTGATAAACAAATGCAGAATATGTCATGTTTACAGTGCTGGCCTACAGTTATTGGGTGGATTTCAGTCTCTGTGAGCTCTTGGCCACAGTACCTGGAAACAAGAGCATCAATTTACACGGGATTTGGGTTTATTTTGATCCCACAAACACCATCATGCTCCCCTAAATACTTACTGGCAAACCAATTCTGCACCTGACAAAAGCATGAAAATAGTCTTTAACCAGTGTACTTTTTACAGGAGATGATTGATAAGGTCATGGCTGATGGTAGGAGAGATGAGTTATGCAGCTCTCCTTACATGCATGTGCAGTCCAACTCTTTGAGTGATTACAGAGAGTTGGAAGTTATTAACTTCTGTGACATTTCTGTTTTTGGGAGATTGAAAATTGCAGCATTACGGCACGAAGGCTGATATCATCTGTTGTTGTTTTTTTCTGACAGAGCTGGCTTGCAATTTTCAATTACCCAAAAAAAGAAATACCACAAAATTGATTACCTTTAAACTTTCAGCATAATCAGTCAAAGAGTTGAACTGCAGGTAATGAGAGCTGTACACAGTTACTCATATCCCTCTACCCGGCCAAAAACTTATCAACTCATTTTTTTTTTACCAGTTTGTATAAATGTGCACCTTGAATAGGAACCAGTGTGCTTAGACACAGACAGACAGTATTCACAGACAGCTCAACACATTGTTGGATTTGGTCTTTTTATGTGAGCTGTTTGCAAACAAAATGTTGAATATCACCATATTAACTCTATAAGTTTACTACATTATTTGTAGATATTTGGCCTAAACTTAAAGAAAACATCTGCTGATATGATCCTGCAGATCCTGAGTGTTTTGCAGTGATTGAACACACTTACTTGTCTGCGAGTTGCGAGGTTTTGCTCCCAGGTACGCCAGGTTCACGTTGGCCTTCCTGCCGTCGATGATGGGGTTAGCATCTTTGCATGCACGCTCTGCTGCCCCCCTGTCCACCATGGTCACCTGTTGACAGAGTCACAGCATGACTGTTTAAACATCAGACCGATTCAACTCTTTAAGCAGCGTAACTGCATGTGAAGGCTTCTTTATTCAGCGTCAGTGCAGTGATTCTAACATGACTGCTCTGATGAAGCAACAGACTCGGAGCTGTGCAGCCTTGAGGTAGCTGCTGTCCTTGTCTCCCCTTGGATGATTTCATAATTTTGCTAAATGCATGAGGAGACACTGACGCTACTGCATGAAGGCAGAAGTCAGTGTGTTTTAAGGCTTCCAGTGGAGCTCATGTAGGAGGCAGATTTGTGTTTTTTTTCTGACTGGGCTGCCAAGGATGAAATACAGGAATCTACCTTGAGGGAGTGAGTTGAGGAGTGGGAAGACAGTAGTGGGAAGTGGTGGCAAAAGGTTAAGAGTCACACACAGTGCAGTTAAACTTATTACATGAGGTAAACTACGAGTCTATTTCCAATAAAAGGGACACTTAAAGTAAAACTGCAACGTTTGCTTTCGTTTTGCAGCATCGGGCTCAGGACTCTCATGAAAACAGAGACAGCGGATGGATTGAGAGGCTGCTGTAGGGATTTAAGGTCACCGATGGGAAGTCGGGGATGAAATGATCACGCTGACCCCGAAAAAGCAGGAGAAAACAGCTCCACACGCTCCGGTCGCCTCAGCTGATTGGCTCACTGGCCGAGGCAGAGGCAGAGATAATTTGAACGGCTTTACGTCAGTCCAAAACACATGATTCAATCTCCTCTCAGCTTTCCATTTCTTTCTCTTTCGGATACAAACTCACAGTCACTCATGCAAACCACCAAACACACGCTGGCAGAGAGACGGGGGGGAAGGGCTGAATGGGAGGAAGTCAAAATGAAACTACTGCAGCCTTATCTTGCAGAGCCAACTGACATGTCACACCTCTGTGACCAAAGACTCTCCCTCCCCCTCCCCCTTTTCCTCTCTCTCTCTCACACACACACACACACACACACACACACAAACAGCATAAAGAAAGACATCTGTCCACAGATGCAGAAGCTTATTATCAACTCATGTGCATCCTTCACTCTCTCACTCTCTCTCCTTCACCCTCTCACTCTCTCACTCTGTGAGTGTGTGTGTGTTTGTGCTTGTTTCCACAGCGCAGTGTGTCCTTCTGTCCTGCACACACACTCCACTCCTCTATGTAGGCTATATTCTGTGTCTGTCTGCGCTCATTTGAACTTTGGGGCTGCAGAGATAATTGATGACACACTTATACTAAATAATCTGCTACTCATGCTTCAAGCATGTGACTGCCACCACCCGACACACTGAGCCTGGCTGCTGCTGGAACAAAGTGGCAGCGTGTGCAGCCTCCAAGGCCCAACAGAGAGAGAGAGAGAGAGAGAAGAGAAAAACCCTGCAGGAGGTTGTGATAGCCAGGAGATTAAAAAAAATACAATTAACCACTGAGATAAAGTCGCTTAAACTCATTACTGGCCGCAGCAGACGTGATCTAGTGTGTTGTCAGCCTCCCTGACTATCCAATTAAAGTCAAAGAGGTTGATAAAATCCCAATTAAACACCGTATTTCAGTCCACATATATGTGTTCAACTCCCCGTTAACTCTCCCTTTCAAAAACAACTGAGATGGACTCACAAAGCCGTATCCTCTGGACTTGCCCGTCTGTTTGTCTGTGATTACCACCGCCTCGTCGATGTCGCCGAAAGTCTCGAAATATTTCCGAAGTGAGGCGTCGTTTGTGTGATACGGCAACCCGCCGACAAAAATCTTGGTGTAAGTCGTGTCTTTCTCCATGGTGGGGTGCATTATTTCTAACGGAACCCCGACCAGCTGACCTAAAAACAGCGGTGAACTCATGCGGCTCTTGAAAAAAACAAACAAACAAACAAACAAACAAACAAGCAAAACAGAAAGAAAAAAACGCAAATAAAAAAAAACAAGAAAGCGGCAGAATAACTTCACGCTTGTTGGTCACCGAGCCGCTATAATAACGATAAGAGCTCGTCCATGGTTTCGCACGCAGCCTCCAGTTGCCTCACACACACAGCTGTTGGATGTATAGTCCTCCTGACAGGTGTCTGCGAACCTCAAGTCTCCTGTCCCGGAAAAAAAAGTCTATAAGCCTCGGTAGGCGCGTCTTGCATGCGCCCTCTGCGAGTCTGGTCCAATAGACGAACGGTGCGTCTTTCCCATTGGTGCATCCCGCCTCCTGCTCCACCCTACTCGTTTTACGCACACACACGCGCGCACAGGCGCGCACACACACACGCGCACACACAGGAAAACCCCAGAGCTAGATTAGGCTACTCCTGCCAATAACACTGAGAAACAGTTAAATGGCGTGATCCACAGCAATGAGAACAGGGAACCAAATGTCAGTGTAATGCCTGGCAAAATATGACTAATTTGTGAGAGAAATAAATGAAACATTAATTTGCAATGTTTTTTTTTCTGAATAAACTGTCTGGATTGTAACTTTGTGAGGAATGGGCGGTGAAACCACAGATTAAAGCTGCTGATAAGACAGTCAATAAAAAGAGAAATTGTCTTTAGGACTCAATTTGGGCACGATTTGTTCCGGGATCGCTGATCTGGATCTCAGACTTCTTTTTCTAAATTTATGATTAAATGGAAGCTTTATTTGTTTTTAAATTGAATATGGCTCTTTGTTTACTGCTATTACCACCGTTCAGGGAATTTTAAATTTTCCATGATCCTCTGGCAGATTCTTAGTCTGGTCGGACACTAAACATCAAACAACTTAGGCTGCAAATATAGATAGATAGATAGATAGATAGATAGATAGATAGATAGATAGATAGATAGATAGATAGATAGAGAGAGAGAGA
>JAQMCX010000002.1:19673091-19691535 GCA_029814765.1 Acanthurus leucopareius | reverse complement strand
ATAGATAGATAGATAGATAGATAGATAGATAGATAGATAGATAGATAGATAGATAGATAGATAGATAGATAGAGAGAGAGATAGATATAGGCATATATATTTTTTATATTTTATATTTTGTGCAATTGAACCCTTTCCATTCAATGTAAAATCGAAGTGTAATTACCAATTACATTAGTATTTAGCAACGTTGTTTTAACTGAAGGTGGGTAACTGTGGTTAGTGCGGGATTTAGGAGGATCTATTTGTTAAACACTGCAGAAATTAATTAAAATAAAAGATGTGTTTCATTTCCATAAAATTAGACTGTTAAATCTTCATAGGAAGCAGGTCCTCTCCATGGATGTGTTGAAGAGAACTGGACCCCTCCTCGCCCCCTGACCACCAGCAGAGCCCAGTCTCCCTCTAGCTGCCTGTCCGAGAGAAGGCTTTTGTCTTCTTCTTCTTCTTCTTCTTCGTCATCTTCATCTTCATTGGTGTTGTTGTTCTTCTACTACATCTTCTACATCTTCTTTTTCTTCTTCTTCTCCTATGTCTTCTATATCTTCTTCATCTTCTGATTCTTCTACATCTTCTTCTACATTTTCTACATCATCTTCTTCTTCTTCTGGTTCTCCTTATCTGCACTGCTGTCAGAGCCGCTCAGAGACTTACCTGAAGATGCTCTGCAGCACAGCTTTGTTTCTTCAATATAGATTGTGAATATACTGATTCAAAAAGGAAAAAATGTTGTACTTATAAAGGTATTCATAACCTGGTCTCCACTGTAAATATAAAAAATGTACATGATAAATGTCTTTGTAACAATCTCTAGCTATTGTAACTGTGGAATTTCAGTTTTCTAAAGTGACATTAGCCAGAAAATGTTGGAAGTGACGGAGGTATTGGTGTTTTTATGGTGAAGAATAATTTGAAGCTATGCCCTTTTGTGGTAGGGTTTTTGTCAGGGAGAGATGGGTCTGTAATCACAGTATGAAGAGACAAGACAGATCTTGAAATTGACAGGATTTTGTTTTACATTTGCTGAAAGCTCATCACAACTTTGGTTGTGGCAGGGTCCACAGACATTAAACACATGCTGAAAGCTAACAACGAGAGGCTGCTATGAGAAATAGGAGCATCAGCAAGAAAACGGACATCAGTTAATCAGTCTTTATCCCACAAACATTATCCAAAAAAGTTTTATTAAAGCTGTGAGACCTGGCCAACAGGCAGATGAGCACTATATAATGAAACCTTGACCTGGATTCACCCTTATACCAACTTTACAAGTACAGGTACACAAACAGACCACAGAGTGACTTTCCTTCCCATGGTTTAAATAACTTTAACTTTTTTTTTTAGGTAAAACTTGATGCCTTGTTTGCAGTCTGGATTGATTTGTTAGTACCTCTGTATGCGCATTAGTGTGTGAAATATGACAGTTTGAGTTTGGTGCTTCGTTTAAGTTTTGTATTCTTTTAGGGTTTTATGTATTTATTTTATTTATTTTTAGGGTGCCAGCCGGGTCTCTCTCCTGGCATTTAAGATAGATGTGGATGTGAAAATCTTCACATCCATCATCATCATCATCATCATCATAGTTGAACAAACCATTTACATATTTTGACTTTTGGACTTTGAGCCTATTACATTCACTGACAGGATGAATCAGGATATAATAAATTCCCATATTGATTTCTCTTATCAAATCTAAACCTGCCAAAAGTTGAAGATGTAAACAGAAGCGGTGGAATTAAGAAAGGATTGTAAGGTTTTGAAATGATGGATCAGTGGATCAGGCATCTTCACTTTAGCTCTGCGACTTAACTTCCGAAAAGTTCAACTTATATCCTGTAAAGTCATGGTAGTCAGGGGTGTAATCAAGCTTTTGTTTTGATATTCTTCCTCCTACCAGAATTATTTAGCCACCTCAAAACAATATTACCAACAAGTCACCTGTACCCTCGATAGTCAGGTTTATATGACCAGTTATATCCGGTTATTCTTGGAGGAGGGACCAATTTTGATTGCAGGAGACAGATCTTTGTGTAGATATGACTCATGGTCCTCTAACTAGTTTTTCCGTTGTTTCTTTAGAGTAAACCCATACAGGTGCAGCTGGAAACTCCAGTAAAAGTATGTATTTTGATGTGTGGTTAGTATTGTTCTGTCAAAATGATTCAAAATGCTTTTATGTTTCCCAGAAACCTAAGAAGCCTCAACTTGTTCCAGATCAGACCTGCTGTTTTGTAATGATTGTTAGCAGAGATGTTGGTGGTAAAAGGTATTGTGTAATCATTCACAAGCATTTAAGTAACACAAATATGAATATAAAGTTGCTGCTAAATGAAAAGCCAGTGGATCATTTAAATCAGTAGGAGTCATAAACTGAGGATAATGAAAGTCTGTATGAAATCTCATGACAAATCCACCCAGCTGTTGTAGCCCCTGGCATCATTAAAAAGAATAAAGATCAAAAAGCAAATAACTTATTAACCAATGAAGCACATAAAATAATCACATCGTTAAAGCAAAAGTGAAAGAGAAAATTGCCTCTTGTCTCGGACTCTAAAAATTTCAGAATATTTCTCCACCTACAAAACTGCAGTTTGAAGGATTGAATGAGTCAGCCAACAATAACCTGGCAGCTGGCTGACAGACACTGTAGTTTTATTACAAATGGCACTCAAGTCTAAAAAGGAAAAGTCATTAAAAGCTTTGAATGGGCTGACAGGGTTCTGTAGGTTGGGTACAGTAACAACAGCAGCAGCAGCAGCCTGGAGGTGTGACATCTTTTCATGGGGGTGCAAAGTCATTAAGAGGAGGGGAATAAAGTGAGATGAAAAATGACAAAAGCGCTCACGGGGGGGGGGTGGATGGGGGAGGGGACCACTTGCAGGAAACAAACAGCAGATGAAAGCGAGGCTGCAAACAGCAGCGTGAGCCTTACTGTTGCGGACATCAGCCGGTCTTAAAAGGAAGCTTTCATCATTTGGAGTTCACTTCTGAGGATTTTCCACGCAGATGTCCTTCACACTCTAAATTCCCTCTACATATCTGCCTTTAATCCAGACACACACACACTCACGCCTCCAGTTTGACACAGACTGACAGAGAGAGTCAGCTACTTGTGGCTCTTGTTACTGCAGCAAAAAACACACTTTGAGTTACATCTACAACAAGGCCAGACACTGCGCATGCTGCATACCGACAGGCTGAACCGTGGCTGCACAACTGCATGCACAAAACGGACAGGTGCATGAGCAAAAAGACACCGGAGACATTATAATGTTTAAATATAAATTTGTATTTACATCAATATTAACATCAAGGAACGAGATAAGAAAAAAATGCAATAGTATTTTACATCCTGTTATAATGAATGTATGTTTCCCAGATGTGTCGTCTCTTTTCTTTAGCGCCATCGATGCACCGAGAGGAGTTTCTTTCCTTTAAAGCAAAACACACACACATTTTTTTTTTTTTTTCAATATTTGTAGATTAAACTTCCATATTCTTCATTTAGACTGGGGTTACAAAAAAAAACAAACAAACAAACAAAAAAAACCAGAAAGCAACTCCAAGCTATTTTCTGAGACATAATGACATCAATCATGAAACCTCCTGTCCCGTTTAGAAAATCTCAACATTCTCTTGTGAAATAACTTTTTTGCAGCACCACGATTTAACTGGCCGTTAAGTTCCACAGAAAGGAAGAAACAAACAGAAAAAACTCAAACCACCTCAGCAGAAACAGACTCGTGTCTACTCTATGTCATACAGATGGGGATATAATATATGCAATTAAACATATTCAGTTCAATGTATATCATAGGTTATGTGCAACAGTAAAAGCACACGAGTACTTGCACTATCTACGTCAGGAACTGTTTCTAAGCACTGCAGAATGACAAACGAAAATCTTTGGATTAAGCATGTGTTCAAAGGTAGATTTCTTAACAAAAGCTTCACAGGAAATACAAAGAAAAATAAAGGCAAATTTAAATGTTAAAGGAAAAAAAAAAAGTCATGTAATCAGGGACTCAAAACTATTTTGTGTGTTGCTTCAATGAGGATTAAACATTTGTGAACAAACCTAGAAGTACTCATGGACAGTAATACAGCGGGTCTGATTTTCAAAGTCTCGTCTGTGCACGATTCCAAGCACAGAAATCTCAGGACCGAAGCTTTAAGTCACGCACGGAAGCATGAGGTTCAGTTAAAAAAATATCCACCCCACATACTGGTAAGACATCTGGGCCCCTACAAGCCTAACACAATCATGTGTCAACTCTTTTTATAGACAATTTTTGTGTTTTCTCCTTTTTTTTTCTTTTTTTGTCAAAGGAAAAATAATTTATTTAAAAAGAAAAAAAAAAATTACACACTAGCACCTCATGTCCTCAGAAAATAAGTGCCTTCTGAGAGAAAGAAAGTGGCAATATGAAAGGAAATCTACATGTACTGCTTACAAAAAGGGAGGCCCTTCCTTTCCAACCGATGGTTAAAGTACTGAAAATAAAAGCTGACCTATGACGGATTAAGAAAATTACACTTTTAAATATCAAGCCGTACAATCTGTGCAAAAACAGTATGTGACCTACAAAAGCATATATATATTTATATATATAGTACATTTGAAGCGTATTTACAATTAATATTCACAGACAAAAGGAAAAAAAAAAAGCTCAAAACAAGACATCATGTCTAATACTGCAGTGCCGTCGCTTTGAGTAAATGATGCTTCAGCTTTGTCCTCAGAGGAAAACCAGGAGGAAGGATTATTGCTAGGAATCTGCCCGCCTACACTGAAATCTAACACACACTTTCTCTTACAGTGTGAGCTTATAAAGACATAATCTTATAATTGGCAATTGATTTTATTTCTGCACTTGGAAGTAACACGGTAACCAAAAATATCTGGAACATTTGCACTGAAAAATTACCTCTGGAATGATAAAATGACCATGTCACAAATCTATAGAAATATAAGTGGAGTTCTGAACATTATTAGAAGTCTTTTTTGTTTCAAGATTGGCTTTAAAATGACTTCAAAAACTGTTAACTTCTCCTGTTTGTAATAAATCGGTTCACTGTAGACGAGAGTGTTTGATAAAATCTGTGCTTACTACCTTTCTACTGGTTCCCACTTTAGATCAAAGATCATCAAGGTTACCCATTTCCAATTAACAGCCCCCCATCACTCAGAGAGGATAAAGTTGGAGAACACACACACACACACACACACACACACACACACTCACACACACAAAAATAAACAGTAAATGTCTGCTGCTATTCATTAATTCTTGGGTAAAGGCCTCTATATTGCCACAATCCTTCTGATGTTGGCCTTTCCTTAAAGTGCAATCAGCCAACAAGTCATTCATTCATACTTAAACCCAGCGGCGTCCTGGAGGATGAAACAATGTGCTACTGCTTAATGACATTCATCTGAGTGTCACAATCTGATGGCTCGTCACCTGGAACCGTGTTTCCTTTACGCCCCATGCGCAGAGATCCTTCAGGAGCGGCGGAGAGGTGGCGGATAAAAAAATTCCCACAGAGTCAAGAAACAAGAGAAGAATCCCACAGTTTGAAATCTGAACACAGCTTCATGGTACATTCGACAAAGGAGGGGATGTCTTCACACGTTCGTCCATGATTAAGTCTGTGAATTGTCCACCTTTTTTTTTACTGTTTGGTCCGGCGAGTGGTGTGTGTTTACTGAGGCACACACACACCGCTCATTAAAAGAGAGGAATACTAAAACTACAGTCTACGAGAGGAATCACAGAGCCGTGTGTCTGACTGAGGGTCAAAGTGTCACAGTGTTTCTGATTCTTATGAACGCTGTGTGTTTTCAGGTTCGTACGTGACAGTCTTGTTTTATTTCCCTCCAGATGGCCAGAATGTCACTACTGGCCGCCAGTCCAAAAGAAGTTCACTGCCCCCGTTTGGTGGGAGTGCAGCACTACACACACAGACACACACGTTGCCTGGGCCTCCACACACTCTCCAGTGCTGCAGCCGTGTCTTATCTCTGAATGGAGATCACAGTGAGACAAATGTGTCTGTCACGATGCTCAGCAGTATTTCTAGATTGAGGGCAGAAGAAGAGAAAAGTGTGAAAAAAAATATAAAAATTAATTTGTCCTCAAATTATTACCAGAACCAGTGAGGATAGATTCAAATTAACATTTTAAGTTCATCCTAAAACAATACTGACAATCCCATATGTACAATAAAATGGTTAATGGTTGCTGTAGTTGTTCCTCACGTCCATGTTAGATGCAAATATACTTGTTTGGTTTGGGTTAGGGTTAGGAGAGTTCAAATGAATATGAGTGATATCAATTTATCAAACTAACACTTATTTTGTTTTTTTTATTTATGACTTTTAAACTTCTATGAAATGAGACTTCTTTGCACTCAGATTACAGAAAACGGTGTCCCTTTCAGTGTGCATATGGGAATGTCAGTACTGTTAGAAGATAAAAGATAAAAATATGTAAGTCTGTTCTTTAAGCCTTCACACTCTCCTACTCCCTGCACTTACCTGATCAGGCCCCATAGGCATGCGTCCCATCACCATTGGGTTCATACCCATCTGCCCTCCCATCTGGCCCATGTGACCTCCTCCTCCACTGGATGGCATGCCCCCATTCATCATCATGCCCCCGTACTGCCCTGGATTCCCCTGCTGCCCAAACTGCTGCTGCCCCGGAGGTCCCTGCTGCCCAAACTGCTGCTGTGGGTATGAACTGATGAAGGAGAGCGAAAGGAAAGTAGAGGAGTTTTAGATGTCTGGACATATTCAAGAGAAGAAAACTTCATCCTGATCATATCTGTCAGCACATTTTTGTAGTGCCAGTCTTTAATGTGTTTGACTTCATACCTGTTGCGTCCCATGCCCCCCTGCGACCAGCCCTTCATCTCGGCGCCCTGGTACATGGGACCGCCCTGTGGATGCTGTTGCATCATGGGGTTTTGAGGCCCCAGGCGGCCGGGCATCATGGCGTTAGGAGGACTGCCGCCTGACGGCCCAAACGAGGGGTCTCCCTGCTGGCCCATCCCTGCGGAGACAAACCTTTCAGTCTCAGCTCACTCCTCTCTCCACAGGAAACACACAACTGCTGCATATATTTGATCTGACTATAAAATTAGGCAGCTGTGCACTGACATCCCTCTCAAATGTGACAGCAGAACTCTGCAGTTCAAGAGACTCACCACCAGGGAGCAGCAGTATTGTGCTGTGCACCTAACTCCATAGACTCACCATAGTTGCCGCCATAGCCAAACTGCTGGGGGCCCGGCTGGCCCATGTTTGGCCCTCCCATCGGGTTGTCCATGCCGCCAGGAGCCGTGACATTTGGAGGGGGACTGAATCCTCCTGCAGCTGCAGCAGCTGCTGCCGCCGCCTGCTGCTGCTGCTGCTGCTGCATAATCATCATCATGCGCTGCCTCCTCATCTGCATGTTGACCATTTCCCTGCTGCGCTGAGCCATCATCTGAGCGTTGAGGAAGCCCGGCTGCACAACAAAGACATCACAAGAGAGTTTAATATATTTGGTGCTTCAATTAGATACATAATTTATATCATATATATCTTGTAAAGTTAAAGGGGTGAGTGATAAGACTCCTGAACAAAAAATCTGTGATGTTATTAAAATAAATATTGAACCACAACAGACAAATAATCTAAATTTTACACCAACGACAATATTTTTACACCAAGACTGAATTTTCATGAGACCCTCTAAAAAATTAAAATCAGAAGAAGACATGTCATCTAAGAGCAGGCTCCGACGGAAATTAGGTCTGCTGGGTACCACATACTGATAAGAACTTTATTAAAGGTTCATAAATTGTAACTATCAAGAACATTAATAAGATTACATGAGGAAGATAATGAAATTTATAAGGACAACTTTGGGAAATATCCATTTGGCTGGCGTTTATCTTTTTTATTTGGTAAGAATACAATTATAAATGATTGTAATCCATTAATAACTTGTGGGTTTCGGAATTAAACCGGCAGTTCTTCATGTTAAAAGATTTTAATGCATGAATTTTTTTTGATCCTTTGAGGAACTTCCTGATGAATTAAAAAGCTAAAAAAACATGAAGAGTTCTGTGGGAAAATAAGCAAAAAACTGCATATCTGTTGATGACAAACTTGATTCTGTTATTTAAAACTAATTTTGTGACATTGAGTCTTATAAAGCAAAATCAGTGTTACTGTAGTTCATTTGTTTTTGTCATCTAACCTGTCCTCCCATGCCAGGCTGCATGCCGGGCCTCATGCCAGGGTTGCCTCCTGGGTTCTCCATCTTCATGCCCATGCCCTGCCGTGTCTGATTCATGAACTGAAGATGGGAAACAAGAACATTCAAGATAAAGTTTGTCGGAGATTGAGATTGAGAATGTACTCTAACCCTATCCCAAATCCATATAGCATATTTATGAAAAAAACTACACAAATATACAAACATACATAGTGCACTGATTTGGAAGTTAAAAAAGAAAAGTAATATGTAACATGTTTGAATTAACAGAAAAGTATGCATCGGACATCAGAACTCAAGGATGCTAACTCCAGTTTCAAAACATCAGTGGCAGGTAAAACATGCTTCCCAGTTCCTATTGATCTATGTGTTAATTTCTAGCTGTTGAGACATTGGATTACTGATATTTTTATCTTTTCCCAGATGTAGGTCCTCCACAAGTCTGCTCTTTCAGTATAACCTTATTTGTAGTTCTGTCTGTATGGACATCCACATACTAACATGGTTGGATTAGAATTATTACCATTTTGAGACAGCTGTGACACAAACTGATCGTTTGCATGTGAACGGATGTTTACAGTGAGCTTCCTGTTGTCGTACCTGCTGTCCCTGCAGCCTCTGTTGCAGCTGCAGTCTCATTGGCTTGTTGGCAGTCATCATCCTGGGTCTCATCATGTTGGCCCGCGGGTGTCCCATGCCGCCCATTCCACCCATTCCTGGGAAGCTGCCACCTTGACCCATCTGAGAGAGCATGGGCCCAAACCCTCCCTGCTGGGACTGTCCCTGCATGGGGTTCCCTCCATAGCCTGATTGCATTGGCATGGCGGGGGGTCCAGGATAGCCCTGTCCATAGAGGGGCTTCTGTTCCAGCACCATGGACGGATCCTGTCCAGGAAAAGGCTCCATCTGCTGCTCAGCTCCCTGGGTCTGGAGCAGACAGGACAAGAGGACAAAAAGAGAAGTTTGTTAAACTTCTCCATCTAATTGATTCATTTCCAACTGGTTGCCTCTGTAATTGTCTTTTTCTAGGCAGCACAGACAGATCCCTCAGGGCTCATCTATCTCACTTCAGTAAAAGAACAGCCTGAACACGGTGAGTCATGACTGAAATATCTAATGCAAAGACGAACGTAAGGCTCACTTATGAGTCATGATATGCAGACTGATCATTTCTCCTTTCACTTAACTATGAGCGGGATCACAGAGCACAGAGAGTGCTGTTAATCCATTTTCTTTTTATCTCATCTGATGACCTACCTGGCTGACGAGGTCTGGGATGCCCAGGGCTCGGTCTATCTCCTCCAGAGCGATGCCGTCCGTGTTATTCAGCAGAGAGTCCAGCTGGTCCAGAAGCGCCCGCTCATCGCTCTGACCCTCACTGGTGGTTGGAGGCACCAGCAGATCGTCTAAGCTGTTGCCAAACTGGCGTCTTCAAGGCAAAAAAACCATGACAGTGAGCACTGACTACCGCCAGAGCTGATCAGAAATTAATGCGGACCATAAGGAATGCTGCACTCACCTGTTACCCTCCATGCCCATCATTGTGTCCGGCCAGGAGGGGGACTGGTTGGGCTGGCCTTGCTGGCTGAAGGGGCTCATACCCATACCCATGTCAGCAGAGCCTCCTAAACCACAAACAGAACACAGTAAGACACATTTACATTCTCACAGATCTTCCTGCTTTTTAGTGCATGTTTTCACAAAGCTGTGTGTATCATAATTTTTAGACACCATCAATAACTCCCAACAGTAGTACAGTCGTACCCATTTCCATGAGCTGTTGCTGCAGCATCGACCTGCTGCCCGGTACGCTGTTGGAGCGGCTGACCATGGGTCCAGACATCATGCCCTTGCTATTGTTGTACTCCATGCCGGGGCGCATCATGGAGGCGTGTCCTGCTGAGCCCACAGGACTGGCACTGGAGCGTGGCATGCCCCAGTCCCCTGAACCCCCCATTGGAGACCTCTGAGGAACCATGCCTCTACTCATCGGTCCTGGTATCACACAAACACCAGACGTGTGTGAGTCAGTATCATAAACATGTTTAAGGAGAGCAGTTTGGCCCAGTTAGAAACCTCCATATTTATATTTATAAATGGTACAGTATTATGCATAATTTTATATATAGTATATAAATATAAAATTAGGAATCTCAACTGTGTAACTAAGAGTGGTGAGAGAGGAGGCAGAGAGAAAATATGCTGAAAATATTTGAATCACTTGAACACACCTGGGTAGCCGTCAGGGCTGCCCATCATGTTCTCCTGCTTGATGAGCATGGGGCGTCTACCTGCTGCTCCAGGCCCACCTGGAGGCTTCCCATCCATGGACATGGCCCTCTGGAAGGGCCCCCGAGGCCCCGGACCCATTCCTGGACTCCCTGTGCACCAATAGTAGAAATGCATTGATCACATACTTCCCTGTCTTGCCGATGTAGTTTCACTGGCATTTTATATTAATGTCATCACATATGATGCCATAGCACAAGTCCTGCATGTAACGGTCACTTCTTACAGGCTTTGGTCCTTGAACCACTTACCCTGCAGGCTGTCGTCAAGGCAACCCTGGGGTTTGTTCCCTGCGTCGTTGGCCCCTCCACCTCCAGCCTGATCCGGGTAAAAGTCAGAGCCTGAACCCCTCAAATCTCCAAGGATTGACTCTAGGTTGTGCAACTGAACAGAAATATGGCTTGGATTAGTTTCTATGAAAATGTCTATGAAGATTCATTTGGTTTAAAGGTTATAAGTCATAAAAATAATACTATTTGCAGATGTTCAACAACATCTTCAAAAAGAATCTTACATCATCTGGTGGCTCTGATTTGATCTTGCTCTCAGGGTGTTCGGGTGCAGGCCCGGGGCCAGATCCAGGGCCGCCACGCGTAGGGCCAGCAGTGGCCCCCGAGGCTCCTTTTCCATCTAGTTCTTCAAGTTTAGGCTTGACATCTGCTGGCTCTTTGGAATCATCCTTGTTGAGGAGGTAGTGGAGGAGCGCATTGGTCTTCTCCTTCTTGGGGCTGTGCTGCTCCTGCTTGGGCTCTGTGATCCCAGACCCTGTCCCGGCCCCTGATCCTCCTGTTCCAGCCTCTCCACCTTCTTGGCTTCCTAGCGACACCTTTCCTGTAGCTTCTGCTGTGATTTTGGCTACTTCATCTGGGGTGTTGCCGTTTTGAAGAAGCTTGTGGAGAATTTTGTGCTTTTCTTGCAGTGAGCCCGTGTAGTGGGCTGACGATAGCGATGTTGACACGTTTCCTGGCCCCGTCGCCTGGCCTGGATTGGCACTGGCTGAAGAGGAGGAGGAGACCCCCGTGGATGAGGGGCTGGTCATGCCTCCGGTGAGATCCTTACTGTCTGAGCCTGCTGGAGTGCTGTTGTTGGTTGGTGGGGGTGGAGCAGGGGGCCCTGTTGGCCCACTGCCACCTATTCCCAGCTCCTCGGTTGGAGATGTTAGCAACTGCAGCAACTTCTTATGCCCCTTACTGTCTGGTACCCTTCGAGGGGGATCTGAGCTTGCCACCCCCGCCTCATTGCTTCCCTCTCCAGACTCCTTAGTCGCAGTAGCTGCCTGGCTGTCTGGTCTGTCTCCAGAGCTCTCAGCCTGAGGATGCTGATGATGGTGGTGATGATGCATGGGATGGTGATGGTCACTGGTGCCTGGTCCTAAGCCTCCGGCCGGGCTTTTGGAGCCGTCTTGACCTGGTTTGGCCGGCTGGCTGGGCTGAGACGAAGAGGAGGAGTGGATGCTGGGAGAGCTGTCTGGTTTAAGGGCTGATGAGGGAGACGTTAGGGTGGAGGAGAGAGAGCTCCCTACTCCTTCACTGATGGCTTGGAGGGCGTTCAGGGAGCTGCTGGAGAAGGTGGTGGTGCTACCTGCACTTCCTCCACCACTGACGATGCCACTCATGGGAGAGTGTATGCCTGTAAAAGAAAACCATAATTTAATCAATCCAATCCAAACAATTCAATCAATTTATAGATAACTAATGCTAAATCACTAGACAATGACTGACATACCTCCAGGTGAGAACTGGTTGGCACCCATCTTTGGGCTCCCTCTGTTTCGAGGTGACATCAAGAGTCCCTGCTGAGGACATCCCATTCTGGGGCTTCCTGATGGGCTGTTCATGCCGCTCAGGCCAAACCCTCCACTGCTCTGAAACGGGGGCTGCTGTGGGTGCTGCTGCATGCCTTGGCCCGGGTGATTCATAGGACCCATCTGATTCATCTGATTCATGTGTCCCACCTGATTCATCTGCCCCATCTGATTCATCTGCATCATGCGGTTGCCCATGCCTCCGCCTCCACTTCCTCCTCCGCCGCTCCCTCCGTACATAGAGCCGCCTCCCATCGGACCCATGTGACCCATGTGGCCCTGCTCGTTCATGCCGAAGCCCCTGTTCATGCCACCCATGCCCCCCATCCCCATCCCACCACCGGCGTTCATGTTCATTTGGGGGTTTGGGCTGGGGCCTCCCATGCCCTGTTGTCTCATTGTGTTTGGCATCATGTTCCCACCCTGAGCTGAGCGGTAACCATTTGGTTCTCTGTGTTGAAGGAGAAGGAACAAGGTAGGAAAAATGTGAAAACGTGGAAAACTCTGTATCCCCTACATTAATTGCTCTCAGACTGAAGACGCTCAGTATAATTGAAACTAAAATATCAGTTCCTGTGTGGAACCTTCTCACTGTTCACAGGCCGTCAGTGTATAAAAGCTACTTCAGCTGCTACTTCAGCTATTGAATGCCTTGGCTGCCTCACATAGATATGCTGCAAGTGCTTTTTAGTCAATACAGTAAATGACACATCCTTTGCTGTGCGTGAATAGAGTGTTATGTGAGCATTTTCAGTTCCTGACCTCTGTAGTAGATGAGTGGAGATGAAGCCTTGTGGCTCGTTGCTCATGGGGTGACGGTAGAGTTTGCTCTTCGTCTGGGCTGTGACTGGAGTGCCGTCGGACAGGGAGAAACGGTACAAGGGCGTCTCAGCGTGACCCTGCAGAAAGGCTGCAGAGGCAGATAAAACGACAAATTAGCACCCTGAAACACTCCTCTGATAACAAAGGTCATCAATCGCTGCTTTAACGTGAAAACAAACCCTGTGATTACAGCGAAGATCAATGTGGTAGCGTTCAAGACATTTGTATTCATGAGATCAATGTGGATACACTAATGCATGAGGTGTAAATGTGTGTTTATGCTGTTTATTTAACCAGAAAGTTTTATTATGAATCTGAATGGAGGCCTGGTCAACATAGGTGACAACAACAAACTACCAACAATTAATTTCAGACTGTTATACTGTACTGTTCAGAGCTTTACTGTCACATTGAAGGGGAGAAGAGTGATTAAACATTTAATTAAGTCCAGCAACATCCTGATGACTTTGCCTCCAGCTTCTTTGTTGTGGATTTTATAGCACTAATTTCGAATTCACTGAGTAAAGTTAAGCATGTATCTGTGTGTGTGTGTGTTTGTGTGTGACCCACCCTCATGGTAGTGGCGTTTGTGCGACCATGCCTGCCCATCACTATGCTGCAGAAACATCTGAATGCAACGCCTCAACAAATCCTCCCAGCCTGGACGCATCGACGCTCGCAGAGAGTTCTGGTCGATCTGGATCAGTTTACCTGCCGGGGAGGACAGAAGGAGGACGAGCGGAGGGAAGAAAACAAGGAAGCGCAAGAGGAATGAGTCAAACCTGTTCATGGATAAAGAATTTACATCATGGCCTGTTTGAGCCTCTGTGTTTGATTAGTGAGCATTTAGGGTACGCGGCACCTCACCTGAGAGCTCATGCCGTGTGTTGAAACTCTCCGTTCTCTCCATGGCTGTGACCCGACGGGCCACACAGATCATACATGACTGAAGGTCTGCGGTTGGAAGGAGATAAATGTCAGTTATGTTTCACGATTTGCACTCCTGGCTCATTCTTTTTGTTTTTAAACGACTTGCACTGAAAAACACAGAGCCGTCTTATCTGCTTCACACTGTTGACCTCAGGATTTTCAAGAAACAATGTCAGGTGTGTGTAAAAAAGATGATAATGATCCTCTAATAAAAATTTTCTCATTTTACACACACAACAAATGTTTTTTTTTTGCATCTTAAGAACCTCTTTTTTATCCGTCAGTGTGTGGCCATTTTTCATGTAATAATTTAAATTAGTTATACTCAGATGTTATGTCTCTATGCATATGAAATTTCTTTCTTGCAAAAGGAAGCATATTGCACAATTTTTGAGAACCATATCACTAAAAAAATGTTTCTGATATTAGACAGTAAATCTGAAAAATGTGGATAAAATTCAAATAAGCTTCTTATTCTGAAACCGATTCCTTATGACTGAGAAACAAAGAAGGGATTGTTAAACTGCAAAGAGGTTGCTTAAAAATCAGATTTTACATTTTAAGGTCTGCTTTTTTTTTCTCTCTTTTAATTATTCCCTCCAGACAGGTTTTAAAGACATATAACATAGTCT
This sequence comes from Acanthurus leucopareius, assembly GCA_029814765.1. Classification (NCBI taxonomy): domain Eukaryota; kingdom Metazoa; phylum Chordata; class Actinopteri; order Acanthuriformes; family Acanthuridae; genus Acanthurus; species Acanthurus leucopareius. Next base: position 19,676,788 of record JAQMCX010000002.1, on the reverse strand, counting down.
GATTGGAATAATAATTTGAGTCTGACAAGTCCATAAAAAGTTCAATTACCTCTTTAAAAATTCTTAAAATTACAGCTATTCCAGGATCCATGAATATGCAAATAATACGAGTTGGGAAAAGTTCAATGAAAAGTCTATTCTTAGAGTGTGTGCACTGGAGGTATTTTTCCACATCATACTTGTGAATACTTGTACATGCTGAGTACTGGATCATGATGGGCTTTCAAACTCAAAATGCGAGCAGAAATGAAAGTTCCCTCCTTCAGCAGATAACAGTGTAGGTCAAACTAACAATAAGCAATACAAATTTTGGAGTGGATGAGGGTTTCAAACGTTGCCGGTAAACAGAGATGAATCTAATTTTCCTCAACATGCTAAAAGAAAGACGGCTTTTTATGAGCTTTAAGTGTGTAAATTGGTGATCCTGCCAGCGTACCTTCCCCCTCCTCAATCATGGCCTTGGGCTGTGTAAGAGCAAAACACTGCATCGTCTCGTAGCGTGGCCCTCCTGGCCCCTCCTCCATGGGGCCGTGGGCGTGGCCAAACTTGACCAGCATCCGGCAGGTGAAGGTGTGACTCTTCTGTCGGGCCGCCTCGCTTCCCCACGAAACTCCATTTACTGAAATAAAAAACAAACAAACAAATAAACAAAGATAAATTTACACTCTGGAATTAAAATTGAATAAGCATCTTGCTGTTGGTACTGAAACCAAAATGTAGCTATGAATAGATTCCCCATAATCAAATATCATAACAGCCCCCCGTTTGTGTGTTTCCACACAAGCACACACACAAACGGGGGACAAACAAACAAACAAAACAACCAAACCACACAGCAACATGTATTTTCCCTCTTAAATAGAGAAGCAGAAGCCTGTCCTGCTGTTCGGATCCCTGGCTAAATGGACCATGGGATTAATGTAGCCAAGGTGTCGATTTCCAATATCTCTCCCTCTCAGTCTGCTCTGCAGCGGGCAGAGGCCAGGGACACTCAGCCATCTATCCTCATTTAGGCCCTGACTCCTCATCACGACACACACACACACACACACACACACACATTCATTTAGACGGGGTCACCTTCACAGGGGAGAGGGAGGAAGGGAGAGGAAAAGGGAGGAAAACTTCAGAGAGACATCCAACTGTCCTCCAAGGTTGAGTGTGAAGCCTTATCGGGGGCCTTGAGTTGGCTGGAGGTTTTTTTTTTTTGTCTGGAAGGTGCAGGGAGACACGTCGGGGATGATGGCGGTAGTGGCGGGGAGGGGGTAACTGATAGTGAGAGGTGATTAAATGAGGCCTTGGGTTTCTCTCCTCGACAGAGACAACCCGGCACGGTGGCTGGGGCCGACGTCTCCCCTTAGACGCAATTAGCCAGCAGCAAGGCAAGACAGAGGCGTCGAAAAACATTGGCCGACAACAAAAGCTCACTTCATGTTTTGTGCATTGAGTGTGCGCCTGTTTTCGTTAGTGCATGTGTGTCTTGGGCGCTTGTGTGCGAGTGTGTGTATTTAAACTGTAGCTGGCGTGGTCAGCAGTCATCCCGCAGGAATGTGCAGTGAGAGCGTATTTCATTCATGGGTCTAAAAGATAATGAAGGGGCAGAGCAGTAGAGCGAGACACAATGAGGGGTGGGAGAGTGGCGAGAAGAGGGTTGAGAAACAGACAACCCACAATATTCATCTTAGTAGGCAGCCATATTAAGTATGAATGAGGCTGAGAAGGAGTGAGTTGAGAGAGGCACAGGGGACGCTCTGAGGGAAAGTAGATAAAGATGAGTTTTAAAAGATAAAAAAGAGTGAATGAATAAAGGAGCGTGCAGGGGAAAGAGAGGAATAAGTGAGAGAATGTGTCAATGACATGTCGGAGCCGCCGCTGCTTAGGAAAACATTACCGCGGAGTTAATCGAGTAGCAGGTTCAGTCGAGCACATATATCCATAATTAATCAGCTTTATAAATAGTGCTCTGTGCTCGTACTCATGGGCTTACACACACAGCAATGTGATCAAATGCATCCAAACTACTGACAAATATGCATGTATATAAGCATACAATAAGACATGCACATGCACATGTATGTCTTACTGTATGGAAGACATGCACGTGCACATGCAAACACACAGTGAATTAGGCAGAGGGAAGTGTGGAGGTGCATTATTCAGCAGTAAGTAGTTTCCAGATGGCTGCCATGGGATCTGAATAGAGCTCAGGCCTGTTTTACACTGTCTGGACCACTGAGTGTGACTGACAGCTGCGCTACGCTCTGCCTGCTTAGCACCGAGTGGGTGGGTGCCCCTGTGCACATGTGTGTTTTGTCAGGTGTGTGTGTGTGTGTGTGTCTCTCTGAAAAGCTCTCATGCACATGAACAGGCTTCCCAGGAGCTCCTCATTATAACATGAGAAAAAGTTAAGAACAGAGGAGCATGAATAAATAACCGACTGAGTTTATGTTGACATGCATGCAGAGTTGTTATAACCCCTCAAAGTTTGCTTTGCACCTCGACCCTGTGGACGATGTCAAGCAGTGTGTTAACTTCTGTGCAGACCTGCAGCTTCCCTGTGAGTGTGTTTGTGTGTGTAAGTGTGTGTGTGAGTGTGTGTGTGTTTCTCACTGTTGGTCTTGGGCAGGTTCTTGTGGAACTCCTCTCTGTCGTCCTCATGAAGAATATTGTACACGCTGGTGTTTATGAGCTCCTCCTGTTTGTACTGCAGATACTGTGTCACGTTGTCAGACACAAAAACGATGCTGCCCTCCCGATTCACCACAAACAGGAAGCCGTCCAGAGCCTGAGAGCACAGCGACAGGAAGTCACAAAAAGCCATTCAAACCTTAGTTGAAGAGTCTCAGACTGAGGGGGTGGGGGGAGCACTGGACTCACCTGCAGCAGAAGTGGCCCCAAGTGATCCTTGTCGATGACCCCCTGACCTGTCGAAGACACGTCAGACTTCTGGACATCATCATCGTTGGATGAAGCTTTTCCTGTTGGAGAGAACAGAAGATAAAAGACACAAAATTCATTAGAACAACAGAGACACCATGAACAGCAAATAAGCCCAGCTGCCCACAAAGAAGCAAAAAAAAAGCGCAGGGCAGAAACACAAGGTAGGAGCACCGATACCTTCAACTGAAGGAAACAGCCAATCATTCACTACTCTAGCTGCACCAGCAGGGGGCAGCGTTTCTCAATCTTCACTTTTTATTTTATATTTTTTTTAGGAGGGGGGGCTTTAAAACTTCAGGTGAGGAGGGAGACGGACGGAGGCAGGTTTCTCTGAGGAGCCCGTCAGGAGGAGTAGAGGGCTGGGTGCATGTGGAGCAGGTAGCAGCCGTCCTCATGCTTTATATTCAGTGTCAGACTCTGAGGGACTGTCTGGTAGGCTGGGGCTGCGAGAGAGAGAGAGAGAGAGAGAGAGAGAGAGAGAGAGAGAGAGAGCGCGGGAGAGAGCTAGAGAGGCTCTGGAAGCTGTAATGGTGCAGGGGCAGGAGCTGAAGCTCCTGAATTAATGGAGGGGCTGAGTCTGAAGAGAGGGAAGGGAAGACAGACAGATAGAGAGAGAGAGAGAGAGACAGAGGGAGAGAGAGAGAGAGAGAGAGAGAGAGAGAGAGAGAGAGAGAGAGAGAGAGACAGGAAGGATCGGAGCTCAACCAGAGGGTTGTGGATGCAGACAAAGCTGACATAAATCGGCTGTCTTTTGGGT
>JAQMCX010000002.1:19659904-19672991 GCA_029814765.1 Acanthurus leucopareius | reverse complement strand
GAGAGAGAGAGTGAGAGAGAGAGAGAGAGAGAGAGAGAGAGAGAGAGAGAGAGAGAGAGAGAGAGAGAGAGAGAGAGACAGGAAGGATCGGAGCTGAACCAGAGGGTTGTGGATGCAGACAATGCTGACATAAAGCGGCTGGCTTTTGGGTTGTTGTATTAATGCAGGGCTTGGTCTGAGATAGAGGCGGGGGCTGCTTGGCTACAGGAATCTTTCTATCTGATTAGCTCCCAAGGGGCACAGATACCCACACAAAGAAAAAAAAAAGCCATTGCTGCCAACAATCAGGCACTGTGAAGTTAGGTAGAGAAGGACTGAGAAGGAAAGAAGGAGAGGACGAGGAAAGCATGCGCCCGAGACAGAAAGAGGGAGGCTGAACACCATCAGTTCACTCAATATGTTAAGATGCTGGGAGCAAACCTGGAGATGCTGCAACTCATTGTGCTGCAATACTGATGAGAGGGGTGGGGGGGAAAGCAGGGAAAACAGAGGAGGAGGATGCAAGAGCAGAGCACATTAAATCCATGTGTGATGAGAAACAGAAATGACTGATGGAGAAAAGAGCAAAACTGAAGACTGGCAGAAAGAGCAACTGAAAGTGAGAGGAGGAGAAGAGGAACAGGTAGACAGCGAGATACGAGCCTAAACGCCTGTGTCATTTCTGTCTTCACTTCCTGTAACTATGGTAACGTGTCAGCAGCCAGTCAGGGCCAGCTGTAGCCTCTTCCCCTTCCTGTCGAGGTGGCAGACGCTGACTGAGCCCAGCAGAGACACAAGAGCAAAAAAAAAAATTCACCAACGGCTTTATCCCCCCGATCCTAAGAAATTCACTTTGAATGGAAATAAATGTACTGACACAGTTCCGAATGTTAAGAGTTAAAATGTGTCCAATCTGCACTGACGGTGCATCTGCAAAGCAAGAATCTTAGCCTGCGGCTTTTCAAATGGTTCGCTGTAGAAATGACCGCTGTATAATGGAAACAGAACTGTGACAACAGCAGCTGTAACAGAACTAATAATTTGGCAGTTCAGCAGAATGGATGGGCATGTGATTACCTGCAAACGTCCAATTAAACAGCCCCTGGCGAGGCCGGCACACAGCTGTGCATGCTCGTAACACACACACACAGACACACACACAGACACAGACACACAGGCACACACACACACGGACTAACACACTCTTTCTCTCTCCCTTTCTCTCCAACACACACTGTCTCTATCAGACATACAAACACTTGCTCTTTCTATCTTTCTCTCTCTCTCTCTCTCTCCCACACAAACAAAACCAACACACACTACACACACACACCCACACATGCAAACACTCTCGGCTCTCTCTGTCCCTCTTTCTCACACACACACCACACACACACACACACACACACACACACACACACACACACACACACACACACCACACACACACCACACACACACCACACACACAGTAGCACACACTCTCGCTTTCTTTCTAAAAACATGCTCTCTCTTTCTCTGTTTCTCTCACACACACTCACTCTCTCTCCATCCATATCTCTGACACACACTCTCACTCTCTCTCTCACAACATACACTCTCTTCCTCTCTGTCTCTCTATCTCACACACACACACACATACACAGAAACACTCTTATGTTCTTTTAGTCTCTCTTACATACATACACATACACACAAGAACACACACACACACACACACACAGACACAAGCACACACACAAGCACACACACAAGCACACATACAAGCACGCACAACAGGTTCAGTTTGCATTGCCAATATTTTCTCCCAAACATTAACAGTTGAAGCTGTGATATTTGTGGAAGATGAATGACTGATTTGTCCTTGCACCTGGGCTCTGAGGAGGTGTGTTTATATGTGTGTGTGTGTGTGTGTGTGTGTGTGTGTGAGTGTTTGTTTACGTGTGTGTGTGTATGCCCTAACCCCCACCTGTCTCTTCCCCCCTCTCTCTCCTCAGCACCTTTCCTAATGTTTCCTGCACACACTTCTAAAAAGTCCATCTCACGGTTCGTCTGTCCGGCTGCAGCTCTCAGTGACCTTTAGGACGGCGGTTTAAAACTCACCCTGCTCTTTGATCTGGCGGATCTGGCGCACCGTCTCTTTGAGGATGGCACATTTGTCTGGTTTGACGTTGAAGCTGTCGATGTCACTGAGGTTGGCGGAGATCAGTTCCGCTAGCTCCTCTATGTATTTGCTCTCCTGCTCCCGTCGCTTCCTCTCACACCTACAGGGGGGCAGTGTGCAAAGATTAAAGCTAAGCTAACGCTACTTCACTTCTCTAAAATTGTCGGTGTTGTTTGTAAATTTAAAAAAATTGCAGAGTGGCAGCAGGAAAGAGGTTTAGTACAAATAATAGAAAAGTCAGCAGGTGTTTTTAATTGACTATATTTTTTAGGGCTTTATCTAAGACTTAGCTAGCCTGGTGAGAGTTGTGTTTTTTGTGCTAAACTTTCTTGGATGGTGACTTGCTAAATTGTTTTTGTCTTGCAACATCAAGGGGACAACAAGACTTCAGGAAGTCACTGCACTTCCCAGAAAATAGCTCCAGCTCCATATTCGAGGATGTTTCTTCATGTCTCCCTTTTTTAAAACTACATGATGACAGATGATTGATAAGTTTATGGCCTGAATTAGAAGGAGTCAGTGTTAGAAAACCGAGTGTGTTAATTCTTTAGAAGAGTCCCTTCGTGCATTTACACACTTGGTCCTGAAGTCGTGGGACACATGGATCCCATCTTAGAAGAAGTCTGTGTCTCTAAACTCCAGAAAAATGTCCACAGCAGCAATGACTTTTATCATCACTGTCATCATGGCGACCACTGAGCTCCTTCTGAGTCTTTGGGACCAGTCAGCAGTCTGAGTGGACCGAATCAAGTCAATAGGGCGAGTTGACAAGTTGGGTGATGGACGAGTACAAATCCGCATTCCTGGATGGCAGCCATTGCCACTGTGGACTTGTGGGCTGAAGCATGCAATTTTCAATTACCCGCAACCAGAATACCATAAAAAATTATTAACTTCAAACTTTCTGCATAATCAGTCAAAGAGCTGAACTTCATGTGCTACTGTAACAAGAGAAGTACATCTCATCTCCTTTTACATTAGGCCACAAACTTATCAACCACCTCTTGTTCATATATGTGCTCTTAGCAGACTTTTCTTGGCCTGTTTATACTGACCCGTCATGTTGAATTTTTATTTATTTCTAAATTCTAGAAATCTGGTGATGATCTAATTGGGATCTAAATATTGTTCATTTAAATATTTTTTTGTGATTTGGAACCAATGTGGAGATATTTTTACCTTGTGTTATATCCTGATCATACAGGGGAAAGAAGGGAGAATTAAACTCTAACCAAGAGAGACTTTTATAAAGTTAAATTAAGTAAAAAAGAAAAACACAAAGCCACATTTTAAAATCATGAAATTTAGTCTACAACATGGATTACCTCTTTCTTATACTTACGCACACAATTAGGTTCTTACTTATGATAGGAGCCATGCTGGTTCAAGCTAAAACCACTGAGCCAGCAGCCCACTTTCCTGCATTTCCTCTCTCTCATGCTAATCAGTAACACTCACCCCAGACCAGGCGTGTCGCATGTGGAGAGCTTGCGTTTCCGGTTTTCTGAGCTCAGAGGCTCCATGGAGTTTTCCCCCAGTCCGCTCATCGTGTACACATATCAGCACCTGAGAAGAAGAAGCACACACACACACACAGGTATAAATAAGGCTTGAACAGAGGCAGAGAACAGTTTATGTGGTCCATATTAGCCCCTTAGCTCTTATTATTATTATAGGTAATTGTGAAAGGAGGAAGAAGTGGGAATTGTCCTTTTGAACTCAGCAAAAATAACCAATACAGAGGCAGGATGTAAAGTGGATACAGTGCTGAACAGTACGCAGCAGGGTGAAATATGCTTATATCATGCAAATCGTATTCTCCTGGCAGATACTGACAAACATAAACATGTCTCGTCTGCCTCCTCCTCCTCAGAAAGAACAGAGTAAGCATGTGAGGCTGTGTTTATTTGTGTGTGAGTGTGTGTGTGATTGTGCATGTATGAGTTCATCAGCTCATATGCTTCATCCATACACACACACACACACACACACACAAACACACAAACACACACACACAGGATTAGCAGTGTCTCTGATGATAAGCCACGCTGCACAACTAACCCCGTTAGACAGCCGTCTGTCTCCCATAATGCATCATATTTTGTCTCCAGGAAGTGAGCTGATAAAGGTTGTGGGGAAGAGAGGAGGATGGGAGGAAAAGGAGGCGAGGAGGAGGATGGGAGGAGTAGGAGGAGGAGGAGGAAGAAAAGGGAATAGAGGGAAGGAACCGAAGAAATAAAGGAGGGAGGGAGAAGCCGGTGCTGTGAAGTGGGCTCTGATTGGTCACTTTCTTTGCCACAGTGACAGCAGCTGACACTGGGGAAAGGTAGGAGGGAGGGAGAGAGAGGGAGAGAGGAGAGCACAGAGGAGGGGAGGGAAGAGAGGATGGAGGAAGGGAGGGAAGAGAGGAAAGTAAATGAAGGGGAGAGAGAAAGAGAGAGAGAGTGTGCACAAATATAGTGGGAGACAGAGGATGTACAGAGAAAATGCAGAGGAAGAAAAAAAAACACTGAGGAAGGGGGGGTCAGAGCGAAAAAGAGGCGGCTGCAGTAGGATGGAGCGAGCTGAGGGAAAGAGAGATAAATGCATGTCAAGGAAAGACGGGAGGACAGGAGGGAAGGGGGACAGGTGAGAGGGGCAGGAGAGGAGGAGATGTACCATTCAGACTGTCTGGTGTGTGTTTTGAATGCATGTGTGGCACACAGAGTGGGCTGAAAGCCTCCAGTACCCCTCTTAACCTTCACAGCCAGAGCAGCTTTTTCATTCCATTGATTACATGGTTATCCTCCGACCAGAGCACTGCCTCTCCTGCATAGCAAATCAGCCAACGGCAGGGGAGTGATGCCGGCCTGTTATTTAATCACCATGCACCATCATCTCAGGCCCCTTCTTGTGTGATCAGAGCAAGTCCGCAAAAACGTCTGATTGCATTGAGGTTTTTTTTTTTTTAGTTGTTCTTGGATAGAATATGTTCAAAATCTTCAGCCGCGTGAGCTCTCGGCTCGCAACAAGATCATATCTGGCTGTAACGAGCGATGAACACACCTTCTTATTGAGACAGAATCAATATGAGTGCTGCTTTCATGCACGTCTTCAACACCAGGTGAAACACAAGTTTATTCCCTTGCAAGACAACATCAGGGAATACTCATAAATCTTCTTCTAAAAGCAAGAAATGCTCTGAAGAGGTGCCGATCCTCTTGCTCAATCCCTCCTGCTTTGAGTTTCTTTCAAATTTCTCTTTTAATCTCTCCCTTGAGTACCTCCCATCTGACTGTCTGTCTGACTGTCTCGTTGCCTTTGTCTGCTTGCCTACCTGCGTCTCTTCCTCGCCTACCATCCTGTCTGCCTCCCCGCGTGCCTGTCTACCTGCCTCCCTGTCTTCTGCTCATCGTTAAGACAAAAAACCCCCGCTTGCTGTTGTCTGATGAAACCTTCCACGAGGGAGGCGAGGAGCACAGGAGGAAAAAAAATCAGAGAGGGGGAGGTACAAAGTCGGAGGGTTCAGAACTCAAAGAGCCAAAGCAAAGTGTTTGAGTGAAAATCCGTCTTTGCTCCTCCGCTGAACGAGCCCGCCCGCCTGCCTGCCAGCCTATTGATGGAGTTCTCAAAAGGGGAGTTGCTCTAATTGCGGAGTGAATGAGGCGGCCCCAGAGAATGGTTGATTAGGAGGCTGCTGAATGCCCCAGGGAAATGGGTCACCTCCAGCCTGGCGCGGGCCGCCCGCTTTTCCAGTGCAGGGAGAAAGTCAATTACACGCCACAGGCAGTGGGGCCTGGTGGCAGAGAGGCAGCGGGGCTGCGGTGGGTACAATACAGCAGCAGGGGGCAGTGGGAATGAGACGCGTTAAGAGAGAAATGGGAGAAGGTGATGGCAGCAAGATGGAGAGCAAAGATGGGCATGAAGGTGGCAATTTAAGGGAGAAAAAGTGAGATGCAGTAAATGTGAGAGAGCGAGTGTGGTACAAAAAGTGGACAGTAAATTAGCTTCTAAACACCTGAGTTGAGACGCGTTTTGAAGCAGAGTGTTAAAAATATTTATAGAAATACTAGAAATTTAAAAAAAGCCTTAGCTGAGGTGGACAAGTTAGTAAAAAAAAGTGAGCAGGAGATGTAAAAAAAGATGAATAAAAATATACATGAGGACAGAAGAAGGAAATGAACTGATGAAAGTATGAAACATGTTATTTACAGAATAAAGACAGGCAGCTAAGCAGTTATATCAGACATTGACAGCAAACAGATTTGGAGGAAAAATTCGAAGAGTTAAGGCCGTGTCCACATAGTTTTTTTTTTTTTTTCTGAGTGCCAGCAGCAGCAACATGCACCCACAGTCTTATCAGAGTGCTTTGACTTTTTTGTGCTGCCGCTTTGAGTGCTTGTGGTTGAAAAAAAAAAAAAGAAAAAAAAGAAACATTTTTTAGAAAAGGTGCAAGTTTTCGTCACTGTTGCTTCTTTTCAGGCAACCAATCAAGAAGCTGAACTCATCACCTGTTGTCATGGTAACCAAGAAAATAGGGGAGAAGCTTGATCAGGTCATGTCTGTCTATCCTGAGCTTTATGATACTTAAGGTCATCGTAACTGAGACGTTAAAGGTCCTTTGTGGACGCAGACGCTGAATGTTGCTGTCGTCCTTTTATCACCCCGTGTGTCTTTGCGCTTGCTGTCAGCTGTGCCGTCGACCCGCTGTTAACTAATGTTCAGGTAGCAACCCAGCCAATGTCAATCATAACCTACGTGCAATGTTTTTGTTTTTTGATGCACGAACAGATCAAGGAATCATGTCATTGAAGGGCGTTGTCTGTATGAGTGAATCAGCAAGTTGAAAATGAGAAGTTTCTAGTGTCACACACCCACTGGAGCAGCATTAAACTCCATTAGAGGTTTATGTCAAGTGGTCAAACAGCCTCTGCAACCCCCCTTTTCTCCACATTTCCAGCACTGGAATTAGGTGGGACTGTATTTAATGCATCTGAGAAAGTTTTTTAACTCTCCCGAACAGACAATCCTGCTCACATCATGCAGCCATTAAACCGGTGAGTGGATGTGAGATGGTGAGCAGGGTTTCGCCTGTCCAAATCCCTCTTTTTTGCATTTTTTATGCAAGTATTTTTGGTCAGAAAATGTACATCTCCATCCCAATATTTGAATAAATATCATGTCTGGCACCTCTATATGCTGGCTGGGTTTTCAGTTCCCATTCGAGCGTGGCTGTTCAGAACAGCTATGAACATTTGTACCTTCTGATATGATCAGACGTCTACAAACACGCTCTAGTCTAGCACAAACCTGCCTTTAAAGCCACTTCCTCTGTCTACATAATATCACAGCACATAATAGAAACACACTTTGATTCTCAAGCATCATTTACTTGAAATGTCAATAAAATTTACACTGGTAATTAAATGGAAAAGGAAAGCATCAGTCAACCTACACCAGCAGAAACAAACATAATCCTCAGGCCACGCAGCTTCTGCATCAGCTACATGTTTACTTAAGTCCATAGACTAAATCATATAGCTGAAGATGAATCAAAGACATTAATCAGGGCCAGAGGCAACAGTGGGAAGCTGTTAATCAGAGCTGTTTCTAAGCAGCAGCTGCTTGTGGCTCAGCTGGAGATGCAAACAAGGAGAGGACTAAGAGTTTGGCTCCCAGGTGACCGAGTTGTCACAGGCCAACCTGCTTTTCTTCTGCTGACATGTACAGTACAGGTGAGTTCACCACTGCAGGTAGGCAGCTCTGAACTTTCACACCAAATCTGACCTGGTTCTCAACCCTGATCTTGACCTGACTGATTTCAAGGGGTCGCCACCTTCACGCTGACAGTTGACCTGCATATTTTACGGGTCATTAGATGAGCGTGAAAGGAGGATCGCCCGGGTCAGCAGTGCAGTGGCATCACCTGGGGGTGAAGCTCAAATCCTGGGGTCTTCAACAGGACAGCAGCCTGCCGGTGACCCCGGAGCATGAAGCCCCTTTGGGAGCAACTGCCCACCAGGAGCCACAAACTTTATGGCTTCATGGCAAAACCAGAGGAAACGGTTCACCTTGTTAAATTGAGAGCATGCAATCCAATCCAAAGTTCACATGCTACAGACACGAGATCTAAATCTGATACATAACAGACGCTAAAATATCTCTTTAACCAAAACTTTGTTCCTTGACAAGATTCCTTAAACACCAAAGGCCGAGTTTGCATGATGTTTTCTTTGGATATCCACAAATCTCAGAGGATTAATCCGGATGTTTCTTGTTGACCTCTGACCTTCCTGTTGGCCCCACAATCAGACAAAGGTTTCCTTCTTCACATGAAATAATGACGAATATCTCTTTTTTAGACATTGAACATATTTCACTTCCGGCCTTCTCTACCTGTTAAAGTGGCTTTTTTTAAATTCAGACATCTCCATCACAAACATTTCTTATGGCTTCATTCAGACATGAGGCCACAATATTTTCGAGATATTTGACAAAACAGGAATATTTTTCACATGCTTTGTGTGAAGCATTTTGACAGATATTAATAATTTCCAGTTGGCATTAATACAGTTGAAAAAAAGGAACAGGCTTGCTCAGGTTATTACAACTTCTTTTTGAAAAGCAAAATTTCCATCATATTGTTTGTTTTGTGACGAATGAGATGCAAGTGACATTTTAGCCTCTAGAACATCTGTTTTGTTCCAGTTTTTTTTTTTTAATAATCACAAAATGTTTTAATATAACAAATGAAAATTGGGTTTGCAGACAGATTTTACTGTTTCTAACAATAACCCGTAAAAGTTTGCAGATAAAACTTTCAATCTTAAAAATTAATTTCATGGGTATGAATGAGAAAATATTTGCTTTCTATCCAAATTTGAACAATGAAGAAGTTTTGTTTTTAGTTCTTGGGAGGACGGAGAATTTTTTGAGTTTATCTAACATAACTTATCTAAAAAAAAAAGTCCCCAGTCCCAATGTTAGACATTCTTTAGAAGTAAAACTTTGCACTGAGTTTATTTTTACTCCTCTCTTAGTTAAGCTTTTTTGAAATGTGCACGTTTTCTGTAGTTTTTAATGTGCAAAATAACTGTGTTTGTAATAAGATGAGCAGCGTGCAATAAAAAAACTAGTGATGGACTCTTGGGAAGCAAATTCTGAATGCATGAACAGCAGCTACTGAAAGCAAAAATTAAGGTTTTGGCAGACAGAAAACAAAGTGCGAGACAACAGCCTTCCCACGACAGGATGAGTCACAGCAGAGGAAAAAAACAATGCAACAAACATGAACGTGTCTGAAAGGGTTACCGGGGCCAGACGATGAGTGCAACGGAGAAATTAGCAAGAACAAACACAAACTAGGTCTATGTTTAATCTGTGTTTCACTTTGTCTGCACAAAGGCGTGTTTATTTCTGTCTCGGCATCAGAGCTGACTTAGTCGGTGTAACAGCTTTGTTTAGGGCCCAATTTAAACTGTTATGGTTTTGTTGTGTAAAACAGAGCTTTCAGGTTAACACAGAGGGTTTGTAAATCGATTAAAAAACAAAGATGGAGGAACTGTGGCACTGGCTTCCATCAAACTTCCTGTGAGTTAGTTTGAAAAGCATCTCTGTTTCCATCCTACTTTTTTTTGGTGAGGTTAAGACCATGACGGCAGGACACTGTGGTTGTTTTCTTCGGACTGAGGGAGGAGCAGAAAGGGAGAGAGAGGGAGTGAGGGAGGGAAGGTGACAGAGTTGGTGAGGCGGGCCTTGCTCAGGCCTGGTGATGCTAACAGCCCCACAGTCACCTCCCCTGTCTACCTGCCTGCCTGCCAGCCAGACACTCTTTCATAACCTCTGGAGACAAAACAGAGGCATGAGGCCCTGATGTGGCCACATGAATCCACAGCAGGGACATGAGAGGAGCTGCAGCTGCTTCACTTGGAGAACTCGCAGAAGCCTCTTTCAAGCTGATCTCTTTGCTTTGTAAAATACAAAGAAGAAACTGGCTTCCAGTTCGCTGTCTGATGTGATCGGCGTCCAGTTGTGAAACTTCTGCTGATTTAAGTTTGTGTAAACCAGCAGAACAGATACTGAAAGTGTTATTCCCAGCTGTAAATACCCATTTCAGTGCCTCCTTTAATGATATTGTCAGTCGTCCTTTGCGTTTCAAGATTCAAAAGAGTTTTACTGTCATTGCACTCGACTGGGGAAACTTCTGCAATGTTGTTGTCAGAGACAAAGTCACTCACTGACAAAAACATTAAAAAAGCACCAAATATACCAAATATTATACATTAAGTTTATGTTATGATCTCTTGCATTATTCCAACCTTGTTTCTGCGTAAGTTTAGAAAGGTTGGTGCAAAACGGGGCTGCATAGTTTTATATTATCAATTTATTTTATTAATTGTTCCTCTAAGCTGCTTGAATTATATTTAGATACTCCGTTTTCTGTGACAGAAAACTACATAAACAAGTACATATTCACATTAAAGAGCAAAAACTAGAGTACTTAATGGTGTTTTTCCTTAAAAAAATGTTTTAACAGTTAATAAATAACCAAAACTGGAACAGACTTGTTTTCTGCCTTCTGATAAATTGATTAATAAATTTTATCTTACTTATGGCTGTATTCACCATTTTTTTATGTCTACCAAACTTATTGCTGAAGGTATCGTTATTACTATTTATGCACATTTGTACTGGAGAGCATTTTTCTGTTTTTAATGAAATGTGGCTTTCATTCCAGTTTACTCAACTTAAAACTATTTGCACTTTGTTGCTTTGTTGGGGTTTTTTGTTGTTGTGTTTTATTAAATTTTCATTCTCATTATGAGCACCGCAGCACTGAAAGCACACACTTTTGTTCTGAGTGCCGAATATGGACAGAATGACAACACATTCATTCTTCGTCGAACCTTGAACCTTGAACCAACACGTTTCAGCGCTCGTGGACGGTGTGCATACTGTGACAGAAATAAACAGGAGCATGCATGCAGATCAAAAACAAAAGTGGGTTCTGAGTTAAAAATGAGCAAAATATGAGATAAACAAATAACAGCAGGACTCCGGTGACCACTTATTTAATGCACAAAGGTAGCAGAAGCAAACTGTTCTTTTTATCAGACCGATTAAGTGAATTTCAGGCTCTCAGACTGGATATTTTGCCTGCAGAAGGCTGAGACTCTCCACATGCACAAAGACTTACACCTTTGACTTTTTATAGAGAGAGGCACACTTTTTTTTTTTTTTTTTAACGCAACTGCAGAGCTTTTGTACTTATGATTCAAAGAGGGAAGTTTCATGCCCATCCAAGTCTCTGAAGTGCTCCAACTGCCAGTCACTGAACATTATCTGCAGCAAAAGTGAACAGGAGTTTTCACTTTCTTTCTTTAACTCTTTGAGGATAAACCTGGTAGCCACCTGCCCCTCCTAATCCCCATCCTCATCCCCCGTGCAGTTTCCCCCCTGTCCATGTCCAGTATCTCCTCTGTCTGGAACTGGACTCCCCCCCCACCCCACCCCACATCCCCTCCCCTTGCTGACCTAACTCTGCACACAATCACTCCCGCTATCTGTGCAACGCCAGCGTGTCTGCAAAAGCATGTGTGAGGCAGCACGTGAACGAAAGAGAGAGTGCGGTTTGGTTAAGTCTGAGCACATTTACGTGTGTGTGTGTCTGTGCTGTTGTCACCTGCAGACAGGGCTAAAAGATTAATGTTCTCTTTCAGCCTCTGTGGCAGGTAGAGCACAAAGAATAATTTGATTTCTCCTCCCATGTCCCTGCTGTCTTCCCACTCTTCATTTTCTCATCTGCCGGAAAATCATCCGTCCAGCCCTCTGTGTTTCCCTCTTGTTACCACCAACAACACTCATTCCCTCCCAAACTATTCAACCTTCCAGAATCCAAACCTCAAACACAAAAAAACACCTCTATGAAACATTTGCTTCAAAAAACACACATACACACACACAGAGACACGCAGTTCTTTGCGTTTTTTTACCGTTCAGGTCAGGAGGATGTTGCAAGAATGTGGCAACAACAAGAAACAGTGTCTGGCAAACCGCTCAACCTAAACCCGGCAGGCCGTTACCATGCCAACCATAAGGGATGTTAGCCCACCTTGTGACGGCGCAGAGATGATGGATGATCAGATCCCCCCTCCCCACACTCTGGGGGTGTGGACTATATGGGCTGGTCAGTGGAGTCTGGAGGGGAAAAAAAAAACAACATGAAAAAAAGTTTAACAGTCGTCTAGAACAACGCATGTTTTTCATGTTGATGTTTATGAATAACAAGCATCGTTATTAATCAGCGGCCCGGAGACACGGGATGCACGGGAAGCTGCATTAAGGGTTTAATGAGCAGAGGGAACTGTGAGGGAGCCGTGCCTCGCTATGTGCTTTTGTCTTCATTATTGGAGCACGTGTATGGAGAATAAAAAAAAAAACACACACCGTGGTTTCCGTGCATTTGCATCAACACACAGACAGCCTCCACAGCCAGACCGACCACACACACACACACGCACCCACACACACACACACGCACACACGCAGACAAAAAGGGATGTTGAGACACAAGTTTTACAGGAAGCCAAACGGTCGAAACCTAAAAGTGACAACCACACTGATCCACACTTCAGCCAGTGGCTTTAACTAGAACAGGTAAAAAAACAAGAAACGCCTTTTCCAGTAAACGTGCGCTCAAGATCCATACGGCTGGATTTAAACATCAAGCTTTTATTGGCAGAAATCTCCAACGTTTTGTGGACTGTGAGCAAGAGTACGAAAACAGACTATTAGGCTAAATCACCACTCTAATCCCAAAAGCACATAATAGGCTAATTTGTGTCCATTTAGATCCAGATAAGAAACAATGTGTGTGTAAGTGTGTGTGTGTATGTGTGTGTGTGAGTGTGTGTGTGTGTGTGTGTGTGTGTGTGTGTGTGTGTGTGTGTGTGTGTGTGTGTGTGT
>JAQMCX010000002.1:19636975-19647288 GCA_029814765.1 Acanthurus leucopareius | reverse complement strand
CACACACACACACACACACACACACACACACACACACACACACACACACACACACACACACACACACACATTCCTCCTCCTGCATGTTTATTTGTCCTCTATCACAGAGGACAAAAAACCCAGTTGTTGTTGATCTAAAGGGGATCAGCGTGGAAAGGAAAGAATAGGAGACTTTATTGTTTGTTGTTTTTGCATTTCAGTACTTTTCCTCTGCTCGCCAAAACAGATGCCACCTAGGCAACGTGTGGGTCGAAAAAACCCACAAAATCAACGGGATGAACAATGCACGGCGATGACACACAGGAGTCCACAGTCCATGTTAACGCCGCCTGATCAAAACAACACACACGTAAATACTCACAGATCAAATGTGGAGACACACCCCACATGCTGCCAGTGTGCCGAACGCTGGGTGTATAAGCACCCCTGCCTATGTGTGTGTGTGTGTTAGTGTGCGGGTGTGTGCGCTGGCATGTGAGTGTGGAGAGAATTTAAGTGTGTGTCTATGAAGGGGGAGGAGGCTGCAGTTAGATCATAGCATCAGAGAGGGGAGGGGCGGCTCTGCAAATAGAGCGAGCACAGTCGGCATTGGCTGGCGATGGTAAGTAGAATGGCTTCAAGCCTCTTGTAAGGAGACGAGGTATGTGTGTGTGTGTGTGTGTGTACATGAGTGTGTGTGTTTCAATAGCCTCTTCATCACTGTCTGTGTGCGTATGTACGTATTTGATTAATTAACAGCCTCGGTCACTTAAGAAGCTCCCTGTTGTTCTATTCTCCCCACATCAGCTGCACAGTTGCACCACCACCTCCTCCTCCTCCTCCTCCTCCTCCATCCACCTGACTGCGATAATAAGGCACACGCAGGCGCGCACACACACGCGAGAACACACATCCTCATGAGAGCAGCAGGCTGCGAAGATCACGAGTGTGGTAGATGAAGTGACGAGATGTATAGACACCCTCCACCTGTAGCCGACTGTCTCCTCACAGACACTGCGTCTCCATCCGTAAAATAAAACACGCACGTTCAAATCAACCAGGGTTCAAGTCTGGAGATATTCCATAATTTTTCTTACAGTCGACAAATCCCATTAAAATACCAAAACAACACCACTGAACCAAATTGTGGCACCGAGTGACATATTTCTTCATGACCCTGAACACACACACTGTAGTTTATTTTTAGTCAATCCAACACACACACACATACACACACACACACACCATCCTGCTGCTGTAAAAATTGAATAAAGCAGCTAATCCTCAAATCAGAATAGTCCCCAAAAAACCCAGCAGTGCTCATGTTTGAGTAATGTTAGCTTCACACTTGAGAGTAGCTCAGTTTTAGGACATTATTCTGCCTTTTTAAAAAAAAATATACTTCATATATGACCCAGGATCTAAGTCTTCTGGGGTTTGGTAAGGAAGCAATGACATATTATTGGTTTTGTTTATTTTTTTCTAATGGGATTAACTGGATTTACTCGTTTTCTAAATGTTTGTAACAGTGTTTGTTACATTGCATTTCACAACGCTGAATGTCAAGAGGTCATTGAGGTTTGTGTAATGATATTTTTTTGTGTTTACTGTCGTTCATATTTTCATAAAACTTGGTCCAGCTGTAGTGGACACATTCTCCTTTAACAGCTCACAATTAGGTGTCACCACACGAACTGGGCACTCCCCCAACTTTGGGCGGAAATCCCTTGTTTAGGCATTTTATGTTGGATGCTCTTGCTCGTCCCAGGCCATTTATCCTGGCTTGGGACCAGACCTTAGGAATGCACTGGCTTTTGCATACCATTGAGAGAAATTTAGGGAGCAACGCTTTGACATGGAGACAGCAGAAGAAGGCGTTGACTGAATTGCCAAACCTGTGTTCAGTAAACAACCCGCTCTAACTCCTGCCCCACAGTCGCCTTTATGGGTGGACACTTCCTCAACGGCCTCGTGTGATTAGAGAGCTGGAGTGAAAAATACTCAGAGGTTCAGAAAAGACGACCTCAGGACAACAACAATCTTACTGCATATTTCTACTTCCTTATTACTATATGTTCACATGTTGATAAAGGCTTGAAAAAAACACACTAAAAGAGCCAAAACATGTTAGTTTATTAATCATTTAGTTGATTGACAGATTATTAATTGACAACTATTTTAATAAGCATCTATAAAGAAATACACCAAACATTTACTGGTAACAGCTTCTCAAAGGTCAGGGTTTGCTGTTTTTTATTGAAAATACCTCAAATGCTCATTAGATATCATGATGATGTCTTAAAATTCTTTTTGTCCAAACACAAAAGACTAAATTCTGTCATTTGAGAACTTTTAACTAGCCAGTGTTTGGCATTTTTCCCTCAGAAAGGACTTAGATGATACTGAAAATCATTGGTGATTGAAAAAAATAACTAAGTGGAGTCTTTTTTTACATTCAGGTGAACAAAGTCACATGAGCGCTATTCAGCTATTTACATCCTTAACAAAGTTAATAGACTAAGAATTTTAGCAGCTCTAAAAAAGATTTTTGTTGTTGAAATTCTCTTGTTGAAGGACATCTGACTCAGAAAATTTGCAGAGTGTCCGACCAACATAAGTCTAACGTTTCAAAACTATTCAATGATGCAAACTGACAGCTAAAGAATCGCCTCTTCTCTAAGATTTATCTTTTTGTAACCACCAGTCAATAAAACACCTTCAGTGTCTCAAAGTAAACAGGTCAACTAGGACATCCGTGGTGTTTCATCTATCTTTTACTCGCTGCTTTTTATAACCTTTCTTTTTTCTCATTTGACCACTTTTGGGGTCGGACTGAGGAGCTGGTTTGTTTGGTGGCCATGTCACCTTCAGGGCACTTTGATGGTTGTAGTGAAGGTGTAAGAAAATATTAGAAGCATCTTATGGCTTCCTCTCATGTGCAAGTGTTTCCAATTTTTTGAGCTTGTTTTAAAGCCACGTGAGTCATAAAATAGATTTGTTAAAGTTATTAGTTATTATTAGTGCAACTTTTACATCAGTCACCCAAAGGGAAAACTGATATGTTTAATCAATGCAAAGGTCTTACATTCTCACAAATATGCGAGTTTAACAATCCGTGAAACCCCCCAGCATAAGGACAAGCACCCTCACCAGACTAAGCTGCTATAATAAAATGGTGTGTAACACCTTGCCTGAGGGAGAGAGGCCCCAGTGTTACCCCAGGGTTTAAGGTTACACAGTAAATGGACTGTTTGAAAAACACTTGAAATTTAACAATGTCAACTGGATTGTCCATTCTTCTGCTGCTTGAAATCCCCCAACCCCCCCTGTGGCACTAAAACCAAAAACTTCTTTCTCCTCCCTTCCTTCTTTCTTTCTTACTGTCTTTCTTCTCCTCCTTTGTGCAGGAGAAGCAAATGGAAACTGTGAAGCAGAGCAAAGCTCGTGGAAAAATCAGCATCACCGTGTCCATAACCCTTAACCAAGACCCTGGTTTGTTTTGTTGGTAAATACAAACTCTAAAAGCGCTTAAAAAACAAACACAACACCGTGCAGTGTTTGTCAAAGCACCGTAATCACACAGCAACAAGTTGCCTAACTCCTCCGGCTAGATTTCTGTTCTTTTGTGCAGCTGAAGTGTGTCAGGACAAAGGTTAAATGCAGAGCACTGGCAAATTACTCAGAGTTAAATATATGTGTGTGCGTATGTGTGTTTCTGAGTGATGTGGCGCCAAAAGAACAACTAAACAGTCAGAGTACATTCAACAGGCAGCAAAGCCGAGATTGAAATTGGTGACGACAAACAAGGACTTGTCAGCTTGTTGGCTTTGTGACCAGTTTCCTGGTCAACCAATCAAACCCTCTGAAGTGTGGACAGCCGAACAATCCTCCGAAACTCAAAGGTGTGAACCTCGTCCTGCCAAAACACCTCATCCTGCTATAGAAACTGGCAGGATTATACACTGAATTCCTGTGTAACGTAATACTTCCTGTCATTTTTGGAGACAGCGAGAAGTCTTCAATCAAAACTCCAGTCTAGTGATTTAGATTAAATTTTTTTCCAGATAGTTTAAGCTTCTCTGTTTCCTGTTCCTGTTTATTATGTATTAAACTGACAAAAACTGCCAGGTCTTCAAATACTTCCAACAAACCTGTTAGTGCAAAGTAACAACCGACTGCATCGAACGAAAAATGTCTTCTACTTGTTTTAAATTCATTTGAAAGGTGGAGTAAAACCTGCTGGAGAGGACAGGACAGAAAAGTATCTGAAGGATTGTACAATTGGGGATAATGGACACTTTTGGACAATCTACTAAAATGAATTCATGGAGTTTGTGCTCATTTGTACATGAAAAATTGAGGGAAATTAGAAAGAGAGGCGGAGAGATGAGTTCAGATCCTCTTACTTTCACACATCCACACACCTGGACAGGTACTGCGTGAAGTAGGTGTGCTTGTTGGATTGCCTGTTTCGAAAAATTACATAAATTATTGGGAACAGCCGACAGTAAATTTAAAATGATAGAGATGTAGTCGAAGTGGTCTTTGGTTGCTGTTACACAACCCAAAAAAAAAAAAATCATTTTGAAGCATATCGAGCCCTACAGTGAAATCAACACTTTCTGCAGCTGCTTTCCAGTAAAATGCCAATTGAATCAACATAAAATGAGTCAGTTTTGCACAGACTGACAAAGAAGAAAAGGGAACTAAATGATTATTTAACTACAAGTGACGATTAAAATCCCTAAAGGCTTTCATTAGACCCTTTTACACCTGTTGCACTGTTTTTCTGACTTGCCTCTCTTTATGGACACGGGCTGGGATGAACATGTAACACAAGAAAAAAGATTCGCAAATAACCATTTTACAACATAAGGCTGTATAATTTAAAGTATTTTTAGTCCCTTTACTCCAAAAACTTGGTATTTTACCAGGTACATTTATCTAACATCTAGTCAAATATTACATTACACTTTATATAAATACACAGTCATTTAAAAAGTCACATTTTAGTGAGATATCACGACTCAGACATTTTGACGAGTAAATTTTCACTTATTCAACTGGCAGGGTTTTTTTTTTTTACTCATCACAGGCAAAAACACTTCGGCTGCCCTGCAGTCTGGTGGCACAGCAGTTGTTGTTCCACCTTAAAGCCGATCATGGAGGTAGTAGAGATAGTAACAGAGCCAAATCAATGCTGTGGAAAAACAGCCGGCATGGCTGACTGGAGCCAGAGTCTGCGTAGAAACAACTGCAAGTGTTAAAACAGAATTAAACACATCGTTTTTTCGTGTGTTGATGATGGAAGTAGCTAAGGAGTGCGCTATCTCACTTTTTCTCATATTTGTAGAGAGTTGCAAATGATGGGCAACTCGGAGAAAAGATATAAACGAACTGAAGTGTAACTGTGTCTTGTGTGTGGGTTTTTAAATGAGCACCCCCAATCTTATAGTGTTTTAAATGAAAAACTTTATCAAATTTGTTTTTAGATACATGTTTTTTTTAATTTTATATATAAACTTTAAGAAAACTTCTTACTGTTTGGAAAAAGCATGAAGCTGCTTCCCTCTACTCATGTCTGATGAATGAGTTTCATGTGTTCTGGTCTGTAATCTTACAGACCAGAATACAGGAGCTGAAATGTAAATTAAAACCAGTTGAACCTGGTTCAACTTTAAATAAATTCAAGCTCACATTCCTGGTTGATTACTTTTTAACGTGCAGTACCTGTACTATTTACTTAGAGTTTGTCACGAGGGAGGATAAAATTATTTTGTCTGGATAAATCCCCAGAATTATAAAATCCTGTCTTGTTTGGACAACCGCAAACTCATGGATCTTTTACTTGAAACTTTTTTACGTTGATTGTGTATCACCTTGTTGCTGGTATTTGTATTTTTCTTTAATCTGAGTGCTATTTTAGGTCTGAACGCCCACTAAGCACCTGAGCACACCTGGCCTGTTGCTGTGGGCACACACCGCCAGACGGTTCACACCAGTCAGATCATGTGAAAGACTTTTCCAAACACTATGCAACATTCTGCACAACACTTTGTTCTTTGCTAAACACCACTGACCAGAGCTAAAGGTCGAACCAGAGGTGTCTTCCAGGTAAATTATTAATGACTTGTTTTCTTTTGCTCCCTTGAACCAACGCTCAGTCTCCGTTCCTCTTTCTCTCGCTCTGATTCCTGTTTTCTCACTCTGCCTCCCTCACATCCCCTCATCTCCACCTTTCCTCCACCCGCTCAGTGTTCTCCCTCCCTTCTTTTATCTGTGTAAGTCTAGTGTGGAGTTGGTGTTATTTTTAGCCCTGGTGAGATACAGAGAGAGATCGTGCTGGGCTAACACGTACTCTCCGCAAGGCCTTTACTGAAGGCCTGTCACTGACGTTTGAGAGAAAAACAGTTTTCACTTAACACATGTGTTTCCACTGTGTACGTGTGTTTACTGTAGTATCATATAAACATTACTAAGCTGCTTTCACTCGAGTAGACAGAAAAGTCCCTGTGATAACAGGCATTCACCCGAGGTAAAGGTGCAATCTGTGATGCGAGTCTAAACAAAGAGCTGCACTACTACCAAAGCTCAAAACAGGAACTCCGATTTCTAAGACCTCTGTTATTTATCTGTTAATTATCAAAGTATCTGCCGGTGAAATTTTATTTATCCTTTGCGTGCAATCTCAGCAATCTTGTACTAGTTTGTATCTTGTTTATTTGTTTTCTTTTTCATTAGTTTTGTTTAAGTCTTGTCTTCACTTTAACTATGTAATAGTGCAGCTTTGTCTCCTTATTATGTATCTGAACTGTCATATGATACAATGAAGTGTTGTTCCGCCTTTTAAAAAAAAACAAACAATGAAAACTATTGATCAAAAAAAGAACAGAAACTTTGATTACATCAGTAGTAGTCAAAATAATCCTTACCATAAAAAAAAGCAATAAGAAAAACAATAAGATCACAATAGAATTATGACAGGTTAGCAGTGTTTCATAGCTGAAATTGAGATAACTATACAAGGTGCAATCAAAAATTTCCAAGGTTGTCCCTGTTGATGCGAACGGAGCGCTATGTGGTTTTGTGCATGTAGCAGGTGCAAGCAATAATGTTTTTGTTAATATTTCAAGTTATATCCCTTGATCTATATCAACACCTGAGTTACACAGGTTTTTTGATCAGTGGTACATTTGTGACTTCCTGACTCCTGAGCAAGGATCGCAACAGGAACAGTTTTTGATTGCACCTCGCAATATGTGGAGGTTGAGATATGGAAAGTGCAACAAGGCCTTCTCATGTGACTGGGTTAAAAAGTTGAGGTTCATGCGTTTGTCTTTGTGCCTTGTCTTTCATACTTTATTGTATTTTGCGGCTTATGGTCTCTTTGGTTCTTGGGCCAGACAATCAAGTTTTACATCTTTCCCAACATTTCTTACATGGACGTCTCTCATGGAAGGCATTCAACGGATAGGAACAGATTTAGTGTGGCAGCTTTGTCTGCCATGTTAGCGAGGTCAGCTAGATGAATCAGCTCATTTCTGAGAATTTTCACACTGGAGGTCAGAACTTGTCGTGCATCAGTTATTGGAAAATTTAGCCAGCTTGCTCTGTTGATGCTGTAATTGAATATAATAAGAATTTATTCTACATGCAAAAGTACAGATTTTTCTTTAAAATTTTATTTAGCAGGATAAGAAATTGTGCCTAAACCCTCTTTTTTTTTTTTTTTTTTTTTTTAATGAATAAAGCCCACAGAGGGAGTGAAGCAGCTGCCTTGCTCAGGTGCACTTCTGGTGATTTGCAGTGGTGTGACACATCATTCAAGTCACAATGACAGAGCATTTTTGCACTACCTCTTTAATACGTCGAGCCTTCTGTCAAACTAGAAGACTGGGAAAATCTTTGTTGGTTTAATTGAAAGAGATTTGAACTTCACTACAAACACAGTCCACTACAGGAAGTAGACTCTGTATAAACTGAGTGTAATTTTTGGCACACAAAATTTTTGAAATTTTCCATTCACATCTGACATCCTGTTGCTCCATTGTTATCAGTTCAAATGGCTGCAGCCACACACATATTTGTCCAGGCCGTTTTTCACAGCGGACTAAGTCGCAAGAGAAACATAGCAGCATTTTCGCAGAACACTACACCCGAATCAACCAGTGGCGTCAACAGTTCTGTCAGTCAGCCGTCCATTAGATGGGCTTGATCAGCTCAACAAGCATCACTGCAGCCTTTTCTAGATCTGCAGGCAAGCCGAGGCTGTTCACCTGATGGTTACCTGAGTGGGCAGCCGAGTCCAGCAGGAGATGATATTTCATCCTGGGCATCGTGTCTAACTGATGCTGAACTGAGACATGAGAACATGCACGTATGTGCGGTAAGATGCAGGAGGAGAGGTGGACCTTAACGTAAGCTAAGATTTCATTCTGAGTAAAGTCTGATATGCTGGGCAACACCTAAAAATACACAAACAACAGCTATAAAAAGCTCCCAGCAGAGGAACACAAGGAGAACCGGAATCTTTGTCTCACATTGCATCAAATCAATATTTAAATTCTGGCCCCTTTTCCTCCAAAGAGAGCATGCGGATGTCACTGCCTGTTTACTACGACTCGGATCTCACAGGACTAACAGATTCATTGTGAGAGAGGGAGGGAGGGAGGCAGTAAAAGAAAACGAGAGAGGAAAAGCTGATTCAACCAAAGACACTCCCCTCCCCTCTGCCTGAGGCCGATGCACGGAGGGCTTCTTTCCACTTCCCAGCTTGGCAAAAACAGATGGGTGAAGGTAGTAACTCTGGTTGGTCCCCCTCCGCGATAGAATGTGAAATTCAGCAGTTTGCCTAAAGCCTGAGCCTGCATCTATTCTGCATGTCATGAGCATGCTTTTTTCAAAAGCAACATCTCTTGCTCTGCTGTTACATGGGGTTAAAGGCACTGATATCACCTGCAGAGCCAGAATGAGATCTCTATGGACAAGTTGTAGGCAGAAGTAGATAAGTTGCCATTGCCGTGGAGGCGCCTCACATATAAACCTGCACATTAGCTCTCACTGCAATTTAAGATTATATTATTTTTTCGAAGCAACTTTGCCGAGAAGTCTGTGTAGATTTTGCAAAACCGGTTCTGTGCTCAAAGTTAAGTAATTAAAGGCAATTTAAATAATATTTAAATATACAAAACTTTTTAATGCAGCCAAGTTTAACTGATGCCTCCGTATCTCTTCTGTTCTGTACTATTGGATACAGCTATAACAAGATGAGAAGTCAGGAAAAAAACTGTCAGTAAAGGCCGCAAGTATTATAACTATTATTACATCCTCATGTTTAATCATATTTTGAGTGGATTGCTAACAAAAAACATTCAACCACTAAAGTCAGGGTAACACAGAGTCAAATGTGGGCCATCGACTCCCTTGTGTATCTCTTGCTAACTTGGTAAATTTCTTTGCAGAAATTCCAGTTATTGTTTTTGCTGTTTTGAACCCATTTTTAATTGTTTTTTATTTTGTTTTTGTTGCTATATATTTTTACATTTTATTGTTCCTATTGTTTTCACGTGTGGTTATTTCGCTTGTGATCTTTACATTTGTTTTACGACCTTTTCTTGTGTAATTGAAACTGCGTGATTTAAAATTTGTTTTAATTCGTCTTGTTTGGGTTTTTTTTTTTGTTTGTTTTTCTTGTATGGGCTCTGGCAAGACTGATGGCCGCCTTGTGAAAGCTAACGAGGAATCAAAATAAGAATTAAGAATGAAGCACTGACTAATGGTGTTGGTGCTTTTGCAAGGTGCTGTTGTGTACGGTATGTTGCAACTGAGCTTGACAGGAGGTGAGGATAAACAAGCCGCTGTGACATCACAGCACCAACAGCGTGACCTCGGAGGGAAGGTGGAGGGGCAGCCAATCAGATGACGCCCGCTTGGTTGGCCTGCTGCTCCACACCAAGGTGACGAGGTGGGGGTGGCAGACCTTGGAGGGCTCTCCAGCTATCGTGAGATGAGTGATGCTGCTGCTGGTGACACTGGAGAGAGGAGCTGGTGGATGGAGATGGAGGTGTGTGTATACATGTATGTGTGTGTATGTGTGTGTGTAGAATGATATAGGAGGTGTGGCTGCTGAAGGAAAGGCAAGACGGGAGTGAATTAAGTTGAGGAGGTGCTCACGTAACAGCAGGGTTCAGGCAGAGTTGAAGCCACTTGCTCGCTGTGCTGCAGCTGGTAACATTTACCTTAACTCCTACCCCATAAATGTTTGTGTGTGTGTGTGTGTGTGTGTGTGTGTGTGTGTGTGTGTGTGTGTGTGTGTGTGTGTGTGTGTGTGTGTG
>JAQMCX010000002.1:19554458-19636777 GCA_029814765.1 Acanthurus leucopareius | reverse complement strand
GTGTGTGTGTGTGTGTGTGTGTGTGTGTGTGTGTGTGTGTGTGTGTGTGTGTGTGTGTGTGTGTGTGAGTGTGTGTAGCCACGTAAAGGAGCTCTAAAACACATAAACTAGGCCTGGATTTTTACAATGGAAAATAAGTAAAAAAACAGAGCTCCCCTTCTTAGACACACACACACACACACATACACACAAAATACACCCCTCTGTGGACCCCTTTAACAAGCATCCATTACCTTACAGCAAAAAGAAACGTGAGACTAACCCTTCCTCCCTCTAAGATCCAGCTCCCCTCTGCTCGTGGCTCACAAAAAGGTGATAAATGATGTTTTTCTAACTTTTCTTTCAAACATCGGTACACATAAATAAACGCCTGCCCCAAACCATCACGTCACTGACCACAGGAAGCGACACAATTCATCACTGTTCTCCCAGAAAATAGTGACTCTTTATTTTTGTGAAAATCCTGTAGCACTCTGTGTGCAGCCTCAGCACGAAAAAAAAGATGAAAACTACTCTTCATATTAGGCTTCGTACATGATCTCTTCACACGATTTTTTCACACATTTCCCACAGACAAGAGCTCATCTATGTGTAATTGTTGCTGATGACTTCTTCTGCTGCTGTTTCACTTTAATATGTTTGCAGCGCAGAAGTCATCTACATGTTGACTGAAGTTTCTAAAAGGCCTTTATGAAGTGTCATTACCAATGCTCCTCGATAAAGGTGACCACCATGACAGAAATTAGGTAAAATCTTTGGTCATCAATCTGACATAGTGGACTGAAATCACACCGAAAGACACTGACTGCTGATTTAGAGCTTTGGCGACCAAAAAACAGCCATCGTCTAATTTCCCCAGCATCCAAAACTCAAGCCCAAATTCTCACAGTGTTTCTGCTGCTATGCTCCATTCAGACCAACCAATCAGACAAAAGCCTGGAACCGTGAGAATAAACTGGTCGAGGTGTCAGATTACCAGCATTTAAACTGCAAAGTAATTCAAGTGATTCTTATTCTTATCTTATCAACAGACCAGCTCAATATCAAACTTTATAATAATGTCAGCTCTTTGCAAATCATACTGGACACATCTTCTATGAGTTAATTTGTTCTTATTAATCAAGCTTCCTCATGGTGTCTGACTGCTTATGTTCTTCTGCTTGTCAGGTGACTTTTTCCTCACCTATTGCTGCGTGAAAATTATTGATTGAGCCACTCGACTCCACTTTATACTTTTAAAAACAATTTTTTACTTCCAAACATTGTGATGTGCTTTATAATAAGTGCAACACGTGTCTGATCATCCATTGAAAGCTAAACTAGAACCAAACCTTTTCGGTCTTGTGGTAAATGTGTGATTTACCGCCTCTGCTCTCTTTCACTTTAAGTTCATGTCAAACCTTTTTTTTTCAGTAGCAATGTTACTTTCCCTTTCAGCCATGTCTGCCATGCATAATAGTGATAGAAGTGCATCAACATAACCAAATACTTATATATTGATTAAGGAAATGTTTGCAGTGTCATGGCAAACATTTATGGCAAAATTTTAAATTCGCCCAAGACTTTGATTTGTGACTAAATACCTGCAAAACTAACATCACTTCCATCACCCACAGATGTAACTCATTACTTGTGTTTTGAGCTATGCTAGCATGCTAACACAATAAATTAAGCGTTGCTGTAGATTTTTGTGTCCCCCATTTACTTTACAGTGCTGTGCTTCACAAGGTGTTTATCACACAATGATATGCTTCAAAACCGAGGTTTCTCACACAGATTGTAGCTGCGATTTTATTAGACCCAATTTCACAGAGTGTGACATGCAAGAACCTGCAAGATTGCTGCTATCACACTGTGTATTGGGGTCTCTGTGTGTGCTGTGTTGAGTCCAGTCAGTGTCGGCAAACATGCAGCAGAGCCCGTAAGGGATGCTGCAGCCCTCTAAGGAGAGGAGAGGATAGGAGAGGAGAGGAGAGGAGAGGAGAGGAGAGGAGAGGAAAGAAGGAAGAGGAGAGGAGGTGGAAGGAGCCCCAGGTAGCCTCACAGCAATGCACCATTAGAGAAAGGAAAACACAAAGCCAAGCTCTGCTGCTCGCTTCTTCTTCAGCAGCCACTGTATCCCTCACTCTCCCACTGACCGGCTAAATATTTTATCAGCTGGCAAAAGAACCTACAAGCCCCAGGGCCAGAGGTTCTTCTTCTTTTGTTTCTTTCTTTATTAAAGAAAGTAAGCATGTCTGTGTGTGTGTGTGTGTATGTGTGTGTGTGTACGTGTGTATCAGAGGGGGGGCGGGGGGGAGGGGGGTGTTTGGAGGGGGGGCTGAGTTTGTTCACCGACCAAAAACGTCACTGAAGTGCATTTGATTGGTCACTTTGAAGTAGTTTTTCTGTTTTTCTCTCCCTCCGTCTCTCCGCGTGCATCCTATGTGCAGCACGCCGCTCGGTTCAGAACTGGATGAACGACCTTGAGCAGGCGCGCAGGGCTGTGTTGCCATGGCAACGAAGCCTCGCGCAACCAGTAACAGCTGGATGCAACAGCACTCCCTGAATTTTAGCGGGAGTCGCCACGTTAATAAAACGGCTCTCCACGTCTCCTCCCCCCTCCTCTCCCTTCCTCACTCTCTGCCCCCCCCCCCTTCATCTATCACACACTCACATTTACTCACACACACACACACAGACCTGTGCTGACACAAAAGAAAGCCGCGGTTGTACAAAGACAACATGTTAAATATTAACACATAAACTTCTTTATATATTTATTTAGTCCCGAGCAAATTGCGTAAGAAAGCAAAACATCGGGGACGACAAAGACTTAGGAGAACAAGACTAGAGGGGAGAAAGAGAGGAAATCAAAAAAACAAAACAATACGCAGGAGAGGGAGAAGCGCACCAAGATGGGCACTTGACATTCATCTCACAGAGGAAATAGCTCTAAGAAAAATAAAGCAGCAGAGGACATGAGCTGCACCGAGGCATTCTGGGGGAAAGAAAGGAAACCAAAACCGAGAAAACACAGTCGACAGATGTTCTGACAGTCAGCTCATCCCTCTCTGTCAGCTCTGTGTTTCTCATCAGCTCTGTTTGATATTCAGTTATTATATTATCACAAACAGATGCAGAAACTACTTTTTTAGCTCCTGATCTTAACAACAAACATTGTTATAAATTCAGAATAATGCTTTCCTACTGGGATGACAAAACAACTGGATTGCCCAACATGTCAAATAGCTGAAATGATTAACACCACTCTTGGATCAATTTCCAACCAATGCAAGGACACGACCTGCGTTTGCTGTCAGCGGGTCAACGCATGTTCAGTGACCTGGTTTCACCACTCACTCCTAATCTGTGTTCAACACGGGCCTTACGAGAGCAAGACAATGTGACCAGTAACGATCAGATCTACCCCGAAAGCAACAAATAAAAGCAGAAGTTAAAAGTTTTCATTTAAGCTTTTTGTCAGCAATTTATGTCACTTATTTTAAATGTGATTACTGTGTTAGTCTAACTGTGCAGTGATACCAACCATTAACTAAAACATCTCCTGTTTTAAGTTCAATCCAGTAAAGTGGAGACTGTCAGTAATTTCTAAACTTTTATGTTATAAAATCCACTTCTTGGATCTTATAATTATTGAGACACAGCAGCAGAAAGTGAGTTGTTTCAAATGTTTTTTGAGGTAAATGAATTCAAAGTGAAACTGTCTCTATTTAGCCCCAACTTTTTTTGCGAACTGAAATTACAGAGTGATTTCTATTTAATCTCTGGTATAAATCTGGAGTGTAGTGGTAATGTGTAAGTAAACATGACATTACACAGCTGACTCATGACCTCATGTGTAGATGAACTGCGACGACTTTGAAGAACACTACAGTACAAACGGTGAAACGTGTATGTTTTCAGGTGTGCGACAGAAACCTCAGACACAAATCTCTCTTTCACATGCGGTCTCTCTTTCGAGAACTAATATGTAAGACTGTTCAGGGAAACCCAAACCGTAGCTTCCATTTAACAAGTACTTTGTCTGTAATTGAATTTTTAGTGACATTTCTCTGATGAAATGTTTCATTTCGTATTTCTGCAGATTCCTTTAAATTGCATTAACCAATAAAAATGCAAATCAGAGCAGGGACAGCTTATTTACTCTTTTAGTCAACGGTCTCCATTCTTAATAACTGTTTGGCTAGCCACTTAAGTGTCATCCCTCTGCTAGTGCATCAGTGACAGATGAGAAATGATTCAATCCCCTCGCATTTTTAAAAAAAAAATGCTACTTCCTTTTTATTTATCACTTAGGATTTAGTGTCTCAATCATGCATGAACTGTGAATCGGGTTTGTCGGCTCTTGGGATGAGCTAGTTTGGGGCAATTTTTGTTTTATAAAACTAACCCCTGAGGAAAAGAATCAAAAAGAAAAACAAAGATACATGTAAAACTGTAACATTAATTGGCTAAAAGCTGTTCTTGTCAATATTTTCATACTAACAATGAGGCACATGAGTATTTGTGATGCCAGAAAGAGTCGTTCATCGTGATGAACCCACAGCTCCACTCAGCTCTATGGAGCATTTTAGCATCTTTTAACCCACTAGGTATCTTTTACAGTCTAAAACTTAACTATTTTGTGTTACTCTCAATACTCTAATCAGCATCTTTGCAGACCAAGAAGCAGCTGTTTGCGGCTAAATGCTCTGATAGACTGACTGTCCACTAAACAAAGTTAGCCACTATCTGGGTGAACATAGACGAGCATTTAGCATCTGAAGTTAAATTTCCCTAAAGAGTGTATGAAGACCAAAACCGTAAATATGTGACTTGCATTTATCAGACAACTTTAAACACTAAAAAGAAAATGCTAATGTTGCTTTGTATCTCCTGTATTTTTAAAAGAAACAGTTTGCTAACATGCTCATGGTATGTTAGTGTTGTGAACAACAACAGAAAAAAAAATCAATGACCTTAAGTTGCAGCTGCGATGTTAGTGGTGAAATGATAAAACAGCCGCGGGGTTGTTTTGTAAAATAAAAGCATTTTCACCTCACCTGATTACTGAGGCTTTTTTTTGATTCCTTTGCATTGTTTCACTGAAGAGTTGAGGCATCTTTTGGAGATATTGATCTGAGAAAATGCAGATGGTGTCGACACAGAGAAAAAATATGGGTTGCACCAACATTTCTTCCTGTATCATCTTGACTCATGAAAGCACGTCAGCTTCCTGCACAAGCACTGGGGCATGTACACCAACACACACAGCGCAGTCACATCACTGACACACAGCCCTCCGACAATAAGATCAGCACATACAAAAAGGAATAACAAAAAAACAAAAGACATTGCATTTGTAACTATATTAATCTATTAATTAATTTATCAAACAAACAAAAAAACCAGAAGGGGAGGAGGAAGGTTGTATATAAAGTAAGACTCAACAAGTAATTAAAATTATCTTTATCACATAATTTTACCTCTCTTGTAAATTCATAATAAATAAATAAAACTCAAAGCTCTAAAAAAGACATCCTGTGAAGGACTTTCATTGATAGTTAAGTGGAAAGTGGCCTTAAGAGCCTTGAAAGCAGCCAAATGTCCTTTTTTTTTAAACGGGATGTGGGTAGTATTTCTGGTTTCAAACTGTTAACTGTATGATAAAACAGAACTCATTTGAGTGTCAAAGCTAAAGCCAACACATAAATCCCCTGTCTGTCTCCAATTCATTATCAGAGGAGCAGCAGCAAAATGTGTCTTTTGATAACTTTACAAGTGGGAATGTTGGCTCTGAGGCCTGTGGCTTAAGATGAGAGCCATAAATGACAAATATTGACTTGACATGTGCAAAATCAAAGAATTAACATGTTCAAATTCAATTTGAGTGTTCTTTTGTGCCCACGTTAAGCTCATATAGGACTGACAGTGTGGAGATACTGACGCTTGACCGTTTTCGGTATTGACCCATTTAAAAAAAAGTAGTACAGAAGTTGGCATCAAATGCCAGGTCAGACTTGAGCCTTTGCTGAACTCCTCCCTTAAACAGTAATTTTCCAATCATTGCAAAGCAAATTTAACTTGGCAGCATGTTTTTTTCAAACTTTGGATTTCTCCAATGCTGACAGTGAATGTGGGGTTGTGGAAGGGAATGAATTAATCCGTTTGTTTATCTTCTCCAACGTTAGCTGTAAGGCCAGATATACACTTGCTTTTAAGTGCATGTGTGCATGATGGCTGCCTCGTTTCATGTGTGCGTCTTTGGACATTAAAGCTACATATTTGCCAGAAGCAATATGCACATGAACAATAGGGGCAGTGTAGGTGGGGATGGTGGCAGATTTCTATTGAAAGAGAGCAGAGGATGACCTTAAGCTGCTGTCCTGAACTCACTGGCTTTATGTTGTGAGATGGATCTTTGGAAATACTGGTGGTTATTTCTCATTGATTTCTCACATTGGCAGAATAAGAGAAACTGACTTGCCACTGTCACAGTGTGCTTTATATATATAGATATGGTCATTACATATCATATCCTCAAGTAACATGGGTGGTATACATGCAAGTATGTACACAACTATTCATGTCTACTTGAACATGTGTTTAAAAAGAAGGTAAGTACTGGGGCACATTGTTGGCATGCCTGGCTAACTTGCTTACCACCTACACTAATAACCAAATATTACTTCAAAGGCCAAAGAGCATATCATTAACTAAGGTTATTAGTTTGTGGGGTTGCAGGTTACATCGTAAAAATCCCTGTTCAAGACTTTCACATTCACTATAAGGTACTTTTTCCTGCTGTGTGGCAGTCCTAGATGCTATCAGTTTTAGCTAACTTCAGCAGCTCTGTTCTGGTCTTTATTGAATTTGGCAATGTTCACACTCCAGTTACCCAAGCAATGTCAACTGAGATAGAGTCATCTTTGTCAAATGCATTGATTGATCCAATTCCAAGAGGCATTTTGTCTTGCAACATCGAGAGCTACAGCATGCGGTTTAAAGTATGCAAGTTAAGCATGAATAAAGCTATGTTTGAACTAAATAAGAATCTGATCTTACGCATCTCCTCATGATGCCTTTAAAATTAACTAGCTCTTCACTGTACTGCAAGAACTGTCTCCCACATGGATCCTTAACTAGTGAGATTTCTGGTCTTCCAGGTGCAGCTTTAGTCTCAGGCAGTGAGAATTTTTTCATGAATGTAACAACCAAGCATGAGTTTAAGTCTCATTTAAAACTGTTTTAACTTTTTTGTTTATATGTTCATTCTGTGTCACCTCTGATTGGTTAATCTTCTTCCTCTTATCTCGACAAACCGATCATGTGCTGCTCGAGAATGGAATGTTTGACAGGCATAGCAACAGTAACCAAGGAGGCGGGGTTTAGTAAACAGCCAATTGTAATCTTGTTAGCTACATTAATTGTTGACTTTATACTGTATTTATATAGGGGGAGTTTATTTTGCTTTTGCCAGCAGAACATTTAATACTTGGTACGTTTCCTTAATGAATTTTTAAAAGTATTGTTTTGGTAAAAGAACTGAAACTCAAATATGTTTAAAACAGCAGCAAAAGATACCCGTTCCCCTTCCCTTGAGAAAAGCTTAGCAAGGCAGCATCAGATCAGGCAGGGATGTATCCACCACTGGACTGGAGATGCCAGAGTAAAAGGACAAGAGGACAAAAATGTGTGACAAAAAAAAGACCCTTCCTCCACAGAGTGAAATCAATGAGAGCTGGTGAAGATTAATTCCTGTTTAACACATCCTGACACATGGAAGGGGGGCCCCCCAACAACAACAGACAACAGTTCAGCTCACTACACTGCAACTGGGGGAGGCAGGGAGGCAGCGAGAGATGCACTGCAGAGAGGAGAGAGAAGAGAGAGAGAGAGAGAGAGAGAGAGAGAGAGAGAGGGAGGGAGAGAGAGCACAGCAAAGAATGTGGACCATTTAAACCTGGAAAACTTCCTGATTCCACAAAAGAGCCGGAAAAAAAAAAAAACCTCCACAAATGACATAGGAGAGTGGAGGAGGGCAAGAACAAGATGAACAAAAGAGCAGGACAAAAATGTCAGGTAGAATTCCAGAAAGAGGCTCCACCTGAACCCCTCCCCTCAGTTTGCACACCCCCCTTTCATCCTCCTCATTCTCCACCACACACACACACAGAGCTTCCCATGCTCCCAAGCTGGTGTGTGAGGTCCTCCTCCCTCCTGCTAAGCCTTGTGAGCCCTGCCCCCAGTGCCTGACCCAGTCACCAGCATCCCTTGCTAACCTCTGTCCCCTTTTTTCCCATTCAGCAAACATCATGCATCACTGTCACCCACCTCCTCCTCATCCACCGTTCATCCCGCCATACGCTTAACGAAGACCCCTCATGGGTGCTTAAGGGTCCGTGCAGCTTGCCCACACCCCTCCCAGTCCATTTGATTCCTTGTGAGCAGGTTGTAGGCGCGTGTGTCTGCAAGTGTGCAGAGACTTGGGCCACAGAGATGACTGTAAATCTGTCAGGAGAGGGGTGCCATGGAACAAGACGAGGGCTTCTCGCCGCCACACCCCTTCACTTAGGCAGCAGACAGACAGTTTAGCCACAGAGTTGAGCTGATGAGCCATCAAGAGAAAATGTATCACCAAGAATTTTTGATAATCGATCGATAATTAGCCCCTTTAACAAGCAGCAGCTGGTTTAATTTCACCACCTAAGAGTTGACAACACACATATGGATTAAAAGCAGAAAAGAGGAGCAAAGCTTTACAGCCTTACAGTTCATTTTCACAATGTCCTCGCTTCTGTAAATTCAGCTCAATAGCACTTTGGGTAATTCTGACTTTTCGAATGCAAACCTCTGAGAAGAAATACGTTCTTGACTGAAATTAAAAAAGGTATCATGAAGAGTTACCGTTGAATTTTTTTTTTTATATGGAATGTGTGTGTCATTTTTTGGGCTTATGCACAAAGAGGAAAATGCTTGTTAATGCCATTTATCAGTCAAACACTCCAACACGCATTCTCTGGCTGCAGCTTCTCCAATGCAAGTATTTACTGCTTTTCTCTGATTTATATCTTAGTAACTGAATATCTTTGGGTTTTTGGGATGTTGCTCGGACAAAAAAAGCCTTGTGAAGACATCAGCATGCACTCTGGGAAACTCAGAGGGATATTTTTAACAATTTTTCCCCCAAATTTGCAATTTAAATTTTTTTTTCCAGGGTTCATGAATAAAAAAAAGACAGGTTAAGAATTATTAAATACATAGTTCCACCCTTATTTGATCACATAACAAAGCTCGAAACAGATCTTAATTTAGACATTGACCTCGGTGTAATTAACTCAACGTGACATCCCTCACCTGTCCACACTGACACACATACCATCTGCATCATTTCCATTCAACTACTGTTTACACACACTGAGGAGTAGACTGCTATTATCCGGTACAGGCAGGTATTGTAATAGTGCTCTGGTGTCACGCTCAAGGACGCGGTGCTTTTTTTTTTTT
Organism: Acanthurus leucopareius; assembly: GCA_029814765.1. Lineage (NCBI taxonomy): Eukaryota > Metazoa > Chordata > Actinopteri > Acanthuriformes > Acanthuridae > Acanthurus > Acanthurus leucopareius. The sequence continues at coordinate 19,627,288 of JAQMCX010000002.1, read as the reverse complement.
TTTTTATGTACACACATACACAACACTAACTGTTACAGAGATCAAACCGTGGACCTTCAGGGTTACATGACAGTGTATATATGCACAGGGCCACGTTGCTGCCCCCTGCAGATATACAGTGAGACACATGATCGAGGATGAAGCAGATGACAGGAGGGGTTGTGAAGGAGACCCAAGAAGGAGAAACACACAGCACGGCGACCATTCACTCTTTCATTTCACACATTTATGAGCAATGCATGCCCCAATAAGTGCACTCACTTGCACATCGGAGACATACAGTAGAGTCAGTGCACTTTTTTTTTTTGAATCGCTCAGCAGTCGGGACCCGGGCAGGCTGGTTGACTGACAAGACAGTCAGCATCGTCTGCCTCTTCTCACATCGCATGATTATCATCATAACGAAACCAGTAAAATAAGGCAGCCTCTGTCTCACATGATGCACATGATACACAGTTGAGTGTGTTTGCATGCACCTGATCAACAAGGCATTTCAGTCCAAATTCCCTCATGTTGCCACAGCGTCAAGCTCAGCTGTTGTATCGTTAGTTTTCACGCAGACTATCGCGGACCGTCAGCAGGGAAGCGAGAGAAAATAGTTACGGTAACTATCCTCGTTTGTGTGTGTCTAAGCTCACACATGCGAGCGTAAAGTGTGTGTGTGCTCTGCCCCAAAACTTCCCGATGTGCTGTGTCTATTGAAAACACTCCTGTGATCCACCAGCTTGTGCGTAAACTGGCCAGCTTGCGTGATCAAGTTAAGTTTATCAAATCTGCAACAACTTCATTCATTTTGCAACACGAGCTGGCGGACAAATACACGACATACAGCATGCACTTCATCGCCGTCATGAACAGGTTAGCAAATCTTTGCTGTCATGTACTAAATGACCATGCAATGTGCCCTCCGCAACATACCGATGCCAATATTGTGGTGTGCACTGTCGCTGGGAACCCAAGTCAGTACATTTCCGTCCTCTATCGAAATGCAAACCAAATGCAAAGTCCGCTTAAATTAGCAGGCTGTTAGCAAACACGCAGCGCGACCTTACCTTGTGAACGTATCTCTCTGCCGGATCGATAATTTCTTCTTTACACCGTTAACTCTCCGCCATCTTCGGCACTGTTTGTTTAAATGGGAAACACTCCCGAAGCCCAAGAAGCCAGTTCTGTAAGTTGAGGCGTCGCGGGGGCTTCTGGGTAAAGGAGTTCGTTCGAATGGAGCGCCGCGCTTCCGGCTGCGTCGTCCAACCCGGATGCGGACTACAGGCAGACTCCACCACCGCAGGGGGGGAGGTAGAGGTGGTGGCTGAGGTGGGGGAGCAGGCACTGTCTGTCTAGCAGCCTACAGACGGATGTCAGCGACGATACCGGAGCAGAGAGAGGTGCCACGGCGTGTATTTTTAGTTAAAGTCAGGACGCCTCGATAAGCAAACCGACTGTTTGATGTAGTCCGCAGCCTAAAACAGCCGCTATTTCCAGACTTTCTACCTACAAAAGGCGTTTGGCTGGAGGGGGTGACACAGAAGTAGACAGGCTAAACTTGAGAGCAAATTAGGACGTGAGCGCCTTATCCTTGTCTGATAAGGATGAGTTGGTCCATTTGGATAAATTAAAGTCGCGTTCATGTGCCTGTGCTGTGCACTTTATTGAAAGCTGGGATTAGTTCTTTTAGTTTCTACCCTTTTGAAGGACCACACCAGTGGATTTGCACGTTTTAGCAAATTCACTCAAGATCTTAGGCATTCATTTAACCATTTTGTAAAACTATGTTTTTTGGGAAATTTTTAATGTACATGACTACAGATCCAGTTTAAGTCAATTTCTTTAAATTATCTTGTAGTCATGCCTTAATTTTGCTAAGTGGTTAAACAGGCTAAACATCAAGAGTCTGCCCTTATTAATTAATTATTCTTAGGAGGTATTATAATGCAGAGTTTACATATGAATCTGCATAATAATGATATTGCCACGGAATATAATTACACATGACAACATTTAATTCAGACTTCTTAAGGGATATTTGGGGTTTTTGAAGTGTATTTTTATGACATACTTTACAATAGTCATGAATTGCCCACAGAAGGTCATGGTTGTCCCGCCTCCAATCTGTGAGCAGTGAACTGCTGAGAATGGGAACAACAGCTAAACACTTTGTAGTCACCCAATAAAGACCTGTCTAAGGCAGTCAGTGTCATTTTAGGGTGTAAAATGTATTTTTTATTCTTTATCTTGCTGTAAGACTGTAGTTTCCAACATGAATCTGAAGCTGTTATAATGCTCCCCTAAAGGAACCAGGCTCCCTCACATATTCTGTCATTTTTTGCAGAAGTTTGACGTTGCTGGCCTTGGTTAGTGTGTGGTTTTTTGTTTTTTTTTGTGGCATGATCCGACTTCAATCCAAACTGACCCTTTACATCACCAAAGTCACACAATATTAAATCAGACAAATGAAATAATCAGGGTTGCGGTTGACCAGCACCATCAATGTTCTGCAAGGTAAAATGTCTGTTTTTGTCAGAGGAGTCTGGTGTCTAGTCACATCCCGCAGCCTTTTGGCTTGAGCCAGCCTTCTGTGATCCTTTTTTTTTTTTTTTTTTTCACTGGAGGGACTGTGGTTCCTTCAGGCCACCTATCTCTTATAGATGAGGCATATGTGGGCTCCATATGCGAGCTGGCAGGGTCAGTGTGGAGCGGTGACGTTGGAGCCGGCTGGCCTATGAACTGGGACACATTGTCATCGTGCCCTGACTGCTGCCAAGATATACAAGGCAGACAGACAGCACCAAAACCCATCACTATGGTGATGCCAGGCGGCCAAGAGCACAGATAGATGGATAGAGACACATACAAACACACTCACACACACACACATGCACAGTGAGTAAGACTCCTGTAGTGTCAATGACAGTGGGAATGAAAGAAGATGAGAACAGGAAGGTGAGAGAGAAGTGAGACAAGATGATGAGATAGTGGAGTTTAGTTAAAGGCAGTTTAAAAAGACGAAGAGACAAGATCACAGATAATGATAAATGGTGCCTATTGCCGAAAGAGAAGGGTACTACGAAAACCTAGAGGTGTTAAAGAAACACAAAGTACAAAAAGGGAAGAGAAGAAGCATGGAGTTGTCAATTTGATGGAGGAGGAGAGGAAGTGTTGTAGCTCAAAGGAACACAGAGGGGCGAAAATAAGGTAGAACTACACCAGTTTGACTTTAAAGTGAGGAAAGGAGGGGATGTGAAGAAGAGCAGAATAAGAAAATGTTGAAATAGGGTTATGCAGAAGGTTTAGAGTAATTAGCCTCATGGATCAGGCATAATTAATCGGGCAAAACTAAAAGAAGATTAGGTTTAGGAGGGACGTAAAAAATGTGATTTGAATGCAAAAATGACAGTCCATAAAATCCATAAAATATCTCTGGAGCCTGCAATTTCTGAAAAACTATCACGCATTTAGAAGAGCACAACCACAAAAGTTTAAGCAACGTTTATCACTTTTTGTGCATTTCATTCACCCCACCAAAAAAAAAAACCAAAAAAACAGCTGCTCATTTTTACAAAAACAACATAATCAAAAAAATGTGTATACTCCGTGCCGCACTGTAATCCAGCATTTCACACAGAGACTCAGAGTCTTACATGCACATACAGGGATGAGTCCAAGCCAGAAGATTTGGAGACGTTTTAAGCCTCCTTTAAGAGAAATTAGAGCACATTGAGGTCGGCTGGCAGGCTGTACTGAACCAATAACTGCAAGTTTAAAAGCTCAATGCAGGTAAAACTTGAAAAGAGAAGGAAACTGTTGCCTGGGCCCAAACCTTTGAATCTTCACAGAGTTTATCTGACTGATTAAAAAGAATTTTACTCAGAGGAAATTTCAGGAATGACCTCAGTAAGTGCTGAGTGATAACTAAGTGAACACCAATGTCATCTTAGAAACAGCTGAAATGAAAATATTCCAGATACAGTTATCCTTTTTTTATTATTGAATTTTATTCATTAAACAATTGTAGAAGTGTTTTTTAATTTTTTTTTTAGCTAACATACATGTTAATTATCATTCCATTTAAAAATAGAGGAAACTAATGGGTGCCAGGAAAGTAGGATAAGGACATTTATAATTATAAAACATTACCAAATGCTCTTTACAGTGGTTGGCAGAAATGTAAAGTATGTTTGCAATAATTGAGCTAAAGTAAGCATAAAAAATGCTGGCATGATCCTTTAATAGACAGCAGTTATTTTTGGGCAGGGGACTGCCGGTATAAATTTAGAGTCTCATTCTTAAAAACATGAGACTTCTTTTATACTTTTATAAAATAATCACTACATAAAAGACAAAGCCTACAATTTAATTATTTTTGGAAGTCAGATTTGCTTCAAATGCTTGCAAATAATTCTTTAGAAATATTTATAGCTTTTGAGGATATCTGTTAGCATGATTTTCAGTGACTGCTGCTATTGTATTTGTAGTCAAATACTTTAATTCATTAGGCCTGTTCCTGATAGAGTGGAACAGTGGAGAATTGTTTTTCTTACTGCCAGCTGGCTTCAAATTGCAGTTCCACAATTTTTAAAACCACATTATTATGGTACTTATTATCCATCATTTGGAAAGTTCCATAGTGTTGCTGGAGGCTAAAAAAGAAAGCGGAAATGGCAGAAAATGAAATGTGATCCGAAGAAACACGTGCATGCACACAGCAAACAGAGTTACTTGCACTGTATCAGCACATCAGTGTAGAAAAAATACAAATAAACCACACTTACTGCTTGAGATCAATCCGTTAGCTGGTTGCACTGTGGACAGCAGATGATCATGCTTTATTTGCCCGGCATTCAGTTTCATGTTGTGACGGTCTCTCAGCTCGAATTTAGGGGACTAGAGAGAGAGTTATGGGAAGGTGAGAGGAGCAGAGAAGCTGTTTAAGATTCCAAACAGGTATGGATGAGGCTTCAGGAGGGTAGTGGAACGGCTACAAGCAGGCACACACACGTGCAAACACACACACATGCACACAGATGTGGGACATGGAGAGAGAGCAGGCAACCCATATGTGGACAATGCTGTATGCTTAATGTGTGGACCTGAAATGGTTATCAATTAATCACTTTTTATTTCTTTGAGTTGATCGACAGAGAAATGAACTGCGAGTACTTTGTGTAATTGATTAATCATTCAGGTAATTATTCAAACAACAGTACAAAGCATTTCTTATTCCTAGCTTTGTCTTATTTATTAGTAAGTTCATCAACTGACTGTGGGCTGTTGATCAGAAAAATGAAGCTACTTAACAACATTATCAACATTTCTTACTATTCATTTTACTTCTAGGGGTAAATGATTAAACAAGAGAGGAATTGGAGGATAAATCAATAATTTAAATAGCTAGTTGGGTGCGGCCCTATTTGTATGTAGGCTACTATATATTCAAATATGTACTCTATGAATAATGAATCAGGTGAATACATTTACTAAACAACTTCAGGTTCATGTTTCTGTATTTTGTTATTTTCTTATGACGAGTTTTCACCATCAACAACACCTCGATTTGGACTCTGAAGCTGAGGTGAAAATTAAGTTGGAGACACTATTCTGCAACTCCAGCTAACTAACAGGAAGCGCCCTCTTTATTTTAATATTTCAGTTTCGGTGCACTGCCTTATACAGGGGGGTTTTAGACAAGACTGTAGCTTGAAACAAAGTTTAGCCGAGCAGCTAGCTGGCTGGTGTTGTTGCGACAGCGCTTCACATACACCTACATATTGCTGCCTAAGGATACAGAGAGGTTAAGAGGTCGTCACCACTGTGTATGACCCAGTTTGGCCTATTATATCTCATGTGAATTTATAATAAAATAAATTATATTCAAAGGGAGGGAAATTATACAAAATAATAAAAAAAAAAGGCAGAGAAATCTGGCTGCAAGTTGAGGAGGGAAGATACAGGTGGCTGTGTGCGACAAACAGTTTGTCATACATTTATGAATCTACTATGTGGTTCAGTTCCATTTAGGCATTACCCTCTGCCACCCATCATACCCTCAAAATCAATACAACATGATTGAACAGATAAATCAAAAATGGGGAGCAGTTGTAGAATCAGTGTCTCAAAAGCCTCGATAGATGATAAAGTTACTGTCTGGAAAAACAAAACCCACAGACGTGGTGGAGTAAGTGAGAGCGGAAGATGGAGCATGGCATTGTGTGTTTACTATCGCCATGGAAGAGTGCACAAACTGAGTGTCACCAAGAGAGTTCATGCAATGGAGGAACAGATGAGACTGTAACAACACACGTGACCCTGCTAGTGCTGTCAGCTGTTCCAGTTGCGGCTGCGCCATGTGTGTGCATGTGTGTGCATGTGTTTGTGTATGTGTATGTGTATGTGTCTGCATGCACATGTTTAGGTGTGTAAAGATTCACATTCCAGATGCTCAGCTTGTTGTTGCACAGCTGCATGTACACATTCACACAGAAAACATTCCACACGGTCTGGAGGACATGCATAAATCATGTTATACTTATAATTTTTGTTGGTTCCTGTGTTGCTCAATGTGTACGCTTGAGGCAAAAGCGACATGTGCTGACTCCATAGTTAAGGTCTTTCCTAGCCTGCAAGCTCACATAGTGTCATGTTTTGATACAGTGAAGCAGTCATAGGCAGCAGTGACGACCACAATCTGAGCACATGTAGGGCTGTGTATTCTTTGCAAAAATATTGACGGAGCATTGAATTAATTCAAATTCAAGCTGTAATCAATTTAGGCTTGAGAGCACACATTGACAGATTTGGACATGTAAAACAAGACTTCAGCAAAAAAATTCAGATTTTATGTGCACACAGTTCAACATGTGCTCCATAATTTACACTTACAGTTCTGGCATTGCTCAAGCTTTCAGGAACTTTGGAGAACGGTTAAGAGAACGATTTATAAATAAGATTAATGAGGCCATGTCAGTTTATTGGTTTGTTAAAGTAATATCCTTGTATTTCACTGCTGGCAGGTGACATTACTGAGAGTAGAGTCACATCAGAAAGTAACAATCAGGGCCTTAAAAACATTAGCCTGCATGTCTTTACACAATAGGCCGTGCTATTTTTTTCTCAGGATTCTACATATTTTTATTAGTTAAAGACTTGTCAAGAAGGCGAGAGACATGCTTCAAGCTACCAACCTTGTAAACTGACAGTCAGCTCTGTTAGCTTGGTTGCTAACAGAACAATAAGTTCAAACAGTTTACTCAAAATATGTGTATGTATTGTAATCTTATGACTCAAATATGTCAAACTATTCCTCTTTTTTGAGGCAGTGCATATTCTGACAGAGAGGGTTATGTAAAATTGCATGATTCACAGCTAATTGTCTGACTAAATTCCTCTTTTGGACTCTGGCTTTATTTGCAACCTCAAAGGTCAGTTCTGTTAAACAGCTTGGTTTAAGTCAATTGTATGAATTATCCTGTAAGAAGTTCACTGAACTAGAATTAAATTAAATTAAATTAAACCCAAAGAACTGCAAGTTTAGCAACAGATTTTGCTGTTTGAATGCTAGTGTGACTGGGCCTCAGTGTTTTACAACCAAGTTTAATCCAATGGATTCACTTGTTTGGAAGGGACACAAACTTGTGAAACTAAATATGTGCAACAAGGCCCTGTTTCAGTTGTTTCTGGGACTTTTTTTGTGTGACTATAACATTTATTACACTCAACTCCTTCTCTTTCCACTCTCAGAACTTGTTTTGTGCTTGTAAATTTTTCCCTGGGCTTAACCAGACTTAGACTTTAGGACTGTTTTTAATTTAAATTTAAGCTCTCTCAATTGTTTTGCCACTAATGAACTTCCTCACATAAGCAGTGAGCTTAATATTTAACCTCACAGCCTAAAATTTTTTAGTATCCTGTTGTTATTCCTCCCTCCATCAATTTTAATTCAAGAAGTAGTTTACTTTTTGCTAAATTATTACTAAATAAAAATGGTTTTAAAAGGATTTACATGAATCAAACAGTCACACACACTTGCACAGGCAAACACAAGGTGCACACACTAATTGGTTTAAAGGTGGATATTGAATAGGGTGTGTGTGTGTGGGGAGGGCATTTAATTAGGGATGATGCAAGATAAAGATATCTCTTTTTCCTCATACACCAACATTTAGTCATTTTTTAAAATCTCACTGTTGTCCATGGCCTTTCCTTTCTTTATGTGTACCATTTTTTTCTTCTGCTCGACTCTACTGTAAATCACAGCACTCTGGTTGAAACTTCGCTCCATCTGTTTCTCTTCTTCCCACTTCCTTTACCATTTTGCCTTAGCTCCCGTCTGTTTTTCATTCTCGTTCGTCTGATCCGTCCAGATGTTTCCAGCCCTTCCCCACTCTGTCCTTCCTCGGTCTACACCTGCTCTATCGCTCACCTCAAACACTCCCCTCTAGACTGCTCGCTCACAAATAACCGCCAGGTCGTGAACGTCTTAGATCTCCACCCTGCTTCATGGATCAGTGCATGTAACCTCGACCTGGCTAGTCGAGCAGCTGCAGCCCAATTTGCTTATTCGAGACAATCAGTGAAAATAAGACTGATGGACAACAATACTTGCAAGAGATTATACACACACACCTACACACACAGACACACACAGACACACACACACACATGCTCCAGTCCTGCTAATTGTTGGCTATTAGTCAGCAAGTCTGGGATTGCATGTCTTATTAAATACAGAATTTCAAATGAGCTTCGTTAAATAAGAAAGTACTACCCTTTTAATGAAGCTAATTTATATGGAAATTACACATAATACTGACAATTCAGCGAGAGATTTATCCTCATTGGATGAAGGGTGGGAATTAAAGAAGAAAAAAGAGTGGGATAGTGACCCCCCTCCTCTTCTCCCTTTCAGGTTCTTGCTCTTAGACTCTTTCTGCATGTTTGCTTTTTGAAGCACACCCTCGGCAGGTTCAGGTCATGTATGTTTAGGTTGGGGATACAGCCATCAGTGTGTGTATGTGTGTGTGTGTGAGAGGGGGGGTGTTGATAGAGAGTGTGTGTGTGAACTCCTGTCCTTGTGCTGACCCTGCAGAGCTCCAGCCTGCCTCTCTGGTTCCCACTGATCCATCATGCTGTCTGATTGCCCGGAGAAAAGCCATTACTCTGAAACAACACAACACATTAGCGGCGAGCTGCAGGTGTCTCTTCTCTTTGTTTTGCTCATTTCTTACCATCCATGGATGCAGATGTCAGTCTTACAGTTCCCTGTCACTCAAATTGCACATCAGTGGGGGCTGAGGCGGTGGTCTCCCATCTGAGATACACTCTTTTTTTTATTTGGAAAAATCCATCACTTCCCTCATTTTGTTGGTTGGGAGTGTTGAGCTGCATACTGTGTGATAAGACAATGTTTCTGTCTTTCTCACTCTGACTAGTGATTTATTAATGCAGGTCTGTATGCAGCTATGCGCTTACAGACTGCTCCTGTCCCTCAGGCAAAAAGCTCACTGTTGCCCCCTGGTGATAATTAGCCAAGAGAAAGGATGTGACCAATATTTCTTCACTTCTCCTGACACCTTCCCCAATTAGTAACATAAATACAAAAATGTTTAAAACTAAGTAGGTCTCCAAACATAGTTAGATAGTTAAATAGGTGAAGAGACATAATGAGCGGGAGGTAAGAGAGGGAAGCCTTAAAAATCCGAGATGTTATGCATATCCCTGGTTTATGAATGACATTTTTTACTGCTAGTTCACCTCAGAAGTGGATAATTATCTACAGCTCTCATAATTTGCTGTGCACTTTGAAACGGCGATGTTTTTTTTTTTTCTGTGTGGTTTCCATGGAGACAGTCCTACCACTCAACCTGCGGGCATTATGTAAAAAAAAAAAAAAAAAGTGCAACAAGTTTGTGTAATGAATAAAAGCTTTATTCAAACATGAAATAAAAAAATAGTGACAAAGAAAATAATAAGAACTCACAAGAATTTGCATAAATATATACCATCAGAGCAGTTCAGAGACAACATATTGGAATAGGAAATATATCGCAACATCTATAAACAAGCAGCAAAATAAAAACAAACTAAGGACAATGCAGAATTAATTAATAGAATATAGAACCGTGCTGAATCTGCTATGCACGTCTTTTTATTTTTTAAGTGATCTCATGATCAAATGCTTTAATGACTGTTGCCATCTAGAGGTTGCTTTTACAGTTGAATCTTTTTTGTAGCTTTCAACAATCACAAAATGCATACAGTTTTAAATCAAGAAACTTCAATTTCTTAATTATTCAGAATGACTGTAGAAACAGCCCAAGTGAGAAGTGTTACAGCGCAGTGATATAATGCATATTATGCAAAACAGGGCATATTTGTGGGATAATACAGGCTATTTTCTCTCCAAGCGAAGGGACCGTGAACTACAGTCTAGCTCATTTTTTTTTTTAAATGAGACATTTGTCTAAATGTCTGCCAATTGTTCTACAGTGTGACATCTGATGAGCAAGAAAAGCCTACAAATGGTTTCACTCTGCAAAAAGTTGGTATATGCAAAAGTTTGGATTCTGTGTAAAGCAATAAAAACAGGATGTGAATATTTGCTAATCCTTTTTGAGAGATGCTCAATTAAAGACTGTACAAGACAAGAGCCTATGTTTAATATTTAACCTCATCAAACTAATTAATTTTTTTTAAATGTATGTTTCACATGTTTCAGTCAAGCTGGGAGAGGGGAAACACAACACAGGGAAAGTTGTGGAATGTCCAAAAAAAAGCACCTGTTTGGAACATTTCAAACATGATAAGGTTCAGTGTTTACAAGTTATTACAAGTTATAGTCAGGATTGTATATAAAGGGGCATCTACGAGGTTTACCTCCTTGTGAAACACATGATCGTACAAATGAAAATATTATATCAATTTAGGACCATTTCATAAAATGTTTTTGTGGCAGAAAGAGTTATTTTGCAAATGATTGTACTATGTTTTTTATTAGATTTTACACAGCGTTCCAACTCTTTTGAAATCCAGGCTGTGATCACAAGTACTAGGGAACACCTGCAGGACTGGAACAATTAAAACACTTTACTGACAGTTTGCTCCTCTGATCATATATTTAAACTGATGTGATAATGACTAGAGTCAGTATGAAATTGTATTTCACTATCATAAAACATGTAGGTGTGAAAGCTGCAATGTGCACCTGCAGCATAGTGTTAACTGAGCACTGTTATACAACTGAATTCACTTTGCTCTAATAAGGCCATGAAGTTAAATAAACCATTAGGCTAAGTACATTTTTACACTCATACCACAATGTATACCCACGCTAACAGTTCAGCAAGCTTCATTCTTATATAAAAAAAAACAATTCATATCAATATGGATGCAAAACAAATATTCACACGTGTGTACTGAACAACAGTGAGTTTCAACAGTTTCCCCTCTATAAAAATAGCTTAAAAATCTGACACATATTTTAGTACAGTGTAGGGTGAAGGTTTTTTTTTTCTCTTTTACATCTGAGACAGTTTAATAACAGGCTGGTACATAAGTCCTCTGCTCCTCCTTCCCTCCTATGACACTGCTGTACACAGACATAGGGCTTTTAAAAGAACACCTAAGTCCCAATAAGGAGCGCTAAAGGGAGCAAAAAAAATGAATGGCATCTCCTCCCCTGCTCTAGACTAAAGACTCAAAACTCAAACCGTCTGCAGACAGGTAGCACAGTCTCGTCTGTGCAGAGCTTCACACGCACAGTGTTTTAGTAGTAGAGCAGGACTCGGCCCATGAGAGGAAAGAGTATGGCCAACAGTACAATGCGTGTGCTCTGTAGCAAATGTCAGGATCATTGAAAAGGTGAAGCAAGAAGGACAGAACACGCCACATTTGGCAAACAGAAATCAGAGGATCTCTCTCACACAGGAAAGGGCATCTGAGGGGCAGAGACACTGAACACATAAGCATTGAGTAACCTATAGAACATACATCTATCCACAACTCAGTGTATCACACACAGAAGCATGCCGGGCTCTGAGACGGGCCCGGCCGAAGTGAAATTAAAGACAGGATGTGATCGTGAAATACAACAGACGGGTCAGGAGTCAATGAACAGATTGTCACATTTCATGCTCTGCACGCAGGCAATCATTATTATTATTGTTTTGTTGTGTTTTTTTTTATGAGACAAGCAATAAACATCGTTGTCAACACTATCATCATCATCATCATCATCATCATTCACGCCTAGTTAATTCACATACACAGTCGGCGAAACAATACTGTATACAGGCATACAAACACATCTCCCATTGCACCTTGGGATGTAACTTGTAGTGTAAGTGGTGAATAACATGTCCCCTGATACCCGAGAATAAAATAGCAAACAGAGAAGGCAAACTGAACACAACACGAGCAGAACGAGTGATACAAACCACTGACATCATAAGGACACTTGAAGAAAGATTGTATTGTTTGGATTAACTAAACGCAGTTGCTATGTACCGCTATGTTTGCTGGTTATAGCTTTTTAAAAGCATATAAAATAAGTTTCTGTTGTATATGGCAAAAATAAATAACTCAAACCTCTTGCAGCAGTTGTAAAAAGGCCACTGAATGCTTCTGTGTTTGTGTAGGTATGTTCATGTATGTTTTCGTGTGTGTTTGTGTGTGTTCGTGTGTGCGAGAGAGAGATGCAAACTCAACAGCACAGGTAGGAACTAGCCATAAAGTCTTAAGCCTTAAACCATCATGCATTGACATTACCATATAAAAGACTGAAGTGCAGCCTCGAACACAGTTTCTTGCTCAAGATTCCGATCATGCCGTTATAAAGATTTAACCGAATGCATACACAACAGCATCACAGGTTACAGTACAGCTTCCTCTTAGCCTGTTTGAGCCCCTTTCGACAGGGTGAAGCCGATTACCAGGCAAGTAATGTAAAAGCAAACAAAAAATACAAAAAAGGTGCCTCAATCCTGTAACATGTTGGATTTCAAAGGCAGAGGCTGTCAAATAATGGCAGTAAATGATCAGGGGGCAGAGCACAAGCTTCAGTTTCCTGGCTGCAGCCATGCCAAATACCTAAATACAAGGTCCAAAATTAACTCTTCAGTCAATGGCTGGTAATTAAAATATTCATTTTATTTTATTTTTTTATTTTTATATATTTCTGCACTGAGTACTTTGACTTTTAATACTTTTCAAGTACATTTTTCTGATTAAAGTTACGTCCTTTTTTCTTAAGTAACATTTAAATGCAGGAATTTTATATGTGTTGTTACAGTGTGGTATTTGAACTTTTTACTGGAGTAAAGTAAGAAGCTAGATACTTAGTCAACTACTGCAGTTCTCTGTCCATTAATGTAAATTAACACTTAATAGTTACATGAATAACTTTAATTACTGTGTATCAATTCATCAGCTTCACAGCCTAAGTGCACCTGTGTGCTTGTCTGTAACTATAGTTGCTGAAAGGCTGTGTGTTGTGTTTGCTGTCGCAGAGGAGAAATAAAAACTCTGTTCATGCACTGTTTGTGTGTACGGTGTCCTCCTGCATTCTTCACAGCAGAGTTGTGTGAAACGCTAATTACCACACATGAATGATACTAGTGGGAACCCAAACCAGAGAGCCGTGACAACAGTGGACAGCCAGGGTCCGTCAAAGAATTAAGATACAGATATTGACGATCATACACTGCTTCGATTTGATTTGCTGATGTCATTATAAGTACTGTGAGGGTCACATCAGTCTTAGCCAAAATAAAAATTCCACATTCCTGGCATTATGCTGTGATTCTGAATTATTAAAAGACCAGACCAGTGACCACAACTTCTTTTTCCTGACAAACCAAGAATTTACCTTCATTCGAGGCTTGACGAGTCTTAATTTTGGACCCTGTCCTAAAAAGCACAAATATTCCTGTGAAAACATTATTTTTGGATCTTTTCCTGACGAAATCAGGAATATACAAGCGCTTTCTTGAAGAGCAAGAAAGTGTTTTTTTCTTGGAGGGACTGTGGCCAGTGGGCTATTCGGTGAGTTTAACAGAATAAGGCCCAAAATTAAAATGACACCTCGTACACTTAGTCTGTACATTAACACTTTATATTAAGATGACCTGAAGTCAAAATTCGCTTTTTAAAGGTACTGTGATGTTAACTTCTTTCATGTCAATTTACTGAAGTACCCGGCGAGTGATCGTAGTTTTACACAAAAGGACACTTTGAAGAGCTAAATCTATCCTGTTAAAGCATTAAAACCAGCACTGTCCTGCCAATGTTCCATCTGCAGAAAACCCAACTTAACAATAAGCATTTCTAGCAGACGGTAACACTGAACTTTTTCAGAAAAGAGTTTCAACCCCAAAGGGACAGTTATGTAAGGTTTCTTAGTGCGCTTAAACATTTGTTTTGGAGAGCAGTCGACAGAATTTGAAGTTGTGTAAGAACATCATGTCACACTCTCAGAACTCCCTCACTCAGTTTTTTTTCCTCGCACTTCTTCCATCTCTACGAAGCTTTGGCTTTTCTTGCCCGGGGTGATGTTTTATCGTCAGACTTTACAACCCCGTTAGCGGCACCTCCTGGCAAGAAAAGTGAAAGAAATTCTAGATATGTTATCAACAATAAGCAATATCGCAAAACGATCTGAAACATTTTGACTGAGACACCAGATTACATTGTGTGTATCACAGAAGCTGACTAGATGCTGAGTTTCTTGAATACTCACCCCTTGAAGGCTCCTTTTTGTGAGGCTTGCTCTTCGGGCTGACCGTTTTCTTCTTTGAAGCCTGGTTCTGGCTGTGCTCCCGCCACTTTTTCAACTGGAAGTTAATGAATTTCCACATCATCCAGGCCTGTGTCAGGCAGATGGCTGCCAGACAAGTCATCCTGAGGGGTGAGAGGGACACATAATGTAACGTGATTGAACTTGTGACCGGGAAAACAAATTTTTAGTTTGTTTTCAAGTGTAATGCAATCGGTAATTTATCTAGATTAAGGGCCCTTCCAATTAACTGTCATCTTGACTTGCCTTATGGTGAGGACATTAAAGTTGCCTTCTGCTAGGGAAAAGCCCTGGTTTTCTGTACGGGGCAGCCCAAAGCCAAATGTCAGAACTGAGAGTGTGAGAGTGAGGAGGCGGGCGATGACAAAAAGCAGCGCCCACAAAGTAAAACTGTCAAGAGAAAACAGGAGATTTCACCAGGCTGTTCAGATCAGAAAGACACTACCACACAACAAATACTGATTCAACCAATGATAACTTGCTAGGTAAGATGAATGAAAGCAGTACCCCTTCTGCTTGTTCTCGTCACTGAAGTAGAAGAGGCGTGAAGCGTGGAACAGGAGCTCCACCAGGTAGTGAGGGACCAGCAACACCAGGCCCAGTCGGTGGAGGCTAAACACAAGGAGGACGACAACACAGACTTAACTGAGGATGACTTAGGACACTACGAGCGACATGACTGCTCTATGGTTTCAATTCCCCATTTATAGCAAAAGTCACCTGACCTGGTTCAGGCTTTTCATGAGAACTGAAAACTGAGCAAATACTCACTTCCAGTCCACCACTTTGCCAAGAAGAAAACCAAAACAATCCCTGCATAAACTCAGAGAGCACAGTGTACAGCGTAGTAGCTTATTGTACGCTGTCTGAGTTGCAAATTGCATAATAATTTTATTTTATTTATTTATTTTTTTTAAACATTTTTCCACATAAGCAAACAGCGACTTATTGCGACTTAAAACCATTCAATTATGTTCTGGTTTATAGCACTCTCGGTCATCATCAGAATAACTTAGATCCCTCTGAGTGAATATGTGTAAAATGAGCCTC
Organism: Acanthurus leucopareius; assembly: GCA_029814765.1. Lineage (NCBI taxonomy): Eukaryota > Metazoa > Chordata > Actinopteri > Acanthuriformes > Acanthuridae > Acanthurus > Acanthurus leucopareius. The sequence goes on along the minus strand of JAQMCX010000002.1, from coordinate 19,611,453 downwards.
TGGAGAATGTGTAATCCTTAGAGCATAGCCTTAAAAAAGGAATTATTTCACTTACTTTAGGACATAGGCACCAGTGATGTGGACAACGTAAAGGCAAATGTAATAGAGTTGGCGGGGAATGTCCTCCTGTAGAAATAAAACAATGGAGGAGAGAGTTTATGTTACTTACATACATGAATGTAATGTGAATTTTAGTCATTTCATCTGCTGTAAACTAAAGCATTCTAGAGAAAATCTGCAATCCTGATAACACAGCCAGGACTCTTTAAACACCTTTTAGGTTTGATGCTATGACACATTCTCTATTCCAGTTAAAAATGGTAGATTTAACATTTTACCACCAATAACAGAGCAACTCTTCAGAATGCTCCACATCAAATAATCCGACCCAAATCTTAACTGATTGATTGCAGTATAAAGTGCAACGTTTATAAAGCACAGGTCCCGTTTTGTCTTGTGAATAGCATCGAGGCTTTTCACTCCAGCAGCTGAAGTTTCACTCCCAGTGTGGGAACAGTTTCATGCTTTTCAGTCAACATTCATCACGCTGCCATACAGTCTCACACTTACAAAGCACGGCTGAAACTAGACATCAACCCTGAATGTACAGTACCCAGAACTAACTTGACCTCAATATAAGAATTGTTCTACAATTTGTGCTAAAATGTTACATGCAGCACATTTAAGTCTCCAATTGACTCAAAACTAATGTTTGTTAGAATTCTTAAACAGAACAGATAGACTCACACATATGCCCATGTATTATCCAAAAAAACTTAAATTAAATTGGTTTCTTAATTTTATAGAAAAGTAGGCGATAATAACTGACAACTTCTTAATGCTGAGTGCACCAAGAATAAACTTATCATATCTCTAGTGCATCGACACTGCAACAGAGGTGTGATTGTTTAATGTATTTCAGGCTTCTGTGTGTACATCAGTGCAGTCGTCAGCTGATTCCTCATGCAGACACATGAAAAGTCCTGCGGGGATCAGCACTGGTTACAGGGATGTTAACTGACTAATGCATAAACACCACTGAACTCATCTTAGGTGTGGTATAAAGACTGCAGATGCCAAGGAATAAAAAACTTTAACAATAACTAATTACATGAATTTTACTTTAGTCTGGTGTAAAACACTCAAGTTCTATGCCATGACTCATCTGCTGAGAGGTTAAGTTGATGTAGCTTTACACTCCAAATCAAAGTGAAATAAAAACCTGAAACATCTTTTCAAGTACATAATTAAAAAGAAACACTCTTACCTTTCGTACTTTTTGAAAATACAGCTCAGGAAGTGCATGGAGCCAATAGGCAATTTGGCAAATGTAGAAGAACTTGACCTGAAAACTAGACAGAGGACAGGTCGTGCAGAGGTCAGAGCCTGGGTGTTATTTTGGCACAGACAGAAGTCACATCATGTTGTTAAACAGTCGGTCATGTTGTGCACGGTGCATTGTTCTGTAACTTGTAATATGTAACATCTCTGCATTAAAATGTTTAAAGACGTTATCCCAAATGGTTTCAACAATGCTCAAACCCAGATGAATACACAGTTTATTTGAGGTAAACTGGTGTTTTATTTTGTCACCTGCTGCTAACTTTTGGGGTAACATTAGTCAGTAAGTGAGGAAGGAAGGTGGACAACGTGACTAAAGGTAACATGAGTAAAACTTGATAATGTTGCCTCTTCTGTAAACACTGTAGCCTGTCAGTCAGATAGATCAATTGAAGCTGTTAATTGATAACGTTTAAAAAGTCCCATGATCAGCATCATAAAAACTAATTTTTTGCTTTCACTGTTTTGACTGACAGACCTGTAGCAGCAAAAGCAATATTGTGTGTTTAAAATACAGCAACATGCATGAATCAAACAAACCAGAAAATAGTCCTGAATCTTGATGTTATCTGTGATATAAGACAATAAGATGAATTTCAATAATTCCAAACAAGTTCAAAAAGTTCAAGCTCATCATATATTTTAAAAGAAGGGCTAAAACTGATAAAACTTGAAATACATTTTGAATGCAAATGCTTCCTAAATTAATCTCATTTAAAATTAAAATGAAGGGTTTTGTTTAAGTTTTCCATGGATTTATTATTAAGTTGTAAAATATGTGCTCATAATGTGTGTAGGGGTCTAGAAATCTGTACTTACACCATGTGAGTGTGTGGGTAACCCTCCCATAAGAAAGTAGGGTTGGTTGCAAAGTCCTCCTGCCAAGAGAAAAAAACAGATGCATAAGATAAAGCCTAACACAGTCTGGGATGGTGTGTTTTTGCAACTCCTGACCCTCATACCGCCGTTAGGATGCTGCAGCCCCAGATGAAGGAGAACAGGTAGAAGGCCGCGAGCTGTCCAGACTCGTTGAACTTGCTGTGTTTGGTTTTTGACAGGTGCAACCTCCTGTTCATTTTCTGAAAGATAAACAAAGACACTGCACAGAGTGAGCAGATTAATCAACTGCTGATGTTGTTTATGTCAATGCGGTGAAACATTAGATGAATTTCTTGCCATTGTGAAAGTATGCGTCAATTATTTTAGTTACTCACATCTCATTTCAAAACTAAAACATCCGCAGATGAATTTTCACTACGAGGAAAAGGAGGTTAAGTAAGTAAACCTGCATTTTACTAGATTGCAACTGACACGACATTGATATAAATTGTAATCAGCATCAACAGAGAAGCTGCTGAAGCTTTCTACTGTTTCTTGAAAAAATATTTTACTAATAGTTCATTGACCTTAAAGGGGAATTTTTATAACTGTTCCTGTGGCTCACTTCAGAAGGCGGCTGTGGCTTGACTGCTTTACCACTTATAGATTACAGCTGTTATTTTAAGTGTCCGACAACGTAATCAAACAGATCTATACAATGATAACCTTGTTGGGTAATCTTTTACACTGAACCAACTTACATTAAAAAAAACAAAAAAACAAAACATTTGAAACATATATATATATATATATATATATCATCAAAAAGAGTCAGATTTTTAAAACATCCTGAGCTAAACGTGTTTCACAAAGATGTTTATTTTTGGAATAAAACATATTGTTTTATATCAATGATAGAGAATTGAATCCAAAGACAAAATAGGTCGTGAGAAACATGAGCAGTGCATCAGTCATGATGCTTCAGTGCAGCTGTCCTGATTACCTACAAGCAGTTTTCAGAAACTTTATCACGGACAGAGCCAACACACGAGGCATCATCTGATGCTTTTTGAGATGGAAAACTAAACAACGACCACTGGAGTGTGTGCACAGCTCTCTGTTACATTCATACCATTTACCATATCAATATGAAGATTGCTTAGTTTGTGGATGTACTCACATCAAGAATATACTCTTGTATCAAGGCATGAAGGATGACGGCAATGAGCAGGTAGAAAAACACAGTGGCCATGTCTTTAGGGCCGTACTGGTAGAGGTTCACTGGCTCACTCTTCTCTTCTGCCAAAAAAAGAGAAACACAGAGTTCAAACCTCACATCCTAAACAACAGCTAAAGAGGCAGAATAAGCAGCCAATAATTTGTTAGGGATTCATTTTGAAATCAAAAGATAATATCTTGAGTTGCTTATGAAATACTGATGAAATTAACAGACTTATAAAAGTTAGCTCACCGAGAACCTGCGTTACGTTGTACTGGACTGTGATGAACATGATGGCAAACTTTGCTGTGACCTGAAACACAAAAAGAAACAGGATTAATGAGCTGATTCTGAGGTTTTTCACTGAGAACTGACATATTTCATACAAAAGAAGCCAAGCCTTTATGTCATTAAACTCACACTGCGTAAATTTATGTGGACTGCATTACGTTAGTAGATCTAAATCTCAGTATTTATGTCTTTTTTGTCAAAAGGTTTACAAAAAAAAGAACATCTTAATGATGCACTTATGTTTAATCTTTTAACCTTTAAAACTGTGTTATTATGTAGTCATCATTTCATGCTCGTACAAAGAGTGAGGACTGCTGTGTCACTGCAAGATCCCGAGTCCACTAATTCCCATTACTAGGGTCTTGGGCCCTGCAGGGACTGCCTGTGGGGGCTCTTAGGGGTCTCTGACAAAATGAGATATAGTTTAAGCTCACTACAATGACTCTCACTGTGTTAGGATGAGTGTGTATCATAGGCTTCACCCTTTCCTTAACTGTACCAAGACATAACTCATTTTATCTTTAGAAAAAGGTTGTTTAAGACAGAACCTTATCAGTTTTTACGGTATTTGCAGTGGTTGGTGGCTGGGGTTGGGTGGGGACAAGTTGGTGTAAGGGATGGCTATCTTGTTTCATTCAGACGTGACTAGGTACTAGTCAGCTTAAGCTACTCTGTCGAACCAAGGGACCTGGTTATCAAACGTTTAGCATGCAGACCATTACAGCCTTACAATCTTGTTGCCAAATTCAAAGAAACATGAAACGGTAACCTTATTGGTTTGCTATGGAGGCAATGGATTAGTCTACTGGTAAAATGACCTGTTAGCTTTGCCAGTGGGCCTCCTCGCCATCTTCTTTGGCAATCAGTGAGACACATGAGAAGGGAAGGAGAAAGACACGCTAGCGCCCTGCCCCTGGAGTGCTGCTGTCATGTCAGCTAACGACAGTTAGCAGCAGCGGCTAACATCAACCGACTAAGTTAACCACAGCTCCTGCGCTTTTCCTGTCCAAGCACACAGTACCTCGAACATGAGGCCGAGGAGGATAATCATGGCCAAACACGACACCATATCGGCGTGATTCTGGATCACAAACTCGTGGCTCAGCACCGGGGGGCTCTTGTTCTTCTTGCGGAAACCCATGGCTCACGACACGGGGCTAGCTTCTCTTGGTCCTGGCTGCCTTTACTCAGTCTACCTGGGTTGGAGCTAGCGTCCTCCGGCTGCACGGCTGCCGTCGGCCTGTACCTTTCAGCGGATGGATGTTTGCTCTGCTCTGGGCTGATCGCTCCGCTGCGGTCCGTAAGCACAGTGAACCCGCTGCTCATGTGTTCAAAAACAGTCATGAAGATGCATCGCACCAAACCTAAACACTACAGCACAACACCCACTTCTTTTTTCCTGCCTGGTGAAGTCAGATGACGGGCCCTCCCACTTCAAAACCCCATTCATGAACCGCCCAGTGTCATTGACGTAGAAGGAGAACCCAGGCCCGTGGTGCCTTCATGTGCTCCTTGTAAACGCCCCTTTTCCAAAATTGCCAAAAAAGAAAAGGATTTTTTCCCCCCAGTAATCTATGTGATGCATAATTTATCAGAAAAGCAGGGCTGGGTAATTAAATGGGAAAGTACAGAATTATCTCCATTATAATCCTATCAAATCCCACCAATCCTACCAAATTGAGGAGCTTGTCCTTTAAATGGCCGCTGAGTCAAATTCTTGCTTTAAACCTTTATCATTATACCATCATCTGTTTTATTCAGTGATTACAAGGTACATGTTGCTGAATAAAGTGGTGTTTCATTAAATTACCTAATTGGACACAGAAAACCTGTTATCAGGGAGCATTTTCAACATAACAGTAACAGGTTTTGGGACAGAAGTACCCCAGAGCCTCTTTTACAGGTTTCCAGCCATGCAAAATAACAATAACTGCAGTGTTGTTAATGCTCTCGCATTTGTTTTGACGAATGAAAAAAAAAATACAAAAAGAAACTAATTTTGTTTCAAGAACATCTTCTCTGCCCTTCAAGCCAAAGATTTGCTTGATCATTATATTGATTTCCGTTCAATATTTACCGATTATTTTCCTGTTAATTACTACAAAAAAAATCCCCCGAGTTTGTGTTGAAAAAAAAAATATCTTGAAAGTCTGTCAGGATTAAATGAAAATCAAGCTGTTCTTTGAGCTATGTTGGCATGGACTGTGTTTCATATTTATTTGAGTGCACTTTTTTCGCTCTTTTGTTATTTAGAATTTTATTTTGAAAACAAATAGACCGGAAAATTCTATTTTGTTTACTAACGTTAGCCGTTTAAATCAGTTATCTGGTTGTAAGACTTTAATTACTTTTCCCAGCTTAACATTGACTCTAATATTATTGCGGTCGTGCTTTCTTTATTGTAATTAGCTCAAATGAGCTTTTAAGACAGCGTCATTCGTGTAACGCTTGTGTAACGTTAACATGCTAACATCAGCTCTTTCATGGGGTTAGCGGTAGGTGTAAAATATTAGCTAGCATTAGTTAACATTATTTTAGTTTCTCAGCAAAGTTCCGGGTCAAAGATAATAATTTCCTTTCTGTGACGCTAGAGGTCAGTATGACACAGAATTGGGATAGTAGGACGCCAACCCTCTTATTTTCAGTTCAGTAGTCGATGACGGACACCAACGCAGCGTAATGCGGTTTCTCTTGTAAAAGAGCAGGTCAGGTGAGTCATACAATAAAAGTATAAAATAATGACAGTTGATATGTTTTCCAAGCCCGGCTAGCTCAGTCGGTAGAGCATGAGACTCTTAATCTCAGGGTCGTGGGTTCGAGCCCCACGTTGGGCGCACGCTTTTTTCCTTTGCCCTCTGTCAAAGAGATGCATGTAGTTAAATCGGCATAAATGTGCAAATGCAAGAACAGCAACACTTTGCAATGTTATGGAAATTATGCTGCTTAATTTTTTATCAAAATAACGCAGTCATACTAAACATTAATTACAATAGTCCTAGTTTTTGGGTAATTCATCATTCATTTGCATTATATTTTTTTTTTTCCCTCTTAATTTTGAACTCCTGTTTTAGCTGTCTGCGGAGAAGGTAAACAGTGGTAACCACAGTCTAAGATAATATAACAGTTGAGGTGTGTTATAATGTTGACAAATCTTGTTTGTGTTGCCGTTCTAATTGATCGCAACACAATAAACATTTTATTTTTTATATTTGGACATCCATTTAGGCTTATGGAGGAGTAAACACTGTTCAGTATAATGCATCCTGGTGTCTGTGTGAATTACAGACCTACATATTACCCAAGCTGAGTAAAACAGTAGCTTCAGTATCAGCAAAATAGGGACATTATGAGTGTCCACAAGATTGTATCTATGGAGGCATTATTATATTTCATTACATAATGTCTGTATATATAACCATAGAGCATGATTGTCAAAAGGACCATAAAAAATGTGCTTTATCCGTCTGTGTTGAATTTTTAATGACTTCAGTTACAGCAAAGAGGAAACCCTGCACTCATTTTATTAAGAGGAGATGGGGAGATGCATGTAAAATTTCTCTTTTTATTATATTTACTGCATTTTGGCAAACATGGTCTTATATTTATATATGTATATACATATTTATATATATATATATGTATTTATATATATGTGTGTGTGTGCTTGGGTAACTCACTGGGGCACTGTAAGTATGGTTATTACTGTAACAACAGTAATTGCGTGGCTTAAAAATGTATGACTTCCTTAAAGATGTGGGTCGCTTTTCTTTACAACAAGCCATAATGGTGTTAACAATATAATTTCTCATTTAAGGTGTAGTATTCTTTTTTTTCTTTGCAGATTAAATTGCCAAAATAGGTGAGGAGCTGCAGCCTCTCTTTTCTCTGGAAACAGCCAAGAGGGAGGGAGGAGTTTAAACAAAGGCCCTCTCCACATAAAAAAAATGGAGACTTGTGCAGAGAAGCCATGGTGTCCTGCTCCTCACAGTCTACAGGCTGCCATTTCTACGTCTAAAGCCTTCAAATAAGACAACTACCGCCAGATTCTACACTTGGAAGCTTGAAAAGGTTGTTACACAGGGTTTGTATGTCAGAAATACTTACATTAATCATGTTATTTTGTGGTTTTAGGCCTAGCTCTCTGCTTATTTTTCTTCCCCTCTCTCTGACACTCACAGTGCTGCCCCTGCCTGCACTGAACAAAGATAATTACTCAGGAAACATTTTGACCAATCAGACGCGGCCTTGTATCCTGCCTGTGAGAAGAGCGACCAGTCAGGATCTGGCTAACATCACTGGGGCCTGATCGCCTTGCCTGAAGAGCGGAGCCTTCCCCGGCTGAGGGCTGAGAGTGTCCTCCATGTTTTATAAGTGTTGACATAACAGTGTGTCAGGCAGCCATGCATCCACAGAGGTAAGCTCTGTCTTTTTTATCTCAACTCTCTGATAACAACATGGCTTCCTTCTTGCTGTTGTGGTGACTGTTGGTTTCTCATGATAAATGTGCACACCTTAAATCAGTTTAGTTTGCAGGAGGAGGAGGGGCTGGGGTGGATTGGAGGCCTCGCCAGGCCTCTCTGCTCCACAGCGCTGAGGGTGGGGGGTTGGGTAACGACTCTCACCCTTGCTCTCTCTCTGTGTCTCAGGGTCACATGGGTGCCCCAGACAACCAGGCTGCCATACAGGAGGCAGAGTGGACCATGGAAAATCCTTTTCCTTTTTTTTTATAATGCAAAAGAGAGTTAGATTTAGAAATGGCACCCACATCTCCTTTCTGTTGTGGCAGTCTTGTGTTGTAGCCTGGCAGAGAAAGAATGGGGGATGGGCAATGGAGGAGGAGGGATGGTATTATGTACCCTTTGTAAGTGGATTGGCTCTGTACAGTTTTCTTGTGTGTCATGCCAGGCCAGGGAATAGACATTTGGGGCAACAGATGTACTTGTTAGGAGGACAAGGAGTGGAGGGAACAACTAAACACTGGTTTTCAGTTTAATATTCCTATGTAAGTACATGTGAAATAGATTATTCAGTGACTGAAAACTGAAAAACTGAATTCAGTTTCTACACTCCATACTGGTCAGAGGGTGAGCACTAATGAAACAAACATATCATCAAATCTTTAAAGATAATATGTTACCTCTGTTTACAACAACAAACCCAGAGTTTACAGCCCACGGCTTAGTCAACTCTACACTCTGCTCTCATTATTGTGAAACTGCTTCCTCCACTCTCTGATCCTCAGGCAGACAGTGGCCATTTTGTGCACTAGAAACTCCTCTCTTCACAGATCAAACAGCAGGGCAGAGAAACAACACGAGACGTTAGACGCTTTTACATTACATGCGTGTACATGCATGCTCTCTGCTGGAAGATATACTTGTGCACAAATGTTCGAGAAAATTTACAACCACGATGTGTTTCTTTACCCTGTTTTCTCTTCACTCTTGTGGTAATTTGAATTTTTCCTGTTTTTACATGAGATACAGATAAAAAAGCTTTTTTTTTTTTCTGTCACAGTTTTTTCTAAGAAATCTATACATGACAAAAGGAAATCCTTACTGTCGCTTTTTATCTGTTTTTCAGAGCATAAATTGTGCATTGTGTTACATCATGTAGCACAGTTTTAGCAGTCTCAACATGCGTGGGGTACAAAAACAATGCTTTCTTTTTCTTGTGGCCTGACACAACGCATGTTTCCTATCAAGAAAATGGCAATGTTACACTCAGTGTTTCCTCCTAGACGACGATTAAGTCACTTTTTCTGCAAAACCAAAACCAAAAGTTATCTTTTACTTCCAACTAGTAATGACTTACTCTTTTGTGCACGAGTGAGCTTGTAATATAAACGCTACATTAGTAGTTAAAAATGTCAGCAATGCGTAACATCATGGTGTTGGGACAAGTCGTCTGGGCCTCTCTCCAAGGCGACGTAGCCTGTAAATGGGGCGGCAGAGGTTGAATAGCAGTACCATTGAGTTATGCATCACAACCACAAATATAATCTCCCGAAAGGCCTTTTTTCATATCCCTTCTGAATTATACTGTCATAATCAAGAGGGGCAAGCCAAACTGAAGGAATATAAAGCGTCTAATGCAGAGGGGAAATCTCTGCATTGCAGCAAAAATGCTTTTTAAGAGGAAGAGGGGAGCCTGCACACTGTGATCTGTGTGGCATAGCACAGCCGACCAATAATGTTCCACCCTGTTGGCCCTCCAGCCAATTGCAGCTGCAGTTGAGGTTAAAGATTGACAATCAGAGGGAGAGCAGCAGGGAGAGCAAGGCCCATCTGGAAAATTCCACAGCCATCTTTGATTCACCCTTTACAGCATTATAAAAAATCCAGGTCAAATCTTTCTTCTATACGACATATTCTGTGCAAAGTAGTAGCATGCGTAAGTGTTGGGACATTGTCTGAGTCATTGTGAAACAGGCAAGTTTGAGTTGTAAAATCATTTTATGGAATGTAGAGTAGGGCTTTTTTGCCTTCTGCTTTCAAGTTATTTTGTTCGTGTTGATTTGAGGAAAGAAAAAGCTAATAAGATGCCTTTCTTCTCGTCTTTTCACAAAGCATAATAATCTCTCTGGGGTTTCTGTGAGTAGGATGTTTTTTAGGTAATAGTATTAGTCCCAAGTGTTTTTAATGGCAGTTCCTGTGGAAAGAGTACCATAAAGTGTGTACAATGGTTGGATTTCCTGGAGTGCCTGTTAGAAGGGCTGTTTATTAAGAAATTTGTCTTTTTGATGTGTGAAAACTGCTCATTCTTTACGGTGCAGAGAATAGCTTTTCCGGGATCAGAGCATGGCTTCATATTATTGTTCTCCCTCTCTTCAAAATGAAATGTAATTATTTAATAACAGCAGTATTCACAGGAAAAGAGGGAAGCCAAGATTGATGACATTATATGTAAAAAAAAAAACCCCAACAAAAACCAGATAGATGAGTGCTTCTGACATTGCTGTCCTTTTTTTGTGTCTCCCTCTCTGTGTTCCTCCTCTAACTCTCTATCCAGGGTTGTCTTGACATAGCCGTGTTTGTTAAAAATGTTGGACTGAAATCTCCACAGATCTCTCTGGTCCTCCTGCATGGATGTGCCAGTGCTTGAGTCTGAGCCTCGGTGTGGGGGATGGGGGAGAGGGGGGAGGGGAGCAAGCTGTGGCCTCCATTTTCTGTGACGAGAGAACCCTGCTCGTCTCTCACAGGAGTGGAATCTAAAGGCATTGAGTCAGTGTTGTTTCCTTTTTGTCCATCAGGTACTACTTGCAGAGGGGAATACTGTCAGTGTTTTCTCGAACCCACGTCTCTCTGGAATATAACCCAGAATCTGCTGAAGGATTTATTTGCTTAACTCTCCTTGTGTAATGGATCATAGCTCCTGATCTGAGAATGCCCTTTGGATCAGCATACTTTTTTTACTGGTCATCCTGTCATCCTGGTAGTTTCAGCAATGTCTTGCCATTGATACTAGGTGTGTTTGTAATATAGGATTGTGGCACTGTGTAAAGCAGCTCTGGGCTGCTTGGTGATGGCGGATGTTCTCTCTTTTCAGAGCTGTTGTACACGTAGCAGAGCGACTTGGCTAACCTTTTCTTATTTTCATGTGGGCCTCGTTTGTTCACTCAGTCCGGAACAGGAAGGCCCCGGAGGGGTTGGGGTGTGTGAGTGTGTGTGAGTGTGTGTCTGACTGTTGGCAGGCTGAAACAAGATACCCATATGCCATATTTTTAGAGGAACTCTGCTCACCCATGCTTGTCATTTTTCAGAGAGTTATGATACATTTATTTTTCTTAGTTTCAGTCTAATAAGCTGTCTGTGGTTGCAAGTTTGAATGCCTAAAGGACGAGGAACGTATCCAGAATAGCCTTGATGACTGTGAGTTACAGTGTTGGTTTGGTAACAGCATTTGTTACTTTGTTTGTTATAAAGATTTTCCTAAATCACTGTTAAACCTCTGAATTGTGAAACAAACATCAAGATTGACTTCATATTTAAATGAGTTTAGGTTTTATAGCTCATTTGATCACATCCAGTCACCTTTTAGTTAGTTTTTCATCTCTGATCCATGTAACTCTGTAGGATATGTATGTTTGAACTCCTCCACGTCTTTCGCAGAGTTGGCATTTGATCAACTTTGTGTGGAATGTCTCTTTAAGGGTGGAGGCGGGGGGGCATGAAGAGCATTCTTTTACCTTCAGAAAAGAAAAAAGAAGCTTATCCAGCAAATGTGGTTGACCTTTGAGTCATAGCCTGTAAACCCATCATCCTAGCTGGAAACCAGAGCTGCAGCCAGTGCTATGAACTGGTCAAGTGTGTGACCTGTCAAGGGGTCCTAGCGGGGGTTTTCTTCTTGGGGCTTGTGAATAAAGGCTACATCCTTGGAACGAGGCCCTCTGTTGCTCTGACAAAGGAGGAGCCTAACTCTCAAAGACTTTCATTTATTACCAGGGTCCCTTTATTCTCAACTTTTTTTTTCCCTCAGAGGAAATGAGAAGAGAGCAGGACCAGGAGACCTGGGAAATCAGGCTTTTGTATGTTAGATTTACATGTTTAAGATATTGCGAACTATATAATTGTATACTAGCACATAAATACTGGGCTGTTTGTACCAGTTTGTAAACCCAGCAGTAGAAGAGGACAATACTTAGATAACAGATTTTAAAAATACATAAAAGGCTTATGTAACCTCTCAGTTGTGTATGTGAATACTAAAGAGAATTTGTGGTGGCAAATTTACACTTTGGACAATGGACCTAAAAAAAACCATGACTTTGGCTAGAGGAGTGTTTTTAAACATGTCTTTCTTCTGGCAACTATTATCGGTATTATCGGTATACTGTTTAGACTTTTACATGCTATTAAGGTACATATTGAACAGTCGCAACTGTTTATTGTTTTTACCAATTTTTTAAATGGTATGTGAAGAGTTTATGTTGTCCTTGTTTGTGGTTTCACAGCAGTGAAAAACCATCATGTGTGTTGTGAAGATTTAGGCCAAAATAATTTAGATTGACCTTGTTTGACACTTGTTAGATTAATCTTTTGCGTTTGGTCTCCAAGAATGACCGAAAATCCTTTGAGGGTTCCCTGTTGTTACTGAAGGGGCTCGAGAGGCTGCAGAAACATATACTATTAATCGCCATGAGACACCGTCCCTCCAGTAGTATGGAGTGACTGCCTCTGACTCCTTTCTCACTGTAGGTCTATTCACCATTTGTTGTAAACAGAGCACAGCAAAGATCAGGACCCAGTCAGACTACAGTCTCCTGCTGCAGTCCTTCTTGAAGGACGGAGGTGCAGGGTAATGTCAGCTAAATGGCTCTATGTGTTGTTGTGAATATCAACTTGTTCTTAGCGGAGAGGAGCGTTGCCATGGTGATTGTTACATTCTTTCTCTTGAAAAATCAAGACAATGTTCAGACTCGTTTGCCACTGATAGTATGGAGAGGATTTGAACTTCATACCACAATGTCAGAGGTGTGCTGAAATCAAATGACAACAATAACAATGGAAACCTGCCGGGTCCCTATTGACAGATCCTCGGGGACCCGGGTGCCTTAGGTGGTGTTCCACTTGTTTACTGTTATGCTGATGTGGTTTCTGAACACCCTTTCTGACTTTGTGTTTGCCTCTCTTTCTGTGTTTCTGTGTGCTCTTGTTCGATGCTCTGCAGTCTGGCTGAGGACGAGGTAAAGACAGAGTCTGATGTGGTAGAGGGGATGGATGCATCTGTACGATCCAAAGGTAAGTCTCTGAGGCCGAGTTGCTCACGTTAAAACATCTTAAGGTGTCTTAGTTGCAGAGAAGGCGAGGTTATTTACTCTTAGTTTCAAGAACAGTGTGTGCATTTTTTTGGTCTCTGAGGACTGCAAAGATAATCCATTATGCCAGGCTGCCTGCCTGTTCAGATTTTGTGTCAAGAAACAGCACAAAGTGTACTTAGTTAAAAAGAGCCCTTTAGATATTTGTTGCTATCAAGTGGTTATTTATTATGCATAAATGACATCTTCCAAAACTGCTTGTTAGATCATTGTGAAGGCTGTCAGTAGACGTTAATATTATCATGACGATAAAACTCTCAAAGATGAGTGCCGCGTATGAATATTGAATTTCTTAGCTGGAATATTACTTACTTCAATTTGCACCTCCTTGGTTTCTCAATAAGCTCTAAGAATATGGGAGGATTGGATCAATGTGTTATGATTTGTGATTGTTTTCATCCTCATGATTCATCCGTAGAATAGTTGTGTAAATTGCTGTTAAAAAACCCATATTTTTTAATCTTTTTTAGCTAATCTATTGTGTAAATCTTGAGTGCAATGAATAACACAAGCCCATCTCCTGCCATGTGATGACCTGATTGCCTCTCTGCATCCAGTCCCTGAGCCACCGGGGTCGGCAGAAAGACCAGTGGCACCACAGAAGAGAAAGGTGTCGAGTCCCACCCATTCCTCCAATGGGCACTCTCCCTCAGACACCTCCCCCAGCCCGCTCAAGAAAAAGAAGAAGCCTGGGGCTGTCAACTGTAACAGCAAAGACCAGGTAGGTAGATACCCATTTTAAAATGTGGCTTGTTCTCAAAAGCACATGAGTATTGTGAGTGAGGCAAATGCCAGTGTATTTGCTGTGACCGGAGGTCTGTCCTTTCTCACCAAAAAGTGGAGTTAAGAATAGCAGTGGTGCCAAAAGAAAGACCGAAATAAAATCACATGAGCTTGTATTTTATCTTCCACCCGGCCAACAATTCATCACATTCACAAGAAATTTTGCCACACTGATGGTTAAAAGTTTGTCATGAAAAAGCTAAGGGCTGGGTTATGCTCAAAGAGAAGCAGATTGAAGGTTTAAAGTTTTGAAAGTGGTTCTGGATGCTTTTATTCAAAGATGAAGTAAAAAGCCTGTTATCAAAGAGAGGATGGTCTCTTTATGACACTTAAATTTTTGGAAATTGTTGGACCCAGACACCTTCAGTCTTCTTCTCCAAGAGACTACCTAAAAAATGACAGTACAGGTACTGACTGTATGAACAAGGCTGAGCCAAACTGTCTGCCAGAGCATGTCAGTTTTGATTTTGACTACCAACTAAAATATGGACAAACTTGTATGAATGTTATTGTCTGTGACAGTGAATCAGTTTTGTTGGGATCAGTGTGTGTTTTGTATGATTAAAGCAGCGCCATGAATGCATGGTCAACCCAATTACTTATTATCTTTCTCAACATTTAGCATATTTGTTTTTATCAAAATTCTATTGTAATTTATGTCCATTTTTTTGCTGAATTTAAGTGTTATGCATTTTGGTGATTTATGACCCTGATGCACAAGTTTTATTTATCTGCCTGCCACATCAGTGTGTTGCCCAGTGATTCCCATTTACCCTTTAGTCCTGTGTTGAACATGCATGATATTTAAAAAATAACTATTAAAAGATAATCTCAGTGACATTTTGCCTGATTTTTATGATGAACATAGTTAATGGCTTTCTGATAAGTATAGGATATATGCTCTGATTCTCAAATGAGCTGCAATTGAAATTTACCACCACTCATGTTGGATTAATACCAAACACTGATTTGGTGTAAACTAGCCAAAGATAATTCCATCTTGAGCTGTGAAAGCAGATGCATTAGTTTCTGTTGATCCACTGATGAAGCACAGCAAAGTATCATTTGGGTATTTACCAAAGAACTATATCATGCATTGTGTTTACTCCCAGGTGAAAATGTTAAGCTCACACCCTAAAACCTGTTGGGTTAGTCATGTGTGATTCACAGTTGAAACTGTCACATGACTAGATGTTTAGGTAGTGTACTTATTTGCTTTAAAGAGTCTTGTGTTGGGTTTATTGCTTCACTCTGTGCTGCTTACCCTGCTTACCCCACCTTACTGTTGCCTTGTTTCAGTTGCACTGCACCTTTTTGTGTTCCTGCGTGTTTTTTGAAACCTGCCCCCCTGTTTCTCTTGCCTGCATTCCAGTCAGAGCTAAGACATGGTCCCTTTTACTATATGAAGCAGCCAGCACTCACCACAGACCCTGTTGATGTTGTACCGCAGGACGGCAGGAATGACTTCTACTGCTGGCTGTGCCACCGCGAGGGCCAGGTGCTCTGCTGTGAGCTCTGCCCCAGGGTGTACCACGCCAAGTGCCTCAAACTACCAGCCGAGCCCGAGGGCGACTGGTTCTGTCCAGAGTGTGAGGTATCTCGCTGAAGACGTGTGTGTGTGTGTTTGTGACTTGATGCACAGCCTTGTTTGCTTAGTTGACAAAAGAGATGTCAGACTATGTGCCATGAACAGCCAAAGAAAACGTATCAGTGTAAACCTACAGAGTCTTGGCCCTTAATGTCACATGGTGGGACACCTCTGCAAGCTAACAGCGCACACAACAAGTCTGAGAGATATTATAAAATAAAAGTTATAATCTACTTCTTAGATTTAAATAAATTTGCTAAACAATGTCTGCCATTGGCAAGATTTTAAATGTATGGTATATGTATAAGCTAATTTACAAGACAGCCTGTAATGTAATCTTTAAAAAAGCCTACTAGTTCATATATATTAGTATCAGTGTTGAGTCTGTTTGCTTGGTGTTGGCTATTTTTTATTGTCTTATCATAAATAAATGTCATTAATGATTAAACTTTTTGTTGCAGAAAATAACAGTTGCTGAATGCATTGAAACCCAGAGCAAGGCAATGACGATGCTGACAATAGACCAACTCTCCTACTTGCTTAAATTCGCACTCCAAAAGATTAAACAGCCTGGGGTAAGACTTGTGAAGATCCACTGTATGCTGGTTCAATAGTCGTCTTGTAATTTAAAGTAAATGTTTCGTATTCAAACACAAAGATCCAGGAAATGTAACAAGGAAATGAAACTTTCAACTTTTGGCTCATGCATCTTTTTCTTTCTTTTCATTTTTATCTGAACTGAGCAGACTGAGCCTTTTCAGAAGCCTGTGTCACTGGAACAGCATCCAGATTATGCAGAGTACATTTTCCACCCCATGGACCTGTGTACTTTAGAGAAGGTAACATTATTTGTTTTTCATTATTTTGCACATGAAAATGGTAAAAACAGAATGCACACAGGAATATGCAAAAAAAAAAATCTTACAAAATGTGACATTTGAAAAACAGAAATGTTTGAATGAGCAAGAGAGACATAAAAACATATAAAATCTTACTATGTGGCCCAAACATACAGACAGACCTGAACACAAGTGAGGCTGCAGAAAACATTGATGTGTATATATAAAATAGAATAACATACAACTTTATTGTCAGGCAAAGTAAAACATTGTCTCTAGCTCACTTAGCTCACTCAACATAGAAGAAACTCAAAAACATTTTAACATTTAAATCAAATAAACAAAGATGAGCAAATGTGAACCCAAGTGTAGAGTACACTACAGAATATAACAATATCATACAACAATAATACCAAAAATGAGGCATGAATTATTTAAACATATCTTACAATATGTGTAACATGATTATCTGGATGAATTGTTGCCACACTTAATCAATGATTATTTTCAGCAAAGTATCTTACCTTTGATTTAATTTTTTTTTTATTGTTTTTTGTAGAATATCAAAAAGAAAATGTATGGCTGCACTGAAGCTTTCCTTGCTGATATGAAATGGATCTTACACAACTGCATAATCTATAATGGAGGTAGGGAATTTTCATGTATATCAGTAATCCTGGTGATGATTTACAAAATAAAATATTAATTAACTGTGACTTTGAGTGACTTTTAAGTGACTTTATTCCAGGTAACCACAAATTAACAGCAACTGCGAAGGTCATCGTCAAGATTTGTGAACATGAGGTAAGAGTTTAACTTTAGAAAAAGCAAAGATTCTGTAGGGATGTCTCATTTTTATAGATCAATTACATCTTTGTCGTTTAACATGTCTTTTCAGATGAATGAGGTTGAAGTGTGTCCAGAGTGCTACCTATCTGCGTGCCAAAAAAGGGACAACTGGTTTTGTGAGCCATGTGTAAGTCTTAACACCATCACAAACAATTTATTTAAGCTGTGTTTATACATTTTGGTTTTGATTTTAGATCCCTGAAACATTGAATTTTTTTGCTTTTTCCCTAATAGAGTCAACCTCACCCACTGGTCTGGGCCAAACTAAAAGGCTTTCCCTTCTGGCCGGCAAAAGCACTTCGGGAAAAGGATGCGCAGGTAGACGCACGGTTCTTTGGGCAACATGACAGGTGAGATAAACTTTTTAAATTTGAGAGCAGATCCACGTATTAGAGTTTCTTTACCAAAAATAAGTCAACATTTTTCAGTTTTTTTCTAATTTTGTAAATATTTTGTTTGTGCTACTGCTGTGCTTTTATGTAGAGCCTGGGTCCCCATCAACAACTGCTACCTCATGTCCAAAGAGATCCCTTTCTCTGTGAAGAAAACAAAGAGCATTTTTAACAGCGCCATGCAAGAGATGGAAGTCTACGTGGAAAACATCCGCAAGAAATTTGGCGTCTTCAACTATGCACCCTTCCGCACTCCCTACACACCGAATAACCAGTTACAGATGCTACTGGATCCTTCTAACCCCAGTGCTGGGACAGTGAAAACAGAGAAACCAGATAAACTTCGATTCAACTTTGATATCACCGCGTCTCCTAAGATGGTCATCAGCAAGAGTTCCACACCCAGCAGCATGAGTCGGAGGGTTTCTATGACAGACATGCCTCGATCTCCCATGAGCACCAACTCATCGGTTCACACAGGGTCTGATGGGGAACAGGATTTGGAAAAGGCCAGCAGGAATCCTGCCTTCCACTACAGCACTGGAGAGGAGTCAATGGACTGTACTGGTAAATACATGAGGCTACAACAGATATTTTTACAACAACTATGTGACAATGTGTAAAGGACCACAGTCGTCTGGTCTGTGCTTATACCAGGATGCAGCTACGGTGCCCTTGCAAAATAATAAATGTTGTGGAATTTTAGGGAATGCTGACTGAAATTGTCGCAAAATGACAGGTTAATAATTACAGTCCTTATTCAGTGAGTGACACTAATCTGAATGTAGTTTTTTGCCTCAGCAGGAAGCATTTTTCAGCATTAATCTCTAGAAATCTACTGCTTATTACCTGTTCAGCAACAAATGACAGACACAAAAAGAGACTTGCAGTGAAAACATAGTGGAGCATTAAGCAGCTAAAAAGACACATATCCCTTTCAAGACACAACCAGAGCTCAAAGGGATAATATTGGACTGAAAGGTGCCCAGAAGATAAGATAATCCTTTATTAGTCCCACAATGAGGAAATTTGCATTGTTGCAGCAGCAAGTGGACAGTAAAGACAATGTAAAAGAGCAGCAATAAGAATAAAGGACAATAAATAATAAGTACAAAAAATAAGAACAAGAAATTGAACAATATTTACAAGGGTGACGGTATGAAGTGGTAATATTCAGTTGCACAGATGAAATTGGAGTAATATACATGGATATTGCACGTAAATGAACTTATTGGTACACGGGAAATACTACTACTACTAATAATATTATAGAGTATTGAAACATGACTTCATATGAATGATCAGTGCTGCTCCATAACTGCTGGATGTGTAAACATGCAACTGTTTGCAAGCAAGTTTTCCGTGTCAATTTCAAAGTTGATAGTATGTCAGTGCGTCTACTGACCACAAGTTGCATGTTCAAATTTTATATAACTTTAGGTATTGTAGCCATGAGTGTAGTGATGCCATTTTAAAATTAATTTTCCCTTTATATGTTTTTTCCAATATATTTGTAATTACAGCTTCACCTGTGTCAGGGAAGATGGGTCCTGCAGGCAGTGTGACAGGCAGCCCAAAGCCAATTAACCCTGGACTGGTCCCCAAGCAGGAGAGGACTGCAGGCACAGGTGGCATCCTCAATCTCAACCTGGGTCAGTACCAAGACCACATTCATTGTATACAGCAAAGATACCCTCATAAAGGCTAAAAATCATCATCATTATCATGTTGAATGTGTTATCATGTTGAATTGGTGTTGAAATCTTACATTTACCTGTTCCTTTTAGATCGAGTGAAGGCTGAGATGGATCTAAAGGAGCTGAGTGAGAGCGTGCAACAACAACAACAGCAGCAAAATCAACAACAACAGGGAGGGTCAGCTGCCCTCACGACCCCAAAGAGACCCATCAGGAGTCTGGACAAGACTATTGAGAGCTGCAAGGCACAGCTCGGTACATACAAAAACACACTATAAGTCTATTCTTGTGCTTTAATGTTATGCCAAACTTTCTAATAAGTTCAAAAGTATTTTAGTTTTTGTGTGATGACATTCATTTGTATGACGTTTAAAATTTTACAGTTTTAATTTAGTGAATTATGAATGTGATGATCTGAGATTTTTGTTTAGCAGTTCTGAAAAATTTAATATGTGTGACTTCTCCTGACTGAGGAATGGTGATGGGAAACAGTTTGATACAAAAGAAAACAAGTCTTTTATAATTTATTCTGCTCTGTCAGACAAAAGCAGTTTTAAGTCTTTTGAAAACAATTGATCAAAAATGTTTTGTTTTTCTGTACAGGCATAGATGAGATTTCTGAAGATGTGTACAAAGGTGTGGATCACAGTGACTCTGAAGACTCTGAGAAGTCTGACTCGAGTGACAGCGAGTATCTCAGTGACGAGGAACACAAGCCAAAGAGCTCCACCCTGGATGACAAAGACAAAGCAGAGAGAAAAAGGCCCAAAGCAAACACAGAAGGAGAGATTAAGGAGGGAGGCACAGGGACAGCAGATAAAGTCACCCCTGAACCTCTGCTCAAAGACAAGCAGGGTAGCAATGGCCCAGATAGGGACCTACAGGACAAGCCCAGAACGCCCCAGTCACAGCCCCTTACTGACAAGCCCAAAGCCCCAGAGGAGGGCAGAGCAGCTGCTGCCACATCAGCGGCTGAACAAGACTCTGATTCTGAAAGAGAGCTGGTGATTGACCTCGGGGATGAACATGGAGGCCGTGACGCAAAGAAAGCGAGAAGAGAACCTGGAGCTTCTGCAGCCAAAGCTCCAAAAGAGTCTAATGTTGCCAAGTTAGAAGGTAAGTTTCATTTAGTTTGACAAAATAAAAAACATGTTGTCCAACTCTTCTCCAGCACACATACATATAGAAATACAACTTTCTTTTCAGAAGTTGTACAAAGCAACTTTTCATTTTAACCCATCGATTATTGAATATCAAAATTTCAGTACAAGGCAATAAATTCTGTATCCTTTCAAAGAAATTTGATAAAACTTCTACTTAAATAATATAACAAACACAACTTTGGTTTCTTAACATTTAAAGATGATCGCTAGTTTTAATGTCTGCAGTTACTTTTCACATATTCATCCCTTACAGAGTTCTCTTGTTGTTTAGAATTGCACTTTTCATCATGGTGCACACTATTGCAAAAAAAAAAAAAAATCTGTACTGCAGAACTATATTGTTTATTTAGTTCCATGTATTAGTCATTCTTGCAATATTTCTAGCCTGTTAATCAGAATCCAACTCAATCTCCAAAAATCTAGTCAGAGATTGGTGTGTATTACGCTTGTGTGGCTAATTAAGCCTCAAATTACTAGCCCCAAACTAATAGAAAAAAGGATTTTAAAGGTCTAGTAAGCTCATGCAGTTTAACCATGAACCCCAAGATTTTTTCATTTTAAAACTTGGGATCTTTACTCCCAACTGCATTAACTCAAGTGACATCACCAGAGTGTGGCTTTCCCTTTTTGCTTAATTTCCAGTTGCACTCAAAAAATCCTTTTCCTTGAGGACAAATAATCCCTAGTGGACTCTGTGAACATGGCTTCAAGTCTAATTTTGATTCAGCTCTCTTGATTTTAAAGTTTCCAATTTAGAAACCCAGGATTCCTTACTCTTAAAAAAAAAAAAATAATAATTTTATTCCTGCTCAGGTAAAGTGCCTGCTGCAGCAGCCGCACCATCACGGGAAGCCGCCTCTAACCTGAAAGATTCTTCACAACCTGCCAGCACAGCAGCCCTCAACCTTGTTTCCACTGTAGCATCTGGTCAGGCCAGTGCCACCACAACCATCAGCGGTTCCACCAGTATCCCATCTCCTGCCTCCACCTCAATCTCCACAACATCACCCGCACCAGCAGCAGTCAAGAAACAGCGCCCCCTACTGCCAAAAGAGACAGCTCAGGCTGTGCAGCAGGCAGTAGTTTGGAATCAAACTAAATTTCAGACGTCCTCTCAGAAGTGGCAAATGCAGAAGGTGCAGAGGCAGCAGCAGCAGCAGCATGGAGAGCAGTCAGCGGTGCAGGCCCAGGCCCAGAGTCAGGGTCAGACACGCAGCCCACAGCAGCTGCAGTCACAACAGCAGAACTCCTCCTCATCAAGCACCCGCTATCAGACCAGACAAGCAGTCAAAGGTAAACAGCAACATAATTTCATCTAAATATTAAAGTTAATACAATAAATTATGTATCAAATTATGTACAATTCCCCTTTTTTTTCCGTTATCCCCTGCAGTGCAACAAAAAGATCTGCCTCAGAGTACTTCATCAACAGCTTCCCAGGTCACATCTGGGAGCTCCTCTTCTTTCATGTCAGGAGACTTGCAGATCCCCACAGTCTCAGCAGACGTGGCTGCAGACATAGCCAAGTACACAAACAAAGTAAGTTTGAATCCTTTGCTCTGCAATTTAATATGTGGACTAAGAAAAGGACTGTGCTAGTGAGGCTAATTTCATTTCATATAAATTGTATTACTGCTAAAGTAGTAAAACTGTTGACTAATATCAGGTTTTTTTGTCAAAATTCTGCAGATCATGGACACAATAAAAGGGACAATGACTGAAATCTACAATGACCTTTCAAAAAGCACATCAGGAAATACAATCGCTGAGGTAAATTGTGGCATAGAAAGTGATGCTCATTAATGTACAATTATAAAGCTTGGCAAGTTTTAATCTGTATGAATTTTGCCACAGATTCGACGGTTAAGAATAGAGATTGAGAAGCTCCAGTGGCTGCATCAACAAGAGTTGTCAGAGATGAAGCACAATCTTGGTAAGTTTTCGACTTCCAGGAATGTGTCTCGAGATATCCTGCGAGATGATTTATTATTTAACCAGTCCTTTCATAAATATGGTACAAATACAGATGTTTCTTTTCCACACATATTATTTAAAGTTAGTTGTATTTTGTCTCACTTAAATGCAGAACTGACAATGGCAGAGATGAGGCAGAGTCTGGAGCAGGAAAGAGAACGACTGGTGGCGGAGGTGAAAAAGCAAACAGAGTTGGAAAAACAGCAAGCAGTGGATGAGACTAAAAAGAAACAGTGGTGCGCCAACTGCAGGAAGGAGGCCATCTTCTACTGCTGCTGGAATACAAGTTACTGTGATTACCCTTGCCAGCAAGCCCACTGGCCAGAACACATGAAGTCCTGCACACAGTCAGGTAACATTAACACACTTATGACACATCTGTGTGTGTGCAATGCATAGATTAAATTGTGCATCGTGCTTTGATAAAGTCAGTAACATCTGTTGTTGATTTGTTTTGGGTGTTGAAATGCACAAAGCTGTCACATTGTGGTTTGGATTAATGTAGTTTACCATAAGTAATCAGATGGGAGGGCAGACAAAATTATAATTCCATCATTTATTGTTAAAAGGATTATAAGCCGGATCAATTGTGACCTAAGGATACTTGTTTCTTCTCAGAGCCATTTTAGGTTGTTATTTCTCAGTGTAAATGCCTCCTCTGTTCAATGTTTATGCTACTGTTTCCTGTTCCCTATGAGGCAACCAGTGTTTACTCCTTAAGTACTATAACCCCAAACTAAACTGTTCCTTGACATTTAGCACACATTCAAGCTCTTTAATTGCCATTTACACAACAGTTACTATAAAACAGTTGTTGAAAATGAAATTCTTGTGCTCTCGCTCTCTCAGCAATGCTTTTATAACATACATAAAATAAAATCACACACAGCAATAAAAAAGGGAACAAGCAAAAGCTTATAAAATGGCTTACTGTTGTAAATGATGTACACTACGGATGAAGTAAAAAAAGCATTTCTCCCCCAGAAATTTGGTTGGATATTACAAAGGGACAGTTTTACTTATCAGAAAGTGATCAGTTCTATAATAGGAAAGGCTGCCACATTTAGTAAAGAAGTGTACATTGCATATTCCCTGCCATTAGGAATAATGTCTCTGCCAATATTAACCAGGTTTATATTGGCTTAGAATTACTATTCTGGTGACTGGGTTTTACTTGTGTAATATACAAAATGACATAATTTGAACTTACGAACTCTCTAGAACAGCTGTTTCCCTTAATTAAGCTAAAACTTTTCAGCTCTTGTAAATTGATTCTTTTCAGACAGGTTTTACTTCAGTTGGTGGTGAAACAAGAAAAACTTAAATTTTTATCCAAATAAAAATACTTCAGAAGGTCCTTCTTAACACTTAAGATATTTACACTATTAGTTTCCATTTAACAACAAAGGTACAAATATAGCACACATAAGAAGTTATGCAGTATCTCGTGTTCTCATTTGATGTTTTACTTTTCCTTACAGCCACAGCTTCACAGCAGGAGCCAGAAGCAGAGCCCAACTCAGACCCTTCAGTAAAATCATCAGGCCACTCTCCTGCCCCACAGACCCTGCCTTCAGCTGCAGGATCCATATCAGACAAAAGCAACTCTCCTACATATATGGACAAGAGCAAGGACAGTGCTGGCGTTACTGTAACCTAACTGCTACACTACAGATACTCTCGCACATTTTGCAAGGCTGTGGAGCTTGTTGCATCCATCTTTAAGCCTGCAGGCCCCGCACCTGTGTGACAAATCACTTTGATTTTTCCATTCCATGTGTACATCCTCTTGGTGAACAGTTTTTGGTTTGTCTCTCATTTCTTACAGTTTCCAAAAGTCTGTGTTCAGGTGGATTCACCATGTGAAAGTAGTCTGTCTTAAGAAATAAGATGTGAGTCTGTATGTTCTCATACTGTAGTTTTATTAAAGCTCTGTTACCACTTTGTTTCAAGTCTGAACAAGATTGTATCAACCCACAGAATATTTGCTACATAAAAACTTTCAATGCTGCTCTCAAGTATGTCATGGCTGTTTGTATTGTGTTGATTGCTGTCCATATTATGAGACAAGAAAACAACAGTCAACAGTTGATTTACCATGGTGCCATCAGAGGTATTTTGAGTTATGCAAGTTTCATCTTTTATGTTTTAAATCATGTCTGCTTCTCATAGACTGAGGTATTTTGAGTAATACAAGTTTAAACATGTTTTCAACTATGTCCTTTTCATGTCAGCTGTGGCATTTTTGGCTCATACCAGTTTTGTATTGTAGTTCCACATTGTAAAGACCTACATTTAAAAAATATGTGATTTATCAAAAAGAACTAAAAAATTTAAACTGTACAGAGTTTTTGTAAGAAAGTACCTGAACAATATTTATAGTGTTATATGTTTTTATAGTATGTTTAATGAAATCACATTTCTATGTGTCTAAACAAATTTATTTGAAAATAAATTACTTCACATGAATGTCAGCTCTGAGCAAAGTCTCCGTCAAGCCGGTTATCCAAAGCTGATGTAAATCCTGATCAGACTGTGTCAAAGAACTAGGCATAAATAGAAACTGCATTTTGGCTGGATATTATTTCCTGTGAGCATGTCTGTTTTGAGCTTGTGTCTTGTTCGTGTTTACATACTGTACATACAATAAATGGAATCGTGAAGAAAAAATACAAATAAAAAAAAATGCTCGGATGAATTTGGTGCGGTGCCCCTTGATTTATCAATAGTGCCAGACCTCTTTTAATCGGAAATTAGCACAAATCAAACGATAACCGATAAACTGAAAATCTCGTCGCAGAAGAAACCACGGTACTTTACTTTCCCCCTCCGAGCACTTCTCGCGAGAATAATTATCAGCAAAGTAGAGAAAATGGAACCTTGTGCTAGTTAAGCTAGCTGAGCGAATCGTTTAGTAATTGGAAATTAAGCATTTGTAAGAAAGGTATGCCTTCAGCTTTCCTCACGGTCTTAATGTACACGAATGCGACATTTGATTCTTATACCGGTATCGTCAGAGACAGTTAGCTGCGAAGCGAATCGCATTTATTGTCATGTAGTGTAGCAGCTAGCTGGATTAGCCTCAGAGAACAATGTCGGTCGTCAGGAGACAGGACTCCTATATTCCCCTCGGATATTTCTTGAGTTTTTGAGGTGTTACATGCAAAATTCGTTTCGTTTCCGCACTTTTACACCTGACTGAAGTCTAGTAATGAAACTATGAAGGGCTTTTGTTTCGTCTCTCGTTAGGTAAGGAGTGTCAGTTAAATTTAGGTTACAGGGATAAAACGGACTTTCCACCCACGTTTACTTATTTGTCTCGTTTATGACTATTGGCAAAAAGAATGGCCTGTAACTGGTTGATATTGCAATATTAGCACCAGATGTAACGGCTTCGTTTAAATCAAACATTTAGGCCTTAACACAGCAGTCAAAAGGTGAGATAATGTCCAAACCGAATTTGTTCTTTTAAATATTTAGATACTAGCAAAAGTATAGAATTGAGCAATCTTAGATTAATATCATTGGCCTCAACATTGGCAACGACTAATTCTATCAAGTATTACCTAATAAATTTTAAGTGTTGTTAAAATGCACCAAGTTGTTATTTAAATTTGAAACCAGTTAGTTCACAATGGGTAAAATATGTAGGTTGTTTATATCAACTACCTCTCTAACAGTCACAAAGAAGTGGAACATTATATTCTGTTTCACATGTCAAATGTTAGTATTGATATTAGTTCAGTCAGTCTACTAATAAAACCTTTTCATCTTCATCTAAAAGAAGTGGATCAGTTAAGCTCCAGGTGGAATTGACTGAGTCTGGTTCATAAATTAAACTACACACTCAAGGTGTTTTCCCACCAAGTTGGTTCTGGTTCTTGAACTAGTTTGTTCATTTGACATGCCCTGCTTGGTTTCAGAAGAAAACCTGCTATTTTTTGGCTCCAGCAGCAAACCAACTTTCAAGTTCTTCACTAGTTTATCTTTGGTTAAAATGCTCCAAAAGGTAAAATTAGATGTGCAACCAGAACAAAACTGGTTCCATGCTCATGGAAAAGGCCTATCAGTTCCTCAGTAGCTGACGTGAATACAGTCTAATACAAAAGCTCTGTAATGAATCCTACTCTCGACAATTATGATGCTTTCAAATTTCCCCATTGTGGGACTAATAAAGGACTATCCTATCTTATCTTATCAGTCAGGGTTGTGGGGAACATCCACCAATTGCCTGAAGCAGTATCACTGATCAAAATAAAGTTTTAAATCAATTGCCATTTATAGTTGTCAGTTATTAATGACCTTATAAAAACACCTTTAAACTGTTGAAAGAATAAAAATACTTATTTTTCTCAGTTCAAAAAAGAGGTTTAAACTAAAAAGTTAGTTGTGAACTGTAAAAATAAATAAATAAACAGATTTAAAACATACATAAAACTGACACAAAATTTTGTAGTATTTTCTCAATCACAATCAGTCTGGTAAAGTGTTATGGTAAATCTTTGTACCTTTTTACTGACTTATAATTCAAATGAGATTCTTTTGTGTTTGTACTTAGGTGCAAAGAGAGAGAAGTGGAATGACAAGTCTGGAAATAGTTTGTGGTAGCCATCTGCTTGGTTGTAAAGGTACCTAAGTTTCTGCATATAGCCCTCATGCAACCAGTCTAGTAGTTAGCATTTGTTTAACCTTGGTTACTATGAAATTGTATCTTTTCAGTTTTGACAGCCTAGTTTCCAGTGGTTGTAAGGATGGACCCAGTGGAAAATAACAGCTTCACTGATGATAATAATTCAGGTAAAGCAAAACCTCTTTGTCTAAATGGGAAGACTGTTGCTATAAAATAATAAATTGTATTTTGACTCTGTTTTGTCATTCCTGTTTGTTCCTGTCTTTCTACAGAGGAACAGCAGAACCAGCCAGAAGGTGCTGAGTCGAGTGGTAGGCCATCCTTGTCAAAAGTTAAGAAGTCATGGGGCTTCAGACGAACCACCATTGCTAGAAGAGAATTCTTGGATGAAGTTGGAGAGCTAGCTCACAGTCCTCCACTTGTGCGCAGAGGCAGAGGTCGTCGAAGCACTCAGACACCCCAGGTCACTCAAGAACCCCCCCAGAGAGGTAATCAAACAACTAGGAGTGTCATAGAGGAGCTGGAGTGGTCTGCCCCGTCCTCACCTGTTTCAGAGGAGAGCAAGCCAGCCTCAGAAGCTTCTGCAGGAGGGATGCCCGACCCCAGCTTATGGCAAGATTTTGGGTCTGCCTTTCACACTGCCTTTTCACTGCTCGGTGGAAATGAGGGCTTGTCACTGGAAATGCCAGATGCACTTGCAGTCCCTGACGTTTCAGAGGGCACTGATGCCACTGAGGCCCCTCCTCCACAGGCCTCAGATGAACCTGAGGTGCTTGATAACATGGAATCTGTTGATGACATTGAGATTTTGCAACCTGTTGTTCCTGCTAATGTGGCAGTTGAGGAAAACGATGATGTAGTGTTAATCTCTAGCCAAGAAGAGGACAGTGATGAAATGACTCTGATTCAGATTAAGGAGCAGCTGGCCTCTAAGGGTCGGCAGGGAGACACAAGGGGTAGAGGGGGTAAAGGTGGAAGAGGAAAGGCCAGAGGAAGAGGGAGAGGCAGAGGGAGAGGGAGGGGAAAAGGTAGAGCAAGAGGCAGAGGGAGAGGCAGAGCAGTGGACCTTCAACCAGGCGTTGCAGATGATGAGGACAATGATGATGCGGTGGGGTTTGTTGATCTAGCTGAAGAGCAGCTGCAGCAGTTGCAAGAGGAGGAAAAAGTAAATCTACAACACAGTCCTGCTAAAATTGATATATCACCTGCTCACTCAATCAGTCTGAGTCCCCCTCAGCAATTAAATTCAGACTGCATGATCATAGACTCTGATGTAGACCAGATTGCTGATGTGGCTTCTGGCCAGTGTGATGATGCACCAGAGGAAGAGAAGAGAGATGACGTAAATGTAGGTGGGCATTCAGGCATATCGGACACTAAGAGTTATGACTCAGATGCTCTGTACTGCATCTGTCGACAGAGACACAATAACAGGTACTTGCTCATTTCTGGTAACAAGATCCCTTGGGCTTTGGTGGTTTAAACACCTCAAACATCTGTCAGTTTCACTTCCTCAAAACTGCTGTCCGTTCCCTTCTTCTAGGTTCATGATCTGCTGTGACAGTTGCCAGGAGTGGTTCCATGGCGACTGTGTTGGCATCACTAAGGCAAAGGGCCGTGAAATGGAGAGGCAAGGGCAAGAGTACATCTGCCCCCCTTGCACTACAAAGAAGCAGAGCCAACTTCAACCTGATCCTCAGCCAGAGCCCAAGCCCCTGCTTAGCTTCCCTGAATGCTTTTCACTTAGTCACTCCAGAGAAGAAGGGGCGGGACATGAGGAGCAGCAGGCCCTCAAGGTTAGAACTGCATTCAGAAAGCCAGTGATCTTCACAGGGTTTAATACCCTTGGTCACATTTAATTATAAGCACCTTTATATTTTGTTTGCAGCACCAGTAATTTTCGTGTTACAGTAAATTTGTGATACATCATCTCAGTATTACATTAGTATTATTTGTCACTGGCTGATTTGCATGAAGGAAGTCTGGTCTTAGAGTCTAAGATGAAAATCTGGTTTCAGGAGACTGTAGTGGTGGTGATGGAGGCTCCTGTGATGGGGCCAGAGCTTGCACCTGAAGCTGAGATGGAGGTGGACAGTTCTCTTCCTCTCTGCATTGGACCTGGGTGCTCCAAACAAGCTTTACCGGACTCTGTTTACTGTGGCACTGATTGCATCCTTCAGCATGCTGCGGTCACTATGAAGACTCTTTCTGTCCCTAAGGTGCCCAAGTCCAGAGGACGGACACAGAGAAAAGCTGCTAATGTCAGACCCAATGCAAAGGTACGTAATTTCAACGGCGTGACTAAGAAACAGTAGTAGAGATGGGTAATATATTTTGTTAAGGCTTTTTTACATTTTGAGTCTAATTTAATGGAACCACAGAGTAAAACTATTATATGCTGTGAAGTATTTTAGTTTCTGACAAATATTTTCATCACAGGGTCAGAGGGCAAGTAGGATGTCTCTGAGATTAGCAGAAAAGGCTGAAGAGGAAGGTGAAGAGAAGGAGGCAAAGGAAGATCATGGAGAGCAGAGGGAGGCTGCATCTCCCTTAGCCTGTGACCCCAGTCTCACAGACGTTCAGCCTGCTTCCCTACCATCATCTAAGTTTTACTCAGCGTGTATGTATCATTCGCTACTCATACATGAATCACAGCACTACGTAACACAGTCATACACAAGCAGGCACACACTTAATCACATTCATACACACACTCTTTCTCTGTTTCTGGGATGGCTGATAAGTGGCAAGGGTCAGCAATGGGTAAGTATGTTCGCTTTTTAAGTTTCAGTTGATTCTTAATGCCCAAAGTATCTTGAAACAATCTTGAGTGACACACTCCTTTATACCATTTTCAAAACTGGAAGCTGCACCACACAGTGTAGTTGGAAAGCTTTAAAATGTTTGGTATCAGTGTATTGAAACACTGTTCTCATGTGTGGTTTGCAACCTTTCAAAGGTCTTTTCCAAAGTAACAAGGTTCTTACTAAAGAATACACATATGCGCTGCAGAACATGATATTCAGTCACTGACTGATCATCATGAGTTGGAAGAAGCTTAAGTTGGCAAAAAAGGAAGGCTGAACATATCAACCCGTTCATCTATTATTCTTGAAACATATTTTCACTCTAAAATATACAGCTGGCCTCTGTGAGTATGAAGGAAACAAGCCTTAGGGTGTGATTCCCACCATAACCCACAGCACACACAATGTTTTCACGTGCTCAGCACAGCAGGAAGAATACACACACAACATTGCTTCTCATTTGAAATATTAATCAGTTTCGTTATTTTAGTTAAATCATGTTTTATAAAGATCATTTTAACCACCTAATAACCAAAAAAAGTTTTCACATCATGCATAAAATTGTTTTAACAACCTTGATAATCAAAAAAGTTTTCACATCATGGATCTGTAGACCTTTAAATATTATGTTTTAAAGTTATTTCTGTCAAACTGCTATGTAACAAATTAATAACTTAAGATTACAATTTGCTTTAGGAATTCTTGTGTATTCCAGCTGAATAATTAAGTGCACTGGGGCGGCTAAAAGGTTTCACTCTATGCTGAGAGAACGCTTATGCATAGATACAAAGAAAAGCTTTACACACAAGGATCTACACACAAGGATCTGCACACTGTATTTTATCACACACAACACACTGGAGGCCCGAAGGAGGTCTGTGCCCAAACACTTGAAATTGTCGAAATAGAGTGGACATATCTTGGTGAAGGTAAATGACGATCTCACAGGATCATTTCCAAAAAATATTTTTTTCAGGGCTAGTCAGGCAAAGTATTTACTTATATCATGCACTACTACTGAATACCACCGTTTTCCTTTTTTTTTAAGCCTGCTTTACAATGTTGAGCCACAATGTTAGCAAGGCACTTCACTAACTGTTTTTTTCAAATGTTTCATCTTTTCAAGTGATGACTGTGATGATCAAGCCGCAGCGGCACAGTCTTTTGTAGTCTTATGCCTCTTTCAGGCAATGTCTCATTTAAATTTTTTTTTGGATAATGGCATAAATCATTTAGTAAACAAATTAAACTTATTGCTGCACTCCATGAAATGCACTTAGTAACATATATACAGCATAACATTTTACAACTTTTCTTATGCCTGTGTCATGCTCAAACTTTCCATGAATCTCAGAGAAAACTTTTACATCAAGTCTCTTGATGCTGCAACTTATAATGCCTTATTCATCAACATTCAACATAAAAGACACAGTCTTAGACCAGTTATTGCACAGACATGTCAATATTAGCTCGAAAAGGATTCTCAATGAAAAGGGACTGGTCAGCTGGTACAGAGGAGGAGGTGTGACACCTTGCTGCCGCAGAGATGCAGTGGGGGCTGGAGGATTCATCATGGCAGATGCTAGAATGAGTTTCCACCTGGGCGTCACGGAACAGTGAGTCTGAGACTTGTCACCACTTTTTCATGAAGATGTCCTCAAAGTGTCAGCAGACCATCAACAGAAAAATGCTCCATTCCTCTGTGCCTCTGAGACTTCACCCTTGTGGAAATGAAAGCTTTCAGTTCACCACACATGCATAGGCATCTTTATAGAAGCGTCTATTGTTAAACCCTGCATAGGTCATATCAAGTTACATTTAGTTCTGTGAATAGATAGGCAATGATGTAAATTTGACCCTCTTCCCGTTTTGCTTTAACATTCCCGTATGCATCCACATCCTGTCTATACAAACACATCGGCAGTAAACAATCATTTCTGTGGTTTCCTTCAAGCACTGACCAAGAGTCAGCTTCCATACCCCTTCTGTCCCAACCTTTGCTGCTACTGTGGAATTTCAAATTTGAACAACAGCAGTTTCATATCACATTTACAGGTACACTGTCCAGTTAAAGTATATAACATAAAGGTTCATAAAGCAGACACAAGGTCTTCTTATTGTGTTATAGTCTGATTATCCTCAGACACAGTTGCTCAACACAGTTGCCAATGTGAATTTATTCTTAGGAGAAAAGAAAGGTATAATTGACAGTATACTGTATCTCAACACACATTTGTGCATTCCCAATGAGTCAATCACATCTTATTCTAAAAGCTAAAACACATGAAGCTACTTTGTTTACAAAACCTGCTGCAGATATTGTGAAAGGCCCTTGGAAATAAGTAAAAGTCACACTTTAGTGCAAGGTGATACAATCATTTCCCAAAAAAAGATGGGATGCTGTCTGAAACAAGCAAAACAGAACAGAGCCCATGTAGTAATATTCTTTGTATGATCAGGTGTTTCAAAAAGTGGTAAACCTTGCTCCATCCATGCTTGCGAACTGAACCTCTCAAGGATGCCACATTCTTCATGATTACATATTTAATTTTAACAGCTGTTGTCTGAGCCCTCCGCAACTTCCTTAGGGCCGTCTCAGACCAATCAGACATTGTGGCGATCACCTCAGATTTGTGCTATGTAGGAAGTATCCTGCTGTTGGTAATGCCTATTAAGCCTTTGTACTCCCTTACTCCCTTATGGCAGGGTTGTTCAGCTTTGCTCGGTCTGATCAGCTGATTGACTACTGCAGCATAACATCAGCTTGTTTTCCTCCAAAAGTTGATTCTGCTTCATCCTCAGCGTCAGCATTAGGCACTGCTGAAGCCTCACCATACTTGTCACATTAAAATAAATGTAAGAATTTGAGTTTTCACCTAAGCATCTGAATTGGTCTGAATGAGCCCCTTGTCTGTGGTTTCCCCGGTCAGTGGCATTAAATTTGGAATAAAAATTTTCAAAAATCCATGAAGATGAGTCAAAATAGGAAAGATGCTGTCTTTGCGCTATTTTCAATTAAGTATTTGTCAAAAAGGATTAGCAAGTTAGCACATTGAGATTTTTTTGCTTCACACAGCATCTCAATTTTTTGGGGATTAGGAACCCCTGTTGCCCCACAAAAAGAGTAAAAAAATGAACTGTGTTTTAAAGGCAGTATTATTCTGAAGGCGGTCCCTTGCTTGCATCTTAAACACTTCCATTCATTTTAAAACCACAAAAAGATTACATTGTGTTGCTTTAGACAGTTAACAATTTATCAATCCCATTTCCCTAAACAACAGTGAAAACTGTGGGGCACTTTGCTCTTGAAATATTCCTGCCACTCTTGTTTGTAGTGCTTAAGATATAAATACATAAAAATACTAAGATATTAGAAACTTATTAACTGTTGATATATACTGATGGCAAAAAGAACTAACACTACAATTAGATACAGAAAAATAAAGACAACAAAATCATTTTCAATGAAAATGAAAACTGAGGTTGCAGTAGCAGTCGGTTCTTCACTGTTTGAGGCTGCTTGGAGCTAGTGAGCCTCTGAATGTGAAGCTTTCAGGTGCTCCCACATTTTCTGGGGTTGGCTCTGACTGAGCTGCTTGCTCTCATCAGGTAGAGGTCACATCTTCCACAGTGCTCTTGCAGAGTGTCTCAAAGGTTCACAGTGGGGTTCAGGTCAGGAGATGTTGCAAGATGGCACTGCACCTACTAACCTGCAGGCCTAAGGGTTTTTAAGGCCTGGTGAACAAAGGAGTTACCCTGATGAATGGTGGTGTCACAGCACATGCTTTGCTACAGTTTCATATCTGCATTACATGAACTCATGGAACTCAATCAACTAAGTGTGGCCTTCATTAGGATTTAAATTACAGCCTCTCGAAGAAGACATGAGTGTATTTTGCTCCTGCTGGAACTCAGAAGTATCCCCATTGATCATCAGTGTGAATATAAGTTGCAAGTTTTGGTTCTGGTTGTAGCATAAGACAAATTGACAACTTTCTTTTGAAAACTGTCACTATTCTCCAGAAATGTTTCTTTTCCATCAGTATATATAGTATGAGTTGATAATTCCACAGCACCTCTAATAACAAAAATACTTCTTTCATATTTAACTTAATTTAAATGACTTTTGCACCCTGCCGAAACATAGCTTGAAATTGAACCTATTCCCACCTGGATTTTCAATCTGTCCTGAGCGATCTGATCTCAAGTGGACAGTGCTTATCGCGTGTGTTCCCACCTGGTATCAACATGCATCTCCAAATGCATCTCTGGTGACCACTTTTGCTCAGATCTCACTCCCCTGCTCTATATGCAAACAAACACAAACATTATTTCTGCTTGTAGAGACAAACTGTGTTGTTGTTTTTTACCTGTGGGAGGCAGCAATGCACTAAACTGCGTCTAGCTGACTGGAAAAACGAAGAAGAAGACTCTTCCTGTCTGCAGGATATCAAAAGCTGAAGTAGTGGACAAAACAAAACAACTTAGTAGACAAAGCTGTTTCAGTCTGTGTCTCATCTGTAGTCCATCCTCGTGAAACCATCGCTCTCGATGTCGTTTGCATGTTATCAGTTGTTACGGCTACTGCTTGTTGTCTCACACTTATATAATGTCGTTGTCGTGGGGGATAGTACTTGCGCTCACACAGACATCAGTTGAGTGGGCAGTCCCTCAGTGTGACCCAGACAGATTGCTGTTCCCACTGCTAAAAATGTGGCCACATACCACCTCCGAATGTGGTTTGAGTGATCCAATCTCAAATGCGTCCTCAATATGTCTTTGGTGCATTCCCACCTGTACTTAACGCTGTCCACTTGTGATTGGATCACTAAGGACGGATTGAAAAAACAGGTGGGAACAGGGTCATAGTCTTCATAAAAAAAAACTACAAAAAAAAAGCATAAGCTCAAAATACAAACATTTCCATTTTTGTAAAGGAAAAAGATATAAAGGTGATGAACAGTCATTGAAATGGATGGGGTATGATCATTACATTGGTTCCCAAAAAACATGGTGTTTGAATTTCCTATCAGTCTTTGCTCATACACTCCATAGACTAATGAGAAAAACATGAGCCTTCTAACACCCAACAGTCTGTACAGTGAATTTCCTTTGGTGATGACCGGTCTTGATGTCTGGTCTTTCTGTCATGAGTCTCCTGCAGGTCTGTGTATTTCTTTGACCACAGACAGACAGACAGACAGACAGACACATATACACATGGCATAAATGAAGACGCTCGTCCTTTAGTTGACTTAACACAGAATTGAGCATTATAGCACCTTCCTGCAGGGTTGTGTGGACTTGTGGGTATTTTTATTTGTACTTTAGAATGTGTGTGCTCTAAAACAATTAGATAATGCTGTTTTATTACTGATTTGATGCTTTTTTTCTGTAACACCATTCCCTCTTTTAATTTACTTTCTTCAGTCACTTACTTAAACACCACACCAGTTTCTATGAGCCAGGGAGGAGGGGCCAAGTTTAAATTTTGTGTTAGAGAACAGTAACTTGTTATGCCCTTAACATGAAACTTAAGCCATGGAGAAAGAAAACTTATGTTTGATCATAATGGTTTTAAGTCTGTGATCTCTTTAGCTTTATTTTTCTTTGATTTTGGAAGCTGCGCACACGACACAAAGTGGCATTAATGAGGCGTCACATGCATCATTCCCACTTGTTTGTTTGGACAATCTATATGGCAAGTTAGGCTGGCACTCAGGCCATCAGACCCTTACGGTTTCATTGTCACACATATTTCACGACATCCTTATAACAAGAATTTAAATCATCAGAAACTAAAGAGGGCTAACAACACAAAATGGAAAACAAATGCATAGAAAACAGGATTTGTTTCAAACTTGTTATAGTGATATGCTGAGCAACTCCTGGTGTTAGCAAACTTTTTTCTCCCTTATTTGTGTTTTTGGGCATTTTTGTAGCTTTTTGCAAAAAGTGGACAGATGAAAAAATGATGAAGAGGGCTGAAACAAAAGTCCCATTCTGGACCTGAACTGGAGATGTTTCTTTTCACATTCTGGCCTTTAACTCCTAATTTTCAGGGGTACTGCTGTTGCTTATCACCTGCAATTAGGTACACACTGTATGTACTAGATGAGAGAGCTGCTGACTGGGAGGCTCACACTACATTTTTCTTTTCTTCCAATAAGAAAGTCATTCAAAAACTTCCTCTGCTTCATTGTCTTCCTCCTGTACCTTGAGTTAAATTTTCATAGGTTGGTGAAAGATTGTATCCAGCCAAACTATCAGAGAAGGTCTGAGAGCAGCTCTCATTGAGTGCTGTTTATGTTAATCAGACCTTTCAAACCAATGTCAGAAAGTTTCACTCCACTCTGTCAAAGATATGCCCGAGCTGAGCACAGTGCTAGCTTTGTTCATACAACTGCCAAAGGATTAAATCAATCATGGGATACTTTTACAGTGTGGTGTGAAGTCCTGCCATGGTCGGCAGGGATTACACCTAGTTTTACATACATATTGGTACATTAAAATGGGATGTCTTAATACAGAAACCATAAATATTGCCCCTTAAGTTACATGTAAAGCCACTTTTCTTGTTAGTGGGACAAGATTTTAAATTTAATCTCTTCTAATATAACTGTAATCTTTTCCGACCGATTGCGGTATCACCACATGATCTGGTTAACTGGCATGTGATTTCTGTTTATTGGTTTCAGTGTTTGCTGTCAGTCTGAGATCATAGCAGTTTTTTTCACTCTAGTTCAGTTCACACGTGCTATGGTGTAATGCTTATTTGGAGAAGTCAACTTCGTGAAGTTCAAGGTTACTGCAATACATATCAGGATGAAGCGTGAATCCTGCTTTCATTTTTTTTGGACCTCCTTACCTTGCATTCTCAATCACAAAGTTTGAATTTCCTCAATATGTTTTTGAGTGGTAAAATACTTTGAATACCTAAACATTTAAATGTAAATCATGAGCACCCTCTACTGGCCAAATAAATAACATACAACCCCAGAGAAAACACCACTGACACCGGCCAGTAGTTTACACTTTCTCAGATTGTTTGTCTCCTTCCTTATATTGATGTGAGATAGTCCAGATTATAGAGCTTCACATATGGTGTACTGGTGTATGGTGTACTAATACTACACGTTTTCTCATTTTCAACGTGAATTTAACACAAATGATACCCACTATAGCAGTGTTGTGTTGTTGCATTTATCATGTTTACCGTAGTGTATGCTCACACAGTGAAAAGACCCACTCTGACTGGCATGAAGACATATAGCACATATTCCCTCTGAAAACCTCATCTGACTGTTTCCTTGAACGACAACCAAGTGTATAGCAACTATTCAGCCTAATGCATAATGGTACTGCTTTTTTGAAGAAGAAGAAAAAGTTCCACATTTTAAGAAATTTGCTCATCTATCCTCTTGGAGGGAGTTAGATGTATCTCACTTGGTCAAGAAATAGTTCTGTACACTATCAAGCTATTTATTTACTGTGTAGTTGTTAGAGTTTTCATACCTTTACATCTACAGCGTGGCAAGAGAGTGCATTAATTTATTTCCCACAATCTTGAACTGTTGCTTCAAGGAAAAACAAAGGTTGAGCTCAATGCACTGACAATTCAAAAGTTCTTGTTCAGAGTTAAATGCCCACGAGGATGATGTAACCTCAGATTCTCATCCTGAATACATGAGGTTGAAATCATGTGGTGAACTTATATTTGACCTAAAAATCCATTGACTCATGACTGTCCGTGACAAATGGTTTAAAAATGATGCATAAGAGCTTTGGTTTTCAACTTGGAACAAGGATATTGCCTTTTCTGACAACTGAAAATCTATCCGTAGGATACACTATGTAGATAATTTTTCAGTGTATTTTTTTTTTTGAAAGGTTATAATAATGGCTCCTTGGCTGGCAACTTCAGACTGTAGGTCATTTGTTCCACTACTTTGGTTCTGTCTCAAATATTTCCGGTTACTGGATACATTGTTACAAAAGTTTTATGTAGACTTTCTTGGTTCTCAGAGGATGAAACCTGATGACTGTGGTAATCTCCTGATGTTTCCTTTAGTGCAGCCACAAGGTTGACATTTTTGTTTTTTTAAGTAAAATTTCTTAATTTCTGAAAAGATGACATGACTGCAGTGACATTTAGCACACAATTCCTGTTCCCTTAAGGATGAATTTTACTGACTACAAAATCTGTTGTTGCACTTTCATATCAGGTTTTGTTTATTAAAGGAGGTTGAAGATCACATCCATGGAAGTCAAGTTTTATGTTGAGGCTATGTAATAATCAGGGTTGGAATGAAAGAAAATAGAAATCTTCTCAGATTCTTGTTAGCATATTTAAGAATTATCTTGCATTCAGTGACCCCTCAAATTTGATCTGAAATGAAAAAATTACTTTGCACTTTGCTGCTGAACTGGACAAAAACAGTCTGCTACACTATGCTACACCAGCACAAGTTTAAGGATTAAAACCACTTGGAATTTAAAAGCTAATCTTCAGCACCTTTTCGAATTAAAAATGAATGAAGTTTTTTTTTAGATACTTAAGTAATTTGCCGTGGTGTCATGGTACATAGAGGTGAAAAAAAAAACAATATAAGAAAGGTAAAGTAATACTGTAAAACTCTAGAATTATAAATAAAAAATGGAAAATTCCAAAATGAAGAGCTGCACAGAGTTTTAAGTGAAGAGGATGGTTTGCACAGAATGAAACTGAGAATATAAAAAATTTACAGTTTTAAGAAAAAACTGTGTACAATTAAGTACTATATTATGGAAGAATATTAGGGTCATGGACAAAAAAAATAGGAGAAGAAAGTTTTTTTAAAAAATTTAGAATTTGAGAAAAAAAAAATTAAAAATTTTTAGAAAAAAGTAGAAATTTTGAGATTAAAGTAATGAAGAGGAGGACTTATTTTGATAGTGCACCTTGACATAAAAGTTTAAAATCCTGAGAATAGAGTCCAAATGAGGAAAAAAAAATTTTCATTGATTTTGAGAAAAAAAATTGACATTATCAAGAATAAAGTTGAAATTGAAATGGGAATTGTGTTAATTAAAGTATGAATTGAATTTTAAAACATGTCAACCAGATTTTAGTTGTTTAACTGCAGAGGTTATTCTGATTGACTCAAGAAACCTATTATGTTCACAATATCTGCTAATTTTACCAAAACCAAAGACAAAATTTGGGAAAATTAATTACAATTAAATATCAGATATATGTAAATATTATTAAATATGCATTATACGAGTGGTACATTTAGGCAACTCGTAAATAGTTTTTTTTAACTGTGTTTTTATATGACTGCAGCATATCCAAACCATAGGAGACAGAAGCATTAAATGTAAAACAGACTGAATTTCCAGTTTGCTTTCTTGAAGGAATGTGAACAGTGATTTAGAGGTCCAAAATCAGGCCAAGTACCAACAGTCATCTCAAATAATATTTCTATTAGTAAATGTTTGAAAACAAGGTCAAGTTGTGAGATGTTTACTGTCATTACACTTATTTTTTGTCACTAGCAAAAAGACTGGAAGCTGTTATCTCAAGGCTCTCAGGTCATAGTGACATTTTGTGTGTTATTTTAGTTTTTGAGAATTTCCCTCTGGAGTAAATACCAAGAAAGAACAAGTGTGACTAGATTTATCAAACGTTTCATCCCCAAGACTTAAACATGTAAAGCTCAGACTGACATCAGGATTTAAAGAGCATAGTAGTTTAATGTGCAGAGGGAAAACCAGCTGTGGATAAGGCCATGAAAAACAGAACAGTGCTACCTAGAAAATGACATGGTGTGGGCATGATCTTTTAGGTTTATCAAGATCTCATTACTAATTAATAATTAAAACCAATTAAAACCACCAATTAAAGCGATGGTAGAAGTACTAAAAGCTAAGTAATACCACAAGAAATTCCCTGGTAAAAGTAATATTCATGCAAAAATTTACTCAAGTCAAAATAAAATTATTTGATTTAAAATATACTCAAAGTGCCAAAAGTAAAAGGACTCAGTAGGTCAATTTCTAAATAATAAATAATAATAACAAAGTACTTAAAAGAAAATCCTCCATATTATTCCTTACATTACTTCTCCTGCCAGATGGCTCAGAGCAAATATTACAAAATTAATAATTGGTTGATTATATTCTTTATTATTTATCTGACACTGAACAGTAACTTCATATGTTAAATTTATTGAAGTAAAAACTATAATATTTGAATAGATGTACTAATTAATCTAAAATTAAAAAAGTTTGTCCCAGAAAATTACAAGTACCCCAAAATTGTTCTTCAGCACAGTACTTAAATAGATGTGCAAACTTAAATCCCATCACTGAATTTGGGTGTTGTTGCTATTTTCTCAACTTTATTGTAATTACCTTAGGTTGACCCAATTTAACACTCATTCTTGTCTACCACCAACTGCCACACCAAATTCCACTCTTAGATTTAGTCAATGCCAATTTGGACTTGCCAAAGAAAATTCATTAGTTAATTTTTAAAATCAACACTCTCCACTCTCCACATCATCTTAAGTTCAATCTGATTTATACCACTTATTTTTTTTTTAAAAGAAAATAATCTGATGACATCACTTTATACATCACTTTTGAAGCTGGTTTACCCATTCTCATATATATATATATATACACACCACATTACAGATTAATGGAAAGCATAATGTATCTTGCTGCAGAATAAATATGATATTAACTATTATTATGAACTAAAGACTGTTACTACTAACACTATTTTAAGGCCTAATTGTGGCTCATTCTCACTGGATTTTTTCATCTCATGAACCAGTCAAGCAGCAGTAATGTGTATAACTAATATAGGTTAACAGGGGTGGATCAGTTGGAATTGTTTATCAGTATTAATTGAGGTTTACATCAGAGAACATTTTTGGCCATTAGACCTGTCACTTTGTAAAGCTTAATCATTAATAACAGGCCTGTGGAAAGATAAGAGATAGGAGATCGGGCAGAATCTCCTGTGGTGTATATCCTGATGGTTGTTGAGTAAAACAAGCTTGAGGTTGATGGAAACTCTCAGTTGAATCTCCTAGAACATCTTGGAGGTAATGAAGGTATTTAGGAGTGGTGGGTTGCACAGTAGTGGGTCTGAAAGACAGAATGACTTACTTTCTATTGTCTTTAAAGAACATCGCTTACGGACCAATTAGCTTCATGAAAGATTATTTGGTCGACACTATAACGTTGGAATTTTGAAAGTATTGACACAAGTTTAGAGTTAGGGGAAATAGCAGAAACTCATCTACAAAGGACTGAGGGCAAATGCTATGTGTGGACCAGTCGCTGAGATTTCATCTCAGATATCCAAAATAATAATTAAAAAAGCATCTCAACCTCCATGACAGGACTGCACGGCTATTAAAGATTTTGTTTGGCTTGTTGCATTAAATATTAATTAAACAGGGATTATTTTGTTGGTATGTTTTTGTATAATAGTTTTATGGATGTGTATTCTAAGCTTTTTAAAGAGATGTGCTGAGATATTCCCTGAATGGCCAATTATGGGGTCTAAAAAGGAGCATCATATACTTAGATTTCTTTCTCTCATACACATACACACATATACTTACACATTCATACACAAATAAAGATTCTACCTTTTCAACCTCATAGATGCAAAAAAAGACTCATGCATATTTCTTCCTGCCTCATTTCCATCATTCACCATTTCATTGGTTCATTTTTTGTTATTTTTTTTTGTTTGTTGGTCTACCTCCCTCTCAGTATCAAAAAAAAAAGAGAGAGACGATGACACAGTAAACCAGGATCACTCATTTTCTTCCTGTTTTCAAAACTATTAATAATGTAATGAATGGAATAAATGTAGTAATGTATAGTCACAATTTTATATAATTTAAGATAGATTATTATTGCTCTTGCAGTTTTATAAAAGCAGGATTTCACATTTGACTTCTGGTCGGTTGAGGTGAAGCTTATTTTTATTTTGTGTTGGACTGTTGCTGAAGGTTATCACCCTGGATAAATCCACAATTATTTGCTTAATCAAATTTTGGTTTTGTAAAAATGTAGATATTAGTGAGAAATAGCCATAATTAAATTATCAAAATTGAGAAAAGGAGAAGCAGCAAATCCACATAGGCAAAAACAGCAACCATGAGACAGTTTGGATGGATAATACTACCAATTCATGCCAAGCAATTCATATAACCACACTTCTTAAGGTAGTCTGGTATTTCAGTCTAATTAAGATTTGTGTGTCATTCCATGTAAGTCAAAACAGACATCTAGTTGCCAGGTCGGATCTAAGGCTAATTCTGATTATCCCCCTGAAACGTTATTTTTTTTTCTCACAAGAAACCAGAAAATTTAAGTTGCAGAAACTTGACCAATTCAAACTATTTGTTATTATCATGTGTATATGGTAAAATACACATTTCTCCACTTTTACTGGATGATCAGTGTAACTGGTCAGAAGGAATAAAACACATTCTTAAAATGCAGAAAACAGTAAATTATTAATTAATAATATGATAATTAATATGATCTTTATTCTTAGTGGGACTTTTTTTTCAGATAACCAATATATTTACACATAGATATGTAATGGAGAAATTTAGAGAAAGTTTCAGTTAAACTGCAGACCGTATTTTGTACCAATTGTATTCGCCTTCATAATTGTAAGTAACTGCTGCTTCACAAAAATATCTCTCACATTCACTGTTTGTTTCTATACCTTTAAAAAAGTTGCATCGTGCAATTGTAAGATTGGAGTACAAATAATCCATTTACAGCAAGTGAGAAAAAGCACCGATAATCTTATTTTGTTATAAAAACAAGTTGTGTCATGATATTCATACCTTGAAATGGTTCAAACTCTTTCTTAAAATGACATGTTGTGTTTGACATTTATTCATTCATTCATTCATTCATTTAGTTATTTATTTTGATAGGGACAGATACAATATATATAGACAAACTCTTACAGCAGTTCCTCATTTGCAACACCTAGAGGGGCGTTTGTGAAAATAAGAAATTATAATTTTATAAGCATTTATAACTTTGGAAACATTTAGAGAACCTTTAATCTAGTTGTTCAGCTTTATTTAAGTTTTACACAAGCATAGCATTAGTATGAATTGAAATCACCAAATTTGTTCAATGTGTGAACAAACTAAAATTATTGAGCATGACCATATTTATCCTTTTCTATATATCATACAGATAATCTTTTAATTTTTCATTTACGACTGTGAAGGCGCACCAGTCATAATATGACAAAATTTGGGTTTTAATATTACATATAAACAGGGCATGAGTTTAATTTTTGTAGTTAGTTAATATAAAATTAACAAGAAAAAAGTTCCTGCACGTCTAGATGGGATAAGCAGATATTCATATTTATTGATGGATAGGAGACCATTAAGCAACTTTGACCAATTGTTTTTTTATTTATCACTGATTTGCAGTGCATTTGCAGTTGCATTCTGGTGTTTGTCACTGTTGTTACTGTTGATTTG
Source organism: Acanthurus leucopareius (assembly GCA_029814765.1). Lineage (NCBI taxonomy): Eukaryota > Metazoa > Chordata > Actinopteri > Acanthuriformes > Acanthuridae > Acanthurus > Acanthurus leucopareius. Next base: position 19,567,715 of record JAQMCX010000002.1, on the reverse strand, counting down.
GTATATTTCTCACATTCATAAAATACCCTGCTATTTTCCCCCAACAGCTGTTACAAGCAATAAACAGGTAGAGGCTGATGTAGAGGATGTAACTCCTTCAAAACAGTCTACTGAGGACGACTCGACAGATGATGCTCCTTCTTCCCTGCCTGCCACTGAGGCAGTTCCACCACAGAGCAAATCTCAAGACAAAACAAGGGAGCCAATCAGCAGTGGTGTGTCCAAGGAGCAGTCTGTGGAATCCAATACCTTAACAGCATCTAACCCAACAAAATCTAGTCTGTCTCCAGGCACACAGTCCCCATCCTCCTCAGTTCCTAGACATCATGAAACAGGGGCCCTTATGGTCACCAAGACCACATACATTATACCAAAAAAGAAGTCTGAACCCCAGCCTCTGTCCAACCATGTGTCAGCCTCAACATCATGCCAGAAGCCGTCTTCAACCCCAACACTGCTGAATGAAACCAGAAATCTGCCAGTGCCACCTGCACCCAGTGCTCCCTCCTCCAGACCCCCTCAACCCAATAACCAGGTCAGACAGAGCATACAGCGCTCTCTCACCAGCATCATATTCAAAAGGTAAGAGCTGTCTTACAAACTTCAATAAAAACTCAAATTTGGTATTTTATGATAATGCAAAGTATCGTCATGTACTCTTGGTGGATCTTACTTTGAAAATGAGCCCTCTGGGAAGTTTAGGTGATTGCTAGAGCCAAAATACTGAATGCCAATACACAAAAGCTATTTGATATAACATAGATGTGACTTACCAAGCACGCAATATCATATAATCTACAGAAACTTGATGAGGTACATTTACTATAAATACAATGCCATATATTACTCTGATATTACTGTGCAGATCATGTAGTGGTCAGCTGTGTAAATGTCAGGAGCACTTCCATAAAACTATGAACATTTTGGATATTGTATGATCCACATATTACTAAGTCACAAATCTCTCACTATGCTCATAGGTGTCCTGCATAAAAACAAGACAATTTACTCACATTTTTACTCTTTAAAAAATATCTGTGGCTTTTTCAGTCTTTCAAGCATTTAATTGTTAAAAATGTCTTTCAAATATTTACAGCAGTGATGCGCAACAAACCTGTTGACTAACTGCCTTTTCATTTCTTAAGGGTGTGTGATTGTGAGGATCTGGAGATGTCTGAGAGCGAAGTTGCCAAGCTTGTCGCAAGCATTGAGATGGAAATGTTTGAAATATTTCGCAACACAGACAGCAAATACATGAACAAGTACAGAACTATAATGTTCAATCTGAAAGACCCAAGAAACAAGGTTTGTCTAAGGATGTTAAAATACCTTTCTGTTTTTTCCCCCTTTTTTATTTTAACAAATGCACACCATTCTCAATATTGAATAATTTGTATAGTAAGTTTCTAGGAGTAAGACATAGTTGTACATGTTTTTAGCAAACTGACAGTCTGGTTACGGGTTGTCTCTAGGGCTTGTTGTCTCGGGTTGTACATGGAGAGATCAGTCCCTTCAGACTGGCCAGGATGAGTCAGAAGGACATGCAGGCAACTAAAGCATCAGAGCCAAGTGCAAAAGAAACAACAGAGGTATAAAATATATAGATATTAAACACAACAAACAAAACAAAACAAAATCAGATATTATTAGGCCGCAGAATAAAGCAGTGTGTATCAGAAGTTTCTGTTTCTTGTTTTCTAGGTGAAGAATGCTTCTGACAAAGCAACCAGTTTGCCGCATAAGCCTGAAGCAGTGAAGATTGAGTTGCCCAGTTTCAATCCTGCTAGACTCGATAGAAGCTCGGTGTGTATTTGCCCCATTTGCATGTAATTGGTAAAAATTTAAAACTTTCATATGACCATAAAATTGTCATGCTCTATGTAAACATTTTATTATGAAAGGCCATGGGTGTTGAGATGTATTTCTGAAACCAGTCTTATTGTTTGTGTGTTTGTGTTACTATATGTTGCTTCCAAGGAACAGAAGAAAAGTCTTTCTGTTCCTGCTCCTGTTCTTGTTCCTGCTCCTACTCCTGCTCCCACTCCTACTTCTTCTCCTGCTCCTAAGACCAGAACTGTCCAGCCAAGCCAGATCAATGCCATACCAGATGTTCTTACCTGTATGCTTAAGGATACCACATCAGAACATAAAGCTCATCTCTTTGACCTGAAATGCAAGATATGCACAGGTGAATCACAAAGATGTTTTACCATGTCATTGGGGGTTATTAGTCAGCATTATTATTCAGGGACAACCCATTGTTATTTCAAGGTTTTCAAAGTAGATTCTTATTCCTTCCCAAAGGTCAAATACTGGCTGGTGATGCACAGGAACCCACAAAGAAAAAACCAAAGGTTTCTGAAACAAGGGAAAAATATGAATCCTCACGGAGAAGGTCTGCAGGAGATGACTCCCCTTTGCGGGCACCACCCGAGTCACCTGACATGGATTCTCCAACATCAATTTTAATGGATACTTCATCCTGCCTTACTATTGACTCTCCAGTATTGACTATAGTAGAATCCCCTGCTTCCCCCATAATGGATTCTCCAGCCTCCCCTACTTTAGAGTCTCCAGCTTCCCCTGTCATGGATTCCCCTGCCTCCCCAACTTCAGACACTCATAAAGCCACTACAACAAAGAGAGCATATGCACCAGTTGTGATTCCAGCAGTCTCAACAGTAACCATCACAAGGCGTGACCCCCGCACTGCAGCAAGCAGGTTTTCTGCCTTGTCTAGTGGCTCCTCTGGTCCTAGCAACACAACCCATAACCAATCTGTGCCCTATGCCCCTCTCAAGGAAAATGCATCAGCCCCGCCCTCAGCACCAGCCCCTTCACTGCCACCAACAAAAACGTTACCTAAATCTATCTTAATGAAGCCATCTCCCTCTGCAGATTCTAGACTCTACAGCTCCTCCTCAAGGTATTTACAGAAATGTGCAAGTATAAGGTACATAGAATACAATCATTCTTTTTTGCATGGTTTTAGGTTGATTGCACTTTAGCAAATCAGTATGATGTGGATATGATTGTCCATATGTTGTTGTGGTTTGTGTCTTAGGACTGTGATATCTGAATCCCTTGCTGATGGTGAGACTGTTCAGTTCCTGGCTAAGCAAGACATCCTGTGGAAAGGCTTCCTAAACATGCTCACTGTTGCTAAGTTTGTCAGCAAAGGATATCTGGTTTCAGGATCTGCTGAAAATCTTAAGGCGGTAAAGAATTGCACATCAGTGACATTTTAAAATGATCAGGGCTATATGAAAAGATACGGTGTTGTCATAGTTGAAGTGTCAAAGACATTAATAATTGTGTGTGTGTATGTTTTATGTAGGATCTACCTGATACCATACAGATTGGAGGGCGAATCATGCCTCAAACAGTTTGGGAGTATGTTGCAAAACTGAAAACATCTGTTACAAAGGCAAGCTGTAGATAAAGTATTTATTACTGTGCCTTGCACAATAATATTAGAACAATCAGTATTTTAAATAATCTTTTGTCCTTTTTTTGCTTTATAGGAGTTATGTGTAATCCGGTTTCACCCTGCAACAGAGGAGGAAGAGGTGGCTTATGTCTCCCTGTTCTCCTATTTCAGCAGCAGAGGTCGTTTTGGCGTGGTTGCCAATAGCAGCCGTTCCATTAAGGATTTATACCTTGTCCCACTCAGTGCAAAGGAATCCATCCCATCCATACTACAACCTTTCGAAGGAACAGGTGTGTCTATTTGATTTTAGGCGAGGACCTTTTTTAACACCTCCAAGGTTCAACAATAACCACTTGTATTCAGGCTTCAGTAAATCTCTCTATTAATCATCTAATAAGTAAAAAAAAAAGAAAAGAAAAATTATTATATTTGTTTTTTTTTTAATTGACAAGTCATATATTGCCCAATTGTACTCAGTTTTTGCCTTCAGAAACTTGTCTCAAACAGTTAAGAAAAGCACTGACAGGGTTTTTTATTTGTAGAAAACATTTTAAGTTTTTTAAGTTTAAAAGTTTTAAAATTAAATTGTTGTTTTGAATTTATTTTTGTGGTGTCCAAAAGCATGTAGAATGTTTGGTATTGCACTTACTGTTGTTTCTATAGTATCTATAATTACTGATAAATCAAAAAGTGATCATAACACTATTGTGCCAAAACCTATATATTTTGTAAATTTGAATAGTTATATAACCTTTGTGACAAAAAACCTTTGTGTCACACAAGCATACGTGCCATTTTTAATTTTTATTTTTTAAAGTCTTCTTATTGATCCGCAGGGCTTGAAAAAAAACGTCCCAATCTTCTCCTGGGTCTGGCAATCGTTCAGAAGGCAAAACGTCCAGGAAGCTTTCCTCAGGAAATTGAAGAGAAGAGACCCAAAGTTCACATGTCCAAAGACCCTATGTGGATCCCAAAACCTCCAGTTCTGTATGGTTCTGATAAATTGGAGATATTCCAACCCTACGATCCAGAGACTCCTGCCAACACCACCCCTCCTGGTTCACCATCATGTCCTGGGTCACCATCAGAGTCCTCCTCATCTGCTTCAGTTACTATACCATCTCTTATTACTTCAGTTAGAGCAAACCCTCCCGTTTCTTCCTCAGCAGATGTTGCTGCTACTCAGTCTGTCCCTAATAGCATCTCTGAAAAGAATCCCTCAACAGCATCCAGTGATAAGACACCACTTCAGACTATCTTAAAGAGTTTGTTTGGCAGTAAACAAACTGATGCCACAGACTCCACTGATGGAAATTCTACGACAAAAACAGATAGTGACAAGAAACTTACAGTGTTTTCTCAGGTTTCTGGATCAATTGTAGACCCAATTGTCCAACAGTATGGACAGAAATCCAAAGTCAAAGAAATAGAGGAGGAAAATGACTTTGACAGACCATATGATCCAGAAGAGGAGTATGATCCAGCAATGGGATATGGAATTGTTGCTCCACAGAGCATAGAAAAAAATAAGGCAGATGGCACTGCAGTATCAGGCTTTGTAGATGATGATGTGGCCTATGATCCAGAGGATGAGACTATTTTTGCAGATATTCAAAATGATGTTGCAGCAAAGCCCCCTGTTCCAACTAAAATGGCAGACTTTCTTTCATGCCCGATGCCAGATTCTACTCAGTCTGTAACCTCAGCTCCCACTGCCACTCCAGTGCTAACTTCTCCAGTGGGAGGAACACAGAACCTTCCTACAGGAACTGTGGTTGTTTCAGCTGCAACACTAACTGAACAACAGCGGATGCTTGAGGAGCTCAATAAGCAGATTGAGGAGCAAAAACGGCAGTTGAAGGAGCAGGAAGAGGCACTACGTCAACAGAGAGAGGCTGTGGGTATGTTTATGGCTCACTTTTCTGTTTCTGATTCCCTTATGTCTCCTCCAACAAAATCCTTGCCTCTCAGTCAGTTGTCACAGCGGAGTGATGTAATACAAACTGAAACTCAGCCTTCAGAATCAAAGGATGGGACCGGCAACCTTACAGAGGGTGTGGAGAGTTCGTACGTGGATTCACAATCGGTTAGGCTAGAGGACACAAAAGCCATTCCCGAATTTAAAAATGATACAGATACCGTTACAGAGCAAGAGGAAACACCAGATAATATAATGGATAATGAAGATTCCTCTGCTGGAGAAATTGAAGACTCTGATGTAGCCTATGATCCTGAGGACGAATCCCTTTTTAATGAAATTCAAGAGGAAGTATTTCAAGGAGGCAGTAATAAAACAAGGGATTCATCTTTGTCTAGAACAGGGCATAGTGCCTGCCGGAAGAGCACTCTGAGTTCATACCATGGCAGAAAGCGAAGGCCATCACCAAAGAGACGTAGTCATCGTGAAAGGGATCGCCACAGAAGTCCTTCAAGGAAGTCACAGCGGCGTTCTCCTTCACATTCACAGAGACGTAGAGAAAAGGATAGACAAAAGAGAAGTGAAAGGGACAGGTCCAGGCATAGGACCAGAGACCAGTCTGAACGGCAGAATCGCCATCGTAGAGAGCATACTGCGCGCCGACACTCTCATGGTCATAGAAGATCCTCCTCATCTCCCAGAAAAAAACACTCTCTGTCCCTTTCACCGAAAGAGCTTAGAGGACCTTCCCCTCAACTCATTGAAAAATCATCAACACCTGTTACCATTAAAAGTGACCCTGATGGAGATCAGTTAAAATGTAACCGTGCTAAGGGCCCTAATAAAGACTTTTCTCCCTTTTCACATGAAATTGTCCAAAATGTGAAGCCTGAGAATGTGAAGCCAGAGATTTCAGAAACACCAACGTCTCTGGAACTTCAAAAAAATGCAGTCAGTGACCAAGATGACACAGCTAGAGATACTTCCACACAGGTGGATAAACATTCTCAACAGGAAAATCTGCTCAGTGACAAAATCGAAAGTACAATTCCTTTAAGAGAAATTGATCCCCCTATTCGTGATTCTCCCCAAAGCCCTGATCCAGAGCCACAGTTTGTAAAACCCAGCAACACAGAAAAGAGTGGCTATGTTAAAATTGAGGAAATGAGAGATTTTGAAACATTCACAAGTTTCACAAAGCCACTTGTAAAAGTTGAGAATAATTGCCTGTCTATTGGTGGTGACACAACAATGTCCAATAAACAGGGGCCTACTGTTAGAGGTCCAGAATCGAATGTTAAAAATTTTGATTTTAGAGCCTTAGATTTGCAGTGTTCAGGTGTCAGAGATCAAGGTATAATAGAGGCAGAGAAACAGATTAAAAGGGAAATTACAAGCTTGAAGCATCCAGGAATATTCGATCAGTGGGGAGGACATTTAAATCCAGCTGCAAGCTCAGGTTTGCGGGCCTCAGGACCTGAAGTAGACTCTGTGAGAAGGCATCCAGTACCTTGTTTGAGTGGTACTAGCAATCTGGGACAAGACATAAAAAAACAAGGACATGAAGGACCGCTGTTATATCCAAGAGAAACAGATATTAGATTCACAGGGCCTGATATGAGAGGTTTAGATATGCAAAGAATAAAGCCTAGCAATTGGGTTCCTGGGCCAGATGTACAAGACCCACCTATAAGCAGTCAAGGGGAATGCCCACTGATGCAACATTCAGGAATAAATATGAGCAAGGCAGGTGTTCCACATCAAAATACTGATAAATTGGATTTAGGGCCAATCATAGGAGGTACCAGGATCGGTAGCCCAATGCAGGAGGTGAAAGGCTCTATTATGCAAGGTGTAAACCAAGAGGTAAAATGTCCAGGCCCTGATGTGAGACAGATTAAACCGAAAATAAGAGAAGAAATGGTTCTACCATCTTTTACAAATCCACAAATGGTAAAGTCAGGTCTTGAGAATGAAAGGAGAGATACAATTATGCAGTTAGACAGACCTGACATAAGGGGCCCAGAATCAAGCAAAAATTTACCAGCAATATATCTTCCAAGTCATGATAACAGTGGGCCAGTGGTAATTGATGAGAAAAGAAGCCCACATATTAGTTATCTACAGAAAGGTTTACTGTGTCTAAAGAGAGAGGAGCATAAATCCCAACTAGAAAGCTCAAATGGCAGGCCAAGTGCAGTTGATAAAGGTAAAGGTCAATCTCTCAGGGGTCCAAATATAGAGGGCAGGCCGCTGGATATTACAGAAAGAGTCAGAGGTGAAAGTCCTCACACTGGGAGTATAAGTTCTGCCATGAGAGATGGAGGTGTTAATGATCCAATTCCAAATGAAAGCTGTCCAGCTGTGGAGGAAAGAGGTCATAGTGAAAGGAGTTTTCAGTCATGTGGAAGAGATGGAGATTTAAGCTGTGTGGGTGGTCGAGAAAGGAATTTAGAACTGAAAAAATCCACAGGGTTTGAGGGTTCAGCTCAAAGAGGGCGAGATGTACCTGTGACAGGACCAAACATAAATTATAAAAGAGGTGGATCCAACTTGGTTTGCGCTAGACAAGACATTAGTGGACCTAGAGAACATTTCAAGGAACAGCAGACATATATTAGGACAGATCAGCGTGTGTGTGGCTCTGACAATAGAGAATCAGAAACTATGCATGAATTAAGAAGAACGGATGTGACACAAAGAATTTATATGGGGCATGGTCAAGACACAGGTAGCATGGATGGCTCAGATATAAGGGGTGATAGAAGTGAGTCACAAGAAAGGGATTCAGGAAGAAACATTGGAGAAATGGGTGCAAAAAGGAGGGATTCAGACTTGCAAGCAAGAAATATGCAAGGTATATGGCTAGAGAAGAGAAATGAACATGTGGGTCAGGGAGACAGAGGCCCCATTCCAAATAATACAAATCCAGATTGGAGAGGTCCAGGACCAAGTGTAAGAGATGACTGGAGAGAACCTGATAGGAGAGGATCAGGTCCAGGCAGGGAAGGGCCATTGGTTCAAGATGAATGGAGACTCCATCAGCCTGATAGGAAAGGTCCACACATGGGGGACCTGGGGCATGACAGGAGAAGACCAGGGGGTCCGGAATTCATGGCAATAGGGGAACCAGCGGATCAAGATTTCATGAGACCAGGACCTGAAAGGAAAGGTTCTGAAATAGAGGTCCCAGTGCATGGCAAGAGAGGACCAGTAGGTCCAGATTTCAAAAGACCAGAGTTTCAAAGTAGAGGTCCAACTAATGACAATCCAGGACCTGGCGTTAGAGGACCAGGAGGTCCTGATTTTGTAACACCAGGGCTTGAAAGGGGATGCCTGCCAATGGAGGGTCCTTGCCCCAACAGGAGAGGACAGGCAGGTCCAGATTTCAGGGGACCATGGCCTGAAAGGAGGGGTCAGGATGTGGCTGGTTCAGGGCCTGGCAGAAGAGGATCAGATATTCCAAATATTTGGGGACCAGGGCCTGAAAGGGGAGGTTCAACAGTGGACAGTTCTAGGACTGACAGGCAAGGACCCAGAAGTTTTGATTTCAGTAAACCAGGGCCTCAAAGAAGAGATTTATCTATAGCAGGCCCTGGGTCTACCAGGAGAGAACCAGCAGGTCCAGATTTCAGGAAATCATTTCCTGAAAGGAGAGGTCCTGAAATGGCCAATCAGGGGCCCAGCAGGAGAGGTCCAGGAGACCAAAATGTTTGGTTACCTTGGTCTGAAAGAAGAGGTCCAGCTATGGAGGGTGACAGGCAAGAATTTCGAGGTCCAGATTTCATTGATCAAAGGCCTGAAAGCAGAAGTTTATCAATGGAGGATCCTGGGATGGACAGTAGAGGTCCTGGAGGTCCAGATTTCAGAGGAGCAGAACTTGAAAGGAAAGGTCCCACCATGGAGGGTCCTGGACCTGACAGGAGAGGACGGAGAGGTCCTGATTTCAGAGGACCAGGGCCTGAAATGAAAGGTCCTGCCATGGAGGGTCCTGGACCCAACAGGAGAGAACCAGGATGTCCAGATTTTAGTGAACCAAGGTCTGATAGGAGAGGTCCTGCTATGGGTGGTCCTGGGCCTGATAGGAGAGGACCAGGAGGTCCAAATCTCTGGGGATCAGGGCCTCAAAGCAGAGGTTTATCTATGGAGGGTCCTGGGCCTGACAGAAGGGGACCTGGAGGTCCTGATTTCAGAGGACCAGTGCCTGAAATGAGAGGTACAGCTATGGAAGCTCCAGCGCCTGACAGACGAAGACAAGGATGTCCAGATTTTTGTGAACCAGGGCTTAACAGGGGAGGTCCTGCCATGTGTGGTGTTGGTCAAGGGCCTGAAATGAAAGATCTGGTCATGGATGGCCCAGGGCCTGACAAAAGAATACTAGGGGGTTCAGACTTAAGAGGACTTGGGAGTGAAAGAAGAGGTCCCTCTATGCACAGTCAAAGGCCTACGAGTGGACGTGGTCTTTACAGGGGAGAACCGTATATGAGGGCTCCTGGGCCTGACTTTATAAATCTAGGGCCTCAACAAATTGGTCCATATATTGAAAGTCCAGGGCCTCACACTGGAGGACAAGGAGGACCACATGTCAGGGGTTCTGGGCCAGAAAGTGTTTATTCTAGTATGGAGGGCCCAGCATCTGACATGAGAGGTCCAGATATAAGGGAGCCAAGGCCAGTAAGACCAAATGGTAGTATGGAGGGTCCAGGGCCCAACAGAAGTGGACCAGGAGGTCCAAATTTTAGACCATCTGACCCAGAAAACAGGCCTCCAAGCATGGAGAGAACAAGCAACAGAGATTTTTTTTCAGAAGGCCCACAGGTCAGGGGTCCTGTGCCAGAAAAAAGAATCCCAGATATGCATGACCCAGATGCCAATAACAGAGGTCAGTATCTCAGAGGAGTGAGGGATGAAAGACCTGTCATGGAGAGTTCAGGGCCAAATGGGAAAAGTCAGCGAGGCCTAGATTTTAGGGGACCAGGTTTTGAAGGTAGAGGTTCAGACAATCAGTGCCCAGGGCCAGGCAGACAGAAACAAGGAGGCTCAGGCTTCAGAGAACCTGTGCCTGAAAGGAGAGGTCTAGATATGGAGTGCCAAGGAAATGATTGGAGAAGATCAAGTGGTCCAGACCTTAGGGTTCCAGGTATCAGGCAGGCAGGTTCAAATACAGAAGATCTAGCACAAAGTAGAGAGGAGTGGGGAAGGGCTGACTTTAAAGAGTCAGAATTTAGCAAAGAATGCCCAGACACAGAGGGCCTAGAACCTGGTAGGACGGGTGGTAACTTCAGGGGTACACAAAAAATGAGGAGGAGTAATAGAGCACTGGGGTCAGATACGAACATGCAAAATCAGGGTAACAGATGGAAAAGGCCACATTTTAGGAGCTCGGGACCTGACAGGGGAGGCATAGACACAGAGGATCAGTGGTCAGATGGAAGAGGGCCTAATATGGAGCCTGTAGGTAATGAAGATTTATATTCTGGAGATGACTGGAAAATGCAAAGAAATAGGGGACATGGGCCCGTTCAAGAGAGTTCAGCCGAGCAAGTCCGTAACCATGGTAGGCAGGGTCCTCCTGTAGAATGGAGAGGCCCTGGGAGTCGTGGGGGAGAGCCCAGACAGGAAGGACCAAATATGCTAATTCCAGGTCCAGGGGATGAGTGGATTGGTTCCCATTGCAGGGGTCCAGGGCATGTCCAAGATAACCCAGATATGGTATGGCAAGGGGTTGGTAGGGGAGAACCTGGAGATCAACGGAGAGAGCCTAGTACAGGGGCAGATTGGCCGAACAGATGGGAGCCTGATTCATCTTTTAGAGGGAAAAGAGATCTAGATGTGAGAAGGCAAAGTCATGATAGAAGAGGTCCAGATACTAGAGGACCAGGATCAAGAATGATGAGGGGTCTAGACATGGGGAGTAACTTGAGACAGCCAGACTTCAGGGGTAATATGAGAAATGTGGAAGGACCAGAGGCTCAGAGGGGAGGCCCAGACTCTGTGAATTCATTCCCAAATAGGAGATTTGAGATGGAAGATCTTCATAGGAGAGGCCCAAGAGGTCAAGAATTAAGACACCCAGGGACTGAATACAGAAATTTAAATACTGAAGGTCCAGAGACTGATGGGAGGTTTTCAGATTGTGGTTGGCTAGGATCTGAAGGGCAAAGTGTTGATATGGAAAGCCCTGGAAGAGATAAAGGATTTGATGATTTTAGGATGGAGAGGAGAGGTCCAGACATGAGAGGACTAAGGCCTGATAAAACAGATTTAAGAGGCTCAGCACATGAAAACTCAAATATAAGATATTCTGCACCTTACAGCAGGACCCAAGGTCCAGCTCAAAACAGTGGAGGCAACTCATGCCCAGGTTTTGATGACCTGAAAAATCAGCAAGTAGTAAAACCCCAGAGACACAGAGCAGCCTTACTTCCAACCCCAACAGAAGGTCTTATACGCTTTCCAAATCGCATGATCAACAATCCTGATGTCTTCAGCCCGAAACCGAAACAAATAGGTCATGCAATGGGCAAGGAGTGGGGCAGAGGTCGACCAGTGAATAGAGAAAGAGAGTTGGCCAGAAGGCAAAACAGGGAACATGAGAAAAGTTTTGCTGGCAAAATAAGAACACCTGTAAATGCATCCACAGTGGATGGAGATGAAAAAAAGCTAGAGGGCAATGTAACTGATAAATAGGTGATTCATGATGCTTGTGTAGAAATTAAGACTGATAAAGATATAGACAGTTGGAAATAAAAGCAATGTTTAGCCAAGACTGATGTTAATGAGATGGTCTAAGTCAGTAGAGTTATGCTGATGAACTACAAAACTTCCTTGAATCGTAAAATTGGACAACAGTAAATCAGCATAACACAATGAATGTATTATCAAGGAAAAACGACTGTCCTATTTAAGTTTCAGCATGACCAAAGCCATGTGAGAGATTAGACGTTGTGTCTTGATGTGATATAATAAATGCACAGAGCTATGGAAGTTCATTATGTTCTAGTTCATTTTGTTGAATTTAAAGTAGATATGTTTATTTTTGTTATTTGATAATGAATAAACTTAACTAATTACATGTACACTCAGCTTCTAAATGTGCACACCTGAGATAGCCAGAGACATTTTGTACAAAATGTAAAGTGTTTTTTTTCTTTTTTTTTATCTTCCTTTCTCTCTCTCTAGCCCTTTTTTAAATTATAGCCATAGTGTCAGTACAGTATCCCTGATCTGGCTTTTATGTTCTACTGCTCATTAAAATGGCTTTTTTCATTGTTAATTTAGAATGCTAGAAGTTAATAAAAACAGGCACACCTTTTTAAATTTGTATTTGTCTCATTTTTTTTCTTCAATATTTGAATTTATTGCTTTGTGATACTTAATACCTAATTTAACTTTAAAAAAAAAATCCCATAGCTAAGCACAGTTTAGAGGCAGCCTACAGTGAAAACGACATCTTTAGAGAGGCAGGTGACAAATTTTAAAATTCTTCTTTTCCAAGGAAACTGGTGTCTCTGCAGCTGTGTTTTTTAATAAAACAATGAACAGTGAAACTTGATTGTATCACTGTGTAGTGCAAGACAAGAGTAAGAGGAGATGAATATTTGTGAGAAAAGCTATTTTTGATTATTTAAAATTAATATAAGTGATTAATTTATCCATTTATGAGGGACTGTCAGATCCCTTAATAAGACCAATGATACCATGATATACATGTTTGTTGAAAAGCTAATTAAAAACTTCTCAGTAAGAACAGGTTTAGTACAAGAAATGCACTTACATAAACACAGAAATAATACCCATTGCTATTTCTTTTTATTTGATAGGTAATCTGTAACAGATTCTAATATATTATTAGTTAATTATATAGTGTGTGTATATATATATATATATATATATGTGTGTGTGTGTG
>JAQMCX010000002.1:19541094-19552093 GCA_029814765.1 Acanthurus leucopareius | reverse complement strand
ATTATTAGTTAATTATATAGTGTGTGTATATATATATATATATATATATATGTGTGTGTGTGTGTATGTGTATGTGTGTATATATATATATATATATATATATATCTTCAAATTTATTATAACTGTCAAATAAATGTTGCCAAGTGATAAACAAAATGTATAAAGTGTACTGGAGTGGACATATTAAAACTACAATATAAATAATCCAGTGAAAATACTTAAAAAAAGTTTTAGAGTACAGTTTTACATATGCACTTTATTTTCCATCACTGAATATATGCTTTTAATTGTAAGTAATTTAAAACAAACAGTATGCACATGTATTAGACAATTAGGAGACAATAAAGTTGAAATGCCATTTAGATATGTTTAACTGCTTGTTGGTCTTTACCTGCCGTAGATTAAAACATCACCCGCCAGAGAAAACATCTTAACTGACACAAATTATGGCACAAACCAGCTTTTAGAAAAATACTCTCTGGCACATTTACTCTTATGTATCTACCAGTTAGAATAAACAGTCTTGAGTCATGGAGCAGCAGTGTTCTGGTTTGCCTCATTTGGAGTGAGTCACATTTTCTTTAATGTGGAGTATTGGGCAGTAACAACTAATACCTTTATCAGCTTTCTGGCATCTAAAGGGCTCTTGCGTTGCTAATGAGGTGAGTATAGACAATGGTTAAGAGAAAGAGAGAAGGGAGAGGAAGTTTTGGGCAAAAAAATAGATAGAGGACTGAATCTGCCTGCAGCAATATCGTTCATCATTCTGAGTAGTCACCTGCAAAGATCATGTTTTACCAGAGGGGGGCGACAGTACAGAATCTTTAGAACTACATTAGACATTACAGTATCTACAACAAGTTGATATGTTGGTATTGCTAACTCATTTAAGAAAAATAATTATATCCAGTTATAGCAAATCACCACTGGCAGACAACAACTACAAAAGTAATGTCTAAAGACACTGGTTTTAAGTAGGCATGTAAATGCTACAAATTTGTCCTTAAGTAGTGGCTGCTTGGGTAAATGTCTATCAAAGCATTTTTAAAAAGCTGCAAACAACATTAATGCGACACTGCATATTTCTGTCTTTAAAAAACACGATTATTTAAAATGATGCGAGGCTTCAGCTGTTGCAGCCACTGTGTTTGACAACGTCCGGGAGTTAATCACCGACGTCAGTTTGTTATCACCGACCGCCGTCGGTCACAGTTACTACTACTTCTACTACTACTATTACTACTACTGTTAATACTAACAATAATGATAGTAGTAAAACTAAAATTTATAAACAGAGTTTACAGAGCTCTTTTTAAGATCAAACAACATAAAAAAGGATGCATTCCTGAAAAAAGTAAAATAATTTAAAAGAATAATAATAAATACGGAAGAGGATCACAGAGAGGCTAGACGATAAAATTGTGATGCCCGGGCTGGCTTGAAATGATTAGCGTGCTAGCCATCCTGATCTCTCATTGAAACATTGTGGTAGGTAAGGTCGCCTGTTTCGGCCATTCATTCATTTATTTGAGGAGTCAAGTCACTTCTTCAGGGCTTGTCTCTATTGACCTGGTTGCTTATTTCTCTCGCGAGATCTGGCAACACCGTCAAGGACTCAAAGCCTTGACATGAATGCAAGTATAAGACACAAAAGTAAGACCTCTATAAAGAGCTTTTTCTTTTTTAACTGCAGCCTTTATAGAGTAGTAAATAATCTGTTATATATTTGTTTTCATATATTACAAAGATTGCAACGTTAGCGAAAGAGTTAATTATCATGTCAACGTTTTCTCAAATGTAACGTTGTTAGCTTGAAGTTCCCGGGTTTTTTTTTTCCGGTCCCATTAACGTTAGCTGTATTAGCTTTTATAGGTACCTACAACTCACTCTCCACGACTGTTATCCTTAAATTTTGGGGTCGTTTGTTTAATTTCAGCCTTATCGGTGTAAGTTTCTTTTAAAGCTAACTTGAACAATTTAGCTAACTTTACGTTTATAGCGTTTTGATAACAACATTCCTGTGGAATAAACCTTCAGGTCACAACACAGCAGGTTAAGGTCGGTTGATGTACATGTTAATGTTGCTATAAGACCTGTCATGGCAGATATTTAAGAAAATTAATATTTTTCCTGATCTCCATCCCATTTTAGAGTAAAAGATGTCCTCCTTTTCCTCAGCTTGTAAAACCATACATGTTTCACCTTCACATTCATTCAGAGAGCATTCCTGCGACTCTGTTGGGGTGATTTTGGGCCAAAGTGGATCTTTGACACATGACCAGTGGCAACTGTTGGGAACTGAGCTGAGTCTGATGGAGATGTCAGAGATTGAACATACACACTTTCAGCACCTTATCCAGTCACAAATGGAGGCCCAAGGTGTACCTGCTCATGGAGCAGACGCCAGATCTCCCCTTGCAGCAGTCATGGTTAAAGACGCCACTGAACCGACAGTGATGTCTCCCATCACAACCGCTGAGGCTATTGACCTATCAACTTCAACTGATGAAAACTGTCTGGTGATGCCGGTGGAAAAGACTCCGGCCGCTTATGGAGAGGTCCCAGGTTTTGTGCTAGCCAGAGTCAGAGGTGAGGACAGTCCGACTGAACCACGTGCCAACAGAAGCACATCCTCACAGAAACGATGCAGATCAGCTGCCAGAGTTTGCTTGGAGACAAGGTTTAACACCGTTGCTTCTGACTCCCCAAGACAGCAAGATATTCAGTCTGCAGTTCTCAGCAAGTAGGCTTCACTAATATAATGTATTTTTATCTATTATAGCTCTGTTATGACATAGTCACTGTTACGAACTGGGCTGAATCCAAGTTGTTGTGTTTCAGTTTTTTGACAATACTTCAGCAATCTGCAGAGGCTCAAGAGGCATTCGTACATCCTCAAATGCAGAAGTGGATGAAAACTGACAGAGCAAATCCTCATGAGGTTTCTAGCCCATTTGTCGGGGGTGTATTTAACCCAGTCAGCAACATGTGTGAACAAGTATGTCAGAGGAAAGAATAAAAATACATGTATGTACAGCTTTATTGCAGCAATGGGCATTGTTCATTGTTTTATCCTCTTTTTCTGTTTCAGTCACAGATGATTGGTCATAAAACTCCCATGGTTGAACCACAGCATCAGGGTTTAATCATCCCTAAGAATTTTTCATTAAATTTTTACCCAGAGAGGATTGTTACAAAAGCTCATGATACAAATGGCAGCAAATCATCAGAGGAGCAGCAGTTGGTGAACCTAGAAAGTAATTATTTGTACTTCAGAGATGATGATGATCTTGAGTAGAATTAGTATTGTTTTGTGTTTGACTGCTATACTTCACTGAAAATGATGAAAATACATGCGTTTATGTCTGACTTAGTCTAATTAAGCCTTGTGCTTTTTATGATGATGAAGCGACATCTGCTGCTGCCTCCAAGAAGCATGGTGGCACTCACAGCTCTCAGTCTATCAAGGCCGCGCCGGCTGCCCCGGGGTCTGCTGGAAAATCAAGGGGCTACATGCGGAAAACAGCTCAGCCTCATACATTGCACAGCCAGCGCAGGGAAAGACACAACAGTAAGGAGAGGGAACGCAGGTGAGCAGCCACTACTCACAGCTGAAGTTTTCTCTGTCATTGATGTATTAAGGAGAACTTGATGCTATGTTGAAGGCAGGGCCCTGTGTAGATAATTTTTTCATATTAGGGCTTACAAACAAGCCAGTGTCTGTGCCAAAAATATTTAAGGCCGAGAGCACTGAGTCTCTTTCTCTGTCTGCATTTAATCTTTGTGTTTATGCTTTACAGTCATATCTCACAAAGTCTGTGTGACACTTATAACTTGTACAAGCCCACAACTCAAATAGGCACTACATGTTTGTTAATCAAAAAATGCAGCAGAAAAACTGAAATAGTCTTAAATTACAATGAGAACACTCAACAGGACCTTAGAAATGTGCTGTGTGTGGTGTTTTTTTCTCATCACACAACATTAAGTCCTATGGAAGTTGCTACAAAAGTTATATAAGTTAATAAATTGATTAATCAAGACACAAATCTGCGGATTTATTGATAATAAAAACAGTCATTGATAATAAAAAAAAGTCATTGATAAACATTATGATACCTTCACTGTCCCTGAGCTACTGGTACATGAAACTCTGTGATCTAGAACAAGGTTGCAGTCTAGTAAAGTGTGAGAAACTAATTGTTAGCATCTGATTTTTCTTGACCGCTGAGCAGGAAGAGGATCCGATCCTGCTGTGATGAACTGAACACGTTGGTGCCATTCTGTAACCCAGGTTCAGACAAAGTCACCACCTTGCAATGGACCACAGCCTTCCTCAGATACATCAATAAAACATATGGAGACACCTTCAAAGAGGTAAGTTTGTGCTGTTTAATGTTGGAGTTATTGATGTAAAGCATTTTGGCTTGATCACCCTGCAGCAAAATAATTTGAAACTAGAATCCTTGAGCTGGAAGATATGAATTTAATTAATTGCAACTGAATACTGCAACTGACTTTAAATGACTTTAGTTTAGAGTTTAAATTATATCCTTCCCATTTTACATTCTAAAATTATATTTTTTTTCTACTGATGGATTACCTGGTGTTGCAGTTTCAAGTAAATTAAAAGAAGCCCTTATCTAGCAACCACAATATGCTGACAGGTGCAACACCAAAACCACCTGCAGTAAAAGACAGGCAGTTCACATGGGCACAGACTGTCATTAAACACATTATCAACCTATCTCCCCCCTCACAGGAGTTTCAGAAGGCATTCACTGATGAGAAGGGACCCTCTCCAAAATCCAGTCCTTCTCCAGGCCAGCACCCAATCCAGAGGGAGATGGATGAGACACTGAGCATCCCTCTTGCAGTAGAGCAATAAGCCCTTTACTAGTTTACCTGAAAAATCAGCCAGATATCTAAGTACCTGTAGTTTCACCTCCAAAGTGACAAGAGTCATCCTTTTGAGAAGCTCTGCCTCGTTGAATTACAATGTTTTTAAAAGCGGAAAATGTCCCAGTCTTTGACAGTGTGATGCTTCAACATGGTTCGTGTTCTCATGCTGCATCTGCATTAAGACCACACTATTTAAAACTAGCATTTGAATTCTGTTTCATTTCTATCACCCCTAATTTTTTTTGTCCCCAATGAAAATTTGTAAAGAAGGCTTTTCCTTGAGTCATACACAGATGGCACTGTTGCTCTTTGAAAAGCTGAGGTAGTATTCTCATGTTTAGACAGCAGCTCTGAAGCTTTCATGAATTTAGAAAATGTTGATTATTTGTGCATCTTTTTATGTTTGATTCAAATTTTGTTTTTCGGTTCAAAAATGTTTACTTTTGTTAAACTTTGTTCATATGTTAGTCAGTTTTCTTGTGCACATACATATATGCTCTGATCTCATATTTAAGTGTTTTGCTTTGAAAAAAGTAATTTACTTTTGTGAATTAATGGGATTACTTGATTTTCATAGTTTTAAGCATTTTAATCTGAGGTACAGGCTGTTCATTTTATGTAGAAAAGAGTAGTGTTTACTGAAAAGTGGCTTTATTTGTTCTTTCTTACAACATGTCGCTGTAGCATCTTACTGTACATACAACAGTCACCCACAAATAATAAATAGTATTTAAGGTCATGTATATTTAATAGTTACAGCACCGGTAGTACACAGTGGATGTGGTCATTGCAGATTTTTTTTTTAAAAGAAAAAAAAATTACCTTGCTTCTCAGGTTCTTCAATTGATTTTACAATGACTGATTTATGCATCTGCAACTTTTATTGTTTTTTGATTCTCAAATCTAGAGAATCAACTTCACATGTAAATAAACAAAAACAAAAAGCTGTAAAAAAAGACTATCAAATGTTTAAATTTTTTTTTTTGCATTAATCTACACACTTTCTGGGCACCTGGTTATTTGTGTTTTTTATTCCTCGTATAAAACATACACAGCTCCTTGACTGAGACTGTTTGCCTCTGATGTCTATTTCCATATTTTACACTCTAAGCTTGTATGTTGAGGTAACACCTGTGATTTACATTAACGGGCCATGATACATGCGCATTTACTTCAGAGACAGTCACTGTTGTTTTTAGTGTGTCTTTTGCCAGACGGATGCTAACAAAGGTAATGGGGGCATAGAAACAACATGTACAAAGTTCTTATACACAAAGGACTCATTCATTTTCCACTTGTTTGTAAGTCAAGTCTTGTTATGTGATACTGTAGTTTTTTTGGAGCAAAGCAGTTGTTCTACTGGACTCACTCGTGCCTCTGTCCACTTCATTTTTTGATGTCATCTTGATGTTTTTGTCTCGCAGCTGCTCTGATATTCGTGTCAGTCCTTGGATGTTCCTTTATTCCTCTCAAAATATCACACCTGTTGATGTTACTCTTCCCATCTTGTGATACATATATTTAATAAAGAGGACATTTTTTGTGATCACTCTCTTCTTTCATTCCTTCCTCACACACTTATCCCCCTTCCTCCGTGGGGTGTTGGTATCAGGTTGCAGGAAGTCATGTTTAATGGTTTTTGGGATTGGAGGACTTTCCAGCGGCTGATGCTCCCTGGCAGGCTGACGTATCACAGATTCCAGGAGGTCCCTGATGCCCGGTCCTACCTACCCTGCCTGGCTCTCCAGGCTCACCCGGATCTCCCGGAGAGCCATCACGGCCATCTTTGACAATTCCAGGAACTCCCGGAGGACCTGTGGATAGCAAACAGTGGATGAGCCAAAGGCAAAGTACTGCTGTTCTTTTACTGTTTTTGTCAATGTCAGGCTTTAATACTGAGATCAGAAAAAAATCACATTCTTGTATTGATGCATAAAAATCTTAACAGTTTAAAATAAAGAATTAACCCCAAAGAATTAAGTCAGAATATCTGTTGTGATAGTCCAGGCCTTTCACACAGTCACTTTTTGACTTACCAAAGTGGAAAAAAAAGAGCTAACTACATGACATTAATGAGGATTTTGTACGTAACAAGTCAAAATGTCTGTCACAAGAAAGGTCTGTCTGCTCAGTGTAGTGTCTTTATAACTGGTGGGGTACAAGGCTCTCGCTCTTATCAGCTCATGCTGTGATAACAGTGCTCTGAGTAGGACCACATACCTTGGTGTCCTTGGTCTCCAGTGGGCCCATCAATTGCTTTACCAAGGGATCCCTTGTCACCCTGCTCACCAACATCACCTGTTGTGAAAACAGAATATTTTAATCAATGGTCGAAAGTAACTAAGAGCATTTATGCGAGTACTGTGCTTTATTAGTTTGAGTATTTCCATTTTATGCTATTTAATATTTTTCAGGAGATACTGATGCCATTTATTTGACAAAATAGGTAATTACTGTTCAAGTTAATATTTTACATTAAAATTTGCAGGTTCACAAAATACAAAGTCCAGATTAAATAAACCGTGTTAACTTGTGACTCCTTACAAAAAGCTTAGTGTGGTTGTTGTACCTGGTTATATTTCAGAGGTCTTTGTGTTGCGACTTCCACCAAAGAGTTATTCCCCCTCTAAACTTACCAGACAGTTCAAATGGCTAAAGGCTCTAATAATGTTATACACGGATTAATCAACTATAAGGGACATTTTTTGCTGAACAGGTATAATTCATTTTGATACTTTTACTTTAAGCTGATAATCTTCCCTTACTAATACAGGATTTTGCATACGGGGCTTTTACTTGTAAGAGAGTATTTTAAAATTCTGAATACTTTCTCCATCATCAACACATCCTCCTTCCTCCATGCCATTTTTTAGCTGAAGGGGCGTTGATCAAGAAATTTTTATGTTTCTACCAAAACATCAAAAGTCAGTGCTGATGTCATGTTTCATACCTCTGGGACCCGGGTCTCCGAGTTCCCCTGGCAGGCCTCTGTACCCTGGTGGTCCACGAGTACCTGGATGCCCAATAGAGCCAGCAACTCCTGGCTTTCCTGGAGACCCAGGAGGGCCAGGGCGACCCACCATTCCAGGGGCCAAGGGTCTTCGAAGGTTAGCAGCCAGCTGTGCAATCTGATCTGCACATGACAGAAAACAGCACCGGGTCAGTTTCTAGCTTACCTTTTGTTCAACACTGAAGTGAATTACAAAGATTAATTGAAATTTCCTCACCATCAATCATTGCGCCACACAGCTCCCTGATGTGCTGCTCACTTGCCAGTTTACCCTGAAACACAAGTAAATACGGCATTTTTTAAAGTGTACGCTCATTTAGGCAGCTCATTAGAAAACATTAACATTTAATAGGCTCCCATCAATCAAAATTGTATAAATCACTTACAGGTACACCTGTCTTTCCTGCAATTCCAGGCTGACCTGGCTCCCCTTGGAAGCCCATTGCTCCTTGTTTTCCTGGGGGCCCTCTTGCACCAAGCTCTCCTTGTGGACCTGTCACGCCTTTGGGTCCCAGTTCACCATGTTTCCCCGGCTACAATCAACAAGGATTATCTGTTAAATAACTTACATTTTGAAAAAAAAGAAACAAAACAATTTTTTCCAAACTGAACCAAAAAACATCCACAAGCCTCTGATTTGATCATTGACTAAACACCAGCCAAGGAGCAAACTGGGTCTGTTGAGACAATGCGGGGGCGGATTCATATGGCGTCTTGTTGCTTGATAATTACTCCAACGAGCACAGCAAACAGTAAATGAGACTGCAAGAGTGAGCCTCATCAGTACTGTGTCTCTAATTACATAAACTGTGCTGCAGCTTAATGTGGCTCGTCTCTCCCTTGTGGCGATAGCAGCAAACAGGCCAATAAAGCGAAAGCAGCAATACCTATCTCTAATTAATCCTATTAAACCTGGAATGTGAAGCAGAATCATGTGCAATGAGTCTGACGAGTTGGCAGCAACTCAGAACTAAGCACCAGTTTTTAATGTTTTAGTGAGGGAGTTTTGAACAAATGTGCTGCTAAAAACACCCACACAAAACTTTGGATTTTACTTTGTTCTCTGCAAATAAATGGACATCTACTGTATGTCTGGAAAACTGGTTTGGAAGAAGCAGGTGGTTTTTCATTTCTTTCAGTGTCTCTTTAGGAGGTATGAAACACTGCAAAAGTGTCAGAGGAAACACAAGAAACAAAATATAAATGAAAACCCTGGTGTAGCTCACCTGTCCCTTTTGTCCCACTGGACCAAAAGGACCCTAAAAATAAGGACATTTGTTTAGTTAAACAGGTTAAAACAATAAATTGACATTACAGCATGCTACATAGCACACACACCAAATCACTTTATTCTCATAGCACCTTCAATATGGGTTTGTCAAACACAAGATTCAAGAGACGAAAAAAATAACAGACAACATAAATACAAACAAACAAATAAATAAAATTTAAATCATAGCCACAAACAGATTAATCAAAATCCAGACCAACGAGGTAGCTTTTATGCCTCATATTTAGAGATATCAACCCCTCCAGCTGCTCTCAGATCTTTGGGCAGACTCTCCTGGCAACTCTGAGCATGAAAACTAAAGAACCTGAGCGGTCGAACCAGCTGATGCAACAGCATGAACTCCTTTATAATCAAGTACATTTAAAAATCTATACAAAAACTGACAAGAAAGTCTTTAAAAATAGGTGCACTGTGTCCTCTCCTTCTGGCCCTAATTGGCAGTCAGGCAGCAGAGTTCTGAATCAATTGTATAAGTAATTACTGCTAACAGAGTAATGAGTCTCTGGAGTCCCTAATACCGCATGTGTTTAGACTCTGATCGAAGAGAGAAAGCAAAGAAAATACTCACGGGTTCTCCATTCTCTCCTGGTAAACCATCACTTCCTGCAACGCCCTGGAGAGACAGCGTAAGAATTGTGTGATTAAATCTTACAACTTCAGTTTTTGTTTTTTGTTTGTTTGATAGAGTACAGCGTATAAAATATCTGGACTGAAAATCACTTGAACTGATAAAACAATTTTCAGCATCACAAGCATCATTTAGTCCAATTTGCTTTTCTGGACATGTGAGATTTTAATCTAACAGCATAAAATGATTTCCCCGCTCCACTGCCAACTATCACAGACAAATGTCACAGAATGAAGACTACTACAGGGCAATTATTGGAGACCTCTTTTTTTTTTTTTTAGCTTGACCAGCTTGACCTAGAAATGTTTACCATGTCTCCTTTAGCTCCAGAAGCTCCAACTGGACCCTAAAGAGAGGGGAAAAGGAGAGAGAGGATAAATGAGAGAGCCATGTAGAGACATTTTGTGGATGGCCAGCTGAGGCAGAAGTAAGGGGGGATGAAGGGAAGTGAGGTGGGCTGGTCGAGGGGAACCAAAAGCGGCTATAAAGACCAGCTTTGTTCTGTGCTCAGATTCTGAACAGGAGGCCTTTTTGTGCTTAAAATCTCTCAGTTTGAGTTTATAGCACCAACGCTGAGGACGGACGACCTGGTTATTGACATACAGTGTCCTCCCAAGCTGCTTTGTCTCTGTCTGACAGTTTTATGTTTGAATGTGTTTTGAGTTTCTCATTAAACTGTTTTCATTTTTGAGCTGGAGGAATTAGTCAACTAATTTTACTGTTCAGAAAATAGGTAGAATATTAATCACTCCAACATTTTTCTTCTTGTCTTTTATAGAGCAAACTGAGTAATTTTCATACATTTTTTTAGACAAAACAACACATGCTGATATTTTATGGACCAAATTATTATTCGACGTATTGAAAAAAATAATGGATAGATCAATAAAAACTAAAAGAGAGAACATATTTTTACTACTAAATAAAAGTTGCAGCCCTGTACTGGGTGGATGACGTTCAGCCCTGGGACACATTTAATATTGTCACATACGTCAAACTCACCCTTTCACCAAATTCTCCACGGATTCCTGTTGGACCTGGGAGACCTGGATCTCCCAAGGCTCCTTTTACCCCCTGCAGTACATGACATACACACGCACACACACAAACAAACAGACATACACACACATATGCACAAACGCACACTCACTCTTACTGTCAAGCACAA
>JAQMCX010000002.1:19474450-19526267 GCA_029814765.1 Acanthurus leucopareius | reverse complement strand
CCATCCATCCATCCATCCATCCATCCATCCATCCATCCATCCATCCATCCATCCATCCATCCATCCATCCATCCATCATGTAACTGCTTATCCATAGTACGGTCGCTTGGCCTTGACATCAAACAAGCAGCAGGTTACAACATGGACACATCGAGACAAACAGCTATTCATGCTCACATTCTCACCTGCAGGCAGTTTAGTGTCACCAATTAACCCAACCTGCATGTCTCTGGACAGATAGAGCATCAATAGGTACATTGAGGGAGGCGGTGCAAATCACTTGTCCAGCTCTGATGACCGAAAGAGGAAGAAGAGGATGAGGGTTAAAAGAAAGTGTGGAAAAAAGCAAATTAGGTGCACATCTTTGTATTTTCATACTCAGTTTTTCTGTCACTGCATTTCATCTGCTTCAACTGAAAGAGACTTCATTATCCCACCTTGGAAGACTGCCCCGTCAGGCACAGTCGACAAATGAACAGTCTTAATTGTGTTGATCATTTTAGCTCCTGTTTGTTCATGGCTGACACTTAAACTAATTTGAAATATAAACTCAATCATCCGTATATTAAACAAGTGCAACCAGAGGCACATCATAATTTCAGAATCTTTGAGTCTAACCTTGTGGAAATGTTTCCTGGAACGCATTAGTGTGTTATTTTAGCAGAAAGGAAATATGGAAGGAACAAGCTGTATATTTTAACTGGTACGCTGCCACAGTGACGTGCATCCGTCAATAAGCCATTGTAAATAAGCCTGAGGATATGTATTCTGGCATGCAAATATGCACCAAATGTTCCTTTTATTTAAGTTCACTTATGTACTTCTTTTGTCTGAAAATTGTACTTTGTTATACTGTTAAAATTCAAACTTGAAAAAAGCAGAGTGTTTGACTCACAGGAAATACATGTATTTTTTCCCACAGTCTGGCCCTCAGTTCATACTGTTTTTTCAGTGAAATCCAGCTAACATATAGTTTGTATATTTACTTGAGGAAGGCAGGTGTTGCTCTATATTGTAGGAGTCACTGTGTCACATCAGATTATACGCTGTACACTTCAGAGATAGGATAAGACTAAAAAGAAGCAGAGCTGACACACTGAACATGTTTAGGAGCTGTAATGAACGTAAATTGCAAAGTGTTTTTATTTTTTAGGTATTTTAATGTCTTTGACTGATTAATAGGGGAAGTCACTTCAACAAAAACTGTATAAGTAATAATATAAAAACTTTGAAGTGAATTTTTAAATGTAACATAGTGCAAAGCCGCCTGAGGGACAGAGACAAACTCTGGTCAAAATAACCTCATCAAAACTTTAAAAATAACTAGAGTAAGAAGAACTGCGTTGCTCGCAGCAGTCAGCAGGAGACAAGTAAAAGACAGGAGGCAGTGTTCTTATAAGGAGGGGAAATTTTATTTATAACACATGATGCTGACAGGGAGTCTCCAGCTCAGCGTCTATATTACAAGGTTGATCTGCAAGGCTGCGCATTTTACTGTATGGTATTTGGAAACCAAGATTGCAGTGGCACTATAAACACACGCTTGAAACAACAGATTCTTTCCCTTTTTTTTTTTTTGGTTTTTTTTTCTTCATTTTTTTTTACAAAATGGTACAAACAACAATACAAAATATTTGTGCTGTTGACAATTTACAAAAAAAGTCTTTTGACTCGATAACTGTGCAATTATTTTTTTTCATCTTTTTTTTTCCTCTTCATTTGAAACTATGTGAGTATGGTACACCAGAATCCCTTCTGGACTGCAACCTCGGTCATGCGGGCTGCGACACATTTTAAAATGTTGTATGGTTACTGTAATAGAACTCATCTGTCCATTATAAAAAGACACATGCAAAAAGCTCCAATTGTACAGTTACAGTTTGCCTAACTTGGTCTGTTTAGCTTCAAGCAAATACTACATTATGTACACTTGGACTTCAGCAGTATTGGGCGAACTCGTATGAAACGCTGCTGCCTGTCTTTGACTTTCAGGCCATAGCAGAGCAGAAAAACTGCTGCTGGAGCCTCCCGTCATGTGTGTGTCCATGGTCAGGCAGTGTCCCGAGTGAGACCAAGTGTCCTTTAACAAACACCAGTCAGAGAGGCAGATGAGCTGGTGTTGGTACAGCTAGAAGACAGGGGGTAGGACTACAGCAGTGCAATAGTTCTCCCTTTCGTCCTATCATTTACTGATTCACCCCTCACTTTAGCGAGGGAACATCAATAAGACAAGTGGAACAAGTGCGTAGCAAGTAATGATCAATCTTCCTTCATTTCCCCTCACAAATTGCATTTAAATGGGAGGTCAAGTTAATCCGACTCTACTGATGATTTGCTGCCATGTGCCATTGTGAGTCATTGATCACATTCAGTATTATAATGACTTTGTGTCATGTATGTATTCATAACACAGTTACGGAGTCAGTTACCTGGTGAGTGTGTGTGTGAGTGTGTGTGTGTGTATGTGCGTGTGCGTGTGTGTGTGTGTGTATGTGTGTGTGTGTATGGGGCCTCCTGCTATGTTTGGCCCTGAATCCGGCGTGGACGTCTGATAGAAGAGCATGAGCCTTTCATGATGTGTGTCTTTTTATTCTGTGGATGCTGGATGGCCTTCGGTAAATGTTGGAGCCCTGCAGCTGAATTAGGACGCCGAAAGGGGCTCATATAATATAGAACACTCACATATATACAATAAGGCCTAGAGGAGTGAGTGTGTGCTAACATAGACTGTACATGTTGGTCTGAAGTGGAGCTTTTTCAGCGTGGTGAAGCTAAACTTGGACGGCGGCACGAGTATGGCTGTAAGCTCATATAGAATCATACAGATTCTCTTAAATGCACATGGCTTTCCGTGGTGAAATATACATTGCCAGGTATTTTATTCAAAACAAAAAGTGGAAATGCAAAAGACCACACACAAAAAAAACCAAATAAATCCTGTTACCAAATGTATAAAAATGTTCTGTATATACAACATTTATATGTCAGAAATAATCACAAATAGGAGAAAGTAACAGCTGTGTTTATTTTGTGAAGATATTCTGCAGGCTGGGGAGCAATCGGACAGAAAAGAGCTTATCCAGCAGCGAGCTGTGGCGACTGCTTTTCTTATGTGTATTCTGTTTCTACACTGCAAGGTGCGATTTGCAGCCATTTTCATATTGATGTTAATTAAGAGATTCTTACCCTGTTATCCTTATTAATCATATTACGACCTTCCTTCCCTTGTCTGTAGTGAAATCAAGCTCTCATCGTTATTTCTTTGTTAGGGTATGATGAATATTTGCACGTAACAAGCAACATTTTCCATTTTTTTTTCCTTATCACAGCTCAATACAGTTTTTATAACCATTTGTGAACAGGTGAAGAACGTCTAAAAAGCAGCAGGAGAAAAAAATGAAGAGCGGAGGATCACTCTTATCGCATTTGAAGAACATTGTTGTTACTGAGATTTCCTACTCGCATTCATCTTATTCATAATTAATAGAAAAGCCGATCAGTCTGCATCCATTTGAAACCAGCTACATCCGAGGAGTGTTTCAATGGGCACTGAGAAAATAAGTAATGATCAAACCTTTCTATCGTTCCTCAGCATCTCCCCGGTCCCTCTGTGAAATGTTTTGCATATTTAAATAATTTAATACAAAGACTAAAGCTTTTTTTTCAGTTCTCTACTTGCAGTTGTGGAGGCCTGAAATATGATTACAAAAGCACATGGGTAGTGCTGCTTTTTTTCATTTAAGTCACAACAAAACTGCCTTTCAAAAATGTCTTTTCTTTTTAAGCGCTATTACTGAAGCTTTAGTTTTGCAAGTCTGCTTTGATAAAGTGCAGAACTTCACGACAGACTTTCCCTTCCTCTAACTTTCTTTTTTCAAAACCTCTTGAACTTGCAGCCAAAAATTTCAGGAGAAAATTTCAGATGAATGAAATGCTGCCTGAAGAGAGACAGATTGTGAAGGCGCTAAATCCCTGGCTGAGGCTCAGTTCCTCCAGTTTCTGTGACAGGGACCAGCACCAAAGTTTGTATATTAAAAGTTTGCTGAGAACAACAGTGAATCACAAAAGAAGAAGAAGAAGAAGAAAAAAAAAAGAAGGGAAGGGACTCAGAATGTGGCTCACAACTTTGTAAGTAATGCTATCATAGCTTATTTGAAGTGATCCTGTATTTTCAGTTTATATACCGTAGTTCTCCTCAACACATTAACCACACAATAACTGGTGCCACGTTAATAACCTGTGAGTGAAGGGATAAAACATGCAAACCTTAAATGATCTTTCAGGCAAATTCTTCTTAAATAACCCTCATTTGTACTTCATACACATTAACATTGTAACACACGTGACTTGTCCATCTTCAAATTTTTTGCAACAAGCCTTATTAGAGTTTGAGGTGCAAATACTGAGAGCTCAAAACAAACACAGCTGCTATTGAAGCCACAATAAACAAAGACACGCAATGCATTTCTTCACTAAGACAGTCCCGTAATGGGTTTTTCGTGAGTTCAGTAATCACGTTCAATCAAGTTGGCTGTGATCTAGGAGCACAGATATGCCTGACTTGAAAACTTAATGATTTGTCTGTAACTTACAGACACACTGTAGGCCTATGTACAGTATGTCTACATAAAGCGCCCTCGTTAGCCAGTCAATGCTCCTCTGAAACCAGCGCTGGCATCTCCTGCAGCTGCCACAATCCTGCAGGATGATGGAAATGACAAGGGAAGGTCTGAGTTAAAGGGTCAGGGGTCATGTGGGGGCATGTGAGCCCAGAAAAAAAAATGGCAACCAATCCTGAGTTAGCGGGAGTCTGCTGAAATACGCACCACTGAAGGCACTTTTTAAACAACAGTGCTTCTGTTCTAAGTAATTCAAGTTCAAGAAAGAATAAACCAGGGCCCTCCGTGCGAGAAGGACTTTCATGTCTGTGTTCTTGTTCTTTCTTTTTTTTTTTTTTTTTCCTTTTGTTCCCCTCTGACAAAGCAAGCTGCTCAACCTAAAGCTTCAGCAGGGAGGCGGGCAGGGGCTGTCAGCGAAGGAAAACCCTCAGGAATAGGGAACGGCTCGAATTGGAGGCGAGTGGGGACAAAAAGAAAATCTACACAAACTAAAAGAAAAACAGAATCTGACTCCTAAAAGCTAAAACCCACATCTAGCAGAAAAACCTTAAAGGAAAGAAAAAAGCACAAGAGTTTGAAAATACAAACTATGAGAAGCCTGCAGTTCAGAGCTTCGGGTTTCAGTCTTAGACAGGCTTAGAGCAGGAGACGGTTGAGAAGAGCACCCGAAACTGACTCATGGCACCGGTCCATTGTGGTGGGTAATTTGATTGGTTGATTGGTTGGTCGGTCAGTCGGTCAGTGTGAACATGTTAAAGAGTGTAATACCCCCCATGTGTTAGAGGGACAGAGCATGGCAGGCCAGCTGACGGGACGAGGGTGTGTGTGCGTGTGTGACTGGGCAGATTTAGTCATCATCCCCTCCTCCGTACATGTCGGCCAGCTTCTTGAAGCGGGGGCCCCAGTCGTTGAGGTAGTCATAGTCCTGGTCCCCTGTGCTGGAGGAGTTGAGGGAGCTGACGGAGCCGGCGGTGGAGCCGCTGCCCTCATAGTCAAACACCAGCAGAGAGTCATACGGAGGAGCTGTGGGGTCGTTGTCTGCTGCTCGCAGACCCTAAACGGAACACAGAGGATGAAAGCCAGTGGTCAGTTTTCTCATGGCCACAGTGAAGAACATAATGTAGAAAATGCAGGTTGATCAGTGATAGAAAAACAACAATTTGTTGTTAGTCAACGCCGAGGATTCAGCATTAGATTTAAAAAATGAAATTCAAAATCAAAGCAGCAGTAACTGAGATACCCTGACCTCAGTACCCACTATGAAGCAAGTTAAACAAAAAAAAGGAGGATCCTACATTTCCCATGATGCATTCAAAAGCAACAGTAAAGTGAGAGCGAAAGAAACAAAAATGAATTGAGAGGAGCTGTATTATTTACACAATATCAGTATTCAGTTTTTCAATATCCTGGTTCTTGTCAGTGCTGGTTATCATCAGCGACCCTGGTGGAGGTAAAAAGTACCATAAAATGGTCAAAACACTTAAGTACCTCAGGGTTTCACTTCCTCCTAGAGAGCATGAATTGACAAAGCAGTTACAAAGAACACAGGAGTGAATTCGAGAAATAAAACTTTATTTTCTAATTGTTTCACAGCGGTTAAGTTCACAGGCACAAATAAACACGCCCTCACCTCTGCACAGCCCCGCAGGACGGAGCCATAATGTCGGACTCTTTGTGAACGTAACTTAAGCACACGCCTCATCCATCCACTGTTTGCCTCTCTGCTGTGTATGTGTGTATGTGTGTGTGTGTGTGCACAGTCCTGCAGCTAATGACAGTCAGTGGAGAGAGATGATACAGCGATGTAACCTGGTCGCAGTGTTTTAATAGAGTCCTGACCTTGTGCAGTGATGATTGAGAGGGATCACTTTTTTATTGCTTTCTTTTTAAGAAGTTGCCGCATATTATGACTTTTAATCTGAATAATGAATATCTTCATATGAATGTGCAGCATAAATGGCTTATTAAACACTCTAGGCTTCCTATGTGGTAAAGCTCAGATGGCTTAAATTATTTGAGCCTCTCTTTAATCAGATTGTCTCATTGTGATCAGGATCTCTTTTGCAAAGAAGAACCTGAGTGAAGCAAAGGAATCAGAACGGAGATACGATACGCAAATTAACACTGACGGCCACATGCAGGCACATTCCTCTCTTAACACATTTAGATTAAATTCTCTACATTCTCTAGGGCGCATATTTTAACAAATTCCTCCTTTTAACACACAAGGAGTGACTGTGACTGCTTTAAATATGGTGTTTTCACACGTGAATATACATATATATTGGGAAGTGTTAGCCACTTTGTGTTTATGATTTTGATTAATCAAACCCAACTCGTCCATATTTTTTCTTTTTACTGTTTCATGGGTAAGACGTGAAGAGGTCTGCTTCTTGTTTTCTGTCGGCACACAGACCTACACTTGTTCCTTAGAATGACAAATGAGGAGCGGTGACATGAAGGTGAGGCAGGTGAGAACAGTGGACTCCATCCATTTCACTGGAATACAGTGATGATGCGCGTAGAAACCTAAAAAGTCTCAACCCCCGGGGGTACAGTGCGTGGCAGGAACACCATGTGTCTGCTGTGTTTGTGTTTTACCAGACTGCTGGAGCGAGATCAGGTGAGCACATGTGTGAGCAGGAGAGGGGGAGAGAGGAAGACAGGAAGGGTTAGAGAGAGGGAGAGAGAGAGAGACAGAGAGAGAGAAAGTCAAGGCTGGATGGATTAAAGCTGAACAGCTGCCAACACCTATCGAGTGTGAACGTGTTGTCACGAGTCTGTCAATCAGCATTTTCTCGCATCAGTGTGCCAGCGCTGAAGTTGTGTGTGCTACAGAGTGTGTGTGTGTATGCTTGTGTGTGGATGTGTGTGTGAACAGAGCTGGCACGGTGAGAGCAGCTATAAAGTAAAACAAAACTCTACGCTGTTTCCATCACCATACGGGGGGGTTTACATATTGAACAGCATCCAGAAACGAGTAATCACATTAAATGTCAGATCGATGGAAAGTGAAAGTGAGAGGCCGGCTCACTGTGGGAGAAACAATCTAATGACGGCTGAGCCTTTTTTGCATGCTGGATGTAATGCGCGTGTGTGTGTGAGTGTCCGTGACGTGTGAGCATAAATTCACCTCATGGATGAAGTCCCCGATGTCTCCAGGGTGGGGCACCACAGATCTGATTGGGTACTGGGACTCGGGGATGATGGGACGTTCGTCCACCCTGCGGACGCCAGGTGGCTTGCTGATGATGTGCTCCAAGGAGTCAGGCTGCTGCAGCTGGCTCAGGTCGTAGTCCTACACAGCCACAGGAGGCATACGGATGTAAGGAGGCATTCACAGAAAGCATGTGTGCATGGATGAACGTCTCTCAGGAGCTCACCTGGTCCTCCTCTCCTCCTCCCTCTTCGTCGTATTTGAGGATGTTGTCCCTGACATCATCTTCAGGGTCAATAAGCAGCTGCTTGGTCTGCCTCTCTTTCTCCCTGCGCTTGATCCACACCACAAACAGCAGCACCATGCCTGTGTGACACACACGAACATGATATAAACCTTTGGGTTTATACACTGCAGGTAGCTGGATTTATCCTCTGTGGACCGTGAATATCTGTGCAAAAGTTTGTGCTGCTTCCTATGGTAGATGCTGAGGCATTTTGCAGGATAAGTGAAAAAAAAGGTGACCTGCTAGTGGCTCTAGAGGAGAAGCAAGAGGATCACAAACTTTAGCAGGATTTTTCTGTTGGGGAACATAAATGTCTGAAATTTCACAGAATTCCACCCTGTAGTTGTTGAGATATTTCTGTTTTTTATATATATCTTCCCCCTGTGCTCCTTTTCTTCTTTGAGCAGCTCCACTTGGTCAAATAAGTATAAAAATAAAAGAATGAAACCTGCTTTGGTGGTATTAGTAATAATAAAATGAATGCATCTGTCACACACGACACAAAATATCAAATATACTTTAAAAATCCTAAGGCTGTGAGTGATTTATCTATATAGGGCTTGTCAATATGTATGTAACCCACAGCAACATAGTAAGCCAGCGGCATGAATCACTGACAAGACTGATAGCGGCAGATATTTACCCTACCAGGGAAAAAAACAGACAGAAACGTCCTTGTCAAGTGATGCTGTAGAGGATTCCAGCCGTTGAGGCATTAATCCTTAACACAATCTGCTTTTCATGTTGTTGTACAGCCTGCTAATTGTTTAATGACTGCAACCAGAATTACACTTTTTTTTGACAGAAAGTCAAATCAAAGCCATTCACAGGCAATTTAACTTTTTTTCATGTTAACAGGATGCACGTGAATGTGACATGCTAACGGATGAATGTGAATGTGAGCAGCTGATACTCACTGAGCAGTATGATGATGCAGATGAGGATGGAGATGATGGCCCCCGTTCCCAGGCCAGCGGCCGCCACGGCACCCAGAGTGGTGCAGTCTCCGTTTTCATCGCAGGGACACACTTTTACTTTGATGACCGACCTGTTGGACAGCGGAGGATTCCCCGAGTCCGACACAACTATCGGGACTTCGTACACCCCCGGCTCTAAATAAACCTGGTACCGCAGCCCCAGACGAGCGTAATCACCTGTGTCAAGGAAAGAGGAGAGAACGGACACAAATATAACTAAGCATCACATTCATTAATATAAACCTCTTGGGGCCTAAATGATCCTCACACAAGTACTTTTGACCGAAATCTTCCATATAGGAGCATATAAGAGTCAGAGTATAAAATAATAGACAAAGACTGGTTATAAATGACTGACAAATTTTACACTTTACTGTACTGTTACAGTACATTAACATTTTCTCTAGTACGTTCTTCTTCGTGGACGTCTCCTCACCACTGATCCGAGAAATCGTCCAGTTCCGTCGGATGCTGCTGGGAAAGCTGGGCAGCTCGAAGACAAACGGTCCGGCGTTTGGGTCTGTGTCGGCATCAGCGGCAGTGATGTTGACGCCGTTGACATTTCTGTTCATCCGCTCACAGATCTGAGACTCCTTGGGTATGAGTGCTGGGGGGTTGTCATTAATATCTATCAGATAGATCTGCAGCGTGCCTGTGCCGCTGGCTGCAGGAGAGCCTGGGAGCAGAAAAAAAAAAGAGGCAAGAGAAAATAGCATCATGACGGGAGGAAAAGATGACAAGAGAAGATGTGTGCAGTGAGAGGGACGATTGAGAGGGGGAGAGGGGCGGGAGGCAGACAGAGCGGAGGCGAATAATGAAAAAGAATAAAAAGGCAGATAAAACAGGAAAGAGAAGAGGTGAATGAGGCACTGTTTATTCACAATAGTGATGTTAGAGGTGGGGGTGCTGTAAAGCTGGAGGAGAATTTCTGGCCTTGACAAAAACACATCTGACAGTTATGCTTTCCAACTCCTCTTTCAGCCTCACAGTCAAATCAAACCCATCAAAGTTGATCCCAAAGCAGGCGCAGCACATCCAGTCGCCTTGAGAGGGTTTAGATACAATAATGATGACTTTAACACAATCAAACAAGTCCTTGTCTGTGTGTATTCACACAGAACAAGAAGAGTCATCTGCGATTCTGTAGATAAAGGCACTTCAGCCTGCAACATTAACAACACCTTTCCAAAAGGTGAACTGGGCATTGTTATTCTGGAGCACACAATCCTCAAATGTACTGCACTATTGAAAATGATTTACTTTTTATGACCCTTAGAAAGACCCGCAGAGTCCTTATATGTTACATTGTTGCTTGAGCACGTACAGCAATTTGAACACAGTTGTGATTTTCCAACAGTGCAGACCCATAGCAGCTGATCAAATAATGCATTTTATTTGTTCATCTCAGACGAAAATGCATTCATTAAATCCATTATTTTTATAAGGACGTGTAAGATTTAGCCAAATAAAGAAAATTTGCTTGATAGATTAGTTAGTTGAGCCACTAAGCAAACATGTAGTCAACAATAAAAGGAAAAACATGATAAAATTGTCCAAAAATGTTACTGATTAGATGAATCTCACTTTAGGAATCTGCAAGAGTTGTCTATTATACACTATATCCAGTCGATTTAGGTGATCTCATTATACAAACAGATGTGCGTCTGTTAAAATTGTGCTGTTCTTGTAAATGTGCTGTAGATGTTACACGAGCGTTGCACCTTTTCCCATGTTGTAAGTCTTTGGCATTGTTTGGACAAGTGGTGAAATTTGGTTTGATACCATTGCAGGCAGCCAGGTGCTGGTTTACGACAATATTGTCAGCTTTGGACTGTAATAACATGCACTGATGCTCACAGACACACACAGATACTTACACACACGCACATGCACGCACACACACACACAGCTGCAGACACAATCCAGAAGCCCTTTGCATTGATTGAACAGAGCAACAGACCATCAGCGGCAGCATTATAGAGAATTGGCAGTAAAGAATAGACACTTTACACAATCAGAGAGCAAGATAGCAGAGCAGGCAGAAGAATGTATGAATGTGTATGTGTGGTATTAAATGTGTGGCACAGTGAAATATGAAAATAAAAGAGTGCTTAGCCGTATGAAGCTTAGGGCTGTTTATTGAGTGTGTGTCAGGGGGTGACGACCCTTAGCTGCCTCCAATTACGAGTCATTTCCTCGGCATGCAACACTGGCTGAGCCATTGGATGGAATCAAGGGACCCCAGGGGCCATCTCTGTGACGAGATAAGGGCGATGTAATTTACAAAGATTTATGCAAAGCTGACAGATCTGCCAATTAAACATGGCAACAGAGCAAGACATTTGTCACCAGAAGACTGAGACACAGTGTGAGGAAACCTGTCAGAAGTTTGAGCTCTCTCCCACTGCTAGTACTACAATTCATATTGTATATTACAGCTTCAAATTCAACCAATTGATTCAAATGTATCAAGTAATTAGTATTATATCAAGTAATTAATACTGGCTGAGCTCTTTTGATTCACAAAACTTTGGGAGAATCAGGACGAAGTTGGAAAGTTTTCTACGTGTTTTCAAAGTCAAGGTCAAGATGAAGTTTTAGGTTTCAAAGTAAAAAGATAAATGAAACAGACAAGTGGCACTTAAAAGGCAATTCACTTGTTACGCTTCTCAAAACTGGACTATTCACATAGACAAAGCACATAACAGCTGCCAATTTTTGCACAAAAGTGTCTCATTGTACCGCTCAAAAGCTGCATTTTTTCCTGAATTTTTTACAGTATTCTGTCAGTAGGAGGCGCTCAGCTTACAAGCAGTTTAGCACAGGTAAACCCATCACTTGGGTAGGATTTGGGAAAAACGATACGTAGCCATATAATGCTGAAACAGCTATATTATTGTCTGCCGCACATCAAGTAGCCAATGTAGTAAACCTTCTGATGGTGAGCTGTGAAGATAAACTCAAAACAATGAAGAAAATGTGTGACAAAGCTGTTGATTTTAATGAGTCTTGGAAAAAAATAGTATTAGCTTATCTGGTTAGAAAATAATTTGAGATTGTAACCCTATTATTACCTCATAAGTGCTATTAACTAGCAGTAGTTTCAGTTTCAGTGCATTACCTTGAAATGTTGCATTATTCTCATTTCGACAACATATTACTTTATAGTTACACTCTTATCACCTCATGGTTTATGTTAGAAAAATGAAAAACCTTTTCAAAATGTGATATATGGAATGCCACAGCACAGAAGCTACATGAAAGATGCATGCAGGTATTTTTAGACCTTAAAGTCAAACTTTTTTTTCCCTTAATGAGCCTCAAAGCAACTTTCATAGGAATGAATGGAGCTCTGCCTCCAAACACTCCACTTCCACTTCTCTCTTATATTTCCGTGGTTCTGGCACGTAAGGTCAAAACTTTTAAAATATCATTCAAAAGTTTCTAAAAGCCTTGAATATATCTACAAGCTATTCAAAGGAAAAACTTTTTGAATGTCCATATTTTAACATTATCCAACACTTTTACTGGCGGTGGCCTCTTGCACACTTGTTGCAATATGCATATTTACTGAACAGTATTAAATGCAAATTTTAACACGATCGTTCTGCAAAACACACACATGTGGTTCGTAATAACACAGGTTCAAACACACATACACACACACACACATGCGCGCGGAGGCTTTCCCATTCTGTTGGTTTGTTAATCCCAGCCATGTATGGGGGACATGTGGAAGCAGCTTGCCACAGCTGATAGGAGAATTATGTGGGTTTTAACCAGCTAAATAAATAATTATGTTTGTGTAAATTCCTCAAAAGGATTTGTATTAACTCTTTTTTTTGATGGGGGCTCAGAGATGTGAAGCATGGTGAACAGACTTGTAGCAAAGCGTACCATATGTTCTTTGAAGAGCACACAAACACATAAACAACAACAAAGGTGTGTGTCAGAAAGGTCCGAGGCTCTCAGATTGTGGGGGTTGGGGCGGCAATGTGAAAATATAGTAGAAGTGCAATTGTACATCTCACCATATTGCCACCACCTCTCTACATCCCAACCTACTATTTTAACTGTTTTTATAGTGTTTCCTAACATAATCCCACTCATGTTGTGATGGCAGACACTCCTTTTTGACTTGCAGAAGCTCCAATATCAGCAAAACCTGTATTTACACGAACTGTGCTCCTTACAGAGCTCAAGTTAAGAAAAAGAAAGTTTTTTAAGAACCTATAGGTCCTTTAATGGAAAGGTAAATGCATTTAAAATGACAGGGAAAGAAAAGAAAAGAGGCCATAAATAAGATGTTTGTGAAGTCCTAACAACAGGAGTGAGTCAACCTCTAATCCTGCTGCCTCTTCCTCTCCATCAGCACAGCAGGTCGCACGTCACGGTGTCTGACATTGTCAATCATTGTAAGAGGAAAAAAAAAAAAATCAGAAAAATTTAGAAAGAAAAACACACACACACACACACACACACACACACACACACACGTGTTCTCATAAATGTTTCAAATGAGTGCATTTTTCACACATGCTCACACACATAAAAACACCAGTGTTTCAAAGCCAGCTTGACTTAAGGTAAACACACCAGTGCTCTGCACGTCACAGATAAGGCAATTTGGGAGGGGAGAAGTGCATTTCCTTTTTACTTAGGCAAAAGTGCTTACTTCCACTTGAGAAAGAGGGGACTTATTTGTTTGCTGTGATTGAGTTTGTGCTCAGTTAAACTTGAGGCAGAACAAATATATGTGCCACATTGTGAGAAAGGGAAGGAGAAGGCAGTCATGGATAGAAGATAAGAAGGAGGAGAGGATCAAGAGTGTGACCAGTTGAGTGAATCCAGGATTTTCTCTAACTCTAACCCAGCTGCACTGCACTTGAATGCTGCAGAGCTTTCATGTCTTTATATCCCCCTAAATCCACACAAATGTCTTCATTTTTGACATTTTTCTCCACTCAAACCTGCATTTTTACCTTCATATGGCATCATTTTCAATAATTATTTCAAATTCTTAACATTTCAAACACTGTTGATCGTCACTACAATCAACAATGTAGTTTTTGTTCAAGGACACTGGCTGTGTTTGAAGGGTTGCAGTCACTTAATTACTCCTCTTATCCACATGTTTGCAGTTGGTTTGGGGGATTTAGCATAAGACCCTCCAGTCATGAGCCTTGAGCACAAGAAACATACATGATGTATGCCATGTTGAATTGCATTAACTGACTGAAAACACATTTCAGAGTGCTTTCTAGGATGTTCCAAACTGTATTTAAGAGTATTTTACTGTTGTTTCTTCAAGGTCTTACCAAATCAATATTCTTTTAGGATTAGTGGGAAATTGACATCTAGAATTTAAAAATTGCCACAAACAAAACTGCTAAACTGTGAATAGATTCAGCATATAAGCCCATAAACTCAGAAATAAATAAGCATTAGTGTACTATGCTAGTTCCTGTTTTTTTATAATATGCAATTTCTAAAAAATAGCTGTAT
The DNA here is from genome assembly GCA_029814765.1 of Acanthurus leucopareius. NCBI lineage: Eukaryota > Metazoa > Chordata > Actinopteri > Acanthuriformes > Acanthuridae > Acanthurus > Acanthurus leucopareius. The sequence goes on along the minus strand of JAQMCX010000002.1, from coordinate 19,511,723 downwards.
TAAACTACAGAGATTATGGGTGATGTTAAATGTCATCATGCAGCACTATAACTTGTCGTCTTACTAGTTTGCCTTTGCAGCCTTTTTGAGTTTATATTCACACTCATATAAACTTTCCAACTTGATGACCTACTAAATTATAATGTGTGTACAGCATGGTGTAATGTAATACTGAGTTCTGGAGACACTGAAGTCATGTGACTGTGTTGTAGTTAATTGATAGATTTGTGATAACATCTACGCTTAAAATAGCGGTGTTATTTTTTGTCAATTGCTTGCAACGCAAATTATGTTTATGCAATAATGTAAAAGTCATTAAAAAAATCATCATCATTATTATTATTATTATTTTTTAATCAGGGAACCAGTGCAAAGCTAACTTCAAGGTTAGCCTTCAAAAAGTATAACAAGTGTTTTTTGGGGCTGCAAAATGAAACATGCAGCAATGTTAAAAGTTGTAATGACCAAAAATGGAAAAGATAAAAATGGCCGACATTTAAATTTGGCTATAAAACTTTAAAAAGTGCTCCCAGGATAAGCACCTGTCAGGCTCTTACCGTTGTCTGTTGCCAGGAATGTGGCTTCATATATGTTGTTTTTGACGTAGACGGACTCCCGGTCGAGCATCGCCGTGGTCACGATCTGTCCGTTGGTTCTGTTGATGGACAGCCAGTCTGCAGGATCATTCAGCTTTGAATACCTGAGGACACACGAGGGCAGATCGATGATGGAGAAGTTAGCGCTAATGTTACTGTGTTTACAAACACAAGTAAATTTACTCCTGAGTCTGTGCATACATAGATTGCGAGCACACACACTCACACACACGCAAAAATACAACAGCCTGACCTTCACACAGTTTAATTCTTCATTGACTTTTCCTCCAGAGCCTGCAGCCTACAGTCAATTTCACCTCATTTTTCACTCCTGTGTACCAGACACTGAAGTCAATTACCTTCCTAGTTAAGCGCCGCTTCGAATGCTTGCGTTTGTGTGTGTGTGTGTGTTCCACGCACACATTCTAGGAAGTGTTTGTTTATGCCGAGGAAGGCTAAACTGCCTGACAGCTTTATATACATGCATGCTTTGGTGTTTGTACTTTTGCAAATGTTCCTGTGTGTGTATGAGGGAAGCTGTGTATAGGGATAGAGACAAGACGATAAGATCCCAGGACTGATCGTCAAACAGGAAACTGAATGTGGTAGCAGGTGGTGACACTCCCTTGGGATAAAGGGCAGGCAAGGAACAGGGGATCATCTCCAAGATTGAATCCCAATCTCACTCTGATCCAACTGTTCTTGTTTCCCAGGCTTTCATAGCTCTCGGCTCCTCTCACACTTTGAATTCTATCTGATCTCTCTGGACCCGTGCCGTCTCACCTCATCTTGCTGTGCTTTTGTATTCATACATTTCCTTATCTCTGCCTGTACCTTCTCATCTTTGTCTCATTCCCTCTGTGATGCAGAGTTCATCAACCGCCACCTCTCTTTGGGCTGCAATTTCACTTATGTGTGTGAAACATCACATGTGACACCTTAAGCTTACACAACAAGATTTATACATCAACCGATTTCATTTACTGGATGTCAGTTTGGGCAGTAAGGCCATGTTGCTGTGCGGCATACACTTTCAGGTTTTAAATCCATCCAAATTGAAATGGATTTGACCTTTACCCTGCTTTTATATTTATTGAATCGTAGTGTACTTACTGTCAGCACACAGCCCACTTGTTTATTAGAATTTAATACCAGATGCACTCTCACACTTACATGGTGAAAGAAAGAAAGCCTAAAGGGGTGGGTGGCAGTAAGAGGGGGTTTCGGGGAGGTGTGGGGGTAGAGAGTATAATCTCTCTCCAGCAGTGAGGGAGGTAGGATTTTCCCAGCAGGCACTGGGCATGATCCCAGGCGTAGCGCAGTACGGGGAAAGGGATCACAGAGATGACATTCCCACACTCTTGACGGTTTCACACAGGCTAGCCAAGCCCACAGCCGCTAACTGGCGGTCTGTGAAATCACCACCAGGTCTACAGTGAGTCCACAGCAGTTGGGGGTTGGAGGGGTGGGATAAAAGAGTGAGGGAAATGATCAGGAATGGGTGAGAGGAGGGAGAGGGACAGGGAGAGCTGACATTGGGAAGTAGCAGCATGGCGGTATGATCGGGTTTTAATATGCTCATTAAGACTGACTTGATACCCTCTGCTCTTCTGTGTCCAACTGCATCTCTGTTGGCTCTGCCAGTGCAGGCTCACTCTCTCTGTCTAGTCTAAGAGAAAAAAAACATCTTTTTGTCTTTCCAGTGGAAGGCAGACAAACTGGTCCACTTTTTACTGAGCAGAAGGAAATTAAAAGGTCTGTTCCCCCAATTACCAGGAACACTGTTCTTGGAAAAAACAACAACATGCTGTTAAATGTATTAAATTAAGGGTCTGACATTTTGGGAAATATGTTTATTGCTTTCTTGCCAACAGTAAGATGAAAAGGTTGACTAGAGTCGGCAGATGATTAGCTTAGCAGTATCACAGAAGCAGGGGGAAACAACAAGCACTGATCAGTCCAGAGTTAAAAATAATCTGCAAAACAGCACATCTGGAAGTCACTAATTAACACAAAACATTGTGTTTGTTATATTTATGCAAAAACATGAGTCTGCACAACTAACTAACTTTTGTAAAACCATAGTTCATTTTTGTCTTTAAGTTTGACAGATTTCAAATAAAAAAAATGACATATTACCTTTTTATTTATACATTTTGAAATGCTGAGCTGTTTTTTGTAACCTCTTTACTGAGCCAGACTAACTGTTTCCCTTTCGTCCAATCTTAATGCTAAGATAAGCTAAGCTAAACTAAACTATTTTTTTGCTGGCCCCAGCTTTTATATTAGTGTATGTTCATAGTATCAGTTCAGTTCATGGTATAGCATTCACAGTATCAATATTTTCCTGTTACTTTCTTCAAGAAAGTAAAAAACTGCGTTTCCAAAACTAGAATTGCATGACACAAAAGGAATTCAGTTTACCTGCACTGTGGAAAAAGCAAAAACTCTTAGATACCTCAAACTTTGAGTAATTGTAACCAAAATGACTTGCACAGCTAAAATATACACTCACGTTAACACCTACAAGCAAATTAAAGGTACCAATTCACCCAGCCTGCATGCATATGAGCTATGAAAGGAGGCAAGAGCACCTGAAGGGAACCCATGCAGATAGAAGGAGAACATGCATACTTCACACAGACAGGCCAGAATCTTCTCACTGTGAAGTGTCAGTGTTGACCACTGCACCACAATACATCCCAGTAATAAACCACTGAATTGAATTCTTAATCAGCTACACTGCGTGATAACACAAGTGTCCTGTGTGCTCTCTGATGATAAAAGCCATAACACAAAGGTTTGTTCACAAAGCAGAGCACTCTGTCCACCACCACACAGCCTTCAGAGCAGATGTATAAAACCTTATATGAAGCAGCTGAAGTCCTGAATGAACAGTCTTTGTGGCCAAGCTAATTTCTAACACTCTGAAATTGACAATCTGCTGCTTCTTTTTCTATAGAAAAAAAAAAAACTCCACTTACTTCACTCTCCTCTTGAGAGTGCTCATGGATAGGGCGACTCTGGCCATTAGAATGAGGATTGTGAGAGCACCCACAGTGTTTTTGTTTACAAGTCCCGACTGTCAACAGCATTACTGTGGGCAATTGGCAGTCCCCATCACTAACTTTTTAATGAAGTGCTATGCCAATTTTTTTTTTTTTTTTTGTCCTCTTGGAAAGGTAAGCAGTTCTTGTTTACTTTAGAGGTACTTTAGAATAAATATTATATGTTGTGTGAAAGTTTTACTTCTCCATTCTGCGTCTTATTGCCTGTGCTTTCCCGAGCTCTCCTCTTACCTGAAGGTTTCCCTCATTTGGGAATTGAATGGTGTGTGAGCATAGCTGGATGTATGATTAGGCCTGGCAGGTTAGTGATCTTAGCGAGCAGCAGGGAGAGGTATGACATTTATTTTTCAAACCCCCGACCCTGAGAATGAAAAATGCATGTCTCAAGCTTAGCCAAGGCGGTTCGGGTAATCATTTATGCCAGTGTCTCCAGTCCCATGTCTCGACCTTACTGGTGGGGTGTCTGACAGGTGATGCATGATGCCTCACTCCCCCACCCCCCCAGCCCCCCGACTGCACCCTGCTCCTGCCCGCATCGCCTCCCCCGCAACCCCCCAACAGGACACTGTCAGTCTGTCCCTCCTTTGATAAGCACCTGTCAGGTTCAAACCTTGACCTGAAGTCGGTTCGTCATCCTCAGCTCCCCTCTGCCTCTCTCCACAGTCCCTGAGGTCTTTTTTCACCTTACCTTCGACTTTTATGGCTCCCTCTAAATCTTCTCCTTGTCTCTCTTCTCTTTATGTATCTGCACCATCCATTTGCAAAGACATACAGCTCTTTGTCATATGCAAAGACTTACGCCATAAATTACATGTAACATAAACCATGATTCTATATCTAAATGTCCCTCGTGCAAAGAGACTATAAGCTAACTATTTGATTGATTGGGTTTGGAGGTTAGCCCACTGAGATCATACCAGTGGGATAAGACCTCAGAAAAGAAGAGTTTAACAGGGTGATGCACACACTGTAAAAGGTTTAAGGTGATTGGCACGAATGACTCCATGAATTTAAACTGTGATTAGCATCCTTGCATAACAGTCGAGAGTAGATACCTTCTATGGAAGTGGCGTAAAGAAGGGGGGGCTAGATAGTGATTCTATCCAGATGGATCCAAATGAATGCGCTGGTGGGATTTGCCATCTCTACAGATCTACTTCCTCACATGGTGAGAGCGGAAGAAGGAGATTTGGTTCGTGTTTGCGTTAAGGAGACCGTGACAGACCGCAGCGTGCTTGTAAAACTTAATGCCAACATGCACGGCTCTGCAGTCTTGTACAGGTCACGGAAAAACATGCTGGAAACCAAAGAGGTCAAAGTGAATTCGACAGGGAGACGATTCAACAGGGGGAGGGGATGAGAGAGAGAGAGAGAGAGAGAGAGAGAGAGGGACGGAGGGGCAGAGAAAGAGAGAGAGACATAGAGCCCAGCTGGTGACTTTGGCGTCTTCCTAAATTATAATGTACACCCAATTTACTCTCATTTACTGTGAAATTAGCTGGGAAATTTGTTTAGCTCTTTTCCCTTGAGAAAATGGGAAGGAAAGGGGCCATTGGAGTGTGAGGGTAGTAAATTACACCAAATACAAGCAATTTAATCTACAACTACATTCTCTTTTAATGTGGCCATAAGCTTAAACACATGTGATCCTAATCTAAAAGCTCTTCTCTGTGCAATGTCAATAAACTGCCAAGTGTACTTAACAGATTACCTCTAAGTTTGAAAGGCCATATTGCAGTCAGTGCCACTGTCAGGTTGACAGCAGGACTGAGGAAAAGGTCTGCTGGTCATTTAAAGGTTGGTTTTACATTTAAAATCCAGAGAGGCTGAGTGCAGAGAAAGAACACTGCAGGTGGACATAATGCTGTGTCAGGCGTTTGGGCTCGAGCCAGCTGTTCTCTTTACCCTCCCCTCCACCAACACGCCTGCTTGCTCTCATTCTCTCTCTCTCGCTGTTCCTCTGTGTGTGTGTGTGTGCATGTGTGTGCGTATTTGTCCACCTGCAAGTATGTGCTCATGCAGCCTATAGAATGCACACACTTCTGATTACCCCAGAGGCTATTGCTCCCTATTAACCTCACCCTCCTTACTCAGAGTTCTCCTCTGGCTCATAAACTTCACGCAGTAAGACTTCAGGAGATGGTGGATGCAAAAATATAGTACCCTTGTTGAACTTTGACCCCTAACTACTGACATGGAATCTGTCCAAGAGGCTTTTTAGCCTGCTGTTAGTGTATATGGATGGGTTTCTGCCAGGCTATACTTTTACTACAGTTAGCCAAACGTCAATCAGATGACCCTGTTCTTGGTCTAGAAATAGACCATAGTAGTAGAACTCATCTCACCAGAATCCCCTAATATTGCTCCTGAAGAAAATAAACTTAACCTCATATTATTGAAATGTCAGAAGTAGCCTAATTAGGATTCTGTAGTCGTGTCTATTGAAATTTGCTCAGCACCTGATTATCTGCTGCATCTGTAGTCGGTCGGGATCTGAGGCTGAGAAGGTCGTTAGGCTGGTTCCAGCAGGGACGCCCTCCTCAAAGCGGATGTGTTTCGGGTTCGTGGGGAAGTAGGGCGGTTCGTTGACGTCCTGTACGGATATGGTGACCCCAGCTGTGGACTGGAGCGAGGACTGTATGCCACTGGCCAAGTGGGCCTGGTTGGAGACCACCACGGTCAGCATGAAGGCACGGTTCATCTCGAAGTCTACTGGCTGCAGGAAGGAAGGACAGTGATGAGAGTGTGAAAAAAAAGGAAGTACAACTGAATTAAACCCTAAGTTTTAAAACATTCTAAAATTATTGACAACTGATTTCTTTTCTGCAACCAACTAACTGTGATTATCAACAGCAGATTTACAAAGTTTTCCTGAGTCCATACAGTATCGTCCTTTATACAATCCAGTGCTTCACAAAGTAGTTTTCAATTGTGTATATGTCAGAAGGGAAAGGGAAATTATCCTAGTCTGCATATTTTACATATATATATATATATATATATATATATATATATACATATGAGATTTTTTTACAGTGTTATTGATGTGTTGGACTGTATTTGTTATATCCTCCTATATAATTATTTTTTATCTTACTTCATCAGTAGGAATAACTAATAATCTTTAGTGTTGCAATGACAAATTATTTATTTGAGCCTACATGTTAAATTATTTATCTACAAGCACACAAATAAAAAATAAATTCATTTAAAGATAAATCAATTAAATTAAATTATCTTTGTCATGGTCTGTGACTGTATTATCATGTACTATCATATGTTATTGTTTTTTATGAGCAAATAATTTCAAGTATTGAAGCACAGAGGGTCTCCTATAAATGATGTGATGTGATTAAGGTGTTAAAAGCCCCGTCAACATTTCTCTCTCTGCCTTTGGCTGGGGACTATGAGCTGAACCTTGTTGATGATAAAGGACATGATAAATGAACAGATGTCGTCTCAAGTGGTCCCCTGATGAATTGGACCCATATTCCTTTATAAACAACTAACCAACACACACACACACATATACACACATCGTGAGCACAGGCAGCAGGGCTTCGACTATTCATAGGTGCTGTCATGCCTTTTGAGTGAGAGTGTGTGTGTGTGTGTATGTAATCTACGGGTTTTTTGTGTTTTTTTTTTTCTGGCTGAGCCTAAACCAGAGTGACACTTGTGTGCTCTCCTAATGAAGACAACACGATCAGGTTCAAATGACAACAACAACAAACAGGGAATGAAAAAAAAAAAGAGAACAAATATGTTGCTTGTAGGCACTGCTGGCACATTTCTAAATAGGTGGATGATGATTACCGCCACCAGGCTTGTGTCTCTGGTGTTTGATGCTGATGTTAATGACTTTGAGCACATCTGTATGTTACTTTGCCTGAGTGGGATGAGTGGATAGTGTGGCAGCACAGCCCCTGATATAAAAAAGCATTCTTAATTAGGCAGCTTGGTTGACAAGGGCACTGGAGTGGATGTGTTTGTGTCCGTGTCAGTCGGTGTTACAGTGTGTGCGTGTGTGTGTGTGTGTGTGTGTGTGTGTGTGTGTGCGCGGGTGCAGACATGAGTAAATGTAAGCACATGGGTGTGTATTCACTTATGACCCTGGAGTGCTCTGGGAACCCATTTACAGGCAAACCATGCTCAAGGCTCTTTGATCTGCAGCCAGTGGTATTCAGAGCACAGGCAGGTCTAGAGTATAGCTGTAGGCTAACTAAAACACACACACGCACACACACACACAGAGGCTCAGGCACACACACCCTGAGGGAAGCCAGAGGGGTGAGAGGTCAATAACACAGCTTCCATCTTTTACCCATGTGTCATCGCATCTTACATCTTCTCTGTATTGCTTCACTCGTTCCTCTCTTTCCCTTTTACTTAATTTGTTCCGCCGGACTCCAACTTCCCACCCCTTCGTCTTCTCACCTCTGCACCCCCTCCCCCCACCTCCCCTCCCCTCCAGCTCTCTGTGATCTCTGCTCTCTGTGGTCTCTCTCAATCCTCAAAAATCTGTCTTCGCCTCACTTCCCTCCTCCTCTCCACTTCCCCTGTCATCTTCCATGTTTATCATAAGCCGTGATTTACATATCTTAATGACTCATTCGAAACGGAGAGGCTCTGTTTGTGTGTTTTCATGCGTGCTTGTTTGTCTACTGGCTCTATTACCGTGCGGCAAAATGAGGAAGCGTCTCATAAACTCCCCAGAGAGCAGTGCAAATGTGTAACATGTTCTGGTTAAGACCTCAGCCCTTATTTACAGAGGAGCGCGGGTCCCCGGAGGGAGATTGCTGCATACCTGGGTGTCGATTTTGATTCGATATGGCAAAAATAATAACACCAGATATACTTCTCATGGCTTCTTGACTCTACCAGAGCGAGCTGAAGCCCCACTGTGTATTTGTTGAGACCGTCTATTTCTCGTATCTTCCCAGGTGGGGTCCTGTCTCTTGTTTTATGATTTCCTGATAATCTCCCTTGGGTCTCTACGGAAGCTTGCGGCTACCCTGCTGCCTGCAAAATTTTACATTGGGGAGTGAGAATAGATTATAAAAGGCAGTCATCTAGAGATAACGAAGAGAAGCAAAATGCCAATGCTCATTGCTCAAGGTGCTGTGGGAATTGCAGAGAGATGTTATTGCCATTTTTTTTTAAACACTATTGTAGGATGTTAGATATGATAGGCAGAATTCAGATACACCCCCGGGTCTTTAGGGTCATGAAAATAAACAAGTTATTTCCACAAAGCACACACAACATGGCAAACACATTTACAATGAGCCTCTCATGGATGAACACAGGAATACAAATGCTAAAGGTCACTCAGCAGCAAACACATCTAGACACTTTACACACACTGGTGCAGTACAAGCTGAATATCATTCATATTTTTTTTGGATATCTGTGTTCTCCAGTTTTCCCAAATGGGTTAAAAACCTCTGCACAGCCTCTATCTGAGAGGCTGAGCACTAACAAAGCAGGTTGATACAATACATGGCTTTGTTGTTGCTGTCATTTACAACAGCAGCCAGAACATTATGAGTGTATAAAAAACGTTGCCGTTGTAATCGAGAAATCAATACCTAATTTGCCACAGTGGTCTGGCCAGCCATTGTGTGTGAGTGCATGAGCTGTTTCTGGAGGGTGCAGCGGCCTCGAATCTCTCATTTGGACATAAAGGGGCATATGAAAGGCAAAGACCTTAGCCTGTCCCCATTTAACTCAGTAGTCTGTTATTATCTGTTGTGCTTAAATCCAGTGGGGGTCCACCAGTCAGCACAGAAAAAGAGATTGAACGGTTTCTCTCACACTGGCCTCTAGAGGGCGAGAAGCTGAGCACGCTGTGATGGGATGGCGTCTTACCTTCACTACGGTGACCATGCCGTCGTTGGTGACAGGGTCAGTGCGGATGGTGAAGTGCCCGGATGGGTCTCCACTGATGATCCTGTAGATGGCGTTCCAGTTAGGCGAGTGCGGCTGGTCCGCATCTATCACCGTCAGATTAGCAACCACAACATCCACCCGGTTCTCTGGAACCTCACCGGAGAACTGCAGAAAGTAGAGCAAAAGGTTACCTTGTTATCCGTTGTTTCAAAATATCCATTTCTATTTAATGGCATTCATTGAGCCATTTGCATGTGGCAATTCCTACAAAAAGCCACCAAGTGCCCATCTCTTTTTCCATATTTTCTTTTATAGAGCTATTCCTTCTTTCAAGTTTTCAGGTAGAGTTACTTTAATGATCTCACTTTTACCAGAACTGAGTAGTAAACAAGCAGTAAACACCAGCAGGCGCATGCACACAGGGGCGTTGTTCCAGTTTCAATGTTTTCTGCTTTTTCTGCATTTTGAGTGCCCATCCTTGATGAGCAATAATATTTTATTCCTTTGAAGAGTGACAAAGGAGGAAAGAATGGAAAAGCAAAAAAAAAAAAAAAAAGAGCCAGCAGTGGGGAGGGTTAAAACAGCTGTTTGAGCGTATATGAAGGGCTTTTAGTTGTCCCCGTGCTGTACAAACACATGTGCTTTGTCCCGATAAGCCTGATGAGGAGTGAGCTGCTGTCTGTCATGTGTCTGTTATGGTGGGGATTGATCAAAGCCGTGCAGGCTCAGGGGATAAAAACCACAAAGATGAACCAACAACAGCGACGAATGCGCTGCTACCCTAAAAAAAAAACAAAAAAACAAAAAAAACACAAAGTCACCCTAGCCCCGCCTCTATGAATGACCTGTCAACTCTTAACCAATCACGTGGGGTCAGAAGGTGAGCATGTTGGCACGTCTGCACCTCATCTGGAGGCAACAGGCTTGTAACACCATACAGTCACTGTGTCACCACTGGTAACAGCCGTGCAAGAGCCTCTGAGCCGCTTATATGAGTGTAGGATATCAAAGAGCAAAGCCCCAGACCAAACACTCCAACAGACCATAATACCCTGCCTGGCAACCCTCGCATCACCCAGCAAACAGCCGACAGCAGCGGGCAGATTAGGGGGCTGCGTCAGGAGAGCTGTTCAGAGACTCAATGACATTCTTAAGACAACACACAAGTCCGGGTGGTCCTGATGCACTGCCTGCATTGGATAAGTAGGCAGGCTGTCCTGTGTTTGAGTGTATGTGTGTGTGTGAGCGTGTGTGTGTGTGGTTTATTACTGTGGTTCGGTTCAGGGACTCCCCAATGCCAATTCAATAAAATAAAACTTCAGAGATTGCTCTTGAGCTCCTGAGGGCCCCTGAGCCTCGTCTTTCCTAACACACAGTAACAACTGAGGACAAAAGTTAAACCAAATCTGATGGAGGACTTTTAAGGGTCCACTGCTGCTCATATCAGCATTACCTGACTTTAAAATTTCTTCTCTAATGATCTTTTGAGCAGATGGGGGTTGGGGGTGGGGGTGGGGGGGTGGGGGGTGGGGGGTGGGGGTTGCATCAGGCATCCAGAGTTTGAGAATTAAAAATTTTTCCTCTTATTGGCCAGTCTTACATGGCTTGGTAATAAAACTTTATATCACTTAGCTAATACATTTCAGACAGTTCAGTGTTTAAAAAGTGACTCTAAGTGGTACAGAAAGTCAAGAATGACTCCCACAGAGCTCTGCGGTGAGTTGAAGGCAGAAAAAGTAAGAACTGTTGTGGTTTGTGAACGCAGCACTGAAAGACGGCCCCATTCTTCCCTGACTACAAGTCCCGACCTCGTATTATGCGCGCTGTTACTGTCTGGGGGCTGCACACCAACTGTCCAAAGTGTGATGCCCAAAAACTTTCCAAATAAAGCAAAATATGAGCATATAGACAGAGGGCAGATTTTTTTTGCAGATACAGAACCACCACACTTTGAGTAGGTCAAAAGTGATGATTGCGTAGGATGATTTTGTATCTACATGCTGTTTTTCAAGAACATTTGGCTGATTTTGCTTTTAAATGTTGTCTTTATCAGCTCTGATCTGGTTATTGTAGCATTGAATTCCTTTGAAAAAACTTAAGAAGGTTTTTGGATTGTTGAAAAGAATATTTTTCAGGAGGCAAGGGCATGTTTTCACTGAGCGGTATTCAGGTTATATTTAAGAGTGAACTTTCAAACCAGAATTTAAAGAGAAAAATACTTTTTCCGGAGGCTCTCCTAATTTTTCATTCTTTTCAGTTTAATTTAATGATTGTTGTTTCTCTTTCAGACTCTGGCTTTTATTTTAGTGACAGTCAGCTTTGACGTATGTTAGCATTATTGTCAATAATGGATTGTGGGAGCATTTCGATCTCTCTTGGAAAAACCTTGCGGTTGTTCTCTTCCTTTTACTCCCTTTACCCTTTACTACTTAATGATTTAACACCTGAATTCAGAGCTTCTGTAGAATGTTGTGTTGACTCTGACTCTTTTTCTCATTGGTTTTGGTGGTGTGCTGCAGTGGGGTCTGTTGCAACAGTGAATCGCTGAATGACCGCAGGATCTTTCAGCCGAGGCTCAGGTTTTCTCTGATCAGGTAGTTTTTCTTTCTGTGGTACTGTATCTTGTCCCAAGCTGATGGACTGAAAAGAAAAAAGGGGGTAGCTCCTTGATTGTGATTGGCACAGAGTGCTGTTGGCTTTCTCACAGCACTTGATAAAACACTTCTTCCCCACACCCTCATCCTTCTGTCGCTATTTCAGCAGCAGAAAACGACTAAAGGAGGCATTGGGAGGAGAGGAGAAATGACTGGAAAATCATCATGGAGACTAAAGAAAGAAGGCCAAAGTAAATCCTGCACAAAGAGACCCTTGATTGCATGATTGTGGGTCTCCCTACACATAACTACCAAACATCCCATACAAGGCATGTAAGAAGATACAGCTGTTGTTGCACTACTGTATGCATAATCAAAAAGAAAAGCTAAGCTAGTTTTTTTCATTCATTTCCCCTGCAACACAGAAATAATGCAAAGCATGTATGCAGGCCCAAATAAGCTTTTGCATCAGTACACATACACACCGCCCTTTTTCCTGCCTTGAAAAATAGGGCAGCTTCTGATAGGCGTGATGAAATATTAATCATCAACATTAAAGACAAATTCCCCAAACTTTATATTTCTGGTACACTTTGAGAGATCTATGGGGTTTATTGCAAACACTAAATATTTGCATAATGGCCTGCATTCTCAACAAAATGGCTTTTATGTTATCCCGCCACTAAAAAGGCTGATTTATGATGGGAGTGGGTAAAGTGTTCGGCTCATCGTGGCTCCAAAACCTCCACTAAAGTTTACCATCAATATCCATGACAGTATTAACTTCCCTCTGTGAGATGATGGAAATGCACTTAAACACACTGGAATACAGTTAGAGAATATTAATCTATTACCAGCCGCTATCATCAATACGCCGCCATCAGCAGGGAATCTTAAATCAGAGGGGGATGCCGAGTCAGGAAAGGCTTCTGATTTACAACAGGACATGTCTATGCTTTATCACTGCTGCTGTAGAAAACAGCTCCTGTGACCAAATAATCTTTCATTCTTTCTCCTCACTCCGTCATTCTCTCATCCCTTTTGCCTCTCTTCATTTTTCGTCTTGAAGTCTACACGGTGGTCCACTCATCAACTCGTCCTTCCCTTCTTTTGTGTGCATTTTTTTTTCCTTCCCCTTCCTGCACCGTCTTTGTACGTTTCCCCTGCCGTGTGATGTAGCAGTTCTCTGATGAGCTCTGTGGCTGACACATGCTTACCACCAGCGCTAACTCATCATCATAGGGTCTTAATAACCCCCAGGGCAAATGCTAATGCTAGCTCCTCAGCTACCACCTCAAAGAGCCGAGCCCGCTGCAGTGCTGATAGCACCTCTGCCGCTATCCGTGCAGTTGCAGAGCTAAGCACCTTATCTACCCTGCAGGCCTCTGCTCTCATCATTACTGATAGGAGAGCACACACACGCTGAATAATTCTGACACCTGAAGCTATACTGACACCTCGGAAGATTTTTTTTTCCCAACATAACATGAAATTAGAGTGCAGACGTGCTGAGTCAGCCCTTGACCATCTTCAGCTTCTCTAAACAGATGCATGTCTTCTGCCACATCAAATTAAATTTGACTCTGGAGAATTTCATTAAAATCCATGACATAATAGCTCAGATTTTTTTTTTCTTTCCCCCCCACTTTCCAGCCATCAGTGCGAAATACTGCTGCCACCTCAGCTGTTCCACTCCCAAGTCGAACCATTTAGCAGCACCGAGAGAAACGGCTGGAGATAAGATTAAGTTAAGAGAGAGAGAGAGAGAGAGAGAGAGAGAGAGATAGAGAGAGAGAGAGAGAGAGAGAGAGAGAGAGTGAGAGAGAGAGAGGAGGAAAAAAATTGAATTAAACTTTTTTTAACAACACTAAATCTCCTCCTTCGCTAATTCATTAAGTGATGATGTGGCTGATTTGCACCACATCGACACGTTACATACGGTACATTACTGTGGACTTTTAATTTTTACCTCGCTCTTCATAATGACCTTCTGTAATGCAATCATCATTCTAAATATCACTATCATGACAACAATCATTAACGATTTGCTGGCTCTAGTTTTCTTGCTGATGAGAGTCAATGATATGAATTAGTATTTCATTATGAGTGAGTGTGTGTGTGCTTCCTCATAGGAAATGAGTAAGTACCCTTTGCACTTCATATTCCTCCCTTATTGTCCTTGTATAAATCATTCCATGTTGTGATCATTTCCTCTTTCCATTCATCAGTCTTTCCCTCCCTTTACATTCTTCCTTTTAATTTCTTTCTGCTTTTCTTTCTCCTTTCATGTCAGTCTCTCTATTCTTTTCTGTTTCATTTACTTCAACATGCTCATTATTTTAACCTTTGTCTCTGAAACCAAAACCCTTTCCTTCTCTTAACTGTCATCCTTTTTTTTTTTTTTTTATGTGTAGCAACTCACAGTTCTGGAGGTCAGCATGGGAGGGTTGTCATTGATGTCCGTGACAGTGATGATGGCAGTGGCTGTGTTGGAGAGACCAAAGTTCAGGTTGCCCTCCATGTCCGTGGCCTGCACAATGATGGTGTACTGGGACACTTTCTGTGGAAAAAAAAAAGCAAAAAAAAAAAAAGCAGAGAAACAGAGAAAAAAAAAATCAGAGTGTGCAGTTATTCATCTGCAGAGAGCTTTCTCTTCCTTGAGTCTGGTAACAGCCACAGACTGTGAGTCTCAGAAGAACAAAAAGCTGCACTGCTGTTCTGTTCTGTGGTAGCTGTCCATGGTCTTATTTCAAACACAGATTCACAAGGGTGAAGCCTTTCATTCGAATGAGCTGAAACCTCCTCAGCGGAACGTATCCTGGCTTCACACCATCTGAAGGCTGCACTGCCTTCCCATGGGTCTGTCATCAAAAACACTGGTTATTCAGGGCCACTGATGGACAGATGTGAGGACAATGATCCAACTGACAGAGATGAATCGACTATATACAGAGCGGGAGCATCAGGGAATGATAAATGCCATTTTGTCTTTTGAAATGACACAGCAGTACTTCACTGGGAGCTGAAATATTGTTCTTTTATTTGTATTTTTGTACTCGGGTGCATTTTTTTTGTGCTTCTAGCTGTGCAGCTCTTCCCCACTCGCCCTTCCTCCCTGTCTTTGTCTGCATCCTCTGTCTCTTCCTCAGTCCCTGAGTGCAGTTAATGGGCTTCGGGGAGGATGGAGACCCGGAGCCGACTGTCTGGATAGTGTGTCTCGTCACTGAGATTCCCAATTACATTCCCAGTGTCTCTCTCACCTGCTAATTACCGAGTAAATATCCCAATTAGGCCGGGACGCCACATCAGGAGGATAAGACAGCTCCTCTCAGTTCCTCTCATCGTGATGCTAGACGAGATGCTGAACTACAACCTTTCGCACACACTCTCATTAACGCCGTACGCACACACACAAACACACGGAAAAACACACACGCACGTACACCTCTCTTTCTCCGTTCCTTGTTTAGAGGCAGTGCTCGCCTGACTGTCCCATCAGCCAGTGCATGGCGTGTACACAACACTCTCACTAATTAGACAAGAGAGTAATTATGTAGAGCTCCTCTGAACCTCTCAGCATCGCAACAACACAGCATATCCTGCTTCCTCTAAAAGGACTGAGGTCTGTTACTGTCAACAAGCTCTTAAAAGTCCTCTGCAGACCAGTGGAAAACCTTCAGAAGAGAATCAGTGTGGGAGTTTCTAAAGTAGAGGAAGAAGACATTTCAAAAGTAAAGAACAGAGGAGAGGATAAGAGACAGCAGGGGATGCAGCTGAGGCGCAAGGGAGGAGGGCTACCAAAAATAGATGCTGATGTTTTTCCTTTTTTTTTTTTTGTGTATCACCTAACACCTCCAACACCCCAGCTCAAGAAGGGAAGAGAGATGCAGAAACTTTCCAAGTTTCAAAGGGCCAAAGTGCTGACTAAAAATGGACCAGGGAAGCACCGCAGTGTGCTGTGTATTATCTCTCTGTAAAGTTTATGTACAGTACATAAGCTCCAATTTTTTTTTTTTTTCCCGCTAGGCTTGAGACTTCTTATCTGCTCCCAAATATATATAAATAAAAGTTTGCATTTGTGTGCCACAGGAAAAGAGTGCAAGTGTGCAAACATGTATGTATTTATAAAATATGCATGAAAAATATAAGTGGGACCACCTGGTGTGTAGAAAGAACTGCATTTATTTTGGCTTATGTCTGTGTGTGTATAGTGTGTGTGCCTTAACTCTTGTCTCTGTCCTTCTGAGGACCGAAATACATTTTATGTCATGTCTTAAGACTGAAGGCAATTTTAGAAAAGGGGGGATATTTTTTTGAAGCTTTAAGGTTGAAGTTAGAATAAGTACTTGTTTGCAGATTAGCTTTCAGGTTTGGGTTGTTTTTGTGGTTAAGGGGCCTGAATGTTACACAAACAGGCTTGTATCCACTCTGTCCCTTTCCTAATTCTGGACAAGGACCCCACACCTGGTACTAACATGTGTCCATGGACCTTTTACACCTGGTACTAATTACCTAGGGTCTGCCCTCATTGTGATCAGATCTTGACATGCAAATTAGTCAGGCAGACCTTCTGGAATACTCAACAAACACTTCAGGTCAGGGGAAGTAATGTAGCACTATTGGTTTTCTTATTGTTCTCTTGTGAAGGTAGGTGTGGCCTGTAGCTTTGTGTCAGAAAGAGGCAGTCAGGTGAAATTACAGGTTTGATGGCAAATATTTTTCTCAACATTTCTCATTATACAGAGACTGCACTTACACCTGTTGTGCATACTTGTAATGCATCACCTAATTTATCTAATAAAAATGCACTCTCTGACAGTCAGCATTGACAGTTAGTATTGAAATCTGTAGTTAAATTGCATTTTTACCACAGGGGGGCAGCAGAAAGAACACCTAGTATGATATAAAAATATAATAATTAAAAGTAACCTGATGAGAAAAAAAGTTATAGTACCCAATAGTGTATTTTTCTTTCTCAAAGTCTTGATGAATAAAGTTAAATGAGTTTCCTTCCTGATGAAGCAAAGCCATTTCAAAGTATTTTAGATCAATAACTGTTTTCATCCATGTTCGCTTGCTAGCAGTCCTCCTCTTCACTTTCCTTGGTGTTGCATTACAAAGTGTCTTGGCAGCACATTTAACCGCCACCTGTTGATCAGTGGAAAAGTGTGAAACCTTTGGCAGGCCTGTGAAGAGCATCACCCAGGTGCATCTTTGTTTGCATGCAGGAAATGAGCATAACAGGGACCCACCCACAGAAAAACAGCTTCACAGCATAGAGTCTATATAAAGAACCCTACAGAAAACTGTTGCTTATTTACACATCCAGCTGCTACAGGAGCAACATTGTAAGTTAATACGAATTCATCCATAACCAGATAAAAATATCCTTATATAGAGTGCATGTAAATGCCACATGCACACGGGATCCACATTTGGTTGCTGAAAATGAAAGAGCAATCCCTGCCTTTTTCCTCATTATCACCACTGAGCTACCTTTAAGCAAAGCTTTTTTACACACAACATCTCCAGTGGAGCTGCTAAGTGGCATCACATTGAGGCAGCACTGGGCATCTTCCAGGTGTAAATGTGTATAAAACACTGGCTGTATACTTGATACTTGTGAGAAAGAGCTCTCAGTGATACTATCCTTGATAAATACAGGCAGAATATATTTCCTAAATATAGCAAAAAAAAGTTTAGGGGCTCCGGATGTCAGCATGAGTCTTCACAGGTATAAAAGTTTAAACATGCGTCTGTGTGTGTGTGTATAGTGGGAGTTAAATCCTACATCAGGGGTGACTGTCTGAGTAAAAATAAGCAACCAGACATTTTTTACTCCATGCTCCCCACGTTCTTATCTCTCTCTCCCTCTGGCATCCTCATGTCTCATCCTGCTTCTCTGTCTCCATCGCTATCTTCTTTGCCAAAATCACACTCACTTCTTCCCAAAATCATTGTAATACCCCGTCTGCCTAGCTCTGGTTTTTGTTCTAGTGCTCCCTGCAGCCCCCTCCTCTCAATTGCTTGTGTTTTATCGAGTGTAGATGTGATTATATGGGCTTTTGTGTTTGTCTGACAGGTGTCAAGGGCATTCTATCTCAGATATTTCCACTCCATCCTTTCCACACAATCATGCACACACAGGCATACACCTAGGCACAGACACACACACACACACACTCGCACACGACACAACGTGAGCAGCCGGCTGCAGCGTGATGTGTTGTTAATAGGTCTGTCACTGGTGACAGTTTGGGAGGATGATCTGTCTCGGAGATTTCTTTGCAGAGTTGTCACTGGCACATCCATGTCGCGAGAATAAACACATTTGGATCTTGTCACAGCTTTTATAGCTCCATAAGCAAGGTGACCGCAGAAGAAGGCAATTTACTGTCTCACACGTGTCATCAGAGTAAACAATGCCGTCAGACACCGTGCTCTATAAACAAAGATAGAGGTGCATCATCTGACCAGCTGGAGTTCTTTATAGTATGTAGACACGATCAGTTTGTTGTGACCAGGAACAGAACGCGATTCTCATTTGTGTTAATTGTTTCGCCTAAAGGAGAAACTTTGCCCATTTCTAACCAGATACAGTATGTGTCATTACAGTGTGGATAGTCAAAAAGTATAAATAAATGAGAAATAATAAAGGTCCCTCCATGTTGACTGCATGCAGTGCTGTCTGCTCATTTGCAGGGAAAGAAAGTCTTTTTTCCCTCTGCACGGCTATTGTTCAAACTACAGATTGTACTTCTGCATTTTTTTGTATTCTTGCCTCCACAGACACAGAGTTTATGGCAGTTGGATCAAGAGACAAAGCTGTCTCTTTCTTTCTCTTTCTCTTTTTCTCTCTCTGTCTCTCTGGAATGAGAAAGGGCCAGCTCACCAAACTCACATCAAACTGTAAAACAAGACACTGCTGATCAAATCTGAATCAGGATTTTGTTCGTGCATTGCCTTTTCTTGCCTAAAATGTTCTGAGAAACATATTTTTGGGTGCTGTTTAGTTGTAATATGGGGATTTTTGTCATGGCCAATAGTCGTATTGTTTTCAGCTTCAAAATAGACGAGCAAAAACCAGGCAACCCACACCTCCCAGTATGTCACCCATCAGCAGGTTTTTTATTGGCGCAGGGCATTTTGTTGTAACATTGCTATTTTATACAGCAGCGCCTTTTCTCTGTTTTCTCTGGTTATGTAGCTCCAACTTAAAAAAAAATATTTTTAACTTTCTACAACATAAACAGCTGAGTTTCGTGAAAAAAACGTCTTAACAAATAATGACATTTAGTAAAGTTTGCATGACTTTAACTCTGTAAACATCAAAAGTATTTTTTTGATTTATGTTGGAAAAGAGAAGACCAACCTCTCGATCAAGACCAGGCGCCACAGTCACAATGTCCCCGGTCTCACTGTTGATGGTGAACATGTTGGGGATGGGGCTGTGCGGCGTCTGTGACAGGATTCGATAGCGAACCATTCCATTGGCTGTGGTGTTGTCGTCAGCATCGAACGCTGACACGTGCATCACATACGTCCCTGATGGAAAAAAAAAGAGCACTTATCATCATTTTAGTCCCAGAAACGCTCTGCAAACCACGCACCATTCTTCTTTATCATCCATCCTAAAAACAGGTTTTAACAACAAATACAGTATTTATATTAGTCACACCTAATATAAGTTCATGTGCACACAAACATGGCTAATAAACCACTTGGATGTCCCATAACAGCTTGACAATAAAGTTAATTAATCTTAATGGATTTACGCCGGCAGAGAAATGTTGGACACCTGTTCTATAAATAACACCTACAGGCACAGATATACAGCATGTGCAGACGGAACTGTGATCATTTTTATGGCTGATTAACTCACATCATGTTTTGCATTTACTGGAAACATTTAAGAGGCGGCTAATGTACTAAACAAAAATCTTTTTAACCACCAAAAGGCTCTTGCTTTTCCTACAAATAGACCTTGTTGTAAGGCATTACTAAGCCTTACTAAACTTACTTTCTGTTTCATGAAAATAAGCTAATAAGCCTCCTTGATGTTTGATGACCCTCCTTTACTTTGATCTAAAATGGTTGGAAACCTGCTCAGTGAATAAAAATCCCTCAGCCTACGAGCACAAATAAGCACAGACATACTGTGGAGTATATACAGGGAAATAAGTCACTACCCCGCCATGAATGCACCACTTGTTTTCTGCTTCCAAACACTCATATAACTCCGTGGGATCACTGCCTGTCACCCAATCTCTCCATCTCTCTCTCTCCCTCTCGCGCTCCCTCACTCGCAGCCAATTCTAATTGCCAGAGATAGTGATATCATGCCAGTGACAGCCCCTGTCCGAGGATAATTGTAACCGCAGCTCCTATTTCAAACTTCATTACATTTCAAAGCAACATTTGTCAATGACTTGGCCAGAGGGAGCACTCTAAAGGCCTCTCAGCGAGACGAGAAAAGAGGGCGGCAGGAACAGAGAGAGAGAGAGAGAGGAAGAGAGGGGGAGAGGAAAAATAGAGGAATAGAGGACGGACTCCATATCTGGTTTAATTCCAAGTGGAGTGACTATCAGTCCTCGACCCATCACTTTTTTCTAAAGATGGAGGGATACAGAGAGGGAGATGAAGAATCACAATGTGTCACACATCGCTGCGGTAATTTCATTAAGCTGCACTCTTAGGGGGTTTAATGTGGACCCTTTGTACGTGCGTCCTAAGCTGTGCCTGACAGGATTAGGTCCCCATAATGACTCTTTAATTTGCAAACTAATTCAAGTCTGTAATTGGCCTTCCATTGAAACCACTGGAGCTCTAAATTCTAAAACTCTCTTTTTTATGATTATTGTTCAGCTGAATGTCGTGCATGCCACAGAGACTTGTCTGCTGTGTGGGGCAAAGCTGAGGGGAAGGAGGCAACAGAAGAGAAAACATACAAGGGAAAAGATAGAAAGAGAAGAAAAGGGGACAAAAAAAGGAAAAGAAAGGAGAAGGAAACGAGCACCTGGACACCTCTTGAGATCACCTCTGGTGCAATAAACTCAGGCACATCAGGCTCACACTCACACAAACGCATTCACACAGAGAGCTCATCTCTGTGATTCTTCCGCTCTGAGGCTAGACATAAAATGACCCAGTGGTGCTACAGCGTGGTACATTTAATCCTCAATCTCCTCTCCAGCCTGAGAACCCTCTTTGGTTTATGGCCACTGCTACAGCCGACTAAATGAAAAGCCACTGTAGGAGACAGATTCTCCGTCTGTCTGCTAAATCAAGGGGAATGGAAAATTCTCTGTTGCGTCAAAGATTCACTGGTGTGGTCATACTTTTATGACGCCAATCTCTTCTGATATACCAGCCCGCTCTTCCTTCGCCCCCCTCACCCCCCATATCCAAACACCTCGCTCTTCCACACAGCACTTTAATCTTTTTTAATAAATACTCCTTTACGTCTTGTTTCATCCATTGATCTATTCATCCATCCTTGTTTTATTACCTGGTTTAGAGCCTTCATCCACAGAGCCATTGTAGACCTGGTTTTTAAACTCGGGCCTGTTGTCATTCATGTCGATGACGAAGATGTACAAGTCGATGGGGTTCTCAACCTGGTTCCCGTTCATGTCCACGGCATGGGCTCGCAACTGGGAAACACAAAACAGAAGGAAAAGGTTGGATTAAAACAATGATTGGAAAAGGAGGCAGGGATGGACCGGGATTAAGAAAAAAAAGGTCCCTGAACTTTCCTGACCCAGACCAGACCACCACAAGCAGACTACAGATACTCAACCAGCCCTGGAGCCATCAACATACATCTGGGCCTGGGGCTGCTCTAGTGGGGCACTGAGGTACCACCTGGATTCGCTCTGGTGCCTCTGTGCATTTTCAGCTAATGCAAAGAATAACAAATTCATAAATCTTTAATGATAAGTCAGTTACGAGTGCTTCTGTTAGTTGGATGTATCAAATCATTTGGGTAAACATATGGTGTTGTTTCTGATGAGAATAAACAAGGTCACACTGATCTGAAAGGATGATTTGTCTGTATTCTCAACATTCCAGATTTGTCTATTTACACCAAGTATGTTATTTCTGTTATGAATAGAGATGATTATATTCTCTGATCATTGTCGAAGTGTAAACTGACTGTCAAATTGCCAAAGTCCAGACGACACAAAAAAGAAGCTGATAAAAATGTTGATAAGTCATCAAAGTCACCTTCATTTGTTCATTTGAGCTTACATCAAAGACTGCAAGATAAATAGTGAACAAAGCAAACATAAAGTCACCCATCATTTTGTGGACTACTGTTTTTAAGCCTTGAATTTTGCTCTCACTATCTTGGGTTTTTTGGAGCCAGATGTAATCACATTTGGATGCACAGGTGGAGCGGGGGGGAGGGGGCGCATCTAAAACACTGCTATCAATCATTCATATCATATATATAACTTTAAACCTTAATATAATTTAAAAGAGTAGGTTATTGAACATTATACCTCCACCACAGTCATCAGGAAGGGATTCAGCAAAAGAGACCAAAACAGTTTTTTGTACTGTAAGCTTGTTTTTATCTACCGTGAAGTTGGCATTTTTAATATGAGTCTCTGAGGGGACTGACTTGTTTTAGGAGGCAGCGAGAGAAACTGCTTATATGTGACTTTTATATTGCCACTTGGTTCTCACAGATACTTTTTAGGAGCAGTGGCAAGTGTATTTTTGAAATTATTTGCCCTTGGTCAAACCTTATGAGCTAATTCTGGTGACAACTAATAGAGAAGGAATAAATGCTTCGGCCTCCTCTTAATGTGTTTTGAGGAAAAAATATCATATTGGGTAACAGTGTCAGTTTGAGTAACACTTTTTATATCAGTCCTGGTATAGATGCCCTCATCCCCTCAGTGCATTGCTAACTTTCCGGAGTGGACAAAAGAAAGGGAGAAACAACATAAATAAAACACCAACAGAGTGAAAGCAGGTTTTTTTTTTTTTTTTTTTTTACCCTTCAAGGTGACTAGTTTCACAGCACCTCCAAAGCCAAACAGAAAAACACCTCTGCACTGTTTTCTGAATTTGGCACTCAACCCTTCTCATGAATACATGGCCCGATAAAGTCTGCATTATTGAATTACAAAAACACAAAAAAAAGTTTCAAAAAGATTTCCGAAAGCTAAACAACATTATTAAGCAGGGTCACGAGTGAAACTCAGGATGTTTTTCTTGCAGAGTAATAGCCTTTTGCGATCATGTACTTTCTCTAGATTTCTTATCTCTTTTACACTTTGTCCCAGAAGTTTTTATCTGAGCAGAAACCAAAACAAGAAACATCTTATTTCATTGGCTCTGTTGTAAAGGCAAGTTGTCTGTTTTCAGGATCACTGTGTTGGATCCCAGGCCAACATTCTGTCTGGTTTTGTTTGAAAGTGAATCTATTCATTTCCCTCCGACTCCACAAACACAGTCAGTCCATCTCAAATTCAACTCAGCTGTGCACAGATCAATGGAATCACCAGTGAGGATTTCTCACAAAGTTTGGACATGCTGTAAAATGTGTCCTGACTGCTTTTTTATATTTTTTTATTTTTTCTTCTTAAAAAAATCTGGAGGGAAAAGAAAGAACAGAAAGAGGTAACACGAGAGCAGGGAAAATAACTGAATTATCAGGGAAATGTTGAGCTTAAATAAATGCTGATGGTCTGTTTTTCATTCCATACGTGAAGGTCAAATGAAAAGACTCAAGTGGCCTTTCAAAATGAATTCAGTGGTTCTCTCTAAAGCTGTTTTGATTCACTTCACCTTACCTGGGAATGTTTATATCCCTGAACATGACTTATTCAGTGATACTGCTGTCAGTAGGAAGCAAAGGGGATGTTTAGTTTATATCATACAGTCAAAAAAAACAGAATTCAGGTGCCATCAACATCCTGCTTCTATAGACTGTAGTAAATATTTTCTCTGTTAAAATGTGAGCAATTAATTTCAGGAACCTCAGACTTATATGGTGTTGTAGGTAATTCTATGAAGGGAAGAGGGAAGGAAAAGAGAAAAGACTGGAAGGGTCTTGGGGAAATTGGGAAGATGTTAGAAACAAATAGGAAAAGAAAATGAAACATTTTAACATGAGCAGATTTTTTTTCTCTTGCATGTACAGAAAAATTGGGGGAAAGGTGCTTTTTCCATCTGAGCATGCTTGATGGGAAAAATGCTACCTGGCCACTGCAAGAGCACGAGAGAGAGCCAGATAAGTGAAATAGCCTGGAGGCTCGTCGTGGCAGGAAATAGAAAAAGTAGCATTCTCCATCAGCTTCTTCTCCTCAGAGATGTGAAGATCCTCTCCACCGTCGCCTGTCCTCTCCTCTCCTCTCCACCGCCTGCTCCCTCCCACTCCGCACCTCCACCAAAATTGGGACTTCAGGTCTCCCTGAGGTTAATTTGACTTTACTTTTTCCACTGCATTGTCTGAGCCATCCTGCACCCAATATCCGTGCGTTGCCATCGCACATCACATCTCGCTGTGCTGTAAACAGGCTAGGAGCCAGGCCTCTTATCTCTACCCACCCTCATCCCTTCATCCCACACCCTAATTCAATAACAGCAGGAGTCAGAGATTATCGGCATGTTTAAAGAAGGCAAAATGTAATTCTGGGTCCACATTAAAGTTATTATCTTGAAAGACAGGGGGGGAAAACAGAACGGTACCAGGCAGTGCTCGGCATTTGGCAAAGAGGCAGCATCCTGATATAGATAACAGCAGACCCAGAAGCTCCAAGGTTTTTTTCCTCATAAGAATGCATCTTGTTGCATGGCTGGTTTTGAATTTCAGAGTGCTCATTCTTTCGGAATAAAAAGAACTCGACCGTAACTTTGTTGTGTCCTTGCATGAAATATGAAGTAAACAAAAGAAAGAGCACAAGTCAAATTCAAACTTTATGTGTATTGCTGCTTTGCAAGATGTTGCTGCTCGGTAAATAAATCTTGCCTTGTCTTGGATTGAGGATGTTCATGTTTTAAACAATACAGTGTAATTGCTTTCCTGTTCTTCTTAAGGGATCTTGTCTAAGAGGCCTTTAATTGAACTACAACACCCTTCTTCATCTGTTTACATTAACATCTTTAGCTTGTCTCATCTTGTTTCTCCCTGCACTTTGTATTCCACGCCAACTAACACTTTTACCTCGACAACAAACATGGAGTTGAGCTTAAACAGCCTTCAGCAGGCCACCGCCTTTCTTAACAAATCACCTTATTGATTAAAGTTTGTCCTGGCTATAAATCTGCTCCGGTCTCTCTAAAACGTAGGGTTTGCCAGCTCACAAGGACTGTAAGTCAGACTGGATTCCCAAGTAAATACAAAGAGAGCGGCAGTCGCAGAAACAGAGAAAACCAGAGACAATGACTCAAAGTGACGAACTCTGTATTGATCAACACTGCATAAAAGTTTTTGGATTATCTTTCTACGGCAGGAGAAAGACTGTTTTAAGAGACTATCTGACAAGTATGTACTTAATCTTTCAATTTAAATGCACTTTGTTCAGCAGCTTGACATTGTTGTGCCTAGACCAGCATGCTTAGCCCACAGGTGAGACGGGCATCATAGTTTCATTCAAAGGAAGGTCACTTCAATACAAGTTTTGGTATTTTAACAAGAAATTGCTTTTAGATGAGCTTAGCATGGACAAAAGAAGGCAGATCCTGCACGCTGGGGAAAGAATGCTTTAATATTACTGTTCATGCACTGGTTTAATAAAAAATACATTAAATAGGCAGCTATATAGTCAGTTACCTTCACAAGGACACATTTAGAATAGTTAAAGGAATACTTTAATGTTTGAGAAGTATGACTCTTTTTTTTTCTTTCTGAGATCAAAACAACTCTTATGACTCTAAAGTTGATATAATATGAGAGGCCTAAGATGATTAGCTTAGCTTTGCATGAAGGTAACGTTGAAAACCAAAGATGAAAAATAGCACCTTCAAATTTAAAGTGAGACAGGGCAAATAAGATGTAATGTGTTAATTTGTCAGATTTTTTTAGTAACTTTTACAAAATTTTCAAACTTTGGATAAAGTCAGTTTGGCATTTTTCCTAGTTTAATGTTAAGCTAGCAGCTGCAGGGTGAGTATAATTTCTAGCGTACATTTTAACTTTTTATTGATCTTCTCATCTAACTCTAGGCATAAAAGCAAATAAGCACACTTTCCAAAATGTCACAGGCATTCGAGCAATGCAGTAAATGTGTCCACATTGGTTTTGATAGCCCAAAAGTTGGGTAAAAACACCAAAATTATGTTTTTTTAAAAAAAAAAAAAAAGAGAATAAATTTTTAAGCAGACGGGCAAAACCATATTCATGCAATTTAGCCTAACTGCAGTCATCAACTGAAAAAATACACAATATATGTAAGTATGACTAGATGAGCTAGTGGGTGTTAAATGAACCTGCTTGTCTCAACGACTCCAACCAAACATCAAATCAGTTATGGTGGATTATACAGTTGCAGAAATGCTGAACATAAGAGTGAGTCAACTAACTTTTCCAGCCATAGTCCATTCAGGATTCAGCTGTTATGGGATGTTAACAGAGAGGCCGGATCAAGAGTTGGCTCTTTCAAGTATA
Source organism: Acanthurus leucopareius (assembly GCA_029814765.1). NCBI lineage: Eukaryota > Metazoa > Chordata > Actinopteri > Acanthuriformes > Acanthuridae > Acanthurus > Acanthurus leucopareius. The sequence goes on along the minus strand of JAQMCX010000002.1, from coordinate 19,484,950 downwards.
AGTGGGCTAATAATATCAGGTGTTTATTTTTTATTCTCTTTGTTTTCTGTTTGATCAGTGTATTTGATCATGATTTAGAATGAAGCCTTGTTGTGATCCGTTCTCATTTACTTTGCTACAATTACTGCATTACACTGCCAACACAAACTTAACACGTCTTCAATCCATTTCAAAGTAAAAGTCAGTTAGCGTTTCAGTGAACTCCTACATTTCTTCTTTTTAGTAACAGCAAGCTAACCAAAAACAGTATTTAATGCACTTCTATTAGAGCACCTCTTGATGAGTGTGGGTGGCTGTGTTTTGACTTAATCCAAGATGTTAAGTGGTGTAGAAATGCTTGACAATTGTCTTAAATTAAATTTATTTTTTCTTGGTAAAAAAAAACCTCCAGACTTGTTTATGTATCTTTCCAAGCGCGCTCCCTCATTTTAAAGCACAACCAGGAGCCTGCGGTCAAAAGAATAACATTGATCTCACTCTTAAAAAAGAAGGAAAGAGGTGTATTCCAAAATGTTGATATATTCACATCTTGCCTCCTATTCAAGTTTTGTTTTCCTACACTTTTCCTCTCTAATTGGTGAGTCTTTTCATCTTGTGCCACTGTTACTGGCACAGCGGTTTAAAAGCTATGAAAAAATTATGTGACTGGCTGAGAGCTTAATGATTAATTATCACTTTCTCTGACTTATGTTTCACTTCATCCACTTGAGCCTCGCACATAGCGCTGTCGCACCTACATGAGTGAAAAGGTGCAAATTAGAAATTCTGTCTTTCATTCCATCATCACTGCACAACACAGGTTGGTTTTTTTTTTTTTTGTTCCATGATCAAACCACAAGAACACAGACGCATTAACACAAACAAAACTCTTTCAGGAAATGGTTTTTCTCGTTAAGGTGCACTTGAGCTTAATTTCAATAATGCAATAAAACATTCCTATATAACGTTTACTGGATGGATTTAATTAAATGATTTCTGAAGCCGAAATTTCTTTAGTTATTAGTTATGTTGAGCAAATACTATAAGTAAATCAAAGAATGAATCAAATCTACAACTGTTGTCTGTCAACCATCTTTCATAATTGAAAAATAAGAAGTAAATGAACACAATATTTTAATATTATTATGACTGAGTTGCAGGTAAGTACAAGAACAGAAACTAATTTAAATAGGAGAGGAAAAAATGCTGAAGAGTCTTTCTTTTTTCTTCTTTGTTTGTTTGCTCGTGTTGTGTTTTTATGATAAAAAACTACAATTATTCTGATTTTAACCCTCTATGTTGACTTGATTCAAAGACTTGTCTGTCAAACGGTTAATAGGCTGTCTTATAATGTGAGTGAGTTTCACTTCATAGATCACTGCAGCTCTGTGTGTGTATGTGTGTGTGTGTGTGACAGAGAGAGAAAGAGAGAGAGAGAGAGACACACTCACATGGTAGGAAGAGCGATGTTCTCGATCCAGAGGTTTGGTGACGAACATCTTTCCAAGCACGGGGTCGATACTGAACACCTCATTGGGCGGCTGATCTGCTCCCACCCCGGTGATGCTGTATCGGATCGAGATGTCCTGGTCCTGGTCTGAACGGATCTGCATCCCCGACAAACAAAGAGGAACACTCGATTAATCGCTCAATCAAGTGTTAATGAAAGTCTCATACAGTGTGTCACTGAGCCCCTGTTTGTCTCACAAATCCTCTCTTTCACTGAGGAAACTCAAACACACCGCTACTGTAGCCAACCTAAACCTCTGGTGCATCATCTGCTGTGGGGTGTTTATTATTCAAGGACCTGTTTTTGATATACAGCCCCAGAGTTTAATAATTTTGTCCTTACACAATCTAAGAAATCTGATATTGCATATTACTCACTGGGAACATACACAGGTGCGTGCACACACACACACACACACAAACACACACCTGGGAAAAGCACTATTGCACACAAACACACCCTCACATATATTCATCACAGCTTGGCATTTCTAGCCATCACATATTCAAGGATTCCATTAGTGCTGCCGCAGGGATAGCTATGCATTCTGTTTTGCAGAATTGGACAGCTTCAAAAGAGAAAATTTAACTCAATATTTGAGGGAGGGAGAAAATGAAATCAACATATATTTACTGTAAACTCTGACAGTCAGGTAGTGTTTTAAGATTTGCCGGAGCCAGACTGGGATTAGAGACAGGTGGTGAACAAAAATGACAATCAGATAGAAGAACGAAAATATGAGGGTTTTATTGGTTGTGTAATTACAGAAGCAACAACAGGCAACATATAAATAAGCAAGTTTCCGAGGAAGCAAAAATTGGGCCGGAAGAAAATAACAGCTTCAAATCCAGGGGTGCACACCAGAGGAGAATTATTTAATAGCTGTGGGAGATGAGGAGCAGTATGTTCTTTAATAAATAGGCCTGTACTTTGGTTCTGCTTTCCTTGCCAGATAGACAGCTAATAGGTGCATTAAGTGCACTGCCAGGCCTATGATTTGGACTGAAGTGTGTAATTGGGAATCATTTGGAGGACTTTTTTCAATTTAATGCCCAAATGGAGTCCAAACCTCCAAGCATTCCCATCTCTGACAACCCATGAGCATCAGCTGGAGTATCAAAATGACTCAATCATGCACTTCCTCCAGCGTGCAGGCACATGCTGCATGCCCGTACACGAGGGGGGACAAACACACGCGGAAATGGTCAAACGTTTTTTTTCTAATGAATGACTATTTCAGTGGAGAGCCTGAGTGCACCAGAGGAGTGCGACTGTCCAAAGTTGTCTCCATCTTTCAGCACTTGAGGAACCAATTTAGCCACATTTTTGACACACCAGGAAATCTGCCCTGCTGAGAAAATAGCTGGAACAACTAACAAGGACAAGGGACGGACATACAGTATTAGACAGGTGTCATCCTGACTCTTCCTGCTGGTGCAATAAAAATCTGTCACCAGCAGTGACACCTCCTCCTCTCCCACTTCATCAGCATCAGCATTGTTGTCAACTCTCTTAAGATCCAGTTGAGTTGTGCGTTTCTAATCAAACAAATGTACAAATGTGATCAGTTATAGACGTCCTCCCTGTATGAATGCAAGAAGGAGCTGTCACAACATCCCACTAATGCTATTTGTGCGTGTTTGTATGTGTATTTTCTTTGGGGAATAGGAGGAGGAGAATGTCAGAATGCTCTGCACATATCTCAGCGAATTACTGCTGACAGCTATGATAATTAACGCGCTGCAGGCATCGACTGCTATTACTTCAAAGAAACTCTATCCCTTAAACACCAACAAACTAGCAAACATCCAGCTAGCAACCCAGCTGAACTCTCAATGTACCGCCATTACCCTCCTCTATGGGGAAAGCAAAGAGACTGCAGCACGCTGACTCCATCTACCTCTCCTGTCGCATTAGAAAATACAAGCAATTATTACACATCCGACTGCCAAACTGTCTCCCCCTCTCATTCATCCCCCTTCTCCTCCCCTCTCCTTGTCTCCCTCTTCCCTCCCTCCTCCTCTCCAGCTTCTCCCCTCTCTCCTCCCCTTTTCCTCTCATCTCTCTCCTTCGCTGTACTCTCTCATCACTCTCTCACTCTCTCTCTCTCTCTCCCTCCCTCTCTCTCTTCGCTTCAGGTCTCCGTGGGGACAGAAGCCATGCATGAAAAATGAAATTACTTCAATCCGTTGGCCTTGGCAGTGGCGTATAAATCCTCACCAGTTAGGAAGTGATAGCTCTCCATAATTCCATTTGGGTTTTCCCCGCCCCCCTGATTTCCCGCCCGTTTCCAAGTCGTCCTGCTTGGGGTGGGGTGGGGTGGGGGGTGGGGGGTTTCAGATGCACATTTCCACAGTCATTGCAGCCAATTAGCTCTCCCTCCCACAATGTTCACGTAAACGCCGTTAGAGCTATTGAGGGACGGTGCCAGTGTCGGTTTCTACCAAATATTTGTGCATGGTTGCATGCGCACACATACCGTACGTGCCTTCAAGCATACCTTGTCTCATGATTTATTAATGTATGTAATAACACATGCATGCATATTACATGCATATATACATGGTAAGGTATTAAGGCATCCGATAATGGACGTCAAGAGATGAATCAGCTGGCTGTTGTTGCATGTTATCAGTCTGCTCCTTTTATCATAGAATATTGTGACAGGCAGGATGTAATTTCAATGGTGAGCAGCTATCACTGTCATTCTACCATTTTAGCTTCAGAAAAGGAGGGAAATGTGCTAAAAAAACCCCAGCATGAGATGAAAATAAAGAGCTTCTTATAACTGCTGAAGTACTTTTTATTTCCTTTAATGAAAAAAGGGGATATCTCTCTCTTTCTCTCTTTCTTGTTATTCTGCTATCTTGCACCTCACACAATAAAACAGTAACACACACATACAGAGAAAATTTGCCCATTGGGTAATAAGTAACAAAGGATGAGCGCCAATAATAACCAAGAATGGTTTTCCTTTTTTTTTCTTTCCTAAATTCTTCCCCTCTATTTTCTTGATAGTATGTGTGAGTACGGGTGAGAGAGTGAACGTGAAGCGTTCAGCTAAGAGAAATTGATAGTGACAGTGAGAGAGAGAGAGGCAGAAAGAGAAAGCCATGACTGTAACATCCGGCATCAGAAACCAGACACTGTCTAAATGACCTATTTGTCGACGGATCAAAGCAATTCCCTTCATTACTGACAACTTGTCTGCTTCTTAAAGAGATCTTATCAGTGAGCTTAGCTCCCTTCTGCCAGGCAAAACTGAATCAAATGAGAAATTATCATGCTACCAGTCTTTGGGGAAAACAGAGAAGAGGAGATGAAGAGAGGGGAATGAATAACACAGGAGCACCGTTCTACCACAGTTACTTGGGTGCAGAGGAATTAATTCTTATTTAAAAATTCATGTTAACTAACGCTTTAAAAACGGTCCAACCACCACCACTTAGATGTATGACTGCACTGCATGTCACAGATCTACACTGTTACATGTTTTAATAATGTGAGGATATGGATTAAGATGAAAAACAAAAAATTGCAAAATATTAATTAGATTATTTATAATAGATGCAGATCAACTGGGCAGCTGTGAAATAATGAGAAACTGTCAAATTCTCAATATTTATATAATAACCTGTAACACAACATTTATTTCCCAACAACAGCACTCAAGCTTTCCATCCGGAGTGTGACGTCAGAGGAAAATGGTTACTGTGTGCAGTTAAATGGTCTTGAGTAGCCAGTCCCATCTCCACAGGGCTGTGTTAGTGCTGATGAAAGGTCTGAATGCATCTATTATCATTCTGCTTTAGGGAAAAACACGCTCTCAACCATGCATGACCATCTTAGGCTGCGCTTTATGGACAGGAAGCAGCAATGGTGCCCTTTCAACATGGTAACTAGTAGAAAGCGGAAGTGGAGGAGAGTTCCCATTAAAACAGTCTTCTATTGACGTGCTAGTAGCCACAGTCTATAATCTGTGAGTAGGAGTGATGGTTAGACTACAAACATTTTCAGAAATTTTGTTTTAAGCTGCAGTTATTAAATTTTCTGTGCTTTGAGATATTACTCGGCCAATTAAAGTGGTCTGGTTTTCATGCAAAAAATGTGATTGATGCAATGAGCATTCATTCTGGGTCTGTACCCAATAAGTGTCAAAGCACAGGTGAGGTGGAGAGAAAAAAAAAGGTGTATATTTAAATTATTTTATCCTACTTCAGTTGCTCTGTCTAGTCTTTGCTGGCTCCATGTTTTTGATTTTCCAAATTTAAAAAGTCAGGTAATAGTGGCCCTCTCTGCTCTGTGTGATAGAGCATTTCCGAGCATATTACCATTGTATTTGTTTGCCTCAACATTCAAGCTTTTCCTCAGCCCACGCAACTCTCACCATGGCAGATTAGGAGAGAAGGCACTATATGTAAACAAAGAGAAGGAACATGGAGAGGCTTAGGGCTCCTGTATACACATTCGGAAATAGAAAATGCTGTGTTCACAGACACCGGTGATGCCAGGATACCATTATGTTTGCAGGTTTGTCCTCTTCACCAGAGGATTGAGGCGCTGTGATAGCAATAATGCTTGAAAAAATAAAAAAGATAAAAAGAAGAATATGAAGAATATGAAGAACTAGACCTCGTACTGTTTCTCCAGAAAATACTTAACAAGACTGTGTGTGTGTTTCCCAAACAAAGCAAGGAGGTTGAATGGAGATTATTGTATTAATAATGGATGAAAAGATGAATGTTGACCAGATTGATAACATAAAAAAACAAGTGACAGAACTCATTAAACTCCCCATCCATTCATCCATCCATCAATCATCTACCATCCATCATCCATCTTGTTGCCCATTAGAAAAAAAATATCTATTGGTATTCTGTATTTTCATATGGACAAAAGTCTGGTATACAGTTATCATTGCTTTGCTTTTCGATAGTAAGTTATATGCTAAAACATGATTAAAGGTACGTCTTCTTAAATCTAAAGACTACCTGCCAGATGCATAAATAAAAGAACTGAGCAGGTGCTTTCTGTTCTGTCTCTCTGGTGAGTTTTTGCAGGTATAGTTACAGCCATTATCCATCAATTTTATATTGCCATATTATCACTGATCTTCCCCATACTTGGAAGCTTTTGAAGTACAGTTATGGCAGTTTGAAGGTAATCTGCAGCTTAGCATGTACATAGAACTGCAATTACCATATGGAGGCTACGTGTTCCTGGGGCGCTGTGAGTGAAATTGAAGCAATTACCATACAAATTATACAACTGTCTTGGTACTGTAGATCACCGTGTATTAGCAGTGTTGGTTCAGAGTTGAGTTTTCAGCCGGTGTTGAAAAATAGCAAATCTTCTCCTCAAGAAATAACATAAATAACGGAAAAATCTGAAACACCCAGAAGTCATGAGAAAAGTAGAACTAAACACATTATTTTATTTAAATAAAAGTGCAGCTGATGGTGTGTTGGGAGGGCGGTGAGGATCTGACTGGAGGCCTGTTCACAGAGGGTCACACTAAGGTTTGTGGTAGTCAAAAACCCAAATATACAGCCTGTGAGTGCATGCCAGTTTAAATTTCTTTTGAGATGGGGCTTGAGTGAGCGCTTTACCAGGGAGGTCAGTCAAAGCAGAATCTGACTGCATCAAAGTTGTGTTTGTTAAAACTAAGGAAAAGTACACATGCACTGGATTAGTTCCTGATAGTCTCTCTGCACTGGATACAACCCAGAACCATGCGTTGATTACTTAATGGAGAACGGCCGCAGTGTTCAAGACTAGTTTGTTTTCACTCAGTCTGTTTCAGTGAAGCTTATGCCACAAGACAGCACATATATCAGATGTGGCCGACAGTGGAAACAAACTGACCGTATGTTACTGTTCATGCCAGGGAATGGTGCAGAAATAAACCACATAAAGGCTTGTCTTCTGAAATGCCATAAAACAGACATTTCCTGAAATCAGTTTGCAATTAGTTATAATAAACCTTCATTTCCAATAGAGTAAACAAAGGAAGCTTTGTGCATTATATCTTCATTATATCTGTGAAGCTCTGAAAATGAAAAACTTTCCAAGTTTTAATTTGTACTGAATGATGGTAAAAACATTCAAAAAGTGAAAAAAATAACACACAATGGTAGAGATATTCAGCATGACCCCATTAACTGAATCCAGCATTCATAAAAATTTATATGGGTATTGTGAAAAACACAAAGTTCTAAAAACAAAACAAATACACTCCAAAAAGGCAGTGCCATGATATGAAGCAAAGCTGAATTCAGCTGTTTTCAGTCGCTACTTCCAGTAAATCTTCAAAGTAAAACATATCACTATCTGGCTTAACACACACGCAAACACACAGAGGCCTGTCATGAGTGTGCCAATTAGGTGCGCTGTAGTGTGCTGCCGGTTCAGAGAATGCCACTGGTTCAGTGAGCAGTAGGACGGCAGAAACAGTCATTTGCAGACAGCAAAGTCACAGCAAACCTCTTATGAGCTGATAGCCAGGTCTTTTACGGCTCTGAAGCCCAACAAACAGGGGGGGGAGCTGCACCAAACACGAATGCCAAAAGGAGCAGAAGAGAAAGACATGTTCCTTCAACAGTACAGTAAAGCCTAACAGGCAGGTAAGAAATATAGGTATTGGCCAGCAGGTCACAAACAGACTGGTTAACTCTGCAGAGAAAGAGCTTCTACGAGAGAAAAGGTTTTTAGGTGGCACTGCGTATCACACACACACATACACACTCCATCTGTCAAATGCACTCTGTTGCATTGGCAGAGATAAAAAGACACCTTGTGTGTTTTGCTGTGAGTCAGCAAAGTGTCTGCATTAAAAGCTTTCCTGTGGCCTTTTTAAAACACAGGCTTTTGCTCGAGCTTTGATGTTGAGCATTGTATCTCTTCAAAAGGTAGGGCAGGATTGATGTTGAGTATCTCAGTCTGAAGTTGGGATTTTCAAAAATGCACTTACTAACTTAAAAATAAAACACAAACAGCATAACATAATGTATTCATTAGCTGGTGAGGAGCACGTGGGGTCTGCATGTACCTGTGGGTTCAGATTGCAGTGAGCTCATTATGTATGTTTTAACATGCTGTGAACGTATATGACCTATGTACATTCACCTTAATGTTTTATTATCATGGTCTGCTGCTCTTTAGCAATCCATACATGTTTCACCAAATGCCACCGTCGGGTAGCAATAGATGAAAAATAAGTGATTTGTCGTGTAAAACTGCCTGCTGAACTGACAACATTTACACTGGATCCAGCTACATTTTTTGTGAATACTATTTTAGCAAATATAGGTATGCTGACATGCTAACAGGCTAAAAAAATGTGGTGAACAGTGTTATTTATAATTATACCAGCTTGATATCAGCACGTAGTTTTAAGTTGCATAGTCAGAGTGCTTCAGGAAGCAGTTTTCTAAGTTTTGTAAACAAATTTTGATTCTAATTTTAAGCAAAACGAACAAAACAAAAGCTTTTTCCCTCTTTTATAATCAATAAACTCAATATTTTTCAGTGTGGTTGTTTGTTTTTGGATTAATAACTACCTGTTATTAATATTATGTTTCTCCTACCTAAGTCTTTGCAGCTCAGTTGTGTCCTCTCCTGCTCCTCTCAGTCACTTCGGCTGTGTGTCACTGTAGCTGAACTTATGATTCAGTTGTCCTCAGCTATTTTTTTTTTCTTAGAAAATCAACCAGTATGAATGATATTTTCCATCATGGCTCAAGGATGCTGCACTAAAAGGATCAATTAAATCACTATTTTTAAAATCAAACATGCAGCCCAAAGTGCTTTACTTGCTCTATACTGTTTAGCAACACTGAAACAACAAATACAAAAACATTAAATCTAGGAAATGTTCAAAATTAATAACAGTCAATTAAATAAATAAACACCAGTCACTGACTTCCACAGTTAAGCAACATTAAAACAAAAGGCCTTCTCAGTGATTCTCTGTGGAACACAGGAAATGTTTCTCATTTAAAAATGAATGATCACAGAGTAAGAACGAGGTGAGAGAAAGTTGTTGTCCTGGGTCATGTACGGACAGGATTATGTCATTGCTTTTGAAAAGTTTAGTTTCACCCATCTGCAATAAAATGCGAGATTGCAATTTTCAGCTTTATAGGGGACGCAGGGCCAGAAAGATGCCTTTTCAGATTTATACGGCTGTTGTGGTCGATGTGAGTGTAGCAGAATGAGATTGAGAGATATGTGCTCAATGGGCTTTTGTGTCATTTGAATAGCCAGAAGTGACGTGGGTAAGATTATTAAAAGAACTTCCTCTACATTAGTAAAAAATAACACAGAGTAATGGAAGTTAAGCAGTGAATGACTTTTCCAATTATTGCAGTGTGAAAGGAGTCTGGTCTTTAATAGTACAGGCTTATGGCAAATTAGAGGTGCTATTCTCCCTGGAGGTAACAATGGAATAACTCGGCCTGCTCACTCTCATTTTCCTGGCGGGTAGAATAAAAATAAGGCGGCCATTGTGGTGGCAGACAAAGAGCGGCCGCACCCTTTAGCTTTGGCTCAGCGGGGTTAGAGTGTGAGGGCTGCCATCTCACCGTTACCTCTCTCTCTCTCTGCCGCTCTCTTTCATTAGGGGATTGATTAAATTGTGAAATCGGGAGTGTGATGGATGCATGAATGACTTCTCAAGTCGCTCCCTACGGCTTTGACAAGGACAATATCAAGGACCCCCTGTTACTCCCTTTCTCCTCCCCCTGTCCCTTCATCCCCAGGAAACCCAATCTGGATAATTAGAGTAAAGAGGGCTGGGGACTTGTATGAGAGTGAGAAGCAAAAAGGAGAGGGTGACAGTGGCACAAATTCTGCTGCTATTGCACTTTTTCTACCATTTACTCACCTACGAAACCCCAATACATGCACACATGCACACACACACACACACACACACACACACACACACACACACACACACACAATAGCACACTCAACCACTCACACACACATATTCACCCAATATTCACACA
>JAQMCX010000002.1:19453054-19474350 GCA_029814765.1 Acanthurus leucopareius | reverse complement strand
CCGCCCGCCGCCCCCCCCCCCCCCCCCCCCCCCCCCCGCCCGCCCCCCCCCCCCCCCCCCCCCCGCGGCCCCCCCCCCCCCGCCCCCCCCCCCCCCCCCCCCCACTGAAAGTGGCTGGGAATTGACTGCATCAGCACAAACTCTAGCAGAGCATAAGCCCTTCTGGCTGGAAACCTGGAAACAGGAAGTTGCCAGAACATGTTGGTTTGGACTGGATAGAGGTTTTCCCCCTTGACCAGACATGTGACCTTTGTTGGATTGCATATTGCTGAAGAAAAAAAAAAAAAATCTCTCGCATTGTCTCCTCAGTTTAGCCGGAGAAAAATCCAGTTACAACATCGCATGGCCATGTTTCCATCCAGCGGACAGGGCTGAAGGGTTGTTTGGAAGGAGAAGCATACAGTACATTCCTCTCAGCCTATGGGGCCAAACACTTCGGAGGTATCATGAGGTAAACAGATGTCTGAGGGGCCCAAATGTGAGTGGAAAAGCAAAGGAGGAAAGGTGTTCTGGTGGAGGCGGGAGCAGTATGCACGTTTGATGTTGACTGGAAGCCTGACAAAATGGGCTGCTCCCTGCCAAATCTGCCCCTGCCAGACACAGGCAGAAACTGAAGAGGGGCTGGACCTTGCCATGCTGTTGCTGCTGCTGCCGCCGCTGCTGCTGCTGGGTGTTTTGAAAAGTTGCAGATTCAAAACACAAAGACACACTCCTGCGGTTGTAGCGTACACGCACACAAACACGGTCGCACTGCAGCCTCTAAGCGTGTGTCAGAATTTTTCCCAGGATGTTCTGGCTCCTGCCAACCAAGCGAGGGATTCTGCTTGGCAAACTCCACCTCAGCGAGAGTCCAGCTGTCATCTTGACAAATGAACCTTGGAAGAGTGAGGATGTGTGTGTGTTTGTTTGTGCAGCCATGCATCTTTGTCTGTGGATTCGTGCTTGTGTATTGTTTTGCTCGAGCATAAGCACGTGTACCATAGGGATGACACACAGATGTTGATGTACATGTTTTTTTTTGTGTTTGTGAAAAAGAAAGTAGCAGGCCTGTCATTTCTTGATTGGTAAGGATCAAGAAATGGATCAGAGCCTGCAGAGGTCAGTTCCTGTGAACCTCTTTTTATTCCTAGTAGTCATCAGAAAAACAATGTTGAAAATCCGGAAAAAAGCACCAGCTGTTCTTTTTAAAGGAACACTGACTACATAGCAACCAGCACAAATCATGTTAAATAAAAAAGCATTTTACATGGCCTCAGATGAACCATAACATGGTCCACTGTATGCCGCGCTGCCAGGCGCTGCACAAAGAGCAATGCATCATTCCGGTTTTATGAACAATGTGGGATGTTAAAGCATTTATTGAGCGTTAGGAGTAAATGTTCTTTTCTCCTGAAAATGAAGAGCAAATAAAAATGTGTAAAGCAGCATCAGGGAGCACTGGGCAGAAATGCGCATAAGTGAGAAGCAATGTGAATCCTGCAAAGTTAAAGGACAAGTTATAAAATACTGGCAACTTTTATCTGGTGCTAAACTGTTTATCTTTGAAGCAGTTTCATCTGGAGATGCTGTAAGCTTTTCATTGCACAGTGAGGAATTTTATTACACATCTACACAGCTGTGATGTATGTTAGCTTGTAGCAGATCTGCTGTCAGTGCTTCTGCAGATCTGTATATGTGTGTGTGTGTGTGTGGTTAGGAGGTTTTATAAGAATACAAAACACAATCATCCCATGACAGTATCTATTATCCTTGCATTGAAAGATTCTGACTGAAATCTTTCACTGTAAATGTGGAAGTAAGTGAATAGGATTACTTTATTCTGGTGCAGGCCTCCATTTTGATTTCCCTCATACTTTACCTTCAGGAAAGAAAAGAGCCATAGTAGGGAAAAATGGAAAAATACAGGCACATTAAGCGAGATTAGAATTTTTTATCACATGATTTGTATCCAAAAAGCGCTTCAATTCAATTCAATCTCATGCCCAATGACTTTCTCCCCCCTTTGCAATTACTCTTTTCTTTCATTTCCTCTAAATGCTGTTGCTTTGTGTTGAATCAGATCTAACAGCATTAGGTCTGTCTCTCAGGCAAACATGCAAAGATTACTGAGCAGAGGTGGGAGGAAAATAGTACCTGATGGGACGACTGCCATGACTGCACATCCTCCTTTTTCTCTGTTTGCTTAATCTGTCTGTATTATTTCCTCTGTATTTACAGACCCTAAGAGTATATTTTCTGTTCAGTTCTGTGAACATTTCTGGGTTTATTTTTTGTTAAATAATAAAAGCTTATTTTTTTATCATAAAGGTTGTCTTATCATTAATCCATCCATCTATTATCTGTCACTGCTTATCCTTTGCAGGTTTGCGAGGAGCTGGAACGGATCCTACTTTGGGGTTAGCAGCAGGCTTCACCACAGACAGATCATCAATTAACCTAACCAGCATGTCTTTGGACTTTGGGAGGAAACAGGAGCACTTGGAGAAAACCCTACAAAGAAAGGTCCAACCAAAACAGCAGGTTCAAACCACACTGCTCATTGCCTTATGGTGGCCATGTGGTGGCTGATTTAAATATCAACAATTTAATAATATATATTTATATAATTTAATTTGACACAACTTTTTCTTAAATTATATCAACAAGTTTCACACATTGCTCTTGTGTTACATTTTATACTAAACAGATCTCTGCTGGTCTGTATGCAGGTTGACCACATGGAAAAAGCAGGTCTGTCAGGGGCTATCGTCACATTTTGACAAAGCTCCTCCTTCTTTACTATGCTTGACCTGAAATGAATGTAGCTTTTCTATTTTTACCAGAATATCCGTCTCAGTGCATACTGCCCATATGGTTGCATTTTCAAGAGTCTGTTGAGGTGATGAACTCTTGCTAACATGCTGCCGCTCTCTTTCACTGCAAGAGGGCATCTTCCACATGAATGTGTTTCTGACAATAAAAGCAGCGTAGTTTTTATTTTAAGTTCACTCTGTGCTGTTAAAAACAGTCTTGCGACAAAAATGCTTATTAGTGTAGAAACAAAGCTAAGTTTTATAGAGTGCATCCATTAATGTAGCACTTTCAACGATAATACACATTTTGCAGATGATTCCTTTATACTTGGGCATGTATGTTTGTGTTTTCTGCATCACAGAAATCATAAGGCCCTCTGTCTACTTTTCTACTCTACAGTCATTCTGTCCCTCTGTCTGTATGGCTGCCAACCTGTCCTTTCTATTTGACCGACCTTGTCTGTTATCGCCAACAATCACTGCCCCCCCCGTGCTTTATCACTGGTCCCCACCTCCCAGAGTCCCCTTCAGAATATCTTTCTTCCAATTTCACTGCACATTATTTTTTCATGTCTTCAGAGGAATAGAGATTCTTGGCTCTCCTTCATCCTTCTGATCCACGGGGTCGCCGGGGCCAACCTCCAGGGGACCAGACAGAGGCTGTTTGTTAAGCTGTTATTTATCTCCTTCATAAAGTCCTCCTCATCTCCTATTAAAGAGCCCAGAATTGTTGCCCTTGACTCACACATAACTCTTGTGTCTTTTGGTGAGATGATTTACTGTTTAATTTAATACCAACTGAGCCCAGGAGGGAGCCCGCCTGGTGCTGCCTGATGTCATATCAGAGAGGAATGTGTTGGGGGGGATTTGCGAACATGTGTGTGTTTATCTCTATGCGAGTGTGTGTGTGTGTGTGTGTGTGTGTGTCTGTGCTGCCTGTGCGTGAATGAGTGAGTGGGTGGCTGAGGAAGGGATTTTTTTTGTTGTTTGTTTTCTTACTGTAAAGCCTTAGTAGTAGCAGCTCTGGGTGTGGGTATGCACAACAAAGGCAACTTGGTCGGGAAAATGTTCTCTTGAAAAAATAAACTGCAGCTGAGTGCGCCTGATGAACGTGCTTACCGGGACTTCACGCCACTAATTTCAAAATAATGAGATATTAAAGAGTGAAAATTACGTTTTAGTCTCACTTCTCTGAACACAGGAGAAAACAAAGGCCAAATGCTGTTGACAAACACATGAATGTAGTAACAATTTATTTTCCTCGTCAATACCAGGAGATTGTAGGAGACTCTATTTCCTGGGGCTGATAAATTTAATTACATTGATCTCACTAATTTAATTAGGGGAGAGGAAATGAAGTTCATAAGGTATTTGTTATACACCAAGACAAGACTACCATAGAAAGAGTGGGGGGTCTGGCTCTCAGGAAACTGTTGGATTGTTGAGGAGAAACAAGAATGAGGACTAAGCATACAGAAAAGGAGCTGTCAAAGAATCCACACAGCTATTTCTTCCCTTTTTTCATGACTGCCCTCGACCACCTCCAAGCTTGAGATATTAATGTGCTCTCCTGGTGTTCACCTTTTATTTTAAACACCAGAGTATTACACTATTCAGAAAAATGGTCAAATTGCTTTTATGGTCATATGTTTCATTCATGATATGACCTGTCAAAAAGACGGGGTTGAGCGTGTTCCTGCATCACAAGATTCCATTAGCAGGAGTTACAATGTAAAGCACTCTCAACTTCTCTGCTATTTTACTCATGCTATCAAAACTCAAGGCTGGCTACGGAGCTTCATACTAGCTGTTATGAGACCAGATGTTTTCTTTACTTGAATAAATATATGATCTTTATGTCTGATTCCTGCTATAATACACTCGCATGTGCCGTTTTTGACGTGCATTAAAAGAACAGTTTATATCTGAGATGATCTTTTTTTGTAGATAAATGTGTCGTCTATCTTTACAAAAGTTAAAGGGTTTACAGCTTTGCTAATGTCTCTGTGAGGGTTTATTTAAGTGGTGACAGCAGTTGTCTGAGGCTAATAACAACACATCTAAGGTTAACAATGAGCTAACATATTTAGATTAGAACTAAAGATGCATATTTACAACAGAAGCAGATGGAATATGTCAAATTTTGCAGATGTTTAGTTAAATCAAAGCACTGAATACAATCAAACACTGATCTGATAATGACGCCAGAGGAAAAAGTAAACAGATTAACCAAAGTGCTTATGTTACACCCTGAAAATCTGTGCCAAAATTCAGTGCAATCAACCCAAAAGTTGTAGATAATAATTTACTAATACTTAAAAATGTCAGCTGCCAGTTGTGCTGGCAGGAAATTGAAGCCAATGCCCAATGCAGAACGCTCCAAGCTCTAAGGAACATGAAGTTTTGAACATCATGACAATCTATTCGATAGCTGTTGAGATATTTTAGATTGAGCCACTGAGGTGGACTGACCCTGCGCCTGACATTGCCCTCTGTAGAGTCATGAGGCTAGCAGAGCTTTCAAAAGGAGGATCAGTTAATATCAAACTGTGTACTTAGCCAAATGATTTGCAATGTCTCCAAACAGGGTTTGCTTGCACTGGAAGAAAATTCACAGCTGGGGTTTGAAAAGAAAATACCTTGGATGAATTCTGCAGGAGGTGAAATCAAATAAAAAGTCAAGAGTTTAAAACAAGTCAAGATGTGTAACGGAGTAAAACATAGAGGGAATGAAATGCTGAACTGACTGTTTGCGCTCTCCCCCCCCAGAGTCGACCGAGGTCTCTCTTTCCTTTTTCCTCCCTCTTCAGACTCTGCAAGAGGGTCATCTATATCTGAAAGAAGTTTATTGTTTCTTACTTTTCTTCCCCGTGTTGATGGAGTCTATGCAGTGTGTGAGTGAAGAGCATATACGAGTGTGTGTTGAAGTTGTACGTCTGCCAAGAAAAAAAAAACCTCAGCCGTGGACAAGAACTTCGAAAGAATATAAGAAAAAAAAAACACAACCCTGAACAAAATATGCTTAAATACACAAACAGCAGTGCACATCCTGCACAGTTCATGTGTGTGATAGACTTAGTGTAGACACACATTTCATTGTTTTCACAGCCTGAATTTATTTAGTCCAGAAAATGAGTTCTGTGCAGTTTCACATTCATAAAGCCTTCCACATGGGCAGCAGTGTGGTTTCCTAGTGACCGAGCTCTGGATTGGACTGTGATCCTTAAATACTCGCATCCCTGCGTTTACCTGTGGTTTCTGTGGTGGACTCCCAAAAAAAAAAAAAAAAAAAAAAGATGGAGTCCTGTTTTTTCTGGCTCAGCTTTTTCTTCTCTTTGTTCAGGGATAAAGCAGAAATGAGACCAAACAAAAGCCCAAACAATGAGCATATACAAAGGCAACAACGCAGCACATGCGCTTTACTGATCCTTTGTTTGCTGCCTGTGTAGGACAAGTATCTTCTCTCTGCCCGTGTATGCAAATGTATGTTTGTTTGTGATTGAGAGTGTGTGTGTGTGTTTGTGTGTGCTAGTGAGCGTATATCTCAGCAGGAGAGAGTGGAAGAAGATGAAGTGGGCAGAGCGAAGCAGTGCAGTGCTGATGTTGGCCGGGTGGTGGGATGGCAAGTGCCAGAAGGCTTCATTAGACTCGAGGGAAGAGGCCGTGAAAAGCAGTTTCTCGGGGAAGTCTATCAGACCTAAACACAAACACAGACATGCCTCTAATCCTGGTCTAGCCCTACATTCCCTCTTTAACTCAGTTTTTCTTTTTTTTTTTTACTGTTGTTGTTGTTGCTTTCTCTTGTTCTCATTCTCCCTCCTCCCGTCTCTGCTCCCTCTTCAAATTCTCCAATGCAATCAGCTCCAGCTTACTTGTATAGTATGTTGCTTTTTTGTTTCCTCCTATTCTTTCAGATTTTTTTTTCTTCTCTCTCTTTTTTTTTTTTGTCTGTCTTTCTGGTGTTTTTGTTGTTGCCGTGTTTGTCAGTGAAGCGGAGCAGTCATTAATCACTGGTAAACGTACGCAGAGGAGAAGGCAGACACCTCGGGGGAAGGGGGGGGGGGTCCTCTCATTCTGCTCAGAAAACGCTTTTCTCAACATGCTCCGCGGAGAGAGAGAGAGAGATGGAGAAACTGGAGCACAGGTGCTGCAGCGAGCACAATAAACATAACCAGATGCACTGCAACACACATCAAATCAGATACAAATGTCAGTATTTTGTGCGCTGCTTAACATGCAGACTCTTCTTTTATTGGACATATTTTTTGAAGCTGCTACCAAGACATACTTGTAAATGCCTGAAACGAAATACTGCTCTGATCTATCAATTAAAGTGCAGGTTGTCATATAAACCTCTTTCTCTACATATCAGTCAATAAAGGCCTTTAGATGATTACCCATTTATTTGGCTTACTGCTCTCACAGCTGTCGTTCCTGTCTCAGGTACTTCTGTCAATATAATATCCTGTGATTATTGAGGGATGCAGCTACTCTTTATCGGAATATCGGGCTTCTCTGTCTCAAGGACAGCCGGCAGACAGAAAAATTTTCTTTCAAAGAAATATTATCCAATAAAACAACAGTTTAGCAGAAATGGCAGTCATTTTCACATCCCTTATTCCAGCTCTCGAAATAAATGTTTTTTCCCCTCAAAATAATGTCTGTGTTAGACAAATACTGAAGTAGCTCCCAGAGCAAAGGGGGTGCAGAAATGACTCACCAAAAGGTCTGAGGTTTAAGAGCAGAGAAGCTGAGAAGAAGAGTGAATATGTTGGACAAGGACAAAAATGATGCACTGGGTGAATAATTAAAAAAAAAGAGATGTCAAGAAAGTAAGAAAAGAGACTAATGCTGAAAAAATGATTTTTACCTACTTGACATGTCTGAAAACCTCTGCCAGTCCAATGTGAGGAAAAAGCTAACAGCAACGTATAATATTATATAAATTTTATACCGAAATGGCATAAAAGATGGTTTGACATTTTAGGGAGTACACTCTTTGACTCTCATCTTGTGAAAAGGTGGATTAGAGGATCAATGCCACTGTCCTTGTGTAGCCACAGCCAGGAGATGGCTAGCCTAGCTTAGCATAAGATCATTATCAAAAAAAAGGGAGGAACTAGCTTAGATTGGCTTAGTCTAAAGGTATCAATATCTGCCAAACAGCACTCCTTAACTAATCCTAATCATTGCATATTTTATTTGCTCAGTTACATGGTCCCCACACCTCTGCGTTTGGTCTTAATGCTGAGCTAGGCTAATCGTCATTGGCTGAACATTCATATTTCACGGACAGATACAGGAGTACTATTGATTTTCTCATCAAACCTTCATTATTAAAGCAAATAAGACTGCTTCCCAAAAATTTGTTCCTCATTTTCCTTTGAACATTGCCAGTGCTTTCGAAGTAACACCCTGTTAACCGTGTAAATAGTCGGATGGAGTGAAAATAAACTTCTCTTTTCAATGTGGTACAATGAACCCACCTGCATCAGCAACTCTTACCGGACAAAGCCGCATCTGTTACTCTCTCTCTGTTATTTTTCTCACAGACAGAGTCAGCGAGCAGTGCAGTGAAAAAGGCCTTTTACTGAACAAACATTTATTCATACCTCATCTGGCTCCTTGGCTAAACTGTTGTTTCATCAGGGTTTTGTTCATTTTTCTGCTGACGGCAGTTCTAATAGGGGGTTATGGGAGTTGGGTGCTGGTGGTGGGCTTGGTTACGTTGAGTCTTTATTTACCCGAGCAGAAGAAATCAATGCCTCTGTGCCGTAGGAGAAGTGTATGGATCAATGGAAGGTTTCAAAAAGCCTCTGTGAAAAATCAATGTCCCTTACATGCTATTGATGGCTGTTTGGCTGCAGAAGAAAGAGAACGACAAAGAACACCTGTTTATTGTAAAAAAAAAAAAAAGAAAGAAATAGGCCCCCCACTCTTTGTTTTAATCTTTGGACTCTGGACTCACTTTGCTTTTTCGAGGATTATGTTTCTGTTTCCTCTCCTCCGTTCTCTCTTTTAGTCTTTTTGTTAAGAATTAAGACTGAAAATTGTTGGGAATCTCACAAATCGGTTTGATTTTGAGTCTTGAGATGAGGATATGATTCAATATTGATTTATAATTCAAAATGAATCGTTCAATTAATTAATTTTTAAGCATCGTACTGTCTCATGCCCCTCTGCAAATTACAGAGGTTGGACAGGGTGAGTACAGGTGAAGTGCTTCTTTCTGTTGTTAATGTTGTGTGTCCAGCAGTGGAGAGCTGCCTCTCTGCTTCAACAATGGCTTTTGTAAAACCATCAATGTACAAGATGCTGAGCAAGAGCCAGGTTCACTCAGAAATGGTTTAAACTCTTTAATGCTGCTGTAAATGTCAGCTGGTCTAATTTGCTGCAGCTGATCATATTTTCACTAATGCACAGACACTGTTAATGTTAGTCTTTAAGTGACAGAAAGTTGACAATACACTGCACATCCATTTTCCTAATGTAATTATTTAACTATAAGATCAAAGATGCCTGCAAAAGGTGCCTTTTTTAAGAAGACAATGTTTAGACTTGCACGCATGCTAACTCTCAGCATAATCCAGCTGTAAAATGCAAAGGTGCTGCACTGCCTTGCAGTCAAGTTCTACCTTCTTTGTAACATCTTTATTAAATTATTAAATTGAAATTTGTTAATTGATGATGAATCATAGGAGACATCAATACTGGATCTTATAGGAACTGATGTTTAGATCCACCAATAAAACACAACCTTTTTTTAAGCTTGTTTGAAAACAGCGAGTGCCTACGTTTCTTAGAGAGAAATCATCACTTTCACTCTGTTACAACTGGATCCATTTGTTGCGCAACTTTGATTTATTCAATCCTTTATACATTCATGGACATTATGTTAAGAGGCTGGTGGTCTGCTGATCCCAGGTCTGCTGGCACTCTGAAATCCTACCGCAGCCAAGCCTCCTCTTGACTTGTAGCAGGATAATGGCTTTAGGCACAGCGGAAAATACAGATGAGAGAAAAATATCCTTGGCCTCACTCTTTTCTTATTCCCCTCTTTGAGTTTGGCTTTCGAATAGCGTGAGGGGCTTGTGTTAACAGACCACAGCGCAGAGTGCAGCGAGGTCTGCCTGTGCATGCCTGAGGTCAGTGCAGAACTAACAGAGAGCGGTGAGTTTAACTGTTGTGTTAATGTTGATAAGTTTTAAAACTATTTGCACATTATCATATTTTATCCTATCGTATATCGCTTCAGACAGACTCTTACCTCCATTAACTTGACAGCTCTTTGTTTTGCTGTCATGTTAAAATGCTCTCTGTCATTAGAGATGCAGCCACTCCCTCCTGTCTCGCAGCAACTTCTTTTCCTGTCTTTCCCATCACCTGACCAAATCTGCCCATTCTTACACCTGCTACCCATTTTCTTGATTAGTCTTTAGTGGTCCATCTCCTCTTCATGTTTGCCAGATTTTCTAGTGTGCATCTGCCAAGCTCTCAAGTGTTTATTCTGCCTGTCTGATTTTGCCTGATCTTGCCTGATCTACAGTCTGAACCGCTGTTTGATGATTCATTGCCGAGCACCTTATTGGATTTGTTTTTTTTTTGTCTTATTGTCTACCTGAGTTTTGACTTTTTCCTGCCTCTCATACAAAGTAAAGCTGGATTTTTATCTGAATTCGTCCGTCTGAGAGTCATCATATATCATGCTTCAAAACTACATCTACTTTCTGACATAATGTAAGTATTTGAGATAATGTTGCACATCTTTGCAACTGTATTAAACATGAAACTAGTTGAATTGTCCTTGTCCAAAGGATTATCTACTGATGATGGAACATTAGTATGCCATGTAAAATAGCACAGTGGTTTACTTTGTCTCTGGTTATTCAATATGTTTTTAAGTGGATAGTTTTGTAAGACTACTATTACTTCTACTTGAGTAACACTACTTTTAATTCAGTACAGTGTTTTGGCTCACACTGCCCACCTCAGCATTGGTGTACAACATCTAGGAAGACAAAAAATGAAGGCAAACTAGTGTTAACACCACTTAGTACAACTGCGTGACATTACAAGCTGTTAAATTCTAATGAGAGGCCACAGAGGTGCACGATACACACTTTACCTTGATGTGCAGTGGAAGATTTTGAAGTACAGAAGCAATTATTTCAGCATTGCCATTGATAAAAATAACATTCAATATCATGTCAGGGAGCTCTGACATCACCTTGTCTTTGGAGAGCAGTGGGAGTACAGCTCTGCCAAGACTTTATCGAAGCAGTCAACATTTCCCTCGAGCCATGTCAGGCTCAGAGCTCAGAGGCCAGTCGGTAGGGCCTCTGTACTGACACCTGCCCCATCCTGTGCCTGCCTGATCAAAGTGACAGTCCTGCAGACCTGCGGAGATGCAGGTGAGGGCTGCTGTCACCCGGCCTGTCCAACTGATGGCAACTTGGTCCAGGCAGTGAGGAAGAGCGGCGGGATGGTGGGGAAGACCGCTGCCTGCGTGTCACTCAGTGCTGCACTGGATGACAGAACAGCCCATTAGGAAAGGGACTGACTTCACAGGCCATTAGGGGAGGCATCACACAGCCACAGCACACAGAGCACTGAGTAATGGTGCAGTTGGAGAGAGACACGGGAGTCGATGAGAGACGGAGAGACTACAAGCTCTGATTTGCAACATGTTCAATCTAAAAATTCAAATTATTCACATCAGATGCCTGAGACTGAAACAGAATGAAGTTTTGGGATTTTTGCAGTTGTTATTTGTCATTGAGGGAAATGAAACCGATGCACAAAAGCTTCAATTCTCAACAGACGACCAGAGAGGTTACAGAAGTGGACTAAACACATAAACAAAAAGTATGGCAAAATCATCCCCCATGTCAGCCAGCCCCTGGAGCTGATCTCTTGTTAAAATCTCTAGTTCACAGTGCTGCTCTGCCTGCCCTCCAGTCATCATTAAAGACAAAGACGAGAGCCTGAGAGCCCGACGGAGGCATCAGCACGCATCACTTCTCCTCTCCTCTGAACGCTCCACTCTCAGCAATCCACCAGCCCCTAACGGACCTATTTACTGCATAGACTGGATTGTGTTTGGCTGCACACTATACTTCCAAATGTTCCTTTGATACCCCCGTCTCTCTCCCTCTGCCCCATCCCCTCTGTCTCTGGTCTGTCGCTGGTTCTGGCCAGCTCATGGAAACAGCAGAGCTGTCTGGCCGGTTTATAGCTGATGTAGCACTACTGAAGCGCTCAGCGGGCTCAGATGAGAGAGCCACACCATGCAAGGCTGATGGGACACACTTCAGCTGCAGAAACACTCCAACTGCACAGCAAGGACTTACAAACTCTGCCTTCTTAGACTTGATGTTTTTGTTTTACTATATAAAAAAAACTGGAGTATATAAAAAAAAAAAAGTTTCCTTCAAGCAGCTCCCAAGGCTTTTCCCTGGGGATTGGATAAAACCCTGTAGAAAAACAAAGAACAAAAAACACAAAGAAAAAAAAAATCCTTCTTTTGCAAAATTTAAGACCCAAAAGAGATAAACTGTGAGAGTTTAGTAAACAGGGAGGAAATCTGATATTTCAGATAAAGGGAGAAGAGAAGTGGGAGCAGGGAATGAAGCAGCGGTCTCCTGGAATGATGTTTTTTGATGAATTACAGCACGCACCACGAGCTTAGAGTCTTGAGCTTTGCTATGAGAGAGGCAAACTGCGCATTCTGTTGTGACAGAATCTCTGAATTTTAAACACACTGCGGCTCGAGCTTTTGCACAACAACACATTTACACAAACATTTATATATTCATGCTTTTTTTTTTTTTTTTCTCAACCTCCAACTCTCACCATGTTGTGTTGCACTAATCAAAACTAGCAGTTTTGCAGATATGTAAAATTTACTGTCATGTGAGTCAGTTGTTGCCACAGTCCAATCTTGAATGCTAAATGAGAAGAAGTTTGTTTTTTAATGATTAGGCACCAACAGCTGAGGTGTTACCAGACATGGATGTAGGTTATTTTTCTTCATATTTCCTCTGATTTATTCAAGTTTAAACCATCATGTGCTCACAGGGGCAGAGGGGAAGAACAACATTACTCTTTTTGGCCCTTGGGAATAGCGGCTTTTCATACGTTCTTCTTATATCACACAGGAGGCCCAGAATTATGGCTCCAGTAAATATTGTGTGACAAATTGTGTTGTTATAGAAGTGCTACAGAAATAGTACTGAACTTCGGGCAACCTCTCTGAAATGGCCTGATAAAGGAAAGAAAGGATGCATGTGGAAGCAGAAATAATCATTCATTTCACAGCAAATGCAATAGACCTCACACTGTGCTAAAGTTTAGCTGCTTAGCTGTTTTGGAGAACGCTCCATGTCTGAAGGGAAAACTTCTCAAGACCAATCAGGGCTGTTTGAAACACCTAAAGATTTTGTGACTATAATTAGTTCAGGGGGAAACAACATAATCATCTGCAAGGATGTGGAGAACAAACCAGTGATGTTAATGTATTTCTATTATTTATCACCATTCATCACACACACACACACCCACAATCAGTGTTAAATTGAAGAGCCCTCAAGAAATCCCAGCTGTAAATTCAGAACAAATCAGCGATGCGGCCCATCAAATCTGTCACTTACGCTGACGAGCATCTGAGGAAACGGGCCGCGAGAATTTTCAGCCACGTTGATTGGTGGGATCACCCAGTCCCTCTTCTGTCTGCGCAGACCCTTGGAGCTGTTCAGGCCGGAGCGTGAGAACATGATGACAGGAGGTGGTGCTTGGAACGCCTCCTTCCTCTCTTTCCTCTCAGTGACTTTCCCATCTTCCTTCGTGACCTTTAGACAACACAAGGCTTTATTTAGCAGGTTGTTAATGGTAACAGTAACTGATGTAATCCCCAAGTCTGTTTTTTTTTTTTAATAAAACCACAAATTCACAACACAACAATAATAACAGTTTAGTTTTCTTTATTGGGTTAAACATGTATTTTAACACTTTGTGTCAGTGTTGACAGCAGGAAACGGCACCACTGCTGCTGGTTACATCTGATCCTTTAAACAACCTGCAGCCTATGCTACAGGTTGCTGCTATTTAAGTTCTAAAATCTGATGTATTTTTAAACATTTTGTAAACACTAGATAATGACACTTTAAAGCCAAGGCTACTCCTCCTTAATTAATATTTTTGTTAACTGATGGAGGAAAGGTGGCGTTCTTTCAGAAGATGCCAAGGTTAATTGTTGCTTTGATGTCAGGTCAGAAAAACCAAAAGCATAATAAGCTGAAATGGTGGTAGAATAAAGACATAATTGTAGCACTTTATTCACTTTATTCTTGCTGTCTGAAAGTACTACCCTAAATACAAGTAAATGTCTTATAAAAATAGCTGGAGTGGGGAGAGTGTGTGAGGCAGCTCTCTGGCTCCTCACTCTCCATCCTGAAAGGAAGCCTGTTAGGACGAGAACCGGCTCCAAATTGTCCAATCCATCAGAGTTGTATGGCTCTTAGCTCTTTTCTATCGATGAAGGCAAGTTTTCCTGACAATTGCACACTGCAAAAGAATGATGTCAACTCATGTGTCCACTGTGCTGGAAACTTGAAATAAGAAGCTTGGCTTCATCCCAACCTGCATGTTGGCTACTGAGGGTAAGAATCCAGAAGACAGTCTAAGTACCATGAAGGCTTAGCAGACCTTTTTTTTTGACAAAAAAAGAAGAAAGAAATGAAAACAAATGCTGTCCAAGTTTTCTCTCATTTTATCCTGCTGAGATCATGTGAGTGTTTCTGCAGCTACTTCTTGATCTACCCACCATCGATCAGGAATTAATTAGGAAATCATCAAATAGTCAGACTGTAAAGCATTCACTTGTATCAATAAAACCGTAGCGACTGCCATCCCCACAGCCTGAGCTGTCCTTCCTGTGCAAAACACACGCATGTGTCTACTATTTGTCTCCTTGACCTACAGCACTTCTGCCATTAACTATAGAGAATGATGCTGCTCCGGAGACAAAGAACTATGGATCTACTCTAAAAGTGATTCACTCTTTCATTCACTCATTCACTCACTCCATTAGTCACCTGCTGCCTCACTAACGCACTTGATCACTAACAGTTAGTCTTTCTGCACCTAAGTGGTGATTAGGAAGCTTGGCAACTAGAAAAGGGATCAATCACACACTCCTTTTCTCTCCTCTGGTTAAATACTCAATATGTATAGTACTTTACACCAAGGAAACTGTTTAATGTCAAATCAGAGTAAAATGTGGCAGGTACGAAACATGTAAACGTTCTTAGTCAAAGCTTTAGAAACACAATACTGAACCTTTAACACACCTTTATAAAAGAAAATCCACTGAGATCATCACACAGCGGAGTGATCGGGCATGAAGCTTCGGCATCAAGCTTGCTTTGAATTTTCAGGATGCTTTTTAATATGTCATATTACAATTTTAAACATTAAATCTCACACTTTTGTTAGAGTTTGTCTGAAGATAAAGCCCTCGCAAATCCCTGTTGAAAATGTCTAAAATAACATAAGCAAATACAGTAAGACAAAAAAAGAGAAAAGAAGCTGAAACATAAGTAGATTGTCAATGAATGTATATAGTAAATAGACCATTTATTGTGTGCAATGATGCTGAATAGGAGATTTGAAAATTGGCTTAGAGCCGGACAAAAGGCATGTAATTGGTGTTTTTAATAATTTCACTTTATTAGTTTAAACTATATGGCAATTAAGAAATCCATTACTGTGAGGGAATATACATTAAATACAAATTACAAGCTTACATGCTCTCTCAGCAAACTAGACATAAAAAATACTGTTTCATTGATCTAAAAAAATCCCATCCTATTCACCACTTTGTCTGTTTACTCAAATGAGGTTGATAAGTAGCAACTGTGATGTGAACCATTTCAAAATAACACTAAAAAGTTTACTAGAATCCCAATTTAATAATTTGCACCGATAATATAACTCAGACTGGCTTGATACAACTTTTTAAAACTAATTAACTTAGAAGTGGAAAAATGCCTTGTGGCACTCTTAAAAAATTATCAAAGCATAAAAACAACCGTCTGCAAAAAAAAATATCTGCAAAACAACAAACAAAATGTGTTAAATGATGCTGACATCTTACATCTCATCTGGTTCATTTGTGTCACTGTGCATCAGGTCTGATCAGGACAGAGCTGTGAAGTGTGAGTCTGCAGATTTTTGAATTTTCTGCATCTGAAGGATTCGTTTGTGTGCAAAATGTACAAATATGTGAGTAAGACTTTGTCATTTACATCAGGTATAAAAAGTCTATTAACACAGAGCATGTCTGTGGCAGGATTTACAGGCTCTTTCAGCTGACAGTGACAGCTGAGTCACAGACACAAACTTCAATCATACAGTATTCTCCCATCATGCACTCCTCTCACACACTCGCTGCAGGCAGAGAGAAATGACCACCACAAACCTGTCTTTTTGAAAGATGCTCAAATAAGGAACTTGAAAGGAGCCCATTTTCAATCTCCCCGTGAACATTAACTCACCCATGAGTCAGAGCAGCTACATCAAATGCTGAGGCTATCGGGCATATCACCTATCTAAATTAATGTCCTTGCGCGGTAATGCCGGAAAAAAACACATGAAGGTGAGCCGCACAGAGTTCTGCCTCGTTACAGATGCTGCCTACAAACAAACAAGAGTCAGAAAAATACAGTAAGAGAGCTTTGATTGTGTTCCGCAGGGCTAGTTAAGGGCACCCACATGCAGATAATCAGATACGCCGCTTCTCATGTTCAGGTACATCACACGGATTAACGCCTCTATATGTCAAGGTTACGTGGGATCCGCCATGTCAGGGCTTACATGTAAAACACCACATGCTTAACGTCCCGCGGGTTACACACAGACGTGCTGTATATAATTGATCTGAATTTTACATTAAAATCGACGATCTGGAGGGATGCTCTGCAGTGAGCCTGCCGACGCCTCTCAAGGTTACGAGCCTGTAAAAACATGTCAAGAATTCAGTCACATCATTGCTGAAGCTATGCATCAGTTGCACTCTCTGTCTCAATCACGTTCCCCTGAGCCATCCCTTTCTCCCCTCCACCCCCACCCTCTCCCTCCATCCTTCTCTCGCAGTGTTATTGTTTTTCTCTGTCTCTCTTCCCAGTCAGTGGGTCCTGACAGCTTGTCTCAATAACAGTGATTCCTCGAGCGCTGGGCTGTGTTGGGCTGATGGTGCACCAGCAGGTGAAACAAGCAGCGCGGAGCTTCACCTGCCGAACACTCCGACCACAACGCCCCGACGAACTCCCAGTTCACGTCTTTGTCATGTCTGCTCCAGGGGCAACAATGGAGAGAATATATACACTTATTCATTCACTCTCTTTATTTACACAGGGTGGTCCAATGAGAGCGCTTTACTTGCTCTTGCATCACTGCTCTGTGTACACGGGACTATATGGCAAAAAGTAAAACCCAATTACTTAGACAAACATTTCAATGTATATACACTATGAAGTGTTGGCCTTTCAATGTTTTCAGCTTTTTCATTATTTTTCCGCTTCTCTCTGTGTGACTTACCTGTCTTCTCATTTCACAATCTTAACTTCCTGCCCTAGCGTGTCACCTGACTCTGATTACCTGCCAGCCGTCATGTGTAACACCTGTGCCTCATTAACTCCTTCCTCCGTGTGAATGTAGTCTTTTTTTTTTCTCCCTTTCCTCTGCGCCAGTTCCCTCCTTGTCCTTCAACTCAAGCATTCCAGCAATTCCCTGGTGTTAGTATTTCTACTTAGTCTGATATTTGCCTGTTTTCTTCACTGTGATTCTTGCTTCCTCCGTATCGTATCCGTTTGCTCTGCTCCTCGCTGCTTTTCCAAGTATCGATCCTGTTTTGGCAAGTGAAGACTTGAATGGCATCAAGCGCTTCTCTCTCAGTCGTGCATGTGAGTCTTATTTTCACTGAGGGTTTTTTGAGTTATTACAAAAACTGCAAATTAATATCAGAATAAAAATGGTAAATTGTTAAAATGGGCATCAAACCAACATTACAGCATATGCACATTTATAGTAACACTGGGTGCCTGTTGCTCAGTTGGTAGAGGGGGATGTCTGCTTATTAAAAGGTCACTGATTCGATCCCTTGCTACTCTTTTGTTTAGCAAGACACTGAACTCCAAATTGTTCCTGATGGCTCTTCAATTATCATTTGAGTATGTGTGTCTCTACTGAGTGGGGAAGCACGTGGTATGGCATTTATGAATATTGACACGCAGCGTAGAACACTTTAAATGGTCCACAGACCAGAAAAGCACTCTGTAAATGCAGTCTCTTTTTGACAATTACCACCTAAGTAGTGCCCCAAGGTTAAATATATATAAATATATATATAGTAGTAGATCTCACTTTAAGGGTGAGGACATAAATGAATTACATGCAGTTGAGCCACCAGTGAAAAACACAGCCATTAGATAACACAATAAGAGCAAAAGGGAAAAGACATGTTTGCTGTTTCTGTTGTTTTCCTTTTAATGTTTAACAGCAAAAGTTTAAGTGTGTGCTATAAGTCATCTGTTCAGCCTACCTGAGGCTTCTTGTCTTGTTGGCCGTGGTAGTGTGTCGCCTGTGTATTTGCTTATGTGTCTGGCTGTGAATCTTGCATTAAGAGGGAGCACCAAAATACTGTGATTTTATAACAATAAAGAAAACAGTGCAGGCAGAGAGTGGAGAATAGATATGCATGCTCCACGTCTGTGTGCATTTTTGTGTGTATTTGTGTGTGTGCGTGTGTGTGCCTGTGTGTGTGCGTGGGAGGGCGTTCATGGGCTTGTGAATTCCGGAGCATAAGAGAAAGAGGTTCAATCACCATACATTTACATATAAAGAGGCTAGTGTTTTTAATACCTCTTCCAATTTTTCATTTTATATTACTTCTGTGCAATATGTAGCCTTATAGTTCCTCCCCAGCAGTTGACATTTGAGAATAAAAATAAAATAGAACACAGGCGCAGGCTTCAGAGTTGGAAGATAGGGATGGCTTCTGGCATGTATTGAAAGTTGAGGGTCCTGTACAATGCAGTCTATAAAAAGTGTTTTCTCTTTGTCTCCCTCTGTTTGTTCTTGCCTGGTCAAGATCCCTCAGAGGGTTGGCTTGTATCTGCCAACGGAAACAATGCTTTCAATGCTGACTTCATTAGATGGAGGCCCAGGAGAAAAGCTTTTGAGGCTGCTTTAAAGGAAATGTGTCAAGCAAGCTGGCATATGGTGTGTGCGTGTTTGTGTGGGTGGGTAGGGGCGCAGGATGTGCAGGGACACTGGCTAAGTTGTCATGTTCGGTTTCATCAACAGAACTCCACAGTTCAAACATCACATACTGTACAATATAGGGCACTCTGGGTAAACGTGCAGAAAGAAAGGTGTAAAGGTGTGTGGAAGGAAAGTGGATCATACTTTTTTTACTTTAAGTTTGGAGATAGACAGGTTTGGCTGCATGATCTGGATATATTTTTTTGATAGCAACCATATTAGAGTCTATATTTTTATAAGTGTGATTGTGCAGAAAGTTTGAAGTTGATATCTTTTGTGGTATTTCTGTTTATAGCAATAAAATATTTCAAGCAAGCACTGTTTGAGAAAATGTACGATAACAGCCCTCCTGCAGTCATTCACTAACTCCATCTCAAGAGCTCACACAAGGAGGTCCCTGAGGACAAGCAGATACATTAGTGGAGGGATCCCTGTTTGTTACATGGTGAGGAAGCAGAGTGCTGAATCCAAACGAGGCAGACAGAGATCATTGCACGAAGAACACTGTTGTCCATTTGCTCAGACAGTGATGACATGTAACTTTTAATAAACCTCAACTAAAATTCTGCAAAAGCTGTTAACTTAAAACTTTCTGCACAAACACTCAGAGTTAAACTGCATGTAAATGTTGCAAGAAATGCATATGTCTCCTCCTTCTGCCTTAGGTCATGACTTCATCAATCACTAATATATTTTACATCAATACGTAAAATAAAAATTTCAATATATATTAAAAATGTGCTATTAGCAAACCACAAATTTAGACTATGAATGATAAAAATTTAGCAATACCAATAACTACAGGATGATACAATTATTTCTATTTCCAAGTAGTAGCTGAGGGAAGCAGGCAGTTTTTTAGTCACTAGGGGAGCTATAAGCTCTTAACAAAATTAAACTTAATGATACTAACAAGGTGGAGTAACTGGCTTTCATGCTTGCAAAAAAGGCCCCAAACCTCTATAACCCCCCTTGCGTACTGATTGTCTGGTTTGTAAATGACTCTCCGTCCAAGCACACATGTTGCTGTATCCCATGTTCATGTACTGTGTGACAAGATCACTGAAACATGCACATGATCCGTTTACACTCAGACCGTATTCAGAAGACCAACCCCTGCCAAGCGCAACATGCCTGTGTGCCCAAACAGGGTTTGTCAGCAGAGCGGGATGAGGCAGATGTGAGCTAGGTCTGGACAAATGTATTCTTTTTCTTCAGAGAGGAGAGGGCTTAGTGGGGTTGACTGCAGGGGATGGTTGCCCCACATCCCACCAGCGCGATGAGGGGAGGCAGAGGTGGAGCGAGACATGTTTGGGATGGAATGAGGGGGATGAGGAGAAGAGTTGTCAGAAGCAGATGTGACCCCCTTCTCCTCCTTCTGCCTAAATAAGTCATGCTCCAGATCCTTTTATCTACACATGCTAACAGGTACTAGTGAACTCCCTGAGGAGAGATGTCGAGAGAAAAAAAATAACAGAAAAAAAGACAAGAAGCAGAGAGACAGAAAGAGCTGTGCCCATCACTGCTGCAAAAGGCTTAAGTGGGCTTTTCTCTAGCCATGGTGTAATTCTGATCAAACCCTGCAGCTCCGATTTACTCTTTCTTATTCATACTTGCACGGAAAAAGAGAAAGTACAGGAAGGTGATGAAATTGATTAAAAAAAAAGGTTAAGCGGAGATGTCTGTGCAGTTCTTCAAAACTATTATGAATAGGATAAAGAGCAGAAGCAAAATCAGAGTCAAATACTTGAATTTTTAACATCAGGCTTCACAGATTCCAGAGATTTAAAGGGTGTCTTATTTTCCTTGATCCAGTAAAGAGGGCGGCACACGCACTTCGACATGCAACCCTGCACCCGGCGCAGATAAAACCTATAGGCTCCAAAACATAAGACACCTCATGCACTAAAACAAAGACAGCGATGAAAATTTAACGCAAAATTTGCATAATTCACACTTGATCCAACTTAATCTCTCACCACAGAGGGAAAAAAAAAAAGAGGCACGAATAAATAACATGCTCGCACACAAACCAGACACACACGCTTAACGCACACTAACGCTATGTGAACAGGAGTCATTGAGTGTGAAATGGATGCAGCCCACCGCATGGGGGGGGGGGGGGGGGGGGGGGGGGGGGGGGGGGGGGGGGGGGGGGGGGGGGGGGGGGGGGGGGGGGGGGGG
>JAQMCX010000002.1:19428499-19445829 GCA_029814765.1 Acanthurus leucopareius | reverse complement strand
GCGCCGCCCGCGCCCCCGGCCCGGCGGGGCCGGGCCGCGGGGCGGCCGCCCCCCGCCCCCCCCGTGAGGGCAGCGGACGGGGACCTGGCATCGGGATCCTGGCTCAGTGAACTGGCTCTTTCTCACACGGCCGCATTGGAATGGATGGGATGCTCAGATGGCTGTTTAAACAGGTTAATTGGGCTGGCCTCCCGAGAGATCGGGACAGATGGATAGATGGATAGAATGAGAGAGGAGAGACAGAGGGAGCAAAAGAGCGATAAAGGAAGAGCAATGAAGCCCAGAGAGATGGAAACAGAGGGCAGGATGAAGAGATGGATGGCAAGAGACAAGTATGGCCGCTGATCAGAGGCGCCATGGGGAGTGTGCAGTCTAATCAGAGTAGAGCGGAGCTCCACAGTGGGCTGGGCCCTCGGTGACTGACTAAACAGAGCCAGGTCCACTGTCCATTACTGATAGACTATGAAGGGAGAACAAACTTGTGATGGAAGGGTGTTTAAAGCGATGGAAGGAACCCATCAGGGAGTTTGTTTATTGAAGTCAATCAAGGACTGAGACTCATCCCTTCATCCCTCCATCCCTCCATCCTCTCCATCCTCTCCAGAAACCTGCGAACCTGACTAGCTAGTGTGTAAGCACACATAGACACAAAGTGAGAGGGAACATGCAGTGGACGCAAAGCTGTTTTAAAGTTTGTCTAAACATCCAGGAAAAGGATGCCGAGAGGTCAAAGCATCAAAAGAAAAAATTCTACTACCCGTTTCATGTAAAGAAATGTAGGTTGTACATAGAACAAATGGATTAAGTGTTACTTAGGAACTAAAAGCTCATCAGTCAAATACGCATCAAAGTAAAGCTGTTGTATTTGTTTCCAAACCTGCATGCATGGGTTCAATTATCTGTCTACTTTGAGTTTGTTGTGCGTTTGATGTCCACATGCAGTTGGAATACTCAGCAACAGAACGGCTGTCGTGTTTGACGACTACAAAGGCACAAGACATTAAAAAAAAAAACACTTTTAAAGAAGTGAGAGTTTTTAACTCTTTTAACTTCTCACAGATGAAACTGATGCCTAATGTTAATCACAACTTTACAGCGTTTGTTGTTTACTGTTCAGTTTTACACAGACTGCAAGAGGCTCCGTCTGGTTGGAGGAAACAGAGAACTTATAGGGGAAGGAGACAGTTTGTACTTACAAGCTGAATGTTAATTGTGATTTGGAATAAGAAAAAAAAATGTGACTGTATTAGTTTTTTAAGAAAAATGGCAATTTATTCGGTTTTAAAATTCAGTCATGCAACAACTCAATTGTTTCCAAGTTTCTGTTCCTCTACACTTTCCCAGTCTTACTTATAAATACAGCCACAATGTACATCTGCAGTGGACTGTGTACCATAAAGTGGATGTAGAGATGTGTGCGTCCTGGATATGGATGGCCTGCGGTGTCTTATGTAAAATTAAGCAGCTTTACTCTGTGTTTTGTTTGGTTGAACGGCGATACATTTTACTCCATCGCTCTGCTCTCTCTGGGTGAAATCCAAAATGTCAGCATGAGATATTAGCCTGTAGATAGTACTTGGCAACTTTTTACCCCAAAACACCTCTCTTGGTTTGCTGAAAAATCTGTCAGAACTTTTATTCTAGATTAAATTTTAATCAAATGAAAGAGAGAAAGCTCCAATAAAGGGAGGTACTGAAGCAAACACAAAGCCACTAATAGCTGTATGCTGGTGCAGTGCAATGTGAATCTGGGGGCTTTCTAGCATATGAAGAGGTCAAAAATCTTCCCCCAAACACCTACATTAATTAAAAACTCTGTCAGACATTTTAAACCATTTACACAGATGCTGTGCACGAACACTATGGATTTAGATTGTATATGTAGTTCAGCATACTTGTTTTTTTTAAAGTGAATTAGGTAAACTGTTTTTGAGTAATGATTTCCTTCATTTAAAGTCACCTGAAATAGTGTTGGGCAATTTTTAATTCATATAAATTCAGTACTATTACTTGCTGACCAATTTTTGCAGCAAAGCTTGCTATTATTCTGATTTAAAAAATAATTTAGAAAATCCTTTTATGTAAAAGGAATTAATTAACCTACCTGACCGTCATGATTGGCTCTTCTCAGATCTCTGGCTCTATTGAATGGTGCAACTGTAACCATGGCTTGTTAGTCATGGTAGGGGGTCGACTAGCGCTAACACGCTGGCTGATCTCAGAGCTGCTGGAGACCTGGCATGCATGCTGTCGGCTGGAAATAGAATGAGTTATTTTTGTCTGTGCGCCTATTGAACTTTGAGATCAGCTTTTAGGTTTGTGCTTAAGTTTTTCAAAACTTTTTGCTTTGCGAAACTATCCAATCAGCATCAGTACTCAGCTTAATGATGAAGTTCGGCAGAACCAGAAACATTTCAACAGTTTTTTAAAAATATTTTCAAGGCTGCTGGAGGGTGACAGACACAGTGACTTGCTGATTCTTGATCTTCATAAAAGAAACAAACTTTGGCTAAATAATGTTGTCTATAAACTGAGAGAAGTAAAATGATAAACGTAATTTGTAAAGCTTGTATTTATACTTCGACGTCTCCTCTGCATTGCAGTATGTGAGTACAGTATGACAGAGTGCATGCATAAGTAGGGATGTATAGGCTCACAAATCAATAATGCACACATGCACATACATATACATATTGGGAGAGATCAACCACAAAGACCACAAAGATGCTGTTTTGGACTAATCAGCATCTCTCTAATGACTGATTAGTATTCCTCTAAACATGCACAGGACTGCTTGATTGGCCTTCATCAATTCTCAGCCATCTCTTCCAGCAAGGAGAACTGAACTGTTTGCCTGAGGTGCTATCAGGACCCCAAACAATCCCAGTGTGTTACCGCCTTTATGATGAAGGACTCACAAAAATAAAGAAATGGAAAAAAAAACATGCACAGTAAGAACCTTTAAGTGCCTGTAACCATAACAAATACAAAACCTCCATGTAAAGTGACTCATTATATCACATGAAAAATACAGATCTCACACAAAAAATTACAACGGGCAGGGTTTTAAACAACATGAACACAACCTTCACAATGTGGACTGTTTTTACTGTGGCCATCGAGATGTAGCTACATCTTCTACTTAATATATACTGTATATCCACATAATCAAAACTAAAGACTTATATTTGCTTGACTCTGTAAAGTTTTTTATTAAAAATTCCCCACTACTTCTCATCTGCATTGTGTGTTTGTGGTGAGATATGAAAAAGAGCAAGACAGCAAGAAAGTGAGAGAATACAGAAAAGAGAGAAAATCACATCTTTTGGCAATTAGGGCTGGCTTTAGTGGTGATTAGGAGACGAGGCGGTGAAAGGGAGAGAGGGATCAGGCAGAATAAAGCCTCTCCCAGGAAGAGAAAAGCCCCTTTTTAGAAAAAAAAGAAGAGGAAATAACAGCAGAATGAAGTAAGAACAAACTTCCCCAACTTTTCGTTTCAGCAGTTGGTCTTCGCTGTGCTGGACAGCGAGTTTAGACACACAAACGTGCACAAAAACCACAAGTAGACACAGTTAACAGAGTCAAAAGGTATTTACACAGCAAACCACATATCACTACGCCCTTCTCACAGCAGTCATTTGGCCTTTACTCTACCTTTTTGTGGTTATGGGGGGAAGGATGACAAACTTTAAAATGCTCTGCTGGTTGTGGTTCAGTGCCTTTTCTGGATCAATAGCTGAAAAATTCAATGCTAGCTTTGATACAGTACAGTATAGTTTAGCAGTTTGTGGAGCTTTCGCCCAGATTTTGTATCAACACTTTATGTACAACTATTCTGCAATGCCTAAAGCCATGCAGCGAGACATCTGATACAGTCTGACCACCAGGACTTAGCAGAAGAGTGTAGTAAACTAAGATCAGCATGTTTTGTGTTTGTGTTTCATGTTTCGGTGTCTTCAGGACTGCTCCTGGCGCTTGAAGATGAGAGAAGATGTGGGTGGTGGTGTTGAGGCTGGAGTCAGATTGAGGAGGGGTGATGACCGTCTTGTCTTTGAGAGCGAACGGTTCACTCTGAGAGGGACTGCTGCTGTCAGCAGTCTGCATCAAGCCGGGCTCTGCAGGATTTAGGTTTGCTTTCATGCATTGCAATTGTGCTAACCTTATTCCAAACCTTTTGTGCGTTCGCTCTGTCCTCAAGGGCCACCAAGATTCAGGATGTCTAAGACAGCTATCTCAAGGTCAACGCATCTGTGCATGTGTGTGTCCTTTGTTCACCATCACTTATATCTATCAGCCTCCTCTGGAACAGCTCCCAGTGACCACCCAGTCCCGACCCACAACACCAATCACTGCATCTCTTTATATTCTCTATTGCAGTGGAACAAAGGATGAAAATGCAGATACACTTGTTTAAAGAAGGCAGCTTAGTGCAGGCCGTAAAAAACAAAGGCTTCAACTTTGCCTTTATTTTAGTGTTTGCCTGCAAGCATCAAATATGCTTGTTCTAAAGAAAAAGAAATCATTTTCATATTGTTTTCTCAAGCTTCCCCAAGGAAGCAAACAGAACAAAATTGCTTTCCCCAACTGCTGGAGGAAATAGAGGCTGTATTTCTCAAATCTAATCAACATCTCTCCATCAAAACTTTAAGAAAAGGTTCTGTTTTTCCAATTGTAAGGGTCAGAGCATAAACCAGAGAAATCCCTCTGGCCTTTAAACCATGGAAAAACATACATGTAATTACACAATCTGTATAGAGGATAAGGAACATGTTTTTTCAGTAGTAAGCTGTTATATCACTTCTTTTTCTTTTTTTTCCCTTGAAAGATAGCCATCAGGCTGTGATCCCTGAAATCCGGGGGATGATGGTGGACTACGTTGGCTGAACCATGCAATTAGTGGGCCCTGAAGTTGCACTGAGATAGGAAGTGAGCTGAAAGTTCAACAAACGGTCAAACCTGTGACATGACTCCAAGATGGAGTGAAAACACTGGAAGTATGAGGCAGTAATTATCAGTAGCAATCATGGAAGTGCAACACTACCACCATGTCTTCACACATTACACTCTGTTCACAGAACTGCCTTACTGGTTCTCTCTTTTTTTTAAAGTCAGAACTGAATAAAACATATTTTTTAATAAAGTTGCCTTTCTTTTTATCAATCAACTTGAAAAGGCAATTAATTTAAAAAACATATACTGCTTATAAACTCATGAAATATAAGTGCTTCTCAATGTGTTGTCTGGCATTACTGATGCAGCTGTAAAGTAGTGCAGCTCCCAAACACACACTAACTGAGTATCCAGACGACTTGTGCTCATATTGGATTTTACAGCTTATGATTTACAAGCAAAGCCAACACTTCAGTGTCGATGCTGGAATTAGTGTGCATATATAACAAAGAGGGAAACAAGCCTGGGGAGATGCATTCATGTCTATCTCCTATTACCTGCAGTAAATAATTCAACTTTATGTTAACTGTTAGCTAATGCAGTTTTGATCCACTAATCTAAAGCAATAATGAGAGGAAGACTGTAAAGGTAAATTGCAAAAATAAGCTCACTTTGCTTTAACTCTGCAACCCAAGATGTTATTATTTTCAACCTTTCAACCTAACCAATGCAGACTCAAGAAAACTTATCAGATTTCAAGGGCCTCTTAAGAATGACTTTAGGCTTTGCACAACTTTTTCAAACGTAT
Source organism: Acanthurus leucopareius (assembly GCA_029814765.1). NCBI lineage: Eukaryota > Metazoa > Chordata > Actinopteri > Acanthuriformes > Acanthuridae > Acanthurus > Acanthurus leucopareius. The sequence goes on along the minus strand of JAQMCX010000002.1, from coordinate 19,440,131 downwards.
AAAGTGTTCCACTGTAACCAGACCTTAAGTCTCCTAAGGCATATATTGATTTGTAATGTCGGGTTATATTTAAAATAAATTGACTTTAATTAAAGGCTTGCCTGGGATTCCAAGCCAGAATAAATTTACAACCCTGATTGTGGTAAGATTCTATGATTCACCGAGTATATTGTCATAAAGCAAGCTGAATGAGAAACATTAGTCACTGATGATTACTAACAGTAGCTTCATGTCATTATGCGTGTGAGTACATAATGTTGTTGTTTTTTTAATGATCATTATGTAGCAGCAGTGAACCTCCTGTGGGCTGAATGAGCTGCCATTGGTTAGAAATGACTGACAGATCCTAAAACTGTCAGCTTATTATATCTCAGGGTTTATAGACAACAATATGTTCAGTGCAACCCAGAGAATGACCGAGGAAAGTGGATTTAGTGTGTTTTTGCATCTACATGAATGTGTGTGTGTTGGTATGTATGCGTGAGTGTGTGATTTTGTCTGCACGTACAGGTTGAATGGTCCAAATATCTCTCCTGTGGGTGAGAGTGTGAAATACAGGGACGCTTTACTGCAACTGTTGATAAGGTGCACACTGATATGACGAGACTGTCAGGTAACACCTATACACTGGCAAACACCCTTAAACTCTCTCTCTCTTAAACGCATGCACGCACACACACACGCACACACACACACAGCAGGGAGAGAGAATCATAGAAGCTGGGGGCTGAAGGAGGCTGGCAGAGAAGAGCTCCCAGAGGCACAAACAAAGACAGCAGAGTAACAGCCCACCCTCTCCCCTACCTCCAAAAAAAACAAATCCTGCAGTACACACAAACAAACACATATGCTTTGCAAACAAATGCACATATATCATGTGTCAGAGTGCCAGAGCTGCGGCAGTAACCTTCATTGCAGCTAATTGTTGTGCAATCTAGCAGGAGAAGGCCCTGGAGCTCTATTGAGGGACCGTGTGGTGTGTGTGTCTATGTGTAGGCTTTTATGAGAGGAGGGAAAGTGTGTGTGTGTGCGTGTGTGTCTCTCTGCGAGGGTTTTAAACATAAATAAGCACATGCGCATCAGTGTGAGTTTTAATGCGTGTGTGGTCTGCTTATGGTATGTTTTGTGTGTGTGGGAAATAAATTAGCAGTGCTAGCAGGTTGCTCTGACAAGTCCTGTTAATGAGAACATCCTCCAGAGCCTTTTGGGCCGGGGAGAGAAACCAGAGGCCGTGATCATCTGTTCAGCCTGGAAGATGGCGTGGAGGGAAGGAGGCTGCAGAACAGCAAAAAGCCTGCACAATTAGACCACACCATCTGCAGGAGAGGTGCTAATGTGTAGTTGGAACTATGAGCAGTGTAAAAAAAGGAAGAGAAAAAAATAACTATACTGTAGAGAAAAAGAAGCCTCAGAGGAAATAAAAGTTTTACATCAATAGCTGACGGTAAACTAAACTGGAATAAGAGTTTATATTAAGTCTGGACACTTGCAAACTATGCACTTATAATACTGGGAAAAAAAAAGAATCACATGGCATTTAGAAGTTAAAAAGCCTCCAGGCAAACATGCTTTAGTGATGTACAGCATTGTAGCAAAGTCAAAACTTGCCAAAGGCAGGTTGTCCCCATAGGGTGTATGACAGCTCCATTTGACTGAGTGAAACAGAGTCAAACATGCTATGACAAAGCTGTAATGTTGTATTAAAAGTCTGGAAAGTGACAGAATACAATACTTTGAACATTAGTCTGTCAAAGTATCTTGAGATTTATGCGTCTGCTTGTATTCTATGCCATATATACCTGTGTGTATGTATGCATGTGTGCATACAATGAGCACACAAACACAAGTACTTGTGATATGTTGCCAGTTTGGCTAGAACTGACTCACCTGCACCTGGCTTAGTGAGGCAAAGCCAACTGGCTCCTCGTGAGTTTGGAAAATCACAAACCAAGTAGAGGGGTTTAGAAATGCATGAGGCGCTTCGCTGTGTAGCATTACCATGATTCATCTTCACAAAACTGCAAAAGCTTGTGATAATCGCTTTAGCTAATCCTTGCACGCTTCGGGCAAACAAGCGTGGAGAGAGTGAAGGGGTGGTTCTTTAACCCTGAGGGGGGGGCTGAACTGGGTGATGGTGTGGGTGAAACATGGTCAGGGTCGGAGGAGTGTGTTTTTTAATACACTTGTGTGTGTGATTGTGTGTAAGTGTGGATGTGTCATAGCACACCTCCTGTAGTCCTTACAAGTACATCTAATCTGTGTTTAATGGAAACTGTCAAGTGGAAATAAAACCCGAGTGCAAATAGAGGAAATCTTGAGATATTTTTTGTTACTGGTGCCCATGTTTGCTTCGACCATTTTCTACATGTTTGGGTGGAGAATGTTAATATTTTTCAGTATTGAATGAAATAAAAATTGTAGGTTTTTATATGCCTATTTCCAGGCAAAAAGCATACCCAAGATGAATGAGCATGAGTTTGCATGGATTTACTGTCTTGGTTCAGTCTGTGAATGTTAGCATCTCTATCCAGGTATATCAATCCTTATCTATCAATCCTCTGACACGAACACTGCCTCTCAGTCTTAGCCATGCCTGGTTGCAAAGCCTCACCTGTGCTGCTTCTATTCCGAGACTCTGAATGCCTCCGATAGAGCAAAAGCACAAAGGTTTACACCCAGACTGACACTTTCCTGGGATATGGCCTGTAGATATGGCCACAGGATCACCTCATTAGCATCAGAAGGCGATATGCTTCCTGACAAGTGAGACTTCACTTCACTGCTCTCAAAAAATAATGAGCAAATATAACCTCTAATGGCTAAATATAGGTAACGGCGGTCTCGGGGGACTTGGAGCAGAAAGCACACACTGCAAGAGGTGTCTTGGGCCTTACGAAGTTTTGTTGCAGTGTAGGCGTGAGGACTACACAAAGTAAACAAAAGACTTTAAGAGGAGGAAGTGATCGTTGAACAGTGTTTGATGAGAGCTCTTAGCCTGTAGCTATAGCGCATTAGGCACAGATGAGCCACAGCCAGCTCCCACACTGTTAATGTGGAACACATTACAACTGCACAATGAGTTATGATTGCCATTAAAGAGCAAATGATTCAGACTTCACCGCTGGATTTAAAGGGATGCAACTGCTGTGCCCTGTCCTTTCTCATTCCTGCCCACGCTCACGCGGTAAAACTCGGGTGGCAATCACTCCAACAGACTCATTTTGCTGAGTGTGTTCTCTCACCTTTCACCGAGCTCTTTTTACTTTTTTTTGTGAATGCGTACAGAATTCAGTAAGTTGTGTTTTGATGTTTTTATCTATGAGCCTACTTGCGTCACTCTGTATAAAAGCAACCTTGAGCTGTGAAGTGCATGGTTACATTAACTCCGTGCAACACAACAAACAGCTAACCCCACCGTATTAGTTTGAAAAGCTCGTGCGCGTCACAGACACTGACGGTCTCACTTTTGAACGAGCTGCTAGGTGAGCTTAACCTTCTTCTTCTCTTGCAACATTCCAGTTCTTTTTCTCTCTCTGCTTTTCTCTGTGCCAGCAGGAGTCCTAGTAATGGCATCATGCATTTAGGTAAACCATGAGGGAGCAGTAGACGGGGACTAGCGGGGAGAGAGAAGGGGAAAAGGGGAAAAGAGCAGAATCACAGATGAAGAGACCTCTCATCCGATTGTTCTCTCACTTGCTCTCTCTCTCTCTCTCTCTCTCGCCTACTTGATCTATCTCTCCCTCTGGGACTGGGAGGCTAGCTGTGAAATGAATGAGAGGCTGAGCGTGGGCAGGCGTTAACGTTAAGATAATGACGCCGTTTTGTCAGCCCTGGCCTAAAGCTCCGTCTCTTGGCACATGAAAGACGAGGGGAGGTTGGCAGGAGCGGCATGATGGAAGATAGGCTATGTGGTTGTAGGGCTAACAGTACAGAGTGCGCGTCTCTCAAGTCTCCAGGCGTCTGCCATAGACAAGGCAGAAAAGCATTTGATACAGCCGTTTGATTACCACAAACACAGCTAACAGGCTAAGAGAGCTTCCAAACTGTGTCAAGAGTGTCAGTGGTCAGAAACCTCAACCGCGTCTCTCCATCTGCAAAGCAGTGAGAGAAAGCTGAGAGCAATTAAGGCAAAGAAAAAAAAAGTTTCCCACCAAGAACATGTAATGAGTGTTTGAGGTGGGAGACAATTCTCACAGCTTGTTTGAAAATTCGGACCCCTGTGATCTGGCCTTGACCGCTATGTAGAAAAAAAATAACAAAATAAAAAAAACCCTGCATTTTGTTATTTCTTTGGGGTTTGAACTGTGAAAAGTTAACCAAATGAAACCATCAAAGCAACGATTGGTGCTAATTATCACTGCTGTTTAACATCAGACAAACAAACAAACAAACAGACTGCAAATACTAAATGTGTTCTCCATGGGTTAGATTGAGGCTAATTTATTTTAAGTCCTGCTGGAATGTGATTTGTGGCTGTGAACGCCCATGCTGTGTATCAGATACCCGGCAGATGCTTAGTTACGACTAGACCCGTAAAGACGACGCTTAATGTTACAGTCACGCAACCATGGAGTGGGGGGGAGGGAGGGGAGAGGGGAGAGGGAGGGGGCACGAAAACGATAAGCTGGGAGAAAAATCATAAAGTGCAACGCTTTGAAAACAGATAATTAGATCTGTGACAACAGAGCACAATAACAGTGTCAGCAGGGATGGAAATGCCTACATTGCATGAGACAACGGCACAATGCCCCCGTCTGAACGGCTCTGACATACATCACACCCAATGACCGAGTCATACTTTTGCGTCACACAAACTGCTAATATGAATAACGATGCCAAGATAGAGAAGAGAAAAGTTTATCGTTCGATAAATCACTAACTTTTTGGCAAGTCTCTCTCTCTCTCTCTAACTCTCTCTGAGTCATTGGGTCTTCTCTCTCTGTCACAGCCGATCACTGATTGAACAACAGCACAGTAAGAGACAAAAGCTCCGTCAGTGCCTCATTAGGCTGCTCATTAGGAAGCTGGCTGTATATTCAAACATTCTCTACGGCTGACCATTTGAGTCAAGGCTAAGTCATCTCTCCCGCTCTAGCTTGCAAGGCTGGGGGCTGGAGGTCAGCACGAGCCGTCATTATTAGTTCCCTTACATTTTCTCTCACTGGTTCGGATCTGACGACATGATCATGAGGTCAGGCAGCCTCGGGCCCCGTCTGCACGCCAAACCTCAGCTAGGATACAACTCTTCATAGTCTTGATGCTGTAAATCACTTCCTTTCATTTTGTATACATATGGCCCTTGCCTGCAGGCTCCTGACACTATAATTGATACTGAACCACGCACTTTGACCACTCAGCTGCCTGAGCTCTTTTTGTGTTTTTGATATTGTACAGTACATGGCTCCTCCACTTATTAAGCTTAACTATGGTAAAAACAAGACAGCTGTCAATAAGCCTCAGGTCTGACAGTATGAGTATGGGATTAATGTCTGTTACTTAATTAGTTTTCTTTTATACAGTTTAAAAAATGAGAGAAAAAAGAAAAAATTAAATACAGAGCCAAGGGAGGCAGAAAACCTGTGTGGGCTTGTTTTTAAAGTTTCCCTCAAGAAAAGTATAAATTTCACAAAAATTAACCAAAAAAAAGATAAAACCACATAAAAAACCCCCAACATATATTACAAAACATTAACAAAACCAATAATAATAATTTCAATCTAAAGCAGAAAATGTGCGTATTTGATGTGAAAAGTGTGTATGTGAGACGTATGAGTGTGTGTATGTGTTTATGAGGAGGGGGGGGGGGTATCGATTTTTGAATCCGTCATTTGGGCCGGGTCCCAAATGCTGCGTGCTCCAGTGTTGGCTCCAGTCAAGGAAGGACATGTGGAGGAGGTGGCACTGTCTGCTGCTGCCAGAACAAACTTTGTGCCCCAGTGTTTGGCACCTGCCTGCCTGGCAGCCGAGCCTCTGAGTCTGCACGGGAGCCCCCTCCCCCTCCGTCTCCGTCTCCCCCTAAATAATCCATATTCCTCGGAAGAATTTCGAACACAGAATCTTCACTCATTATACATGTGCCTCTGGCTCCAAACATAAATTCTTTTGTTTCTTCTTCTTCACCCTGGATGTCTTTTTGTTGCAGATTTAATAGAAGTGTACTAACTTTCAAAAGAGCTACATTATTGTCCTTTTTGAAACATTTGTGTCTGCAGCTCCGTGTGTGCATATTTTCTTTTTGGGCGAACACAATACACCACATAGTCCTTGGCATAGATTCTACAAGGCTCTGTACAGGAGATATGAGCATGATTCTTGAAAAGAAAAGATATTCTTTCATCAAGTGTAACTGTGGTTGTGGTGGTGGTGGTGGTGGGTGGGTGTCCAACATCTCCTATAGAGTCTCCCATAGGTGTCAGTTCTTCTCTGGTATCTGTGAAGGCCGTAGCAAACTATTCATATCTTTTTCATACTCATCATGGAATTGAAAACGTATACATATGTTATGTTTCTCCACTCAGTTTTTCAGGTTTTTTTTCTTTTTTTCTAATCATTCACCAATCTGTTTACCGAAGGCACAGACATGAACATTGTATACAGCAAAGCAGCTAAAGAGAGGTGAAAGAAAACAAGTTTATTTATATGTTTCTGTACATGTCAAGTCCAAGCAGTCAAGGGCACGCTTGCAAAGGATGGCAGACTTGAATTAATCTGGTGAAAATCACATCTAAGGAGGAAAAACTGCAATACAGTGATGTTCTTTGGAAAGCGAGGGTAGAATAAATAGAAAACATGACGAACAACAACAACAACAAGTAAGGGGACATAAAGAAGCTTGAGAATCATCAACTTGGGTTGGGTAAAGATCCACTAAACACTTTGGTCATGTGAGGGAAAGTAAGGAAATACAGCTCAAGGCAGGGGTGGAACAGGAGGAATGGGTGCAATTCAAAGGCAGAGTCAGAGGTGAGGGAGGACTGTGGGTGATTAATACCCCCCAAACCCAATGGATAACTCGACTGACACAAACAAACAGTAAACTTCCTTCTCATTGTGTTTTTCCTTCCCTTTCCTGCCCACTCTTGTGTTTAAAAAAAATCTTGTGATGATGTACATTCGCTTTAAAATTGAGTCTTTTTATTAAGCAGAAGATATAAGCACAATTCTTTAAACATTTTAATTTTTAACTTCAAACACCATTTAGAGCTGGCCTGTGGCTTTAGACCTCAGTGGGAGGTTGATACAACAGCGATATAAGTTAAAGAGTCCTGCCCAAACACAGTCCATTACAAATTAAATTACATTAAAAAACCAAGTCACCAATCACACTGAATTGTTTTTTCACACTTAAATGGTGATATTGAATAACAGAATAAAGAACTGTAGAAGTCTAATTTGCGTGCTCATTTGTTTTTGTGTATTTTTCTCGCTTAATCTCTTCTTTCTCTTCACAGTGGGTTAGAGCAGTGGCACATACTTACAGAGACATAATGAGTGTATCTTTGTGCCATAATTACTGAGTGCAACACAAACTGTCGATACACTTGAAAGGGTGAGCTTCCACACAGACAGTAGTGTAAAGACACAGGGAGATACACACATTTGAGCACACATGCGGACACACACACACACACACACACTCTGGGCAGACAGTGTAAACGGCTTTCATACGATCATTGATCTGTCCATTCAGCTGCCTCACAGCCGGACAGAGGATGGAAACTGCACTTTTTGTTTGCGCTGCCGTAATATTGAGTTTTTGTGGAAAGACACATGGAGGAAAGAAGGCCACATCGATATCGGCCAAATTATGGGAGGATGTCACTCTCACCAGCAGGTGGTGCTACTGTTTTGTTGTGCATGTTCACTTCTTGTGTGTTGCAATAGCCAAGGAAATAGCAGGAAAGTCTCGGAAGTTCACTTTTGGCCGACAGTGACTGAAGTGAGATTTGTTATGAATCTGCATCCATCCTTTTTTGTTGTTTAAAGTAAAGAAGTGTCTCATTCTATCGTACAGGAATGTAGCTAATGATGCTAGCTACATTTTGGCTAATCTTTTCTTTAGAATTTACGTGTTTGCATGTCCAGACAAATGGGACACCTGTGGACTTACATCAGACATGCTCACTCTGATCCAAAGATGTAGTTAGAAATACCTTTAGGAAAAAGGGAAAAGGTAAAAAAACACTGATTGGTGAAATTATGGGCTGCATGCATTTTGCAGTTCTCAGTGGAAAGCATATATTTAGTGATGTTCTCACGATGAAATGCAATATTAATATTTACTACACTCCAACTAATCTGTAGACACTTTGGAAATAATACCTCAATAAAGAAGACACTATACCTGTCAGCTGTCAATAAGTGTGTCTGTCTGTTTTGCTGTGCTCAAGTCAAACAGTAAGAGCATAACATGGCTGTTTCTTCTTCTATTTCTTCTTTAAGATCAGATTTCTTGTGTGCAAGATAGGAGACAATAGGCACTGAGTACTGAGTATAATACAGAGGCGCTGGAAGGAAAATAATGTGAGTAGGAAAATTTAATTGCAATAACTCTCAATAGGATTAGTCATTGGCTCAATTACTAAATGAAGATCTAGCGATTTGTTGTTCAAGTAAAGGTAGATGTGCTGCTCGTTGGCTGTAGCTGTTTTATATGATGGCGTGTGGGCGGACTATATTTAGTAAACAGTGCAGCCACCTCTCACAAGCTTCCATTCACTTCCCCTCACCAGGTGAAGGAAGATTAGGTTATTTCATGAAACTAGAAACTATTTGGCACAAAGGGTTCAAATAATCCACCCACAGTGGAAGCTACAAGGAAAAAAAAAAGTGAATATCCTGTTGATATTGAACTGATATGTTGCAGTCCTTAGTGTAGCATTGTATCAAGAGAGATGTGGGTGTTCTTTAAGATGAACAAGTCAATGAGTTCAAGATCAATCTGGAATAATCATATGTATATAAACTTTCTTTGGTCTATTGAAAACTGCATTTCTAACTCAAACTAAAAAACTATATTCTGAGCAGCTGCAGTTCAAAGGGTCAAAACTCAAACTCAAACAAAAAAAAGGACAATAATCACAATGAATTGTAATATCTAAATGCAACAGTTGTAAAACCTCAATACATCAATCAGCAGCCAAGTTTATGTATATTTTTCCTCTCCTAAGCTCTTACAGTGCAACAGTTTCTCCTCCTGAGCTCCATGTTCTGGTTCTTAGTATTGTGATTGATTAGGCAGATAAGCGTAAAGTCATTGCCTTAGTAAAAGTCTAAATCATGCCTTAAACACAAAGAACAGCACTGAAAAAAAGTCTCAGAAAGCAACAACGTGCAACAGATTATAAATCAGTTTTAAAACATTTTAAAGGTGACATACAAAAAAATAACAGCGACAATTAAAATGTATGCAAACCCCAACAACACTGCTATCATCCACATAAAATGCAATGCTATGGCTGAGTCAACAGAGACTCATTTCCAATTAATGTTGCTTAGCAGCACTCCAATCTTACGTAAGTACCAATTACTACTGGCAAAACTTGAAGATGGTCCCAGTGGAGCTCTTCTCTTCGAGTGAAAACACACCTATTTCCACAAACACAGTGTGCACGTCGCGGTAAGTAGCTACAAGTGGAAGGTACTATCTATTAGTCAGTTGTCATTGCCCTCGAGGAATAAGGATGCAATTTTGCTACGGCTGCTGTAGGGAAGGAAGGGAACCCAGCCCTTCTGGAGTCTCTCCGAGGACTTGGGCACACTTCTTTATTTAAAATAGAGCTGTTACTGACAAACCTGCTGGACACTGCTAACACTGGGAATAGAATCAAACTCCTACTCCTACATACAAATACTGACTGATAAATTAAGAATGAGCTCTGACAAAAGCTTAAAGGCGCCATCTTTTGTAAAACTGGACTGCTGGAGAGGACCAGGGTGTGAGGGTTGGGATAAAGATTAGTTTCCTTGCTAAGGAAAAGAAGGACAAAATGGAAATATAGTGCCGGGTTAGAGAGAAAAATGTTTCTGCCTTCTCTTATTTCCATTTTTTCCCATGATGATCCTATTAAAATTAATTTCATTATACTCAAGATCAACTCCGAAATGGAAAATTGAAAAAAAGCAAAGAAGAGACAGCGGCAGAGGGAAATTAAAAAAACATGGAATGAGTTGAGGAGTGCTGCAGTGGAGGCTGGAGATGGACGGAGGAGATGTGTGGTCCGTCTGTGGGTTACTTTGTTGGGAGGATAATCAGGGGGTGCATCATTATTCAGAGTGTGAAGTCAATGGAGAAGCAGAGAGGTAAACTAGATGATGACGAAGAAGCCTATGATTTCTATACTCCCCTCCACTGCCCTCCCGAAGTCCAGTCCTGTTAAAACCAGAGTGTGGAGCTGAGACTGGAGGACTATGCAGCAGTGAATGCAGTGCTGCCCATCAGTACTGCAACAGAGAAACATGGTGCCATGTTAACTCTTAAATTAGAACACTGCAGGGGGTCGAGCTAGTGGGTTGGTTTGTGGATGTGTGTGCATTTGTGGGATGCACAAGCACGGATGTAAAGAATACCACCTGTCTATTTATCCATGATCCTAATTATGTTTTCAATGAATTGATCAATAAATTCATTCCCCATTCAGCCGATAAAATGTCTGCACACACTAAAAACAGGTAAATGGAAGTTCTGAGAGCTGAGGTGCTATCTTCAAACTGCAGATTTGTCCGATCAAATGATCAAACTTCAAAGTCATTCAATTCCATAGAAACAACAGAGATATCAAGTGTATTCAAATGTTTGACAAGTTTGATTTTCTGGCATTTTTTAGTCAAAAATGGAAAGTTAATTATTTATTAATTTTCTGTTGATTGACTAATCATTTACTGGCCTAATTGTTTCAGTATCGATTGTATTTTTAATATACAGTTATAATAAATTGTTATATATTTCTTGACAAGATCATCTGTTGAATAGCCCCAAGGATATACAGAGGTATATCTGTTGATCTGGTTATATACCAGAGAATATTTAAAGCAGCTTTATTTCTTTTAAAAACTAACCTCTCTCTTCTTTATCTTCAAAGATAGGTAAGCAGGTGGGTGTTGAACACTCTGTTTGTACTCATCCATACGATGTGAATGGAGATTAATTGAAGAGATGAAGCTCCCATTCATTCTTGAATTGTCCTTGCAGAGGATCTCAGGAGCCAAAAGAATTAGAGGCTACACTGGAACAATTAAGTCTGCCTCCTGTCCAGATGCTATCAGAGCTGCACACAGTAAACAAGAGGAGATAGGACCGGCCCCAAGGAACTGAAATGAGTCGCTGTCTAGGTCTGGTAGAGACTCTCCTCTTCTTCTCCTCCTTGTAAAGGTAAAAAAAAATTAAAAATACACCACAGCCTCTGCCTCATACTTACAACAAGCCAAAGAGCTTAATAGGCTCATTTTCAATTGGTAACATGTTTTCGAAAATGGAAAGATGTCCAGATGATATAAACTCTGATGAGCTGAGGGGGCCACTGTGTGCTCTTCAGTTTGGACCGCAGGTCTGTGTTTCTCTGGTGTGTGTGTGTGTGTGTGTGTGTGTGTGTGTGTGTGTGTGTGTGTGTGTGTGTGTGTGTGTGTGTGTGTG
>JAQMCX010000002.1:19335824-19416967 GCA_029814765.1 Acanthurus leucopareius | reverse complement strand
CCCCCCCCCCCCCCCCCCCCCCCCCCCCCCCCCCCCCCCCCCCCCCCCCCCGCGCGGCGGCCGCGGGGGGTCTGGTGGGGGACAAGCATGTCTGTTTGCACTGATAAATGGTAATCAGCTAGCATGTGACAGATGGGGAGAAGGTCGCCTGTCATTATTGGCAGATTGATCTCTGATTAGGTTTGAATTGTATTATGTTGCTCAACCAGGCAACCAGGTTTAGCATGAAAAACAACAATACAGGCTTCCTCTCCTGTGAGCTCGTAAATACATACTCAAGGCTATTGGTACAAAGCAAAAGTGAAACCAAAACAAGTCCGTCGTGCCTTAGATTTTGTGCGTAGGTTGCTTTAACCTGTTCTCACAGCTGGAGATGCAGAGAGCACAGGGACCATTAGCCTCACTGGGTGGTCACTTCTAGATGGAAGATCACACGAACACGCACTACCCAACTCCCACTTCTCCACTGGGTTTTGTGATTCAGCCGAGCAGGAGTTGAAGGGAGGGGAAGGTTGGTGGGTGTTCATTCCTTTGAATTCCAGGAGCGGCTGGAGTTGAGGTCTGTTCTGTGTTGTTTCCCGTCATAGCTCGCCTTGGGCAGCAGGGAGCTTTATTTACTGGAGCTGACACACCATGGGCAGCAGAGAGCCCTAATTGCTTCACGGGCTCCTTGAGCTGCGTGATGCGTTCACTCTGAACATGGATATCTTCACAGAGAGAAATTAAGGGGCAGTGGCAGGGAACGTTGCCCCTGTCCACTTTTAAAGACAACCCTGCATGCACAGAGCAATGCACCGACACACACACAAACAAAGGCTCTGCTCTATGAGGTGTGAGCAGAGAGGTCTCTAATAGCCTGACTGGACCAGAATGAGTACCGGAGAGAGCTTAAGCACGCTACGCAACACTGACACTCAAACTGAAAGCACAACTTAGCACCAACTCTGGCTCAAGTTTACCATCTATTTCAATGCTTCATGTTATAATGAGGGAACTATTACAAAAATCTTGTCTTCATTGCACATTTTAATGATGTGTAACAAAACTAAGAGACCACAGCACATTATGCCGATCCACTAACACTGCTCAGATACTGCATAAACCCTGGCTTAATCAAGTCTAATTGTTGAGATTATGAGGACTTGTGTATGGTAATGCCTCTACAAACAACAAAACTGGAACATGGACTGTCCCCTAGGAGGGTTTACACATTTTTTTTTCCCTCTGATATTAGTACATGTTAAGCTGCGAGTCAGCTAAAGACAAATGTGATAATAGCTCGTGGATTAAAATTTGGGTGCAGCGGTTTGCAATGTCGCTTCACAACAAGACGGTTCTCGGTTTGAACCTTTCTGAGTTTGCATGTTCTTCTTGTATCTGTGTGCATTCCTCCCACAGTCATAGAAATGCAGGTTAGGCTGAATTTTGATTTTAAGTTGTCCCTCATTATGACTAGAAGCATGAATACTTCTTTGTCTCCGTAAGGGGACCTGTCCAGGTGTACCACTCTGCTTCCCAATGTCCCACTGGATTTGCTCCAGTCCCCTGTAACCCTGCAAATGATATGCAGCTACAGATAATGAATGGATGGATGGATTAAAATTAGTCCTTCCTCATAAAAAGTCATCTGGCTTTATCTAAGACTGCCAGCATGAAATCCTGGGTAAAATTTAGGTCTGAATTTTTCATGAGCATGTTATAAAAGATAATAACTTGGAGATATTTTGTGTGTTCTGCACAAGTATTAGCTAATTAATTACTCCCTGAATTATATAATATATTCACTACTCTCTGGTCAGCACTGTGAAGAAACTGGCATAGTGACAACTACCCATTCAATTTCCATTTGCACCATGTGTAAAACTTTACTCTGCAGCCACTTTCCCTTTGAAAACTCCCATACAAACAGATAAGAACAGCATCTGACAGGCTAATTAATAATGAAAGCTTCCCCCCAACCCGGAATTCTATTCCCCCAATAGGATTTCTATTAATGTTGATTGACCCTGGCTCACTCAGTGCCACTCTGGCACAGCTCACCGCTACCCATGTGCCTTCTTAGGTGCCAGTGCAAGTTAGCCGATACATGAATAACTCCCAGTGGACATTAACAGTAAGAAGTAGGGCAGAGGATTCAATGGTATGCCTCTCTTCCCACCCTTGCTCTCAATCCCCTCATCAGCAGGCTGTTAATATTTAATTATACAAGCTTCATTTCATACTCTCCAGCTGAAACTATGAGGTGGAGATGGAGGTGCAGGGGACCACTATGAGTAAAATGATGAAATAGAATACTGGGGGTTGGTTGAGGATAACAAGAGAAAAAAGAGGAAAAAGAAGCAGAGCGTGAGGGAGTAAGATGCAAAAGACATTACGCCTGCAAGTGCAACCAGGCAAGTCACTTAAATGCTTTTATATTCATGGTGGTTGTGTCATTATCAGACAATTGTCTATTACAAATCTTCATATACACCTTAAAGACCCCCTATAGTAAAAATAAAGGGTAATCCTTGTTGCAGTGTCCATATGGTGTTTTTTAATGCATCACAAAATATGGCATAAGTGAAATTAGCATAAATGACATTTCCACCTTAAAATGGCTGCATACCAGTGACAGTCTAACAAACAAGGATTCAGACAGTCAGGGTTTAATACAAAGGGACCAATCCAGTCAAACAAGGGGTAACAGAGGAGAAGCCAGATGTCGCTCTGCATCAGTATTTTGAAAACTGAGTTTTCATTGCTTTCAAAATTATGACAAAAAATTGTTGTAGCTTGCAGCTGCCTTTTCCCAGAGCACTGTTATACCACAAAACTTATAGTGAACTCTGATGATAATGTTTATGGAGATGATTTATGGCTGTTACATTCGTTTATGCTTTCCACACAAATATGAGTTGTTGTACTTGTTGTTGTTGAACCAGTAAGTTTATTTATCTTGTGTTTTATCTATTGCCTGTGTCCAAACAAATGTGCAGCAAGCTAAATAATGTTGGCTAACATTTGCCTGCCAAGTTACCTTATGATTCATGTAAAATGCTGACGGGCTGTTTTATTTAACTTTAAAGCATTACTCAAAAAGGTTTGTAAGACAGCAAAGTAGAATTGAAGCTTCTATGTACATTTAATTAACAGAGATGAGTTTTTAGGGGTTAGATTGATGCCAAGAGAGGAACTTTAAGAATGCAACAGAAGCATTACAACACCCTTATGATGCACTTTTTTCAATGGGACATTTTTGTCAACAATTGTGACATTTTTTATGTATTAATGTTAAACTTATTATGCTTTTAAAGTCAATTAGCTAATATCAGACTGGTGCAATAATCAATCCTCATTCCTCATTCTAATGCAACACATTTATATTCCCTTCATCTTCAGTTCTCTATAGTGGCATTTCAGAATGCTGGCGCCTCTGTTGCCTGCTATACATAGTAAAATACACTTTTTGTAAAGTTCAGACTAAAAACTACAGACAAGTTGTGTCAGTGCAGAAAGTTTCTAATCTTTGAACCATAATTAATGCTAATAACAGGGGAGAAGTGGATCTGCGCCTTCCTAAAATGTTTCTCTGAACATATTGCTCTTTTTTCAACAGAAAAATGCTAAGTCTTTTCATATCATATATTATCTGACAGAAGAGAGGACTTTAATGATACAAACAGACAAATTAGGCTGCTGTGTACATTAAAATTCCTCTCTATCTGCCTCCGCATACTGTTTATATTTTACACATGGCCAATTTATAGAGATCTCCTGTCAAGTTCCAAAAAACTAAAGATCAGCAGGGACAAGACCAAGTTAGAACTTTCCAGTGATGTGTAGATGATGTGTACAGTGAAACTTGCATGTATTTAATGTTAAAAAATCCATCCTAATATTAGACCTCTGGGCTATTTCCTTTTCAACATATCGTCTTAGAGTGAGATCTTGCAGATGGAGTGTTAAAGCATTAATAATTTATGTTTGAGCCTTTTTATAGAGCACAGCCCTTGAGATTCATAATTCTATGCACATTAGGCCTCAGAAATAACTTAAAGTTTTAATAAATAGGTATTAAAACTTTAACTGATATTAATAGCACCAATTAAAGGGCATACCGCGGAGTTATGCATCATTTCTGTACTGGTAGAGCGGAAAAACCCACTCAGCAGAACCTCCCTTAGGTCTCTTTGTCATTCACTCATTTTCTCTTACTCTCTGTCTCTTTTTTTTTTTTAATTCTTGCACACATTTTTCAACTCACTTCATCACTGTCTTATTTCCAAACAAAGGATAATACACAGAATTGTCACTTCATCCCCGGCTTTGTGTAGAAACGTTAACATCTGTGCAAATCCTATATGGCCATCATAAATAAAAAAATTGTTCAGTGTGCTATAAATGCACGAGACGCAGCATTTTTACTTCACCTCATCATTCCATAATCAATTCGGTGAACATTACTACTACAAGATGAGAGCGCCTGACCATCCGTGGTCGTGATTGATGAGCAATTCTCCCTGTCTCCCACATCATCCTTTCCTCTAGCGCGCCAGGTCAAATGGTGTGTGTTAGTCAGCCAATAATCATTCATTTCAGTTTATGGAGTAGAACCTGTGCTGAATGGTCATACCATTAAAGACATTAGCATGCACGTCTCTGCTACATGTTCCAAGCCCATGCGTGTCGGGGCTGTTTTAACCAAACCTCTATTTCACAGGTGACTGAAAATGCTGGCTTGCATGTTACTGCTGTTTGTCTCCACTAGCTCTCCAGTACGAGAGCAGCAAGACGTTCACTCTGGCCAGATTTAGTAGCAGTAGAGAGGCTATCTCAGTGGAATTTTTTTTCTCTCTCTCTCTCTCCCTTTTTTGGTTTGCTCTGATGCACTACTGTGCCAGGGGGGGATATGGTGGTGGGGAGAAAAGAGAGTGTGTTTCCTTTGTTCTCCAGTTCTGAACACAGGACTATAATTTTCTTGCTGGAGCCAAGAGAAGAGGTTGAATTAAATAATGGCTTCTGTGTTTTAATTTGTGTAGGGATTTATCCTGCTGCTTGGCTAGTGTAATGCTAGAGTCTTGTGAGCTGATCAGTACGAGCAGTCAGAGAGGAGTGAGATAGTAAAGTGTGGAAATAAAGACAGAGAACGAAAAGAGAAGAGAACTGGAGGGAGACAGAAAGAGAAGGGAAGAAGGAGAGAGGCTCAAAGAGAGAGAAAGGTTCTGCTTCTTTGCTCCTGTGATTCCCGATGAAATTGATTCTCATACCTCCAGAGATCTCCCACTGTCCCCTTTCTCTGCCTCGTCCCGCCTCTATTACATACCTGTCCAGAGGATGAATGATCTACACATTACCCATGAGTACCGCTGACCGGGACACGCATCAGTGACTTCCAGTTCTCAGGGACCCACAGACACGATGGAGAGAAAGAGGAAGAGACAGGACGGGAAAGACATGGGGGGGAGAGGAAAGAGAAACAATCAAAGTTGATGATGGAGACAAGCGTGGGAAAGTCGAAAAGAAAAAGTGGGAAACCATCAAAGGGAATGTGGGTTGAAAAGGAGTGGAGGAGTGATTAGGTCAGCAGATGGAGACGTGCGGGTCCAGGTGAAGGCAGGAGCAGGCGAAGGGGTTAATATGGGCAATAAGTTAGTGTATTAAGAGGAAGGTAGAGAGGGAGGGATGGAGTTCAAGAAAAGATTAGGGATTCCCACGAAACCAAAAAAAAAAAAAAAAAAAAAATGGAGATCAGACAGAGAATGAGGCTCAGCTGGTGTAGAGAGAGGGATAGGCTCCTCCACCAAATAACTCAGAGGGATCCAATCAGGGCTGGTGAAGGCTGTGCCGGTAGCTTCAGCCCCGTAGTTCACCGCTGCTTTCCCGGGGGATAGGTGTCACTCGTGTGGAGAAAGAGAGCAGCCACTTTAATGAATGGAGCTCTTTATCTGAGCCTGAACAGCGAGTTATTACCTACTGAGTAGACACTACGGAGCGGGCTCTATTTCCACAGCGGTGATCCCCAGGGCAGGGCGGAGAGCAAGAGGGAGAGAGGGGGGAGGGAGTGATGGAGAAGGTAAGAGTAAGTTCATATTCGGTGCCTTATTTTGTAACAGGGTATGACATCTCTGGCCTCCATTCTATAACAAAGCCCTGAAGCATGGTGGAGCATCACGGACGAGAGGAGCATTAGTGTGGAAGGCTGGAGGAAAACCACACAATAATAACACCCACTGGGAGAGCCTCAAACTGTGTTCAATATCTGCTACTTCTTTCTGCATTTTTATTAGGGAGACATGGTTTTGAAAAGTATTCAAGCGAGCATCTTCAGCAATGATAAATTATCTTGATGATGGGGTTTTTTTTGGTCAGTCTGATGTAATAAGCTCATAAAATAAAAGGGTTTAGCCTTACCAAGTCAGTACATATTTTTAGTTTTATGATCAGTGGGAAAAAGTTAAAGTCATGGTTCAAAGCAGAGAAATATATATATACATATTTGTTATATATGTGTTATTTTATCTTTTGAAAGAATTGAGAAATACTCTGTGTAATGGATTAATCATAAAGCCAGCAGGGAATGTAAGCAACCTGAAACAGGCCAAAGGTGTTGGCTTGGTGCCTCTAATCAAACCAAACCGTACCAGAGGTTTGTGGGGGGGTGTTTGAGTATCGGCCATATTTATAAAAGCACACTGACATCTCTGTAGTTTCTCATGACAGGTTTGTTCAGCTCTACTCGGTCTAGTCAGCCTATCAGCTGATTAGCCAGTGACATCAGGTTGCATTTTTCTAAAAGACGACTCTGCTTCAGCTTTCACAGTCTGCACCACTAAACCTCAGAAGACTACATACGTTAACATGGATAGGAGAATTTTGTTTTTACCCAAATGTCTAATTTGCTCTGAATGAGGCTTTAATCCCCTGCAAAAGAATGACATGACCCTCAACTACTGTTTGCCCCAAGCCAGCCTCTTGTGAGCATGGATTATGTGAAGACAATGATAATAATAGTTATAATTATAAAATTAATGTGTCGAGCACATTATTGCAAACAGATACAATACAATGTGCTTAACATGAGATGAAAACTAAGAAGAAAAAAAGGAACGGCACAGATGCACGGCGCCTCCAAAAATTAGGAGAAAATTCATCAGCGTCATCTGTATGATCTCGCAGTTAACCTGCAAACGTCCCAGAGTCTCCCTGCGCTGCCTGTCTGCAGGTAGAACAGAGCTGATGGTGGAGGATGGAGCCAGTCTAAATCCTCTGTTCTCTGGCTCTGAGAGCAGCTCGGCTCCCCTGACGCTGCTTGATGGCTTTAATTGGTCTCCTCTGGCTGGGAGCAGAGCTCAGAAATCCCCAACCCACTAATGGAGTGAGCCTCAACTGGAGTGATAACTCTCATACACTGGAGTGTGCACATACATGATCCCTCAGACAAACATGCGAGTTGGTGCACGCTCACCTGTGCGGTTACACAAACACCATTACACACATGTGCAAAGTAATCATTTAATCCACCCGGGAACTCTTTTTATCTCACTCCTCTCTGCTTACAGACTTAAATCCACATGCCGCAAAACCTGCCGTAAAGATCTGATCCTGTGTGAATATATATTTTCCCTGACATAGGATGTTGGGAAGACGAGGTGATCCCTCCAGGAAAAAGGCTGTTTAATTTCTACCTGCTCAAAGGTGTGTAGGCACTATTTTCCACAACTAAGGCGGGTTTAAGAAAAGAAATAAGTGCCAGACACTTTTAAAAATACAGAAACACTATTGCAAAGTCTCTTCTTGTTTAATATGGCAATTCCCAGGTTCAACTGCACATGAAATCCCATCTGATAGACTGATAAGCGACGCTTCAAAAGACAGAGGGGGTAGAGAAACTAAAATGTGTAGAAAGGGAGTATCATACTGGTGCTAATGTAAAATTCTTTTCATCTCTGATAATTTGAAACTGATGCTTTTAGAGAAAACCCAGTGTGCAGCTTCTATACATCTTAAATTGCGTGTTGCAAAGTTAGAAAAAAAAAGGGGAAGAAAAATGTGTTTTCCACTGTTAACTCTGGGGAATGATTAGAGATATTATTTTTCTCCCGGACAGATGCTGTTTGTACGGAGTAGACCATCTCCAGAGCATTGTAAGATGAGAGAAAGAGAGCAAGAAAGAGAGAAACATACAGACAAACAGACCGTTATAGCACTGGTAAAAGTACAGTACGAGAACCTGCTCTTTATCTAATGAGCATCCGAGACAGACAGATACAGAGACCACTCCCCATCTTATTGCTCAGCCGGGAATAACAATGCTGAGGATGGGGAATCGCTAAAAGCTATATAAACATACTGCACAACGAGCAGCTCTCTTTAGCCTCAATATCACAAACAGACCTTTAAAGGGTACATGAAAGAGAAGTGAAGGGAAAAAAAAACAGTCTGAGGATAAACTAGAGGGAAAGTCGATGTGCAAATGATATTGGAAAAAGGGGAGCAAATCTGAACTATACGGTGGGAGCGTGATCCTCTTTAGTATTTAAGCTACGGGCACGTACTGACTGAATGAGAGCGCCAGTCTCCCATAGGTCTGAGGTGCACAAAAACAAAGCTGACAGCCAAGATCAATCCACAAAACTCCACGCATCTCAGAGCCAGCTGTCACTCTAATTGCCTCCCTCCACTGTCATCTTTAGCATCAAATCCATGCTAATGTTGCACCAGGTTATTCTGGATACGGGTCTGCAAAAGCGTCTTCTTCATCTAATGAGCATTGGATCTCCATGTAGAGCACAGGTATTTTTTTCCTTACAGACCCTCAGTATGTGGAGTGAGGTTGTGTACAGTATTCATGTCATTAATGGCATTGTGCCAATCCGGGTTCTTAATGGGCTAAGCAGTGTTTACTTTTCAAAGACTTCCACATGAATTATTGATGGCTGCGAGCTGATTTGTGCTTGGAATTAGCCTGGAATAATCCATCCGGGCCTACCTTGGTGCCTAGGTGTCATTTCCCCTATCCAGACTAAAACAAGGCTGACTGGAAACTCGCGGAGCTTTGCACAGCAATTTGTTATCCTGATTTCTGCTGAGTGGGAAATGGTTACTGAAAGGGGCACGAAAAGAATAAAGCTCAGGAGGACAGGCTCTGTGAGCACAATGGAGAGGGGATCAAAAAGGTCTTAGCGGTCCCACTCAACACAGAAATTTTTAATGGAAATATAAATAAGTTACACAAAAGTTTATCTTATCAATCCCTGATTTGAGATTTTAAAGTAGCCTAACAACTAAGAAAGTATTTTCTAATCATTTGCCAATAAATAATCCCCAATCTCATCAGCGCATAAGAAGTAAATGGCAACGATCCCAGACCACATCATTCTTATCATTCCATCCTCTCATTACACTCGTTCCTGCTGTAACTTAATGTTATTTAATACTGACTCTCCTCTCTCTTTTTCCTGCAAGGCCTCACATTCTTCTTCCTCTGGTTTTGACATGGCTGTAAGTTTACCGTGGTTGTCTTTTCTTACCCCAACATTAGACTCCAGTGATGAATGCCTTTGGAGCCTTTCTTTGTCGGGTTTCAGAGTGCAGAGGGACGTTCGAGGAAGGGAATGTGAGGCCTTATTACCTGATGCAGCAAATACACCTCAAAATGTGACACATTTGTCATCCCCAAACTCTTTCCCTCACCTTTCTATCTATCTTTCCCTCTACTAAAACAAAATCTTTTTACATAAGCCTTAAGTGAAGAGTGTGCATTTGCTTGTATAGTAAAAAAAAAAAATGCTGAACAGGACGTGCTTTGAATGTGTGAATGGTAAAAAAAAATAAATAAAAGTTAAGATAGTTGTAAAAAGAAGTCTGAAAAATGCTGAAGAAGAGCTAAAGAAAAGCACGACTTCTACATTTGAGAAATTCTTCCTACTGTGCTCCTGAGAGTGATGCCAATTTGTCCAGACCCCGATTCATTTTCTTGGCCCTTTTCTGTGTCAGAAATCGAATAGGCTTTGCATCTGAAGTTTGGTAATAAACTCTTGGATTAGATCCATCCTACGGACAGAACCAGCCTGAGCAAAGAATAAAGAGACGTTTCCTCAGCAGTCTGTCAGAGGCAACTGGCTTTCTTTCCTGTTTGTGTGTGTGTGTTTTTTTCTCCTTACTTATTTATTTTTGGCTTGAGAATACCCATCTGCCATTACTGTGGTGACATGCCTTTGAGCAAATGACGAGGTTTGAGAGCATTGCACTGTTGAGGGAAAAAGCCAGCTTAATTAGTGTGACTGTGGAGT
Organism: Acanthurus leucopareius; assembly: GCA_029814765.1. Lineage (NCBI taxonomy): Eukaryota > Metazoa > Chordata > Actinopteri > Acanthuriformes > Acanthuridae > Acanthurus > Acanthurus leucopareius. The sequence continues at coordinate 19,406,693 of JAQMCX010000002.1, read as the reverse complement.
CAGGAGATGTGTTGTCTTTATGGGCATTTGAATGAATATTCACATTTTTCTTGCTCAGTAATTTATTGGCGTTGTGAAAAAAAAGAAATCCGAACCAGCGAATAAAAGCAAAACCATTTCAAAAGATGACGTGAAATCAAATGTGTCGAATTGTAGCTGATGAATGTGGCTCTCGGCTGTGGCAGAGGGCAGGAAGTGTGAGCAGTTTAATGTTTCACCAGTGTGTATTGAACCAGACACACCATGATTCTCAGCAGCTTTTTCTCAGGTTTCTCAGGTGTTGGTGCACTAAACAGAGATTGATGTACTCTGTCTTCCACTCCCTGTATGTCCCTCCCTGTCTGTATCCCTCTGTTTCACCCTGCTGAGCTAATCCAAGCTGGCCAAATCCCTCTGCCGAGAAGGCCTACATAGGAGCAGTCCTGCTGCGTGCAATATGCCACCCGCTTCCCTGGCAATGCCAGCCCTGTAGGGCTTTAAGCCCAACTGTGGTGTCTTGTCAGCAAACAGACAAAGATGTATGAATCATCTAAGTGACTCCAAGCAGGTAGCCCTGTGACAATAACATGTTGTTGAATCACGTTATTTGCTCCATGGGAATACCGCAGCTCTGTTCCTGGAAGACACCGCACGGCAGCACGAGCATCTCCGGGCTTGCAACCACGCTCTAATCTTTCAGATACCTGCCACACACCATCAGATACAGAGCTGATGCACCTTTTATACGGAACCGCCGTACCAAAGAGAGAATGGTTATGATAAGCTGCTGTCTATTCTTTACATAGCCGGTTACACTTGGCCTGTATGGATGGCCTGAAAACTCCATCCACCGGTGCAATCAGTGTTGCACCCTATGGAGCAGACCACAGAATATCAAATTAAGTTCATCTGTCAAGGGAACAAGCTGTTCTCATATCTAATTGGCAGCTGAGGCTTACGACCAGTGGGTTTTTGGTTTTTTTTTTTTAAGAGAGAGTGGTGATCAGTTTACTTCTGTCTCCATTCTTTTTGTTATACTTGTCTCCTGCTTTTATCTGCTCTCTGTCTTTTCCTGAGAAATGTTTCACTGCCCAGACAGCATTAATGAGTGTAAGATGTGGCTCTGCTGAGGCTCGCTTTGTGTGGTTTTGTCTTTATCTTTATCTCTGGCTAACGCTCAATTGGACATGTTGCAAGGTTTAGCCTGGCAAACACAATGCATTATCAGTCTCTTGTGAGCAATAATGAAGAGCCTTTCACATTGTTGCAGAAAAACGCTACTTTCTGCTTCATGCACAGGTGACACCGCTCATCATTAGGCTCTTTTTTTCACCAATCCTGTCACAGAGATTTCAGATATGCTTATTGAGGGGCTGCTGTGCGTCTGCAGCGTCCTCTGTTGACATTTAAATCCCATATATGTGGGACCTTATTAGCTAGCCCGAGGGAGTAAATACAGGTGATATCATGTCAGCAATGACCCTGTGTCATCTTTACATAGGTGAATTTAAAGGATAAAAAAAATTGAAGGTCAAAGTAATCATGGTTTTCGCTGCAGTGATGTAGAGAAGAAACAAACCATGCCTGTTTGCACATACTCATCCAGTCATTACTGATGAGAAGAACAAGAGCATCTCCTAATGCTGCAGCACACACACAGGAATTTCAGCAGCATGTAAGAAAAATGTAGAAGAGGGTGTTGAGAGTAATTTAAATACATTGAACTCAGTTAAATCTGCAGTGTTTATCTAGTAGTTTTTTGAAAGCCTTGCACAGCCAAATTGTAATTTATAAAACTCAAAACTGATACTGTGTAAAAGCCTATTAAAGATGGTTGCAAGAGTAGATAGTAATGCCAGTGTATCTTGCACAGACAGATGGCTTGTGCCATTCAATATACTATTAATGTACTGCAGTGACAGAAAAGGGAGACCGTTAAAATAAGAGGTGGCAGATGGACAACAAGCTTCTACAGCAACTAGTGGCTTTGTGAGGTTGTACTCAGCCAAAATACTACACAAGTGTGCAAAAAGCTTTGAGCTTTTGGCTAACACCAGCATACTGAGTGGCAATGGTAAAACGCTGATGGTTAGCAGTTATGATGTGTATCATGTTCGTCATCTCACTTTAGTGTGTTAAAATGCTGTATTAAGAGAATCAGCACTAAACACACAGCTGAGGCTGATGTGATTGTCAAAAGTTATGCAGGTTTTTTGGTAATTTAAGCAATAACTTGAGGTGGGCAGCAGATGGACATCGAGGCGATCACCAACGACGTCGGGGTTCGACCTCTAACCCTCACTGGATACCTAAAAAAATGTCAAGATATCCAAACAGAATTGTTTCTAGACCTTTCCCTGAAAACAGAAATGTCGAACTGCTCGCGGTGCTGTAGGAGAGGTCAAGAGGTCACTGAAGTGAGTACACTCTATCCTCTGTGAACCAAGAATTGTCGTACAAATGTTCATGCAATAAGATTTTTTAGTGAGTCCAAATTGGTGAAACGAGCACCAATAAAATTATATAGCCATCCCTAGATCGACTATAATTCTGCTTTAAAATCATCAAGAGGTCTGTGTAATAAAAAAAATGTTATTAATAAGACACATACTGTCTGACTGGCCTCAACCTTTGATGAAAAAGGAAAGCTGGTAGTTCTTCCTGTGTGCAGCATGTTTTTGAAAACCATCCCTGCATTCTAAAAAGGAGGTTTTGTTGTAAACAATGTTGGGGAAAACACACATAGCTGTGTTTCTTTCTGCAACAACACATCAACAACAATGTATTCCAACACTTACATAGAGAGGAGACAGTTGGGAAAAATATGAATCAAAGTAAAACAAAACAACTCCTGCATCACCATATGACAGATATGTGATCAACAACGCTCTTCAGATTCACACTTCTATGAGCGCAGATGTCTGAAAATAATTACGACAACTTCAGCTGATAATTTAGTTTCATCACAAGATTATAAAGGAAGTCAGCCAACGTTGCACCACATACGTACTGCTATTTGCATTTTTTATTTTTTTTTTCTCACTCCCCAGCTTGTTATTTAATGTTTGAATTAAAATGTAGATTGTATTTTCAGTATAGTATCAGTTACAATTCCACACATTTGATTTCACTTAATTTTTATTTAAATGTATTTAGTGTCATTCATTTAAATAAACACAGGACTTCAACAATTATTTGAATATAAAAATCTGAAATAGAAATTTGACACAATTCAAAAGGAAACTGTCATAAAGATTACAAGTTGGTCTACACTTTTAGTCCTCGGTAAAGTACAATGAAAGTAAGGTTAGAGCTGTTATCTCTCATTAGGTCAAAGTAAAGGGTCCAATCCATTTTAAACGAGTGAAGAAATGAAAAATACTGAAACTTTTGAAGCGGATTAGTTCCTCTAGATAAACAGATACACTATAGTAAATTCATTTCTTCAGCAAACAAAGGGTTAACACGGGAAAATACAAAGTGTTTAGATACTGATTACCTTGATTGTAAAACTAAAATTCAGTTTAACTTAAGTAAGTGCTAAATTATTTTACATGTCCTCCTTCTTACTCCAACGATTTTGCATCTGTACTTAGAAAACTGCATTTAACGTACAACTCACACACGGTAATGTATGTTAAATGCTCAACAACCTGTAATAGTGCTGTAAGTACTGAATCAAGTGTGATTGTCTATAATAGATTCCACTTACCCCACAACTGTGCCACTACTTTTGTTCTCCTTACAGACTCCTATCAGTCAGTGATGGAGTGGGCTGTGTTTATATTGTTTTGCTTTTGTAATTTAATTCTGTAAGATAAAATTGTAGCCAAATATTTTCTGCAGAATTGAAAGACCTCTTCAAATACATGTGAAGAACTTCAGAGGTTAGTTTTGTAATTGTAGCAGTTAGATAATGAACACAACCTCCAGCAGCTAAGCACCTCTACAGGATCAAGGAAGCATGATGAGGTTGTTATTGCAATATTATTGTAATGGACCAAGACAAAGTCTCTCATATTTTATCGTATCTCCCTGTTAATTTAATGATTATTATTGTTTCGCTGAACAACAGTGTAAACTCATCAAACTGTGATGTGTCAGAGAGGCTTTCTGCAGCTGGATTTATGAGGCTGTTAATAGTAGAGAGGATCACATGAGGATTACAGCATTGCGATTATCAGTTACCAATTTTGAGACTTTCTACATTATGTGTTAATTAACTTGTTTGGAGGGCAGAAATAAACCAGTGGTCTTATTTTTTCCATTTAGCTTTTCCCTATTAGGATATCCTAACTTATTTAGATGTTATTTCTAAGTCTGATCTGTAGTGTCAGAAGAGGCCTTAAGCTAATTATTAAAGTAACCACAACCTCATGAGAGGAGGAAAGACAAGTTGAAGGTAAATTATTAATTATCATTAAAAATTCTCAGCAGCTTCAGGCAAAAAATAAACAGTTCTTAACAATATTTCCTTTCAAAAGATACATCAACTGTTAAAACTGATCAGTTGGCTCAATATGGGGCAGCAGTTGCACAAAGAAACACAAACATCTGAGCAAAACAACACATTATTTTTTTTTTAAATGGTACAAAATGTTTTCAGTTTAAGGATATTTTTGCTGATAACATTTGTTTGTGTAATCTGAGAAACTAACAAGCTCACTGATCTAATAGTCAACTTTTCATGGGGGCTGGTCTGTAAGTCAACCTCTTTGATGTAAAAAAAAGAAAAAAAAGTCTTTCTTGTAAAACAAAAAGTTTAAAATAGTTTCCTAAAGTATTGTTAAGAAGGCTTTGCAAACCAAGTGATACATGAGAGTGTGGGAGCAGCAGCCGCACATTGGCAGAAATGCACATTCATTTAATTCAAATCCTGTGTCTTCACAATCCTCAACATGGAGCTCAACAGGTACTTTCACTTGAGGGAGAAATTACTGGTGTGCAGACAGAATATGTCTTCAATTTAGCAGTGGAAGGAAGATATTGGAAAGGAATATAATGAGGGAGAGATCTAGAGATTTATAGAGGAGGGGACTGGAGAAATGGAAACAGAGAGAGAGAGAGAGAGAGAGAGAGAGCGAAGTTGTGTAGATGTAAGCTGACAGGTAAATTAGCATGTGTGGCTAATGGGGCAAAAAGTGTCCAAGCCCTTGTAGGCAACCCTTTCACTCTGACAAACAGGCAGCTTGTTGACCCAAACATTGCCTCTGTCACCGCATTTCTCAGCTTAAGCATTTAAACACAGAGACAAACACCCTCCCGCTGACTCACTTACTGACATACGAACAGCACAAGCACATATCAGGCTGCCATGTGTGTGCACAGGGAGGGAAACTGAAGGAATCAGAGCTGAATCTTTAAATGCTTAAAAAAAAAAAAAGGTTTTGAGACGCTGGCCTTTTGATTGATTTTCTAACATGCTTTTTAGCAGAATTGAAAGGTTGCTAAAAATCATGGATCACAGCATGCATATTGAATGGAGCGCGAGAGTTGTTTACAATCTGTTCATCAGGGCGAGGGGAAAATCTCTCTCATGCAGCTTATTTTTTTCTCTCCATCTTCCTGCACATAGCAGGAATCAATAGCCAGTTTGCGGTCTGAATCTCTCTCTGTCATTCTTTTTTTCTTCATTTTGCTGTGTGTACCCTTGATCCCATGTTCGAGTCGTAAATTATGGTCTCTGCAAAGAGGGAGGAGTGTATGTGTGAATGCACACGAGTGTGTGTGCATGTACTGTATGCGTCAGCGTAACGAGCACGTGCACATGCATAAATATTTGTAGATCTGCGTAAGAGGGACCACGCTCGGGTATTAGCACGTATCAGTTTGCCTGTCTTCTCGTCGCGGGTGTCTGAATGTTTCATCTAATCATTAAACGCTGACAGGCTTCACAGAGTAGCGCCACTGATCCCCGTCAGAGGAATACAGGGCCTGACTTCATTAGCCCTGTTAGTACTAAGCTGCTTTACCCTTACTCACGCCTGGCTTAACCTGCACAGTGATAAACGCTGCCAGGAGAAAGAAAGATAGGCAGAGGGAGAGAGGGGGTGAGACAAACGGAAAGCAAGGACAAAGGCTTTTAGAGAGAGAGGCAAAGGTGCCAAAGTCAGGTAAAGAGGAGGAGGAAGTGAGAATTGGAGGGGAATGGGAGGGCACGGAGCGTGTGAACCTGGACTTTTCAGAGGCATGGGAGGGGATGAAGCTCAAAGTGGTGTTTGAACTTGGAGGGATTTACAAATGCAAAAACGAGCAAAACAATCAATTAACTTGTGTTGCAATTAATCAATTACTACGCTGGCACATTGACAGCCAAAGTGCTTAACTGAGATTCCACAATGAGGCTCCTCTCCTGTGCATCGAGGAATTAGCATTGACCTCTGTGCGCACATGTGCATCCGCACTCATGTGCAAGCTCATGCATGCTTGAGCATACGCATCTAAGCACATAAAGATATGCGCACACATCTTTGTTCTCAGCATATTTTCTCGGCTACATTCATCTAGTTATTCCCCTCCTACCAGGACCCCCCTTCCGTCTTAACACTCAGTCTTTTTCTCCTGCCAGCAGAGGTTTTTGGCTGGCTTAAGTACGCCCACAGGCCCCTGAGGGACAGCCCATGACGGATGGCACTGCGTGTTACTCCGATTCGATTCAGCCCATTTGATAAATTTATTGCTGGCATTTTGAAAATGAAATTAGAGGGACGTCTCCTAGAGACTGTTTTTCCAGCACAGGTGCCATAAATACACTTCATTTGGCAGAGGAGAGGGACTAGGAGTGTAAGGGGGTGGAGAGGGGTTGGATAGAGGATGTCATGGTAGGGGGGCAGACAGTGCGGTTGTACCAAAGAACAAGAGAAATAAAGAATAAGGTCACGTTCTAATGAGGTTCTGTATTAATCATGATATTGGTGGGGAACAACAGTAAAGGTTATTCAACCACAGCCTGAATACTAACTGGACCTATATGCTGCCCTTCAGTCTAACACATATACTGTTACACTGTGGCATTGTTCCCTCCGATGAGAAGTGAGACCCACATCTCTCATGTTGTATATTAACCTAATTGAGACTTTGAGAAGTGGACACTGCCAGTGTGAACATGTGTCCTGCTTTTTTTCTATCTTTACTGTTCAGGGAACAAACAAAAACAGATGTATAAACACACTTACTTACTGTATATGCCAGTCTTTTCAGAGATGTGCACACAAAGTGGTTTATGTCCACTATCGCTGCCTCAAGGCCACATGGCTCCTCGGTAGCGATGGCACTGTCACAGCTGCCTAGCCGTCTATAACTCACAGTGTATGAATGAATACGGTGGGTTATTTTTCTTCATGGCGCTCTCAATGCACAGGACTGAGAGACAGTGAATGTTTTTGTTGACGCTTCTGACTAAAGAGATTTGAATTGGACATGTTGAATGGGCGAGAAAAGAGAAGCATGCAAACACACAAAAGTCAGACGCAGACAAGGACATGAAAAAAGAGAGTATTCGTTGACTGTCAGGATTGCGTGGTCTTACTTATCTCCCCTTTATTCAGAGTGGAATATGAGTGCTGCGGTGGAGGGGTGATATACAACACGCAAGCCTCTGCCCCCCCCCCCCCAGCATTCATCAGAGAGGAAGGCTCAGGCAACACACATCACTTACCTTTATGGGCCCATCTGACAACATCGAACACCGCATAGTCATCACATACATTGGCCTCACAAGAGTGTGTGTCTTGGTGTGTGTGTGTGTGTGTGTGTGTGTGGGTTAGCGCTTGTTAAGTGTAACCTGTCACACAGATGTACTCTGTCATTGAAGCTTACACTGTATCTGTATCAGCTTCAAAAGATCTGAAGCTCTGTGAGGTTCAAAATGATGCCGCGTTTCTAAAAGACACAATCCTGCTGTTAAGGGTTTTACATATACATGTTGTGCACATTATATCAGATCCAGGTGACAATGAAAAGGATTGTCACCTGTGTTCTGCTTCGCTCTGGTAAGAGCTCGTACAAAAACAACACCAAAGTTCTTATAAGCGCAGCGGGGATTCAAAGAAAGTTTCAACAAAATCAGCAGGGAGTTCTCCCGACTGATTGTCTGCTCCTGCTTCGCAATCACAGAGCGCGACACACCCTCTGCCATTACTGTATCTCCACTATGAAGAGCAGAGGGCTGGGACTGCTCGGCGCACACACCTGCAGGCTGCCACTCAGAACCAAAAAACCCCCGGAGCTGTTTAGACAGTTTGACTGCGTGGCCCTATTATCTTACAAAATCAAAACAGCCTACAGGTACGTTCCTAAAAACACCACCACCACCAACACCCCCCAAACTCCCCCCACCTCCTCCCCTAAATCTACTGTCTCTCCCTGAAGATCCAGTATGCAAAACAATCACCACCCCCCCCTCAACCTCGCATTAACATACACATGAAAGTGTGGAGGAGTCGTAATAGAACCCGTGATAAGTCTTAACACAGGACTTCCAGAAAAGCGACGTGTAAACACAGACCGTGGGTTGTCATCGCGGGATGGCGGAATAATTTCATCTTAGGTGTCAGTGGGTGTGAGTGATTGACTTTGTAATCAAACAGATTGTTCTGTAACAGAAACACCGGATGACTCGATTTCAAATCAACATCAACACCACCATGGAATGTTTCTCATCTCATTAGCAAAAAATATTTCAGAACACAAACACACACACACACACACAACAGAATGTGGGGAGCAACACACCCACATGCCACCCATGTGAAAAACGCATGGGGGATCCACAGGTGACTGATGGATTGCCATCTTACCTTTTTGTGATGACACGGTGGTATCTGTAGATAAAAGAGAGGAGACACACAGAGGAATGTGTTAGGAGCTGACAGGCTGCTGTATACAAGACACATAAAATGCAGGAGATGACAGCCACGGCAGTGATTTGCTGGGAGGGAAACGAGCCACCCAAGAGGATAAACAGATAGGGGGGGCTGTAAACAACCAGGGGGGGGCCCTCTCATCTCAGTCCTGTGAAGAATATCCACTTCATCAAACTCATGCATGCTCAGTTATGCCTGAATATGCAAACACACATAGGGGCATGTATAGTGAGGGGGCTGAGTATTAGACAGAAATATACACAGTGTTTCTTTTTTCTTCCACTCCACAAGGAGAGACCAGGTGGAGAGGAAAAAAAAAAAAAAGCATTAGAGCAAACACATTGAAGAGAGGCCTGAAGTAGAAAGATGAGAGTCTCAGGACCCCCGAAAAACTCTTGATCTCGCACACAATTTACTCTGAGTGAGCTTTCTAATGAGTAAAAATAATGCCTTTGAGGTACAGCAGGACAGAGCAAATCAAATCCTTTCTGTAAGCATTTTAGGTTCTTACTCTGGGCCCACTAGAGACAATCCAGGCCCACGAGGCGTGGATCAAAACAGGCACTGCTTTGAGGGAAGGATGTACCGCAGCACAGAACATTTACAAAAAAAAAGGCCATCTGAAGGAGGCGTGCTTGTGAAGTAGAAAAATTCAGTAAATTTAGCTCATTGTTCTCATAAAATATTTACCTGGACAGCATTCATAAGCTCTTAAGGTTTTATTTTTTATTAAATAGAACTGTGAAACTTGCAAGGAGCCCCCCCCCCCTTTTCTTTTTTTTTATCAACTTGTTTTTTATAACTTTGTACTTTCAGCAGTTGAAATCCTATAGAACATTTCTTTACTGGCCATGTGCCCAAAAAGCCTTTAAAGGCCACAGACATGGGACAGGAATAATTGAATCCGGGTGGATTTGTGGTGTGCTGGGCTGAGGAAGTGATAATCCAAAACTCTGCCTAATTGCCAGAATAAAGATGGCGCCCATTGTGGGGGCGGCGTTGGTGTTTATCAAGGCAGTGTGGCGTGGGATTGGACTGAGCATTAGGGCTTTACACACTTTTGTTTTGTGAGGTGTTACAGTGGATTTGAGCAAATATTGGCCCTCTGGTTATTACATGGTCTGATTGTCTGCTATGCGACTGTCCATAAGCTCTGCATGTCTACCCTAATCTGAGAGGAGGCTTCAAATAATTAGTTAGTGAAGCACTCTCACAGCCCAGCACAGTCAGCCTTATCACTAAAAGAAAATCCTTGGTCCATTTCCTTCTCACCCCAAAGGCTTACAAACTCTCACCACTGTTAAAACCTCCGCGGTGGCTGCATAGATGATAAAATATTACCAGCCATGTCACAATCACTGGCCCACATCCTATTCTTTTTGTCCTTTGCTTTGCACAAGAGAGAGTACAATGAGTCATGAGCTAAATAATCTAAGCAGGTGAAAGTTTTTTCGCAGATTATGAAGAATAAAAGAGAGAAAAGGACTACTACTTGTTTTCTTCTGTGCTGAATTAAAATCCTGATTTCTACTTTTTAAAATGCATTCATTTCCAACATCTATGTGAAATAAATGACATTATATTATTTGGGGGCGGAGTGTTGAAACCACCTTCGAGGACAGTTACACACTTTAGTTCTTAAAGTTTAAGTATTTAACACTAGCAGACTAATCCATGTAAAACACATAAAAGGCCTTTGGAGAACTTTGATAGTTTTCACACTGTAGTTTCTGCCAGGAACTAAACAAAACTAACATCTTCTTTGTGCTGAACATTTCAATGCAACAGTAACATCAATGGTTGATAAGTTGGACAACAAACATATCTGAGGTCCAAATGTTCATCAACAGAATCTGTGCCAGACGGCATTTTAAGTTAACAAACAAAATTATAAAAACTACTTTGGAACACTGTTTTAAAACTTAACAGATGTGTCGGTGTAGTGGAAGATGACAGAAATCATAATCAAAGCCAAAACCACAAGTCTGAGCGTCTCATACAGCTGCAGTGACAGGTAACTGATGGGCATCAGACAGGCATTTTTTTTTTCACGCACTTTAACACCTCTCATGATTTACATGAGCTTAAAACAGGATTTTTGCAGCGCATTAAGACATCAGCAAACAACTGCCTTAGCAGAAAACGTCAAGGTGTTTAAAAACTCTGCTGTCGGGAATCGGTTTGACATAATTTAAGGAAAAAACACAGCACAGGCGATACAATGCGTGAATCAATCAGTAGATTAAGCTCTCTGGAAAAGAACTTGCAAAGACTAAACTTCAAAAAAAAAAAAAAAATCAACTCAACCGTGATTCACTCCAAATATAACAAGGCATAATTGTCTCCACACATAGGTACCTAAAATACACAGCAGGGTGCCATACCTCACTGTTCACACTGATATATTAGGCATGGTGGTAATTTAAAGGAAATGTGTTAACAAGCTTCCTATAAACAATGTTTTGATAATGATAGATAATGAACACACACACCTGTTTGGAGTTAATAAATTATAAGGAGGAAGCATGTCTTTTCCCTCTGCTTGCTGGGTCGGAGCAGAGACACCATGCTAACACACATAAATAACTCTGCTGTTTTGGGAGGTAAGAAGAAAACCTCTGTCATTGATTGCTGCATTTCTGCCAAGCTATCGGCGGCTTATATGGATTTGGAGACTAATTTGCAGTGAATATGTGAGTGGCGTTTTGATGTGGCCATGCACCCACAGCAGCACTCCTGTGGGTTTGGGCATTATGTAAAGTAGGCCGTATGTCAATAAAGGTTTCCCACTGCAAGGTATGTAAGCAAGCCTAAGTTAAGACTGCCCAAAAGCATGCCTGAGGACACTAAAAGCTAGATTTTAAAGAAACATTTACAGTATAAACATCTCCTCTCTGTTTTACCCTACCTTTCAGAGGATGAATGAAAGAGGTAAAAAAACAGAGGCATAGAGAGAAAGACTGGATTTGTTCACCAGTGAAGATGTGTCACATGATTCAGGGCACTCGGACACAAGTAAAATGAGCTCCTTCATTACTTTCCCTGTTGTTATTGTGTGAACCAAGTGAAGAGCGAGAGAATTTGACTAACCATCACAGCACACACAAACTTTCCTTTTTCTTCTTTAAAGCACTTCAAACAATAGCAGTTAACTACGGGCTAGTTAAAGGAAACCAGTATTAACTAACATATTTTTTTATCACTCTACAGCAGCACAGTCTCTTTGTCACAATCATTGACTATACAGAAAAACAGAAAATGAGCTTCCACTTCAGGCGCTCCCCCCTCGTGCTGGTGATGTCTTTTGAAACTAGAGTCAGTCCTGAGAATTAATACTTGAATATTTATCACAGTGATAAGGACAACCTAAAACGACAGAAAGTATAATTGGGAAAAACCTATGGGACATATACTTTGATTTTTAGCTCGGCCAGTGTCCCATCTGCTAATGTGGAGGGGGCGGGGCTTAGAGCTCATACTGCAGCCAGCCACCAGGAGGCGGCGATCAAGATGTTTTTGCTTTACTTTGGGGAGGTGTCACATCATCCACCTTATGCACAGTCATCGGTCACAGCCCTTTTATTGGACACCCGCAGATTCATAGATGAAAAAAGACGTTTTATTCAACTTGATGGTGCAGTTCTTTGCTCGAAAGCTCTCACATGATAAATAACACAAAAGTTGTCGAACTTCTGCAAAAAGTGCTGCGTTGTAAAAGTTGACAAACACTTTGGACCATTGATGATTGTCAGCGTCAGTTTGCTGTCAGCACTTTTGTGAGTTTGGCGTATTTTGTCCCATCTGTCACGTAGGACCATCACAGCATAAAACATTATATGCAAGGCAAGCTTCAACTTGATTGAGAATGCTTTCTGTCTTACGTGACCAATGAGCTCGTTCTGTCTTCTCTTACTGAGTGTCTGAATGAAGAATTGACCCACCTGTGCAGGACAAGATTGAAGCCATACACACTGTGTGATGGATTTTACATTAGACTATAATGATAGTGAGAACTAACATCAGCAGTAATGAAAGCAGCTTCAAAACACAGTCTCTTAGACGAAAGTGCAAATTTCTTGGATTTTATCCTCCTACTCTCTTTTTCCCCTTTACTTCCCTTTGTCTGTCCTAAGTCGCATGTTCTTCCTACAAATACTGTACTTCACTTCTCCAGAGTGTCCATTAATGTGAGGACTACTGGATAATTTTGACACAGAAATGCTGTAAGAGCAGCTCTGTCTAAAGGGTAGGTCATGTTGTTAAAAACCATGAAATCTCTGAAATTCTCTGTTTGGGAATTGAAGGAAACAAAGTTCATTTTTCTGATTGCTGCTTTGCATTTCTAAAGGTTATACAGTTAGATTACAGGTCCTCAAATACTCTCGGGTCATTAAATTCATCTCGTAAAAGATAAAGTGAACACAGAGCAAAAAAAAGATCTATAATTAGCGTTATAAATCACACTAAGACCACAGTTTTAGAGGCATTATTGGTTGAAATCAACCCACAGGAGCCAGTGACATCCTGTATGCAGATGGCTGTTACACATGGGAAGCAAAGGCCCTCAGGTGAGACTGTAGATGCATGCTGGCTCTCTGGTACTGCTAATTTATTCTGAGTGTATGTGTGTGTTAAGGAATCATCCCCTGGTTCTTAACATACAATATACAAGCCAGACTGATTGAATTAGACTGCTATCGGAAACCTGTCTTCTATTGACCTCCTGAAGTTGTGGCCTTCCAGCAGTCCGCTGTGGGAATAGTTTTAATTACAGCCAGAAATTGGGTTCGATTTTATCCCCGTCATGAAGTAAAGAATCCTTACAGCTAATCATCGCTTCATCAAGACAAATGTAAACCAGATCATCACTGAAAAGATCTGCACACGTGGATGAATAAATATGTATCATTATTTTGGGAGTATGACTGCATGAATGCATGCACACATATGTATATATATGTAGCTGCATGTTAGCTGTGTGTAGCATAAAGTGTGCAGCAAAGTATGCAGACTGCAGTGGAAACAAATGTGGCTGTCTTAAGATGATTAAGTGCTATTGATATATCATCTCTATAATGTAATTAGGATAAATTCCAACACTATAGCTGTTTGTCTCTTAATTATACTAACTGGTGGACAGTGACAGACTCTCGCTTGAAGTTATGAACTAAAGTAGCAACTATGTGATGGATGGTTAGTAAGTTGAGTCCATTGACCAGGATGTTAATGATACTAGGAAGACTCATCTCAGATGGGCTAAATAAATCATTAGAATTCATACACTGATATGGACAGAGAGTTAATATGTTCTTGCTTAAACACCCTAAACCACATGGTTATTTGATTAGTAACTGCAAAGTGAACTTTAGGAAACAAGAGAATGTCTCTCAATCAAATCTGCTTCCTGACGCTAATGTTTTATCCAGATTGTTTTGTGTTGCGACTCAGCTTGCGCTGCTAAAACTCAGAAAACTACAAACTATCAACAGCAAGTTTTTTCTTTCAAGAAATCCAATAGACTTGACTGTGTCTGGTTTAATGTAGGAACTATTATCTTTTAAAGAACTAACACTAACTGTATCACAATGCAGACAGAAGCTTCTGCTTTTGGATAAAAGGCTCCTGCAACCACAGTGAAAAACATCAATGGCGTCCTTCTCAGCTAATGTTAGCTTGCTAAATTAGTTAAAACTTGCTTCTGGCCGTAAGAAGATTCATCCTTTTTCTGAGCAAAGCTACGGTTTTCAAATGTTTTTGATTCGTATATTTATTTTTTAATTTATTTTACACTTAGAGTTAGGTTACCTTCAGCAATCTAGTTCCATTAATTTCAAGGGATGGCAGACATTTCTACATCTCATTTCTCCAAAACTTAAATTACTCAAAACAATGTTAACAAAAAATAGGAAAACATGTATTTTATTTTATTATGAGGTGAACTGACCCTTTAATATTTTGCTTTTTTAACCACTAATGAAAGAGGCACTTGAATTTCAGATTTTAAAAAAAGGGCTAGTTGACAAAAATATAGACAAAACTGAGCTTCAGCATCTATTTTAAATTATTGACCACAAGGGATAGCACTTTTTCTGTAATTCGGAGTTTTCAGTTTTTAATAGCATATTATTATGGGACAAGCTGTAAACAACTAAATATACTGTATAGGAATATTTGCATTATGTTTTTTTTTCACTTTTTACTAAACCACTTCCATACCATGAGTCATTAAAGTAATGTTTTAAAAGCATGTGCCTGCGCTCTTTGCACAGAAGAAAACAAGAAGACAGAACACAATGCTAGGTTTTAATTAGCTGAGTGTAGCGCATGCTCATCTGCAATATACTGCACAGGGAGCGCAGGGAGTGCTGCTTTCGTGCTCATTATGTACTAATGAGTTGTCTATTAATGAAAATGGAAAGCATTTATTTTGTGAGCACAAAGGGTTCAGCTGGATTAATTACTGCACTACAGCAACAAAATGAAAACAGAAAGTGCAGCATCACTCTTGTGTGGCACATTACCCATTAACCAACTGTTATCTGGGCTTGGCGAATGGTGCTGCACGACACAGAGCGGGGACAGAAACTGTTTGCAGAGGCCATTAAAACTTCATGTGAACTGCACTTTTTACACCTACATACTTTCTGTGATGCTTATCTGCACATATTTCCAAACATAAGACACGCATTTTGTCTCCTTAAAACATTTTGTTTGATTACTATGATGACATTTCACCTATGGGCGTGATTTTCACACATCTTTCTTTATTTTAAAATGAAGCTTGCATGGTAATTGAACAACTGCATGCACACATGTATATGTACAAAAACAACTTACATAATGTAGTATTTAGATTTTTTTTTTTTTTAATTGAAAAATCCAGTTCTGTCAACACGTAGAGATAAAATAATGTGAATATGGCGGATCATGTGTTTACCATGAGGTTAATGCCATTTTCACCTAAATTAAATGAGTGATGTTTTTTTTTTTAAAATGCAAGCGGATCTGTCAGGAAAAAAAACATTGACTTCTTTTTCAGTGCAAAAAGAAGAGTGTTTCTTTCAGAGCTCACTGGAAAATAGCGAACAATCACTGAAAATGATTCTGCCATTGCTTTTTGTATCCTTCACTCAGTCCCTTTTTTCAAAATAAAGACGACTGAACAATGTTCAGGCCTGAAAGGAGACAGTTGGAATTTGTGGCTAAGATGACAAAGAGTCGCAGGAGTTTCCGATGGAGGCGACAGGCCTTCATTGCCACCATGATAGCTATTGTTGCTAAAGCTGTTGTCATGGCATCAAACAGGAAAAGGGGAAAAAAAAATTAGCATATCCATCCAGGTGTCATGTTTATGTCACTGCTGACTACTGCAATCATTCCTGACCCGAGAATGAATGCCAACAAAAGCCAAATGTTAGTGGGTGTTTGTGGAGTTTTTTGTCAGGGGTTAATGGAACAATTGTAACAAAAGGGTGACACAGAATCGGAGGGCGGGGGCAGAAAAGGCTGAGCTGAACCACACTGTACACAAAATTAATACAGCAGCAAAAGTGGCATCCCCATGATGGTGATAATATAGTTTTATTGTGCCGGATTTTCTTTTCAAATGGTGATCAGAATCATTCTGATAGCCTGTTAATAGCTTGATCTCCCATTGGGCTCTCCTTGGAGAGGTCAGGGGTACAGGGAGAGTGTGGGCTCTGGCAGCATCAGCAGATGGTTCTTGATCAGATATTAGAGTCTGGGCAGCGAGGTCGTCTGGCCACGAGAATCCTGTCCCGCCTGGGGAATAAAAAACCTGGCTGGACCTCCAGCTCCAGCTCTGGTTCCAGCGCCAGACGAATAGCTCTGTGTCCAAGCCAGACTGCAGGGACATTGGAGCGGTGACAGACTGCTGTCCTTAAGCTTTTTGACAATTTGGGCAAAGCAAACTCGGAAACATGCTTTCTGCTGTAGTTCATTTTCCCCTACAGGGATTTGTTTCACCCTATTTGGGCTGTATATGATTTGATGACAAATGGTTATGTAACTGCTACCGCTGTTTGTTCTCTCTTGTAAAAATAATCACATTGATAGCCAAAATCCTTCTTAGCTGGATTTGAAGAACAGCTATCCTTTCATTTCAAACACTCGCCATCCCTATTGTGGCCATGTCTGGAGAAAATATAAATAACAGGAATGCATTTTAAATATCTGTGATTTGAAGCATCAATTGTGTTGTATTAAATGATGGGAGACGGACTAACAGCGAGGCTCAAGTCTTTGTTATTGAAATTTAATATTAATCTGAAAATGTCACTGTGTGGATGTCTTTTGTTAAGGGAAAAAAAAAAAAAAAAGTCCGATAAGATAAATCCTACTTAGACAACTCTGAATCATCTATTGGCATTCCTGTCTTCCATTTTTCTCCCTCATCTTTCTGTCTCTCCCTCCTCCATTGACAAAGCCACAGAGAAAGCGGGGTGAATAAACACGACAATCTGAGCTTTATTTATCCTTTCCCCTGCGACAGTGGCACTCTAAAATGGCAAGGCTTCGGATATGACCTTCAGTTTGAGTGGTTCTCCATCAGTCATGACTGCCACCCACGGATCAGACAGTGGATGAGAAGTGGCATCTACTATCCTTTTTTTAACCTCCCCCACAGCTGTCCAGAGAGATTTCGTCCCTTTTTTTTTTTTACTCTCCTGACCCTCATTTTTACACCCTTCCTCTCTTTATCCTACCCTTGACCTATCTTTGTTTGGCACCTATTTTCTCGATACCTTTCTTTACATCACCTCTTCCCCGGTGTTTCCTTTCTGCAAGAGGTACATATTTACAGGTAACTCATAGAGTGCTTAGCTAAAAGCACTGGATTCTTGAGAGTAAAATAAAAGATTCATGTTTAGC
Organism: Acanthurus leucopareius; assembly: GCA_029814765.1. NCBI lineage: Eukaryota > Metazoa > Chordata > Actinopteri > Acanthuriformes > Acanthuridae > Acanthurus > Acanthurus leucopareius. The sequence continues at coordinate 19,388,958 of JAQMCX010000002.1, read as the reverse complement.
ACCTGCTTCACTTCAATTTAAACAATATATGTTGGAGGGAGAAAGTAGAAGAGCAGGCAAAGGAGGAGGGAGAGCTGATGATCACAATAATAAAAGAAAACATTTTATACAAGAAGTGACTGTGACGTCCTCACTCGTCTGCTATAGTCAAACCCCGTCAGTCAGGGTCACTTATCTAATGTATGATTATGTTACACTAGAAAACACTAACTTATTATTTCCCATGATTTGCATTATTTGATCCTCTTTATCTCAGTGAATCATCCGTGATGAGCAGCTAAGCTTTAGCTACCCTGATCACAGTATTCAAAAAGACACAATAGTTAGGAGTGCTCATTAAACATAATGTAGGAATAAAATCCTGTGTTAATACTCTTGAATCAACTCAACCGCCTAAACTCTCATCCCGTCGATAGATTTCATAAATCCAACGGCCTGTCTTTCATCAAAGATATTGTTTGTTTGAAAAACAGTGATGAAGAGTGTCCACTCTACTTAATAACAGATATTTTTGCAGGGGACACTCTCTTACCACACTCTTTAATATCCTGGAGTAAATAAAATATTGACATGCGTTTCATAGTCCGCACAAAAACATACAAAGACAAAATTACACACACGCAAACAGAAACTGACAGAAATCTTCAATATGAAAACAAAGACGGCAGCAACAACAAAATATTTTCATTTGCTTTTGTTACTCCACCAGATTAGCCTTGTTCTTTTTATAAGCTCGCTGTTCAACGTTTCATCAGAAATGTGAGGTCTTTTAAAACATTTTGTCTTCTACTTTTCATGTTTTTTGTCATAACAAAACTACTTGTGTGTCATTTTATTTTAGATGAAAGGAAAAAGTGGAGGCTACTGTAGCAGAGCACTCGTAGATGCTCTTAAGTTGGTTAGCGGTACGTGAGCTGGAGTGGACGGTTGAGAGAGAAGATGGAGGCATTGTGTTAATCTCAAACATAGACGACTGAACTATGTGAAGGTTTAACAGCTGTATCACATCATTTCAGTATCTTGTAATCTACATTTTCAGTCATGCTGCAATAAATTATGCCACCAAATAATATCCAATGCAATAATCTGTGTGCGATGCATATGTATCACAAAATATCTTTCAGAAAATGTTTTAGTGAATTGCTGCATTTTTAATATTTCTTTATTGCTTACTATTTCACACTCTTACACACACTCTCTCTCTCACACACACACGCATATACACAGAAATATTGATAACAAATGTTCTTATTTTCACCCTCAGTGCCTTCTCTGCAAAATCTTAATAATAAAGACTAGAAGCATGAGACAAATAATTACATAGGCCTCAGGCTAGACTGTGCATCTTCATCCTATTCATTCAGCCAGAACACATAGTGCATAGCTGTGGGACATCATAAGCTTATCCTTTGTGTGGAACATTTTTTTCAAAGTACATTATATATATATAATGCGAACGTTAAACACAAATAGTTTCCCATTCTTGTTATTGTTAAAGTGACAAAAAAAACTAATTAAACTGCATGTTGGTGAGGTGTTGTGGTCAATGTTTCCGTCTGACTGCCAGAACAACAGGCTGTAAGAACATGTGTAAACATCCAGAGACAGTCACTGTGGATGCATATTAAAGAGAAGAAACAGTGAGTTAAAATAGCCCTTTTTTTGGGTATACACTGACTACTCAAAATTAAAATGAGCATTTGTCTTTTCATTTCTGACGTTAGATCACATGTATGTTGCAGCACATATTTGTTTTGCTGCTTTGATTCAGCCACGCTTTTCCTCTCTGTCGCATACAGAAACCTGCAACACTAAGCAGCTTGTCCTTACACTCAAGGTCTTTCCAGTGCTAAGGCAACAATTTATTTAAATATACATTTATGTGTCTTTTTTTCTGTTTGTTTTTTTTCCCTGTGATGTTGGAGGGGCTAATCTTGCGGAAATGTGTGCCCCAGACTACCACCCACCTACATGTGTGTGACAAGACTGAGTCATGCCTCCTGGAGCTGCATGTAATTCACAAGCCATTGGATGCAATTCAGATGCAGTTAAGTGAAGTGGCAAGTCACATCAGACTTGTTACTTGTGAGATTTGGTGGGTCAGGGCTCAATCATGCACACTGGAAAAAATGTGTCTCATGAATGTTGTGTTGAAACTTTCACAAAGCTCCTACATCAAACAGCCCCTCACAGGAATGACCGCCACTAATAAATCCTCAGTCTGTTTAGTGTTTATACCCTTGGCTTGTCCGTCTATCAAATTATCAAACTCCAGCAAGACATTTCCACAAACTGTTGTCCATCAATACATGACACAAAGCATAGTTAATACTTTTAGCCAGCATTGTGACAGAGGCTCTGTAAACCCCTTGTGGATGCACTGTAGCAGAGCATGAAAAGACAGCCATTCAGTAGCCTCAGGGCCGGCGAAAGAGTGACAGTGTCTGCCTCCTGAATGTGTATTTCAGAGCTAAGGACAGCTTTGCAGGCTTGAGGAGGATGAGGAGGTTGTAAGAAGGTGCTGTCTACTCTGAGTGCTGCAGTCTATTGAAATTTATCTTTGGTTCAGCATAGCATTTAACATGATAATGGTCTTATCACCAGTGTACCATTAGCTGGTATCCAATAAGGTTTGGAAAATGTGGTGCATTAGTTACATATAAAGAGATGTTTGCAGGTTTAAAATTACAGAGCCTTATTTTATACTGTGCTCAAATGTAATTTGTCTGTCTCTTTTGTTGCAAAGCATCGCTGTCCTTCATGAAAGCTGGCCATTTCATTTCATTATTATAAGATCATGATCAAAGCATCTAAACTGAGGGGTTTTGAACCAGGACCTTGAGTATTTGTATTAAATAGTTTGTGAAACATGAGATATTGCAGTGTGCATACACAATCCACCATGCATATCCTCTCATGTTACATATCATTTTGTTTTTACCAAGTATACTGAGCATTTTTGGCACAAACTTACCAAATAATGCTAAAAAAATAATAATAATAAAGTTTCTAATCTAATTTTCAGGTTATATCTTGAGTGTGCTCATTTCAGTAAACATTGGAGTACTTAGCATTGAAAGGACTCAGATGAGGATCAGGTACATCAAATTCCAAAAGTAATTATGTTTACAGTCAAACTACAAATGACCTTACTAGATCATAAAATATACAAAAAAAAGCAATTACTAAACTTTTCTTCATATGCTATCTCTGCGGCATCATTGTGTGCATGTTTTTTTTTCTTTTTGCAGATGCACATCTGATCTGAGTGTACCTCTAGGAGTCTCTGCACAACACCCTGATGTGGAAGAATAAATCCGGCTTTGGACCTGGACACACCTGAGGCCCATCATCTTATCAGTGAAGCCTTAAATCGTCCAGCATGTGGAAAGAATGGTTAGCCAGTTGGAAAGAAAAAGCCAAGCAGACAACAGCTCAACAAGAAGCAGATCAAGTCCTGCTGAACCTCAGATGCATTTGTGATCCTGGAAAACTGATGGACCTCCTGTTGTTATTGTTTTTTTTTGTTGTTTTGGCTTCGACGTCCAAATGTCTCTGTCTCTTATTCTTTCTATCCATCTTCACTCAGGTACAAAACCAGTATGCAAGGTTGAAGAAGGTAAAACCGTCCTGGCACAGCTGTTCTTTGAAGACTATCTGCTCTCTCTGCTGTCCTCTGCAGGGAAAACTGTAGCACTCCCATGGTGACAAGGATTGAGGGAGAAGGATTAGACTGAGATGGCTAATAGCGATAAAACACTTTGAGGACAACAAAAAGACAGGAAGTTAAGACAACCAAGACATATTTGCCAAGTGGAATGAATCGTAAGATAAATACAGAGTTGAAGATGAAAGAAGTGAAGTGGGGGGAAATGAGGGGATGCAGGGCCAGCCGGGGGATCGGCACACTCTGTCACACTGTCACACCCAACAGGCACCACTGTCAATCACACACGCACACACACACACACACACAAAAATACGCACACACACGCATGCGCACGCGTACACGCACACACACACACACACACACACACATACACGCGCACACGCACACACACACACACACACAGGCACACACACACACACCCAGGCACACCACCATGAGGAACAGCACACCCTCACAAAAACACACAGAGAGACAAACTAACAAATGTTTCTGCATCCAAAAATGCATAAACATTTTGGTTTGGATACATTTAACACTAAAACATTGTTTCTGAATCCAAGTAAAAAGGTAAAATGAGGATCTACATTAAGTTGCTCATATCAACTATTGGAGGTCTCTTCTTTCATGAATTACTGAAGGTCGAAGGAACCAAGAAACAGCACAGAAGAGAGGTGAAAACATGTATTGCGTCTCTTAGTATGATCACAGTTTGTCTTGGAGGAGACAGAGTGATAAAAGTGATCATTATCTCAGTTTTCCTTGAGCTTTCTTTCAAGTTCTTCTTTCATTGAACCTTGCTCTTGCATTTTATTACACAGTTTTTTGAGTTAATATCTGTGTATTATAAAAGAAACATGCAGTCATAGAAGATGAAACTATGTGCGGCTGTGTCTTAGCATGACAGAGTGTGATGCACATGAGAACAGTGATGGTGGGGTAGAAAAAAAATTATGTGATATCTATGAAACATCTGCTGTTATGTACAACATCTGCGAAGCTAATGTAAGCTGTTAAATAAACACAAACCTATTCTAATAGACCTCCGTTACCTTTAAGTTTTCACCCACCCCCCCCAAGTACAATAACTATTGACAAACAACAGTGACACCTGCACACTTCATAAAATTATATTCACTGCACCGACGCCAAAACACACTTGAAAAATCTGCCCCCATGGAGTCTTCTGGAAACTCATTTTATTCACAGCATTAAACCTGTTATCACATGCACATATTAAACCATGCCAGCTTGTCCACAAGTACAGAGGCAAAGCTTTTAAGCAAATGGCAGTTGTGTAAACTAAAATGGCAATGTTGAAAGTCAATTCAATAATAGCTGAAAGCCATTACAACATTGTCATTAACAAGGTTGCTGGAAATGCAATTAGCCCCCTCACACAGCTCACGGCAGCAAGCAGGGCGACGTTTCAATACAGAGAAAAAGACCACAGAAAAATGACAAAGGGGTCTGAAAAGAAGGATGCACTCCTAGAAAAATACAGCAAGACGAGATAACGGAGAAATAGAACAAATTTTTAGGGGAGATACAAGAAGCCCAAATTAATAACTGAGATGTGACAGAAAGGAGAGAGACCTATAATTGCCAACGGTCTTCTCAATATTGAACTATTTGTTTTATTCGGATGTGGTGCTGAAGCTGAATCACTCCGTCCCCAATATCTCAACACAGAAACACAACAAACTCTTTGATCAGTCCCGGTAACAAAAACTCATCCAGGTACTGAGGAGCAATAATCAATTGTAAACAAACTGACCAAAAAAAAAAAAAAAGAAAAGAAAAATAGGAGCAGCTAAAGGTTTTCTAGTGCCACTGAAGTATCTAAAGTAATATAGGAGGACAGACAGAGGCAAACTTTCACTGAGGCAGAACTTCTCTTGTTGTGTAAATAATTTAGTCCCTTTTCTCATTATAAAAATACGATGCTGTGAGACTGCGTTTGTTGATAGTGAAGGAGGACGAGGTCGCAGCTAAATGAATGATAGGCATCACTGTCACACAGCAGACTTCTAGCAGGTCTCTTTGGAGATAAGAACCAGCTGTCTATCCCCAATACACTGCCATCAAGGACACCACTCTGCTTATTATGGAAAAGCCACCGCTCCTCAAAACTAATTATGAATCACAAATTCTTGCGGTAATGTAATAAGAAAAGACTTTCTTTGTGTTGTTCAAAATAAATCTTCCCCTTTCTGTTCCCTTCAGACGACAAAATATCCAGTTTTACAACATCACTAACAAGGGGGATCTCATGGATGTTGTTATAAACACTTGAACAAAATTTGGCACAATTTTAACACTATTTCTAGTTAAATTTATCAAGGGAGTTCAGCAGAGCTTTTATCAGTGTGGCTGCTTTTTCCCGTCATCAACTGTAAACAAAGTAAAGCTTACTAAAATGGCACTAGTTCATAAGGAGCGTTTATGGTGTATAGGATTTGGCGCCATGTTGTTCTTGTATGATGGGAGGTGGGGGGGGTTCGCCGCCATTGATATCCCAGCGCAGCACTAAGGCAGCAGACGGGAGGGTAATGAGGAGGCAAATATGATTAAAACCATCTCCTCAGGCTGCCTTGGACCTGCCATTAAAACAGCGGACACTCCTCATGCCTAATCCATCACACTGCTTAGCTCCCACTGAGAGGAGGAGGAGAGACGACTGTTTGTTAGAACACCCTCAAACCTCCAATCTCTCCTCTCTGAAACATAACTAACACTCCAGGGGGCTCGCTCTTTATTAAAGATCTGCCACTGAAGAGGTGAGGAGTGTGCCGGTGCAGAGTTAATGACATTCAGGGCTTAAATGTCTATATGGGGAGTAAGAGCCTCAAAAGACCTGCTATAGATCCAACTATCGAAAATCACACACACAGAGAGACACAATGACAAAGTAAAACACTAGATTCAAGACTGAATTTCATAAGAATGATGGTTGGGTGTTGAACACAGTAGTTGGCATCTCCAGTCACAGAAGTGAAGACAAAAATAACATGAGTTTACATTTTTTTTTTGAGTGGGGAAATAAAGCAAGAAACATTTGCCCAATGATGAGGAGATTCTCTGCCAAAACACCCAAAGTGAGAAACAGAATGTCTGCCAGAAACAACAAATTACACAGAAAATTAGCATGAGATAACAAAGCAAGATCATCTCATCAGCTCCTCAATAGACTGAATCTACTGCCAGATAAAAACACGCAAACATCAGCACATTGTGTTACTCCAATCGACTTACCTGCCTCTCTGTTATAAACACTCAAACAAAGCTGATATGCTGAAAGAAACGTGCACTTACATCTAATGATAATCTATTTTTTCTCAAGGAAATGTAGAGAAAATGCTGTTGTAAATGTGGTTAATCTTATCTGCTCTTGTCTACGGCCCTTTTTAAATGCATCCTCTACACAAGCAACTCCTGCAGGCAGATATTGAAACACCCCCACATAATCCCCCAAAGACACAAGAATCATGGAGAATCCACAGGCGACTCTCTGTTGAGCAGAACATGTTGGATTGTCGTGCAAAAGCCTGTAGGATAATTATCAGCAGGAAGCATAGCCTGTGGAGAGATAAAGCATTTTGTGCCCCAGGCCCTTTAAATGAGCCCCGCAGACCAGCTGAAAGATGCTGATGCCTCGCTTTGTTGAGGAATAGAGAGGCAGTTCCATTAAACGAAAAAAAAAAAGGACTCCAGGTTTTCGTGATTTGAGTGGAACATAAGGTGTTACAGTGCTGCGATACTATGGCTGCAAATAATAGTGGTCTTTACCAATAATGCCAGACGCCGGTGACTGGCAAACACCTAAAGAAAGAGTGTACTGAGATCAGCTGATTAACTGTGTTCAGCGTTCACAAGAGGTGCCTTTTAAATGTTCTTTTTTTGAATGGCGCTAACCATAGGTTATTAATACCCACCGACTGTAGATTTCATGCAAGTACAGAGAGCATTTGTAGCTGTACATTCAGCACAGCACTTCCAGAGCAAATACTTTAAATTGGTCAGAATACAAAAAACAGCTCATCTCTTTACACTCTGCTGTGGTATCTTGTGCCAAGAGATATAATATTATATGAATGCTCAGGGTCAAAACGCTAAAGTCAAACACATCTGATTAATGAGGAGACACATATGGCAGGAAAAAAACAGCTTAAGATGACCCTCTTAATATACTTGTAATAATTTGAGGTCACTGGATATGTATTTTGATTCTAAATGTTTAAATGTGCTTCTGCTGTACTTCATTCAGTTCTTTCAGTGTGGTGGTGATGAGACGCAAAAGCACTGTTACTTCCCTTTTTTTTTGGCTGTTTGTTTTTCAGCTTATGACAGACCTGCCTGTGCCTATGAAGCATGGAAACGCTCTGTCTTGTTAGTGAATCCCTACAAAACAAATACAAAAAAAACCAAAAAAAAACAAAACAACATATGGTCTCTTTCCCTGTGCTAAGTGCTGATGCAAGTGAACAAATGAATGAATGCTGACAGTCCCGTCTCCACACATCACTCTGTGACCAGATTTGTTGTCTGTCCTTTCTGCTTCTTTTGCCTAAATTAACATGATGTTAGTTCTTTTGCCAGAAATTCTGTTTTGCAATCAAAGCGACTGATATTCTCCTTTATCGCTGACGGTGTCTGTGAAACAAAAGTTTATATCATTTGTTAAATCTGGCGTCGGGGACCACATTCAAAAATCTGATGTTAAATCAGAGCCAGCTGTCTGTCTCCACACTGAGATGAACAATATCCTTGTTTGAAGAGCATATCTAATCTAATTGAGCATAAATGCTGACTCAGTGGGACTCAAACCCTAACACATTCTTGGACAACTCATAAATTACTTGAGGAAAAAACAAGAGTACGGATGTGCGGTGTCCACTGCCAACACTCAGTGAGTCCAAGAAATTGGAAATCTGAGCCTTTACCCCTGAGAGAGAGCTCAAGCCATGCTGAGTCCTGAAGCATGCAATCCCTGCTGTTCAGAGAAAGTTTTAGCAGTTTATTTTAGGTGAATGACTGACGTCACACTTGGAGTGGGGGTGGGGGGGCTGTGACTCATTAGCCACCAGGAGTCTAACATGTTGAGAAAGATTTCTGGGTTCGAGTTGATTTGAACATGCCACAAGGAAGACGCCCAAGGCGAGACCTTTTGAAAACGAAATGAGACTGAGAAAACAGAATCTGTCTCACACACCACCACAAACTGTGTACACACAACTTTTAAAATGAACCTCCACATCAAAGAGTCAGCTGGCTCGCTGCACTGACTGGATGTTTTCTAAGGGAATGTCCAGAGAGAGTTTGCAGGGTCAAAGCGAGCTGGTTGCAGAAAGTATCAGACTTTGACCAGGCGGTGAGTTAACAACAAACACAAAACAGACAGGACGGGCTGCATTAGCCCATATTTTCATGTATAAAGCAAAACACAGTGAACGCTTGATAAGCCTAATTTTAAGATTTAAAACTTAAAAGATTTAATTACTGAGAAGTTACGAGATACAAGAAGCAGTTGAGCCTAAAGTTTTTCTTGCATGTTAAACATTTAAATGAAGCAAAACTCTGGTGTCTAAACTGGTTTCTTTTCTTACCTGTAAAAGCTGATGGAAAATCAATTTAAAGTTGAAATTAATATCACTGTCTTTTTTTTTCTAAACAAAACCAAACACGTCACATACAGGGTTGACTTTACCTGCCAGAATATGAAATTACATATTGACTGCTGCAAATACTTTTGCTTTTCCATCAAAACATCTTTCACCTTCCTCCCAAAGTTTTAAGTCATTTGGCTGTCCCACGGGAATCAACTTTATCTGGAGTTTGATCAAAAGCCAATCATGTAGAGTGAGAGCACCTGACCTGTGCAGAGGCAGGTTTTTGTCACTGTCATTGCTTATGAAAAATATTGCAGTTATGGCACCGCACAGTACAGTCCATCAGCAAATAGCAGAAGGTGAAAGAAGCAGTAGTCTGAGTGCCATCTTTTGCTTTAACAGGCATTCAACAATCAAGAAAGATGGTGGCGCTGATGGACAAAATCACTGGAAATGGGATGTTTTTTTTACACACTGAACTAGAATGTTCACTTTCCCAAAGTTTGGGTTCATGTGTCTTGTTCTGTGTTTGATGGGGTTAGCTGAGGACTTGGGAAGATGTTTTACAGCTTCTGCTGGAACCAGAGCCATATGTCTCATCCTTCCTACATGTCAGAGGTTCCATAATTTAATTTTTACAGCCTGATGATGACAAGCCAAGTGTGTCACCTTTGTCAGAGTGGTTCTTATGCAAACACCGGGCCAAGTTTCCCCATTGAAAATATGCAGTGGTTTGAGCATGTGTGCTGCATTAGGGCTCTTCCAGGGGGAAGTCAGTTTAGCAGAGACACAGAGCGAGATGAGAGCCAGATTAGTACGAGACCTTAATGTTTCATGACACCCAAGGATGCTTTCATCTCCTCTGCGCTGACTCACACAAAAAATATAAACACTCGCACATGGAAGCATATGTGCTCCTACAAACACACACGCACACACTTCAGCTGCCAGTTACAATTTAATCATTTCATTCAAGCATCGCATTGCTCGTCCAACGAAGCATATCTCCCCATCTCTTTTTCTATTTCCTTTCTTCACTTGGAAGAAATTTCAATTTTATGTGTGTGCTCACCTCTAGTCTGTCTACTTTGGGGCAGCACTGTCTGTACTTCCTGATTCTGTTTCCATAGTGACCGCGACAGAACATTTCCTCTGCAGTGATGGATTCTAAACTAACGTAGCAGCCATGATGACACGCAGATCAACTCTGCTGACAGCAGTGATAACTTTCTCCCCCTGAGCCTCAAACTCCCTCTCCATACCCGCCGCCATTTTCTCATTTCACACATTCAGTCATTTACATGTGAACATTTCTTCCCCTGATGGATATTCATCTTTATACTGAACTGCACAGCATGTCAGCCAGTGGTAAAATATCTAGTTACAGGCAAGGGTATAATCATCAGGATTTCTGGTGTGCCATCGAAACTGCAGGTGAAAGGAAAAATGGAGTTTACTTGTGAGTCAAAAATGGCAACATGCACAGCAATAAGTAATTCTAATCTGTAGCTTTTGCAAGGAAAGCAATAAATCCTGAGAGGGATTTTTCACCTGTTCTCTTGCCATGGATTTATAGCTCAATACAGTGAATGCTATAAGAAATATTGACGTTTACATGCAGCACCTTTCTTCACCTATACCAACAGACCCCTGGGTGACCTATATACTGTTTGTTTCCAGACTAATGAATTTGCCATTATTAATTATTTCTTGAGAGAGGGGCGAATGGGTGCAGCACAACTGCATGCTGCGGGGCACTAATGGGAAGACTCCACTCCACTTCCATGTGTCTCCTCCTTTTGAAGTGGTAATGGGCTTAAGGTGCGTGTAATTTCCTGGCGATAGCGGATGTGGTGGAGGGCCACACCTGGGCGCGCAGGATAAGGAAGTAGGACTCAGGGCTCTCCCAGGGGCCCTGCTCACCAACCCTGCTATCGTGTGGCTGATAAAGAAGCATGTGTGGCACTGAAGTAGGATACTGATAATGCTAGCAGAAGGAGTGTCCTTTAAACCATGACAAGATGAACTGCCCGGACACTCAAACTGGGATATGTTGAGTTAACAGTCGCTGGGTTCATTAGAGCAACCAGTGACTGGAGCTGAATGGAGGAATAAACTGTGTGTGACCACAGGGGAAGTTTAAAAGCATGTTGTGTAAAGCGAACTTATAAATATTTTTCAATGCATGGAGCGTGGAAATGATACTTAAGATAGCACACACTGCAAAGTAAACCTGTGGTTCATAATCCTGATAGTCTATCTCGTGTCTGTATTTCAGTAGCTTCTCGATGTAAGGTGTACCGGACAAAAACACTACGCCGTCCACAGTAGAAATTCCAGTTTGCACCACAGGGCGTGCAGTGAAATTTTAGGGGTATGTAGGTGGCTTGGAGGATGGATGGCAGCCGCTGTGTCCTCTAAAGTCTCCTGGTGGACGCCAGACCTGAGTTCACCTTCATCTATCAGCAGCATCGCTGCGACCACTATAACTCATCTTCACCTACACAACAAGATATGGAGGGTGAATGTGGAGGTGGAGAGAGGGAATGGAGAGTGGAAAAAATAAAAGGAGAGATAGGCGAAGAGGCTCATCAGTGCTCTTGCTTGAATGCTATTAATTTTGTTTTTTTTCCTGGGAACTATGTGTGCCCATTTTACTCAATGTGTCTAACTGAGACAATTTAAAAGGGAAGAAAAAACATAACAGAGACACACAACAAGTACAGGGACATACACACAAAATGTTAGCATTGAACACAAGCGCACACACACAGACGGTGTGTGTCAGAGGCTGGCTCGATTGGATTACCTGAGGACACACTGTCTGTCTTTATTGCAAAGGTCCTTGTCGATTAAAGTTGCTTATAAATTGATTATGCCTCAAGGCCACCTGCTGGGCGCCGTCTGGAAACAATCAGGCTCAATAGCAAATCAATGTCGCATAAACTGGTTATCATAGCCCATATTGACCTTAACAAGGTATATGAGATCAAGACCAGAGCCCGAGATCTGGACAACCGAGGAAAAAGGCCGGGTTAATCATGTGTGACCCGTCCATTTGAATTAACACTTAAATAGAAAGAAATGAAGGCACCTACAGGGTTTGCCTACAATGACAATTCAACATTTCACTATAGATGTTTGCTATGTTTGATGGAGGACAGTTGATACTGTGTTGACATGTATGTGTGTGTGAGTTTGTGAGTGTGTCCTAGCAGGTGTTTCCCATCTCATGAGGAGTGCTCTACATACAGTCACCTTGGGCTGTGTTTGTCCTGGTACTGAACACAGAACCTTGGGACAAGCTGACCGGCTAACTGGGGATTCCTGCTCATTCCTGTTTAGAAAAGTGGTGAGGAAAGAAAGACGGGCAAAGTGAGAAAAGAACAGAGAGAGACAGCTAGTGAAGGAGGCAAAGACTAACAAAGAAGCAGAGTCAAAGGACGGGACTGAAAGAGAAGATGATTTTAAAGAAAGACAGAGAGGGTGATGAGGCTGCAGAAAGAGGCCAAACATATCAAACACTGTATCTCCAGGTTGACGGACAGCTGTAGGGGGGTGTGATATCTTAAACAACGCTCAGTGTTTTGTTGTAGTGTGCCATGTTTGTGCCTATTTTTGATTGTAAGTACGATAGCGGTGATAAATTACCAAACTGTGGGGACAAAAAACGAAGGGAACAAAATAAAATAAAGGGGAGAGCAGAGTGGACAAAGGGACTGAAGGGTCTCTGTCCCTGTCTCCAACTTTCACCCTCCTCAGCAGATACTGTCAGATAAGAGCAGGGAGTAGCTCTGTGAATGAAAGTGGTTAGTGGAGCGGAAAGATGAAGAGAGGAAGTGAGGAGAGAGAGGGAACGCGCTGCGAATAAAAACAAAAAAAACGTCCACCGTAACAACTCATTTAGTCTCACATACATTTTTAAATCTGTCGTAAATCCTATTTTAATTAAGAGGAGCGAAACATTCCTGCCAAATGGGCTGTGATAATTCCACCTGTTTTCAATGCTGTTTCACTTGATTTCAGATTTTTCTCCTACAAAACAAGTGTAAATATCCCAAGGCAAATACCATCGAATCAAAAACAAATTAAAACACCTGATTAAAAAAAATACAAATCTCAAAATAAGAAGGGTTTCTATTTACACTAAGAAAAATTATCCTTGCGAATTTCTTATCTTTTCGAAGAAAAAAAATTAAATTAAACATTTTTTGCAGTGTTGCATGAGTGCGTTAAACATTGCAATCAAAATAAATGTAGCAAAAAGAGAGGGTGATGGATTCAGACACGTGGGTTCAAAAGAACTAGAAAAAAAGAGCATAGCATGGGGAGCAGAGGGGAATTGGTGGGGAAGAGAAGGGGGTCAGTTTCCCGCAGTGTGGGGATTAGGGGCACGACACCAATCCAAACAAAGCTAAAGACTAGAAAAGGGAGTTAATGGAGCAGAGAGAGAGGGGCGAGTTGGTGTTACCAAGTCATACGCACACATCTGCCACTTGGAGTGACGCACAATACTCGCTTTGGTTCATGAAAATGAGGAAAGAAAAGAGGGGAAATAGGGAAGGAAGGTTAAAAAAAAGGGTTGGGCGTGAAAGGAAAGAGAAAAAATTGAAATTAATACAAAAAATTGACATTTTAAGATACAGTAGGAAGCTGTTTGAGGGTGAACGTACACATAAAGCCCACTGGTGGCATGTCTGTCTCCTCACAAAGTGCATTCCCTTCTGTCCTCAGCATGTGATTGGTTCTTTGAAGCTGTGATGATGAGTGATGAAACGATAAGGTCCGGCCCCTCTCTCATAGAGAAACGTGTCTCTGAAGATGCAGCGATACGGCAGTCGTCCAAAGAGGGAGCAGAGATATGTGTGCGGTGATAATGGGTGTACAGAGAAGATCTACCCCCCCCCCTTATCGAGTTCTCAGAAGGGCGAGAGATGACAGCCTCTATCTCTGTGACGAGACCTCAATAGTATCTATGGAGACTGACACACCTGTCCAGTGACATCCTCTCTGTTCTCGATCTTTCACTTTCAAGCGCCACTGTCTTTGCAGCCTATGCAGGAGAAAAGATATGGGACCACGACTTGAAATTGAAAAGAGGACGGCCTGTGGAAGTGGATTGGTCTGCCAGAGACAACTCTTTAGTATATTTGTGTGTTGGATCCCTGCTACACTTTAACCTCTCACCGTTTCCACATAATGTAGTGCACCTTTGAAAAACAGTCCAACTTCACTCTTCACTCCGAAATGACAGCTATAAAAGCAATGTCTTTTGCTTTGGGCGGAATTTAAAGCCACACACACACACACACACTCACACACACACACACACACCATATGAACCACTAAACGCCTGAGTTGTGCCATCTAGCAAGAACACCTTCTCCCTCTTCACTGGAATGGAATACAAGAAAACATGCTTTTTCTTATTCCATTCCCATTTCCATTAAAACTGACATTTCATCTAAACTGAACCCTCCAGGGGAAACTAAGAGCCAGGATGAGATAAAGCAGTAAGTCTTTGTGTGGGTCTGTGTGTGTCCACGTAGATTTGTGTGTCTGTAGTCTGCATGCATGCCTCTGTGTATGTGTGTGTGTGTGTGTGTGTTTTTTTTTATAAGTCTGCATCAGGGCTGGATGTGAGAAGATGATGACCTGAATGTGTATGTAGACAAATGCATTAGTGTGTGTATGTGTGTGCGTCCGTGTGATATAATGTTTTTAAAAGGCATCATGAGCTCGAGTCTAAGCGCATGTCGGAGCCCGTGTGTGTGTGCCCTTGGGCCTCACAGCCCATCCTGTTCTTCCTCCGGATCAAGAGAAATGTCATTATTTGTAGCCATCAGCCAGGAATCAATGCAATTATGTTTCAAGTCTCCATTCTGCTCTTGCCTATAATGCATAATTTGTAAAGTCATAAACGACATTAACGCATGCTCCCTCCAGAGCTAACCTCTCTTAAACCTTGATGGTGTGATCTCCTTTGATAGAAAATTAATTATTCTGTTTGTGGAGACTTGTGAGCCTGCTCCATTTTTCTCCACAGCGGCGAGGAGACAAGGGATCTGACACTGAGATAGTGTCGGTCTGGGACGGAGGCTTTTGTGCTTTTACTACACTTTGGGAGAATGAGTGACAGGGGTGAAAATGCAACAAATATACACCAAGTCTCATATGTAGGCATGGACATACATTCAGACAGACGCCTGCAGAATGAGGAACTAGATGGGGATGAGCTTGGTTGCATTCTAACACGACAAGACATACTTCTGTTAGCTTAAAGCAAGCAGGGCTCAATCTGTGGTTAATCCATAAAAAACACCCTGGAGTTTATTGGGACCACTGCGTAGAAACCTGAGGATAGAATCAGTGGATATGAAAGAGAGGCCTAAATTCAGAGGAAAATGTTTACTATGCAAAATATCTGTGTATGTGACTACAGCTGGTTTTGCAGCAGAGTGGGAAGAATATGCTTATACTGACATGCAATACTGAGAGTAATATATTTATATGGGGAGATTCTGGCAGACTTAGATAGAAGTTACTGAGGAAAACTAATATAAAAACACTAAAATCAACTAGGTGCGGGTATCATCATATGTCCTCATCATCTTGTCCCAATAGAGTTTGTTAATTTCTACTAAGAATCCAATCCAATCCAACTTCATTTATCAAGCACTTTAAAACAACCACAGCAGACCAAAGTACTGTGGAAGGCGAATGAACTGCATTGGATTCATAAAGCAGTAAAAAGATATTAAAACATTTAATGCACAATTACATTGCCAATCATTGCTTATTGCTTATTAAAAAAAAATATCCCATAGGACGCTGGCCGCAATACAATGGTTGGAATTTTCCATCTTTTGCTGAATTCAACATGTTCTGATGTCTGAAAAGAAAAAGTAAACTGAACTTGGCTTTGATGGTGTAACTGTAAACTGTGAAAACTGGGGTGACACAGCGGGTGCGATATTGCGGTTGTACAGTTTGACAGAAACCCCAGACAGATGATGGGAGCAGATAAAAGTACCGATCAATAAACAAGGAAAGTGAGGAAACTTTATTTAGCATGGCAGCGAGACTATCTTTGTCACAGCCTGTCACACTGCAACCAGCCACACCACTCAGATCTCTTTATTTTGAAGGGAATAGAGATTTATTGTGACAAAGACTAGTTTATTGCTCTACCACTGACATCTCTGTATGCAAATTAAAAGGAAAGCCGGGAGCACCAGGATCACAAACCATACCTTTATCCCCCATTACTAATAGAATCCATGAAAATTGATTGTGCATAAAAACTGGACACGTCCCAAAAGCATTTTATCCTGATGGATGTTTTTTTTTTTTTTTTTAAATGTAACAGCAGTATGCAGTATTTTTGATTATAAAAACCTTTTACACTGCTTAGTGAAAAAACCCAAGGTTCATTGACCAGATTAGGTGGAAATAAATACAAATAAGTTGATAGAATACAATGTAGCAATGTGAATACAGGACTATGATCTTTTAAGAATTTCCAAATATGAGAAAACCACAGAGTTTTAGCAGAATAATATAATCTGTGTTACTCACAAGTTAAATAAAAATATGAGAGTTCAAATATTTCACCTCATCATCAGCAAGACCTTGGGTCAAAGTAAGTATCCTGTTTTTTGTCAATGATGTTTAATTTCAGTCACAATTTGACAACCACAATTTGTGCTGAAACATGAAGTCAGCCCATGACTACAAACTTCAGCCTTGACAACCACATATATTTTTCAAGATCCACAACAGGGTGGTTTCTTAATGAGAGCCACCTTACTCTGGCTCCACATTTTTACTGAAGGACTAACAGGATCAACAGGTCAACATGTGCTTGCTTTCTCCAGGGGCAACACTTCTAACTCTATGAGGAAACACTCTACCTGCATGACTTATGAGACAACCTGCATGACTCTCACATTGTAGCAAAGTTCTGCATTGGAAAACTATTTTACCTCCATTGCCTAAAAAAAATTAACTGTTCAGAAACTGACTCATCAGTTAAAGGACAGTATGACTTTTTAGGCAGTCACCATTTCGTTAAACAGACCCCAATGCTAATGCTAACCCCAACCTTTGACCTCGCCCTTAACTGTTATCCTTTTTGAATCTAAATTGTGACAAAATGTAACACCGCACACTACAGCTTCAGTTAATTGGGTTATTGAGTCATTAGTTTTACTATGGAAAAGGCAAACCACATTAAGCATCAGAAATAGGCAACTGTCATGTCTCAGACTTTTTGTAGACCAGCAAAGAACATGGTTTCAATGTCTAAAATAACAGCCTTGTCTCTGCTCTTTGCTTCTAGTCTATTGCCTTTACTAAAGAGGCAACTACGTGGCAATGAATGTCTGTTTCTCATATTGAGAATCAAAAGAGTGTGTCAACATCTTCAAATGAAGTTTGCAGACTTAGTTTAACTAAAAAGACATTTACTGAAAACTGATCATTTGCTGAAAAATATGTTGCCTCAACATTTACGTGTTTTGCCATGAAATTATAAGGTTCATACTGCAACCAACAGAACAGCATAATTTTTTTGAAAAAGCTCAACATTTACAGGAAAAATGTTCCAAATCAACACCTCACTATGTGACTAAGCAATCCTTGCCTTAAAGTAGAGACTATTTTAACCGTCTTTTTGTTTATGGGCCGCTCACCCGTCTGTCACATCTCGAGCAGCTCCAGTAAACAGTGTTCATGCACAGTAATCTTAAACTACACTCCTTCTCTCTGTTCTTATCTCATTCAGATGCTGTTGTTAAGCTACATTTAGTTTTTTGGGTGAAAGCTATTATCCACAGATGCCACACTGTGGAGGCTTTCTTCAAATTCAGTAGGAAGAAAAGATTGGAAAAGGTACACAAAGATCCTGAGGCGATAAGTGATAAAGTACACACACGGTGCAAAATCACATCCATAAATTTAGATATTTCACTGAAAAGTAATTAATGAAAACACTGACAATAATCAAATATGTATTACATACTTCATATGTTGCAAGACAAACAAATTTGCATTTTGCATTAATACCTTTGGCTTCTGTAGCATGGGTTGGTGGTTTGTTATTATTTTGACATTTTTTGATAATTGTGTACCTGTAAGCAAAATTGTTGCAAGTTGTCTGTGGTCTTCAAGCAGCTGAGGTAGCAGGTGGTGTTCAGGACTAAATTCACTGGAGGCCAGGGACATCTATGTAATTTATTTATGTGTGTACAAATAATTTAGCCACATAGCCACATGCCTCTCTATAAAGTTAAAATGAGAGAACATTGTTAGGCTTGTAGGTATGCAGTGCCTCAGTGCACTTTCAGGTTTGATCATATGTGAGGATCAGGTATCAAAGAACAGAGATTGAATTCATCAGAAGTGAAGCTGACTCTTCTGAGATCTTTAAATTTAGATGCAAAAGCCTTTGATTCTCTCTGCATCTTCATTTTTTATTGTTGTTAGGATCTAACAAAATTCTCTTTCAGGTGGCATAGAGGTAGATGCTGCAGGCTTGGTTAAGGTTTAGTTAGCCTAACAGTGGTTTACTTTATTCTCTTGAGTTGAGCCTTCAAGTTTTTTGACCACATAACAGGGTTATATACTGCTAACACAGTTTCTATTTTATATAAAGCTGTTTTTCAAGCCTATAGTGGATGAATGTTTGATACTGAAAGGTCATATTTTGGATAGGTATTGCTTAATTTACTGTCTACATTGTGGAGTGCAGTGTCAGTAAGTTTACAGCAGCTCCATTTTACAATTCTGTAGGAATAAAGTGTCAGCGATTATAACTTCACAGTGATTTTCAGCACATAGTTAAGCTATCTGGTCTACAACTTTACTGTTCTGGTTCACTGTCATTGCTCTAACAGTGTCAAATTTCGGCAGCAGGCAGCTGTTTTCAGCAAAAAAAAAAAAAAAAAAAGCTTTACAAACCCAGTGTTTACTTCTTCCTTATCACCAAACAACAGACCAAAACAGTTAGCCACTAGCTGGTGAACATGGCAGGGCATTTAGCAGCTGTAGAGCGAGATATTTCCCAGTTGGTAGAAACCAAAAACAGAGCTAAAAAAAAGTGAATGTATGTGAATTGCATTTGACAGGTGGCCAGAAAAGTCCAAATAACTGATTAAGTTGCTCCCGAACTGCTAGATGTGTAAACAAGCAAAGTTTGCTAACAAGTTTGCAGTAAACTTCAAAGGTCATGGTATATCAATGCTGAGTTCACAACTTGTTTTCTCTGACCACAAAATTAGTATTTTGCAGGGTTGTAGAGTGTTTGGTCTATAAAACATTATCTAAATATCCATAGTTTTCCTTTGCGTCAATTACAGTAATGTGTCTGCATAATCCGTGACCCCATTTAAATGCAAATATGATGCAAAAGTGAGCATCTTGACCAAAATGAGAGTCACTCATCCTACATTCCTACATTGGTCCCAACTCTGCAGCAGAGTATTAGTCTTTCTCTAATGGTTCTGCATAATTTTTTCCATTACATTGTGTTAAATGTTGCCATCAGCTTTGCCACCAGTTTAGTATGTTTTTCTAGTGGTCATCACTCTTTTCTGATTCATTCCATCACATCAAATCTGTTGTTTTGCTCATGAACCTTCTCATTATGTGACTACTGCCACTATTATTTAATGATTTAAAGATTAGTGTGTTGCTTTCTCTAACTAACTGCTGTTGCAAATGTTTGCCATTAAGTTTTCAATATAAATGTAGGAACATTATGGCTCATTACAAAGTGTTAAAGATTTGTGCTAATAATAATGATGTGACTGAAACTAAAATTAACATCCAGCAGCCACTTATCATCCCATTAAAATGAGATGCAGTGCTTCTGCTTCATTATGATGTGTTAGCTCAAGTTCAAATTGTTTTTCATTTCAGAAATTTATAAACAAAGTGAAAGAAGGGGTAAGATGGAGATGAGTGAGGAGAAATTAACCAAAGAAGACTTAAGAACTGCAGACTGACAGCAAACAGGAGAATTCAACAACTGTGAATACTGCTGAGTTTTGGTGGAGGTGAGGGATCAGGTCACTCTGTGAACTCTTAATGGAGGGTTAATTAGTGGACTGAGGGGTCAGCTAATTAAGGTTGACTCAGACTAGCATAATTTTACATGAATAATTTAACCTCATGGTAAATTATTCATTAAAAAAAACCTGCATGCAGCCACCTCCCTTTCTAAGGGCATTGCAAATACACACACTCACACACACACACACATAAACGTGAGTCTGCACACTCAGGTACCCAAACTAATGCTGCAAATGGACGGATCTGACAGGGGAGAACCACTTTAAGTTCAAGGGTATGGTCATCTAAATAAAGAAATTAAATAGAAATACATAAAGCATAGGTCTGATCATCTCTGTATATGTCATCTAGAAGAATGGCTTTTCCTTAGTTTAATTTCTAAAGGTCATTCAATTCAAATGAAGTTGTAGTATGATGTCTGTGTGCACAGTCTCACAGAGTATAGACATCCTATAAAGCGTACTGAACACACTGACCTTTCAACTATTTAATAAAAAAGAAAGTTATGTACTCAGACCACAACATTTAATATAAGAAACCTTGTGAAATTACTTTATGTTTCTATCACATTCTGTACATAAATACCATAAAGCTTTACCTCTGCAGTGGTTACACAAAGACAGCTGACGTAAGACTTAATTGACTTTTAGCCTTTCAGATCTCAGCACTTCTCAGAGATTTTTTAATTAAAATCGTTTTTCTATTTAGGTGAAAATAAACTTAAGCATATACTGTGATAATTATATATACTAGTGCTCAGCAGACAGCATGTGCATGTTTCAAAATGTTTTGATAGTTGTTAGATGTGTACATGATTAATTTCTTTGTCCTTAAATGACTGAGAAACTTAGCTCCAACAAGTGACTAGTTTTGTCCCCATAGGGCCACCATAAGGTCCAATAAAGGTTCCTGTTCATAACTTGTTCCATATTTTTCTTCATTTTTTCCCAAATAAGAGATACAAATTTGACCATAAGTCAAAATTAAATGCTAAAAACCGGAGTTTGTAACTGCCCTCCAGAACGACAGGTGTGCATTTTATAATATAACACCTGTACAAACTGGGCAAAGTCATTACAAATCACTGATGGAAATTAAATCTGTTTCATGATAAAATTGGAGTTTACCTGGCCTGAGACAAAAACACCATATGTTCAAGGTTGAAGATAGACCACTTGATTTAAAATGGAACTTATTTTCAAGATGAGAGAGCATCTTGGTTTAAGTTAATAAGGGTTAAAGTTGGTGCTTTGTTTTAGTTGGAGGAACTTCATCATCATAACTGAGAAAAAAATCTTGGATTACACATAAAACTGGTTAAAGGATCAGAATCACTTATTTGATTGTTTCTCATGTTTGGCACCTATCACTAACTGTGTATCAATGCAGCTCCAGCTTTGGTTACAGTTTATAAAATTTGAGCATTTCCTATTATGTACAATTATGCATTCCCTAAGTGCAGTCTAGTGTTATCAGTGAAATCTGCTGCTGTTATACAACCAGTGAGAGCAGCCTTGCACATACTATTCAGAGGAAGAAAGCATCGAAACCAACCTCTGTTCCTCTTTGAGTTTTTTACTCCGAGATCACAGTGTGGATGTGTTCCAGCACATTTCCAGCACTGACACTAACACAAGCACGCATGATTGTGATGAGTATACAACTGCTCTTTTATCACAAACAAACTCAGCACAACATCTGATAGGATTCCAAAGAGCTGAAGAGAATCATGAACTAGTGAGAAACCACTTAAAATTCAACCCCTTTTGCACATGAAACATAATATAAAAAGCACCAGATTCTGCAGCTTCACCTTTATTTTATCTGCAATGGCAAAGCGAGGCCCCCGCATCTCCGCTCACATTCACTCTCTCCTTCTCATTTTCCCAAACATGTTGGCTCAGATAAGTAATGTAATCTTGGAAAAGGTTACGTCTCTAGAACAGGGCAATCATATTAAAAGCTAATGGATACATAAAATCAAGAGCTCATAGGTGATGATTAATCAACTGCTGAAATGCACTGGGTTTAAATCAGTTTAGACTGAATTAATCCCCAACCAGCCACTGTTCTTCTCCTCTGGGCAATTTAGTGAGAAAATACAATTATGGCCTATGAGTTACACCTCACTGGTTCATCTCACCTCTGTGTTTCTCCAGTGTGCTAAACCAAGCCTGCATGACTCAGTGTGCGCCTGCCACAGCCTTAGCTCAGCAGTGACATGATTAAAAAAGGAAAATACATATATTTATCAAATGCTGTCACGGAACCTTTGAAGCAATGCATGTACATTAAAGTTGTAGTGAGCGAGTGATTTAACCCAGTTTATTTCAAGTCTTCTTTTTTTTCTTTCTGTGGCGTTTCATGGCCATATCTTGTCAGTCAGGTTAAGGCAGTCTGTGCTCTGAGTGGTTGGAAAGAAACTATACTTTTGGAAGCAAGATAAAGACAGCTGGGTCTCATTTTATGGTGCTCTTGGCTCTGTTCTTGCCTTTTGTAGCATGTACTGCATAGCTTGAGGGCTGAAGGATATTCTCAGAGTTCCTCTTTCCTAATCTGACTCAAACAAACTCTCACAAAGTAACGCTGCACATTTCATTTCTAGTTTCCCATTCCCCACTAATCAGAGATTCCAGTGGGTCTTATTGCAGAGTGGGTCAACTTGCAGAGCTCTGCCTCGGGACAAGCTTGGAATGTGTGCGTGTGTGTGTGCATGTGTGTGTATTTACAGTATAAACCATTTGTATATGTTTGCAACGAAGTTACAGGGCTGAAAGTTTTAATGCACTGAGTTGCCAGAGGAGAAGAAGCATTGTTACATATGTTCTTTAAGTATAAATCCCAGCAGCCTCAGATTGACTGACCATGGCAAATCCCTACATCAGCAATGTGGCCATTACAGAATTTAAGTCTTCAGTGTTTTAAAATTCAAATTAGATTTGCAATAAATTAAAACAAGATGCTGCATCAACAAGATGCTTTTTTATCAACAGAAGTATTTGAGCTTTTAGTAAGAAACTGCTTGTGTTTTCATCAGATCAGGAGATAAATGCAGTATAGACGGATGATAACATTAGAAAAAGGTAATGAATTCTTTATTACTAGAACACAACATACTGGATTATAGGTTATGCTTTTCTGTTCAGAAATTCAATCTTTAACCTGAAGCATAGATGATATTCTATTCTACACAGACTGCAGAAATACATTCACTTTTTCACAGAATATCCACATTATATTCTGCTCATATAAAGTTTAAACAAAATGAACAGTGCAAGATGACCATGACCACAATGATGGTCTAATTTAAATATCCCATGTATCCCATGGCAAGACATCAGCCCTATATTAGTATCTATAATTAGTATACAAATATGTCAGTGAACTAATAAACACAGAAAAAAAAGACACAGCTTCTCATATGTGGTGTTTCATGGAGTAACTCCACATCTGGAAAATGATTTCACAATTTCTTTCCAGTAAATAGGTCAGTCTGCTGCTCAGTTAATGTTGAACACAGTATGAAGTAAAAAATCAATTTCTGCATAGCTAGATTTGGGTTTTTATTAACTTTTGAGCTGAAAAAAGTCCCCTGAAAGAATTAAGTATAACTGTCTTGCTCTTGAAAGAGAGAGTGGTTTTAATGTTGTCCGGGAGAGGGGCACTGACATGATTTGTTAAAGAATGAATG
Source organism: Acanthurus leucopareius (assembly GCA_029814765.1). Classification (NCBI taxonomy): domain Eukaryota; kingdom Metazoa; phylum Chordata; class Actinopteri; order Acanthuriformes; family Acanthuridae; genus Acanthurus; species Acanthurus leucopareius. Next base: position 19,364,918 of record JAQMCX010000002.1, on the reverse strand, counting down.
GCAGCCAGACAGGCTGTCTGCCATTCACTCACTCCCCACAGTATCACATTCCTTAAAATTCAAACATTTAAATGAATGTCTCCACTTCAAGGAAACACCTCTCTGCTCCCTCTCCATAATTCTCTGCCCGCCTTTTCCAGCACTCCCTTTTCATCATACTAAAAACTACAGAACATGTCCTGCTTGTTTTCATCTTCTCAAGAATTTTAAAGCTGAATAAGGCAGAGCCGGACTCCTTGTAGTATGATTATATGTGTGTGTTTGCGTGCACGTGATTGTGTGTGTGTGTAAATCAAGTTTGTTGTTTATTGGTCACTACTTGTCTATAAATGTGTTTCTGGGAGAGCGTGGGCTCGAGTGTGTACTCATTCTGTCATTCTGTTTCCTGTTCTCTCTGATGCCCACTGAGAGAAGCAAATCCACTCAGAGAAACAAATAGTCCCCCTGTTGTGAGTGTGAAGTGGCCATAAAGAGAAAGGGCCAAGTGAGAAACAAAGAAGAGAGGGAGGGAGCGAGAGAGAGAGAAAGAGAGAGAGAGAGAGAGAGAGAGAGAAAGGTGCTTACAAGTGTGTGTAATCATGGGGCCGAGTACAGTGTGTATTCTTCCTCTCTCTCTTCCATCTTCTGCATCGTATCTTTGCCTTTTCTGGTTTACATCTAAAAGTCTCTCCTTTTTGCCTTTACTTCTCGCCCTCATTTGCATGCCCTTTCATGGGAAAACATCTCCACATTTGACAGTGGAAATGAATTTCAGTATCACTGAATACACTTAACAGTGAATTCAACAGCAGTTTGCTGAGGAAGGATCTTGCTTTGGAATCCATTTATCCTTGAAAAAACCCTATAACTCAGCTTCAGCTTGCTTTTAAACACACGGATAATAGCATGCAATGTTGATTTAGGGGGTTTCTGCTTTGGCTTACAGTTTAGCCCTGCTGCTGTTATTACTGTGGTCAGTCCCTTTGTACTTGGATCCATATTCAAATATTGGGGATTTATGGGTATTGATGTTTTTAACCTCATTCTGCTGACATATTAGAATTTAAAATAGCATTCCTGGGTAATGGCAAAGCAGTGATGCGGTGGCATATTTTATGGATACTGTTTGAATGTCAAACTGAGAAAACCACTAGCACAGCACAAGAGAAAAAAGCGCAGACAGGGAGCGAGGGGGAGATGCAGGAGTACAACGCTGAGAAAGGGAGAGAGTGTGAGAAAAAGAACGACAGAAAGACAAGGGAGTAAGATTGAGCAGATTAAGGGAGCACTGCTATGTCTGAGCTTCACAGGCATATATAAGCTTGATTCATGCAAATCAATGTGGTTGTCAGCATCGAAGACATGGCCACAATGGTCCTTTTATGCTCGCTAAAGCTCAGCACTCTTCTTGATTGCTACAGGGCAGTAATTATTGAACATATCCAGCCGATACGCCGTGTCTCTGGTTACAGAAACTGTCAACCCCCACATGTAAATGACAGCAGCTCGATAAAACGGGAATATCAAATAAAAATGCAGCTTTGCTTCATCCTGCACATGTGCATACACACTCACACACACACGCACGCCTTCCCTCTCTTTGACTCCTATTTTGAATTCCATTCTGTCAGCTCTCTGAGCATGGCTAAACACCAGCAAATGAATTCAGTAGGTGGTGATGTGTGTCGGGTACTGCATGTAATAATGCATATTAAAATTCCATAATTGGAGTCTAATTAGAAAGGTAATAAAGTCTACTCAAAACTCTTATGCAGTCGTCACTGAGCAAAGTAAGCAGAAAGTCTAACTTTTCTCCCGCGAGGCGCTTGAAGGTAGAAGAGAAGGTGCTTTCACTATGCTGCCATGGTGACAACAGCTCACCTTAGATCAAATTTTGCTTTGAATGTTCCTGTGCTAGAGGTGAGTGCTCAGTTTTAAGAAGACTCTCAGCTTTGTTCTGTTCCATGAAGAGCGACTGTAGCCATCAGAGACCTTGAGATAACTGATGAAGAATGACCCCGGGTAACAGTGATCTGTCTGTCTTGCCTTCACTACAGAGTTTCCTGACTATCAAAACTGAACTACAAAATAAATCATGACAGATATATTTTATTTAAATGTGTCATAATCAGTCATAAAAGCTCGGGGAGATCACAGGCTGTTCCTGAGAAAGTGTTTTCTTTGCCTTTTCAATGCATCATTAGAACGAGGCGTCACTGTAACGTATTGAACACAGGAGCCACATTCTTGTAAAAGATACATTTTCCATCCCTGACAAATGTGAAACTAATGGAGTGATGCTGGCAGTGTTGTGGCCGTGCACGGACCGTACACCTCGCACACTACTCAGCTCTGTTTCCTCCTGTCAGCAGTAAAACACTAACACCTTCTGCACCATGTCCCAGATTTGGACCATTTGCATAAACTGCCATCTTAAATTATTCACAGCTGCTGTCTTGGCTTTTCTGACTAATTATATTTTGAGCTCCTTTGCTTTCTTTCTGCCATTTCAACAACAGTCCCAACACAAGCTATGAAGCACATTTGATGCACCTGACATGCACATGCATGTCATGTGCATGTTCAGCATGACAGAGACGAGACAAGTTCACCTGTCTAGTGTCGAATTGTGTTTGATATTTGTGTTTAAATTTCTCTCTGTGTTTCACACTTGGATTTGTATTTTTCCTAACATTTGGTAGATCACAACTGGTCTATCGTTATGATAATTGAGGAAGACTTTAAAAATGTTTTAGGTGTTTTAGAAGAAGGCAAACCACAATTGATATTTCTTTCCAATGAATTTAGGAACCACCAAAAAAATCCCCTGGAGCGATAATACTCTAGAAGGCCTCCGCCAAACCTTGAAAGCTGGCATAAATTTGTAACATGTTTAAAAAAGGAGAGCACATTCCTAAACCCATATCACTTTTTCAGGAGTTACAGTCCAGTATGTCAGTGATTATTGGAAACTGCATGCTCCTACTCTTGGTTTCAAATTCAATTTTGTAGTTTTTGCTGCGATGAAAGCATTAATTTATGGCTATTTTCTCCCTATTCAGCCTTTCCTCTTGTGAGAAAAAGAGAATGGCTGCAGTCCCAAATATGTTTGTTTTGTCTACTGATATTTAAGGCTCACTAACAAAGAAGTTGCACTTTCTCCTCTGTAAATAGTCCAGCATCTGGTCTCAATTTACAAAAACGCATCCTAAGTGACTTCATTTTGGCTTTGCCCATTAATGTCCTGTGTGTTCATTAGCAGCCCGCTCTGATGGCGAAACTCCAATAATAACTGACACTAACAAAAACAAAAGTAGTGCGAAAATACTTTTTTGCATTCGCCACATGTTTATTCCATTTCCAAACAGTCTGTGTGGCAATCAATCACACCAGGCTACTGTAGCTGACAATCTGCCACACTTGTTTTCTCTCTACAATCTCTGCTTTTTCTCCCAACTCACTGATTTTCTCATTATTAACTAATCTGAGTTCAATAGTGAACTCGACAGAACTTGACAATTGACTAATTACTATTAGGTTCTCCTCATCCCTTCGAGCAAATACTGATTTACACTTTCATTAGAAAGCATTAGATCTCACTTCTTCTTTCTCCTTTTCCTTCCGTCCTGCCCTTATCTTACTTCTTTTCCTGTCCCTGTCCCTTGTGTGTTTGTGTGTAATTGAGTTTGTGCCTATGTGTGTATGCGTGCATGTGTCGTACATTTTTTATAATATTCCATAATGTGAATATTGTGATGTGTCAGCAACAAATCTGCCGCCTAAAGGCATTAGTCATCATCTGCTGGAAGCCACAGATAAATGCTGCCAGGAAGATAATCGCACTGTTGTTTCAGAGGCTACAAACGAATGCAGAACGCAAAGTCCTAATTACACATACTAAACATATGGTGGCATGTCGGCCTGTTTGAAGGTTTGCAAGTTCCGAAGTGCTTCACCTAATAATGGATGAGTTTCTCTCATTATTATGTTACCCTGTAAAACTGCTATATAAATAAATTTATTCTCTGACTAAATTCCTACTTTCACCCTTGCTTTCTCCTCATACTGACACACAATGGAGTAACTGTATCCTGAGATCTCTAACAAAACTTTCAATTTGACTTTCTCAAAAGCATATTACATATCAAGGATTCCTGCTCCTGTTATTTTGAGGACACTTTCTGAGCATAGACTACATTAAAGTCATAAAGAAAACTGGTGAAAATGCTGCTTGTGGAAATGAAATGAAATCGTTAACACATATTCTTGCAGGTAGACCAAGCCTCCTCCTTTCTCCTCTTTTCTTTTTCCTCACTCTGTCTCTCTCTAGTCTTTGTTATCCAGGGAGCTGTTTTGCTGAATAACTATTTCCACATTAACATATTCTATTGCCCGCTTACCTGCTTTGTTATGCAGGAGCCAAGCACTGGTATTAAATATTAAACTTAAGTGCCAAGGAGAGAAGATATGTCGTCTTTCTAACTGTAAATATGGCTGGAAAAAATCACGAGTGTTATTTTATTTATCACCAATATATAAATATTAGAGCAGAATAAAGGGCAGTTAGAAGAGGTGTGAGTGAAAGCAGGGTGTTAAATCACCATCATAAATCATACTGTTTACCGCCGACGACATATCTCATTCATCAGTCTGAAACATCAGTTGATGTAAAATATGTCTGGGCCTGATGATGAAGCTGCTGGTGTCTGAGGCAACAATAACCTTGTGTGACTGAGTATGAGTGAGTACATAATGTGTTTGGACAGCTCTGTGGTCTCTGATGCTTACACGTATTGGTGGGTAGGCTATTTATTTTCCACACGGCGTCTCTGTTTGGGACAGAACCTATGCGTCTTCTAAAGACACTAAAACTGACAATGATATGATACCAAATAATATGACAAAGGCCCTTCTAGAGCTGACAAACTTGTGCACAATGTATTGATTTTGCAGGGGTGCTCAGTTGATCCTTAAGGGGCGTTTTGCAAAGGCTTGTGGGATTATGGTTTGACTAGGAGAATTTTCTATCAGAGAAGGAATCTGTGGACATGTTGTCACTTTGTCAGCTGTAGCAGAGGTTGTGCTGTAAACATCCTTTTACTCTATAGTGTGTGAGGGAGTCACCTTATCAGCTCCTCCAGCCCCTCTGTTGTCCTTGTGTCAAAACACTAGTGAGAAATATGCCGAATTTGTCTCACTGCATTTTTGGAGGGCTCAGGGACATTTGTGTGGCTCATAATAGCAAGCCCCCATGCCTTCTATAAGGTCACATGATCATAACTCTTAACAATAATAATACTCACTGTGTCTGGAAGATCCTCTCTCTCACTGACACACAGTTCTGTGACTATTGTTTGTCTTTTTTTTTTGTTGTGAGTGAATGACAGCTTGGCAAGACAGCTGATGTTACGCCTTGTCATTGTTTACTTTGAGCGTTGGCCCGAGCCGAACCCTTGAGATTGCTGGTTATCTCTCTTGGACACTCAGAGACATCAGTGAGTCTAAACCAGAAGGGCTCACATAAGAAACATGACAGCTTTTATCACAGCATCGGAGCAGAAAAAATAGAGAAGGAAGGCTTGAGTACTACTTAAAAATATATCATTAAATATTCCTTCTCTCCCTGCAACTTAAATGATCCCCGCTGCTACCACACACTCAGGGATCAACCAAACTCTACAACTACCCTTTTATTTTTAACAAACAAACAAGCAAGTAAATAAATACTAGCAAAACCTTCCAAATTGTACTTATAAATACTGATTTACAGGAGTCACTTAATAGACCTTTACATTATTTTCTCATTATCTATGTTGGCACTTTACATTAATATGTAAAATAAAAATGTAGAACCCAGCACTGACCCTTGTGGAACACCGCATTTAACCTTCAAAGATTCAGATTTACCATTAGTAAACTTTAAATGGTAAATGCACTGCATTTATATGTTGCTTTTCTGGTCTTTCACCCACTCAGAGCACTTTGTGATAAAAGTCTGCATTCACCAATTCACACACACGCACACACACACACAAACACACACACACACACACACTTATGCACTAATGTCAAGCGGCTTCTATACAAAACGCCAACCTGCTCATCTGGAACACATACACACAAGCCCAGACACCAATGGCACAGTATTTTGCCCAAGGACACTCAGACATTCAGACTGGAGGAGTCTGGGATTGAAGAACTGACTTCCTAAGCAGATGACCTGCTCTTCCTCCTGAGCCACGGCTGCTGTCTGTAAAAACTGCTGTCTGTATATGAAATAACCATTTGTGGACTATGCCATGAATGTAGCATTCTTGTATTTTATGTTTGAGAATGATGTTGTGAGTCATTGTGTTAAATGTTAGTAAGAGTGCTTTATGTAACATTTTAGTGATAATTACAGTACAGTACAGGATCGATGCACAGTTTACAGTGTGCTGTGAAAGTCCAAAGTGTCTGGCAATGTATCAAAATGTTGACTAAAGACATGAATCTGTCCCAGTACCAAGATTTAAATTCTGGCTGCCAGGTTGAAAACCCAGAATCCCAACCACTAAACGTTATTGGACCAGTGGATTACAAACTCTCACCAACACATTATCACATTAATTAAGATCAGTCAAATGATTTAAAGTGGATTTGATCACGTTTAACCACACTCAAATTAAGTCATGAGAGCTTTGAGAAACTGTACTGTAATTGAGGCTTAAATGTTATGTATAGGACCTCTACATTATAAATGTCTATACTTCGTAGTCTATTTGTTCTGCATACTATTAATTCACTATCTGAGAGGCTTTTTTGTTTTGTTTTGTCTTTTTAACAAACTACTTTTTATTGATTTTTTAAAACTCTAGAAGTTAAAATAAAGTTAATAGAAAAGCCTATAATTAAAAACAAAAACAAAAAAAAAAAACCTCTGATTTGAACACTCATTTATCTCCATTAGTATGAAAGGAAGACTTTCACTATTTTTATGTTGCATGAAATGAAAAATTCTTAATGTATTACAGTTTAATTGATGCAGTCAGTAGTTTTTGTTTTATTTTGTTTTGTTTATTTGCCATAATCATATCTTTTTGTTCATTTTTGTTATTGCTTTTCTTTACAATCGTCACACTCTCATTTTGTAGTATGAGTCTAAGTTAAATTTGCTGCAGTATTTTTGTCCCTCCTGCTCCACATTTACATACATCATGCTTCAGTAGACTAAGTAAACAAGATTAAGCCAGGCATTTACAAAAATTGCACCAAACTCATTTGGTGCCTCACTCAATCCAGTTTTTCAAATATTATCAAAACAACATGGAAAGGAAGTGGAGGGAATTATGCTCCATCACATTGCTGAGATTTGTCCATGTAGTTTTAATGTTAATTTGATTTTCTTATTCATCTTCAAATTTTAAGTCCTAGTCTGTCTTATTATTTACATGATTTAGTTGCACATTTCATAAAATTTGAGTGAATTGTTTGTTTGAAACTTATTAAAGCCCTAGCCAGCAGCATTAGGACAATTGTTGTCAAATAGTGAAGTGTGTATTTTCAATGCTGCTTTCAATGTTGACTTGCTGGAATCTCTGTGTTGATTCCGAACTTTCGGAGTCCATCTGCTGGGGCTTGAGGGATGTCAAACATCTTACTTTTCTAATCCTTCTTAATGTTTTCAGTCTGGCAGGGAAAAGAATATGCTCATCATTCATTCATGGAGCTGTACCTCCATGTACTTTGACAATTCCTTAAATGTCATTTTTTAAATTTTTAATAAATGTTTTGGTCATTTCCTTGGCTATTTTCCATTATCCAAGCAGCATGAAGCACTTCTCTGTGTTGTAAACACATTTAAATCACAATTGAACTGGGATGTTGTGTCTGTTTTTAGCCCAAATGCCGGATATATCCATTCAATGTTTAGTTCACCTCTTATTTTCAATTATCTCAGGCTCCCAAAAAAATCACTCACATAATTTTCAGGCAGAAGAGTAGATCGGTAGATTACAGCTGTGAGCTCTGCTTTCAAGATCTGCTCATTTTCCTTCCCAACTGACTGTGTTGCTGCAGAGTTTCGATCAGCAGCTTACTGATAATCAATTCATGATCTTCATTTTATGCAATCCTTGCTTCTGCTGCATCCAATTCCCAAACCACTTTGCATTTTTCATTTATTTCCTCCTAGAGTATTCTAACATTTACTGGAGTTTTCTGTCCAAATTCTCAGATCTCTTTCCTTATTTCACCAACGTCTCGCTCAGTTTCACCCCATTAATTGTTTGAGCAGAACTCAGTTTGTTTTGTAGAATTTCTTGGCCTCAGTTTTATTATTTTTCTTTTTTGCCATCACTAGTTCATTTAGTTAAGTTGTTGTGCCTTATTATACACTTTAGTTTAAAGTTGCAGTAAGCATATTATTTTTTGGTATCACTGGGTAAAAATATATGCTCTGAATTAAACCAAAAACTTGCACTCTCTCTTTTTTCATACTTAAGGAAATTTTGCCTGTGCCCTTTTTGCCGATCATAGATCATTTTGTTACAGGAACATTCCTTCTGACTGTTCTACAGATGCAGAATGCCTTGTGCATCCCTTCAGATCCAATGTTGGAAAGCCAGCAGAAAATCTTGTAACTTTTGATACACTACCAAAGTGTCCCTGCCTTTAACGACCTATAGTATAAAACTTGTGTGAACAAGCTCCCCTTCCACACACAGCTGCGAGCTCATTACTTTTGATGATGAACTGTGGAGGATAATTTGTGTGTGTGTGGTGTACTAGCCATGCCCCTTTTTTACAGGTATATGCAGAATTAAGTCCTCCCCTGTTTCTTGCACCCGTTATCCTGCCGTAAAGTGGCGTCACAGCTGCCGTGTTACCTGCATTGGCGCTGCAGGTGCTTCAGAGGCCTCTTTTGAGAGGACAAATCACGCTGGCTCTTAATGTCGGTAAGGTTAACGTCGTCAAAAGCGAGCTTTATGATGCATTAGACTTTGCAGTAATCATACTGCTCCCTCTGCTGCTGCTGCTTTGAGCTTGTGAGCTTTGATGGGAGGGGCTTCGCAAAGTGATAAGAAGCAGCAGAGAGAGGCAGAAGGTTTTGCATTGTGTGTGATCAGCTGCTGCTTTTTGGGTTCTCAACATAATTATGAATTTAATAAAAAGAAATTGTGTTCATAATTGACCTTTAGCACTGAAATGTTTAATGTGTTGCTGAAAACACCGCATTACTGAATCCTCAGCATTGGTTCCAACAGTGCTGCATTGCCTCATGCACAAGAAGAAAATGTAAAAGAGTAAGAGCAGGGAAATGAAAAATAAAACGTAAGTTGTAATGCCCCAAGTTCTGGAGCTAATGACTGTGTGGAATATGGTTACTCCGGGGAGTCTTTCTAACCTCTACTCCTCGCTAAATAATAGCTCTAACACCAGCTAGTTCAAACTCTGTAATCTAAATGTAATTGGAGGGGGAGCACCACTTCCTTGGCTGGGAATATGAGTCTTTAAAGCTAGTATCTTCAAATTAAACCCTTTTGCATATCAGATCAGCATCGCCTCAAATGCAGCTTGTGCAAATGAGGCTGTGATAGTGTCTTCAGGATCTTGCCACTTTAGTCTGTTTGTGAATAAGCATCGGCGTTTAATTTTCACCTGTGCTAAAATGCATCTTGGTTAGCAGGATTACATTTGCAGCTGATACTGACAACTGAGATTCCTCTTTGCCTCACAAAATGGAGATTGGTGCACAAGTTTCCTGCCACCATTTTTGTGTCTGTGTTTGGTTGTAGGATTTTAATATTAATTCAAAAATAACATATATGGTAGATAGATGTCGATGATGTTTAGATACTTGCAATCACTATTGTTGATGGCACTCTGTATAAGTATAACCATATCTCATTTTGTCCACTTCCAGGGATTTTGTAGTGGAAACACTGACAAAAAAATTACTATAAGTGTTTTTGCTCCTATTAGAACAAACCAGTCTGACACTTCAACATCCCAAACAAAGAATATTTGTCATACCACCCCAGCTATAGCCACGTAAAACACTTAGTGTGCAAATTGCTTTGTGACTCTTATGAAATAGGTGCTAAGTTTTTCTGGCAGTGAGGACCGGATCATCCAAACTCTAGATAAAGGCGAATGGAAAGCAATAGGTGAATACCAAATAGTTAGTAAATTCAAGCTGAGGTTAAGTACAATTCTATGGCACCCAACGATAAAAAGACCCTCTGACTCATAACACTTTGGATCCTTAACTGCTATTTCACAGACCTTCTCCCTCTCTCTCACTTTAATGCTCATATACACACACACACAGACACCTACAGGAAATCACTATTTTGACAGTAATGTCATAACGGGGGCCATTAATCACTGCTTTCACACTGTTAATGTGTACTTTCAAAAATCAATCCCTTATTTCCTTGTTGCATGTAAAACTGCATATGCACACCTAAAAACAAGCAATAACAAGGCCCTGAAAGGAGCCTGACTTAGCTTATTATGTGCCAAAGCACCTAAGCTACTGTTTCCCGAAATCAGTTCTCTTTTCAGTCAACAATCAGTGGTTGACATGACTTTGCACTGCTTGTAGCATAGACATTTGTAGGCCTTCACTTCCTTTGCCATTTCCTCTGGGGAGCTTACTGACTTGACAAAGAAGACAGCAAAAGAAAGGGGAAAAGAAAAAGGAGGGATAGCAAAGGAGGATAGGGGATAAACAAATAAATCATTTCATTCTTACCTAATGTTGAAGAGTTCCGAAGAGTGACATGTAAAAAGAAAAAGGTTTCAGTTAGAAAGATATTTATGAATGCGTAAATATATACAAAAACACGTATGTATGAGGTCCAAATACATCCAGTTGAATTAAATTATAAATATAGGTATACTGCAGTTTTGTCATATTTCTTCTCTTCATTGAAAATTGCACTGGCAGCTGAAAGCTGGCAACAACAGTGCTGCAAGAGATCAAGCCCTATGCTTTAAGTTTTTCTCTTGCTTTCTCTCGTTTCTTTTCTCTCTGTCTTGCTCTTACATGCACAGATACTTGCACACACACAAAGAAATAGCTGGGAATGCTCTCACACCTCTCAAATATTCTTTAACAGATAACACTCCACAGAGGCTCTTCTCCAACAAAACATCTCCACGTCCCCTGGCACGAACAGTCATGCACCAAAACAGCATAAAGTACTGGTGTGAATAATTTATAATCTGTGATCATAAAACTCCAGCATAGTGTATGTATTGTTACTTTCTATCATGACAGATTTTTGGGTTGCCCCATTAGCTGGCAGTGGACAGATTGTGATTTACATTGGGCAGCCATGCAGCACTATTCTCAAGCCTGGACAGAGGGCTAATGGAGGCACACATGCAGCTTTTATTAGCTGTGAAATCCAATGGCATCAAATATTTAACACTTCATTATGGAGCACTGCTTGTCTTGTTCCACAGAACAGCCACTTAAACCTACAACAGCCAGGAGAAAATAAAGAGAGAAGGAATATGTGATGACAGCAGTAATTACTGGAAATCTATTTTATAAGATGTGTTTGTCGTGGGAAATTACAGTGTGTGTGTGTGTGTGTGTGTGTGTGTGTGTATTCATATGTACTGTATGCATGTGCGCACGTGTTTGCGTGTGTGCCAATTTTTCGGCTTGTTCTCTTCGGCATGTCAGCTTGCAACAAGCATAATGTTGTTTGTTAATAATTAATATCAAACAATAGTTTTCTCAATGGACAGAGCGCGTTGAATAAAAATAAATGTTCCCATTACGTCTGACATCATGGCCTGTCAAAGCCTGACTTAGCAGTGTATGCCAAACACAGTGAGCAGTTTCATCGTGGGGTGACCAGACGAAGAAGAGGCCTAGAACAAGAGGAGACAGACAGAGATTGAAAAAGACAGAAAAAAAGAAAGAAAGAAAGAATGAGAAGGAAACGAATGGACAGACAGCGAGAGAATGACACAGGGAATTAAAGAAGAGCCGGACAGCAGTCGTCAGAGTGCATGAGTGACAGCCTCACCGATGACCTCTGAATGATTTATCTGTGGACATGCTTCTGTCAATCAGAGCATCAGAGGCCATTAATATCAGGCAGCGCAATGAGTGGGGACAGAGTGGAGCCTTGGCTTATCTGTCATTACTTAAAAGTTGACCCTCAGGAAGGAGGAACAAAAGCAGTCCCTCTTTACCAAAGCCCTCCTCTCTTTTAGTATGCAGACATTCCTCCCAGGAAGTTACTTTAAGTTAGAGGTCTCCTCCAATGATCCTGGTTTTTAATAAAAATGATCAAACCTTCGCAGCTTGGAGCCTTAATCAGCTGTAATCTGGTCCACCTTGACCATTGTATCACAAAGCCTGAGGAGCTGTATTTCACTTCAGAAAGCACAGAAGCTCTCTCTGACTCCCAAGTGTGATTGATATTCATGGAGGTTTCTTTGTAGCAGCTCTTATTTGTCTGCTGCAGCAGGGGTTAAAGCCTACAATCTGAGAAAAAAAAACGCAACAAAAAAGTACAAAGAGTTTTAACTTTGCTCGCACTGAGAGGGGGCTGGCATGCAATTACCATGGTTGTTTTATTCATTAATGTACCTTATTTTATTGAAAATTATTTTACTTCAGTAAGCGCTTTGGCCTTTAGGCCCAGCAAACTGCAGCAAGCTGTGCCAAGATTGAGATCGCAACCCCAGCAGCTTTGGAGCAGATCGCTGAAAGCCCACTTTTCTGTAAATGTACAAAAGAAGAAAAGCGAGAAAAATAGCACAGAGTGATAGTTGTGCTGACATCTGTTTGTGCCGGTCTCAGCTTTGAGAGAGAATACACCAACAGTTATGCTCATACATTTTCATCAACCACATTCAGTGCTAACGGACCATTAAAGCAGTAATAGGATAACAGCAATTAAGCCCTGGGCCATGGGGGAGACGGAACCACTAGAGATAAAAGTGTTGAGAGGAGGAGAGAGGAGAGGTACATTCAGAAGGGGAGAAAAAAAAGAGAGAGAAATAAATAGGGAGACAAAAACATTAGAGTAATAGCAAAGTCTATAGCGAAAATGTCTGTTGTCCTAGAAGCCTGAGTTTTTTAACCCATTTCTGCAGGGACGGCGGGAGATTCAGGGACAGTGAAAATGAAAGACGGGGATAAGCAGAAGTAGAGAGTGTTTAGGATTCAATTAGCCTTGCCTCTCCTCGTTAGAGCGGGCCAGGGCTGACAGCTGGGGGGAAGGCAGAGAGGTCGACAGGCACATACATCCTCTTTTTACTGTGGCAGGTGACATGTCAGCCAACTTGTAGCATTATCAGGTGGGAGGCTGTAGACTACGGCGACGGAGGCTTGTTTACAACTATCGGCCTTACTGACTGAATTAATCTCTGACAAAATGAATGCGTGTCTCTCTCTATTGGAATATAAATATTGAGAGATCTAAAACATATTATATCATTTTGTATCGAGCAGCACTGTCGTATAAAAGCTGTCCCAGTGTGCGGCGTGTTAAATAATTTGTGTACAATCTCTCTTGGGCCATGGCATTGAATTGTAGAATGAAACCAAAATGTCAGAACTCAAAGGTGTTATTTTTTTGCTCCATCTCCAACACAATCGAAATGTTACATTGCTTTAGGGAGGTAAATAGCAGGTGACTCCAAGGGAAGGCAAATGACACTGCAGAGAGAGCGATCATTTTGCAGTTAATGGTGACCCGAGCTAAAGACAATAAGGCATGACCTGAGGAGGCAGTGGATTATGATGGTGCACCTCGATGAATAGTTGGGACGGAGCAAATAATGAAGTCATAAACAGGATCTATCCCCTGCCCTCGGATCAGTTAGGAGCAAGCAGAGATGGGAACCATTGATTTTTCTCCATGGCCCTGGATGTTCTGTGGATCTTGTCTGCAGACTGCCAACTATGTGCATCAATACAGACGTGCCTCGCTTAGCCAATGGCACCCTTCAAAAGGCGGAAGGGGAAGAAGGAGCCTGTTTGTGTCCAAGGGTCATCTTATGCGATACTTGGCCCAGCCTGCAGTCGATGAGAAACTCTGTGTCTTCAAGATGATAAGGACAAACGTGTGCATGCGTGTATTCGAGGAAAAGTGAGAAACTTTGACAGAGATAACATGTTTAAAAGCGAACGTGAGACTCGGCAGGAAACTTTTTTTTTTTAATCTGTGTTGAACCAAGGACCAAGATGTTACTCTCACTTACGGCGGAGAGGTAAACAAAAACACTTTCAATAGATGCAGATAATTATGACCGACTCTCATAAACTAATTAAAAAATCACGATTCATACGAAGAATGGAGGCCAAACTTGTTTTCAAGAGCTTCTTTTGATCTCATCCTCTCACTAATTTTTGTTTAACTGTTTCTCGAAATAAACACGTTGTGACAAAATGATCACTGACAGCTCTCAGTTCATGTGTAAACAAAACAAAACAAAACCTTCACTTAGAATTTTTATTTTCATTATTTCTGATGTTATGTGAAGTTTGTGAAATAATGGTTATGAGCACAAGATGGTATCTGTAATCTACATTATGTATTAGGTTTTAATATTTTTGTTGTTTGCAAGTATTAAATAAATGTATCCAAGGGTTTATGTTTGCAAAGTATTATATCATTGTTCTCTTTGTTAACATCGCTACTTTAATCATTTGAATGGCTGGTTAGTGTGTGCATATGTGTGTGTGTGTGTGTGTGTGTGTATGTGTGTGTGTTCATGCGTGTACATGGCTTGAGTGTCTCTAACTGTGAAGTGAGAAACTGGATATCTTCCATTAGATCTCTAATAAAGCTAAACCAGGTGAGTGTGTGCTGCCTGATCAGCCCTGTCACTACGCACATTACCAACACTGTTTATGTTTTCAATTAGGCCTCTCACTTGCCCAATGCTCTGTGTGTGTTCATGTGTGTGTATGTGTGTGTATGGGTGTGCATGTGTGTCTGAACCAATCACTTGTGCTGGCTGCTGGTGCACAGCACTCAGCATGTAATCATGGGACTGTCAGTGACGTGCCATCTCTGATGGGCATCCACCATTAATATTTATAATGCTCTGAATCAGCCCCACACTGAGCACTGTGACAGCAATCACCCCAGTTTTTAATATCCCCATCCAGATCAATTCTGATTAGCATTTCAAGCGCTTTGTGGAGCCACGCAGTCTGCTGAACTTCTCCTTGTTCTCAAACCAGACAGAGCGAGGAAGAAGAGCAAAGCACAGCTGACACCAAGTTAAACCTGAAATGAAATGTTTGCAATCCAGCAACCAAAGTGAAGAGAAGCTGATGTCTTGCTCTGACATGAAAAAAATTGGAGGTGACAGTGCTGGGGTTTTAAATATGAATAAAGAACTCCAACAGACAATAAACAATTATTCAGCTGGTGAAACAGTCGCATGGTGAGTCACAGGAGAAGCAGGAGACCGAGATGTTTAACCGTGACAAAAGTACCTGGGTGGAAATTTGCATGTCTTTATTGTTGATATGGTAAGTGACATTTTCTGGCATTAGAGGTAGGCTTTGGAGGCTCCTGTGAGCTCTGTCTCTTCTCTACCACTGTGGTGTTGCCATTTTATAAACCTTTGTGTGGACTGAGCTCCTTTTGTCTCCGGCAAAAGACAAACCAATCTGCTTATCTCGAAATCCAGAGGGAGCGAAGGCGTTTGTTTCTGCAGATCGAAATAATACACAGGAGAGGATAGTAACCTTCTGAACAGCTGAATGGGTGGGAGGAGGCGGATTGTGAGTCAATGTGTGTGTCTGTGCGTGTCTTTGCATCTGTGTCTATCGAGTGTGTTTATGTGTAAGAGAAAAGCCTCTGCTGGCCTTGAGGCGCCCCCACAGATGTTTATTTGTAGTGACAGCAAGGTTTGTTCTCCCTGTGTTCCTATTTATCACACTGAGCTGATTGTATGGCTGCGGCCAGATCCCACAGAGAGGACACAATCACCACCACGACAGATATGCATGAGTAAGCAATACAGCTCTATGAATTCACAGACATAATCTATCAGCTTGGATCAGCAGTCCTCACTGAGAAAAATAAATATAAGCAAGGAGGGGAAGCAGACCATGTACTGAATATGGAATATTAATTTGTTCCTTTTTCGCCATGTTTTATTTATGAGGGATACACTGAAAGGTTTGGGGTAAATCTTAAAAGATCATAGACATTCCTTGAGCTCCGAGTGTAGAAAAGTCATCTGAAAAACAAACAAATGATAGACACTAGCTGGCTTTGTGGAGGAAAAGAATGGGGAAGAGCAGGCAGAAAGCAGTGGGTATGAGCGACTCCTTTGGGGAACAAAATGCTCTTTGCGGTTTTAGTGAAAATAATGACTCACCAAATGGAGCACTTTAAGGAAATTCACACTCAACTCTCTTGGCTCTCTCTCCTTCTCCATTCTCTCTCTTCTCTGCTTCTCTCTCTCGCTCCTCGCTTCCCTGTTACATTGTCTTTTTGCCTCCCATGAGGAATATCACAAGGCTCCAAAAAAGCACACAGAAGCACTCTCAGCGCTTCCACTCCTGCACCTGCTAACATACAGTCACACACTCCCGTGCACCCCCATATACAGACATACAGGTAAGTGGCATACACCTATAAATCCCCAGTGTGAATCTTGGCCTTTGCAGATCAGTCATGTTTCCCATAAATATCTTCTTTTGTGTGCTTACCTTTCAATGTGTCTATATGTGTGCTTGCCTCTGTCTACATTGTGTGTATATGTGTGTATTTCTGTGTGTGTGAATCTCTATCTCTATGTGTTTCACTGCAGAGTTGACCTTTCCATCCATGCTTTGTCCCAGATTAGAACTGACACCGCCCTCTGCTACACACCAAACTGATATACATACTGACACACACACACACACACACACACACACACTTCCAGGGTAAAAATACATGCACACAGACGCATTCAGACATGCAGAGTTGATAGGTAAAAAAAAAAAAAAAAAACCTTGCATCTCCAAATGTCACCTGTTAGGCATCTGCCTTAAAACTTGATTAAAGATGCCTTTTGACATTTTTAACACTTTCTAAAAACAGGTTGGATAATTATCTCAAATCAAAGCACAGATGAGCATTTAATCATCCAGCTTCATCCAGCAGGATGAAAAATCTTCGGCAGCACTTGTGGCTCTGTGAGGATTTTTACTGAGCTAAATGCTAACATCACCCACCAGGGAAAAATACTAACACACTCTCTAGTGGTTGCAAAGTTTACTTTGTTCATAAAGCTCACAGCAATTCAGCAGTTAGTTATCTATCAACATTTACTGGATCATTTGATTGATTTCTTAGCCTGTTAGTGGTCGACCAGCTGACTAATAAACAATCAAAAAGATCAATACAGCTTTAAAAAAAACCATGCAAATCACAAATGAGGGGACACAAGTTTTTCACAGCGATGTAAACACTCACCTACTTCACCTCTACTAATGCAGATAATTGCAAAGATAATACATATGCAATAAAAGCCACACTTCCAACTCAAACCAATTCCACAACACCAATTGCTGCTGCCCTAAAAGTTACCACGGAGTTACTTGAGTCAACTGAACTGAACTCGCTCACCCATGAGGATGAGGATCTATGTGGTGCTGGTGTGAGACGTGGCTCCATTTCAGTGGGAGCGAGACCAGAGAATAAAGCTCAGACTGAGCTAAGCAACACTCCATTTCACTGATCGCTGAGCAGCCTCTCAGCCACTGCCGCAGGGGGAAAAGCTCTCTTACCTGGCCTGAATGTGTGTCACTGTCTGAGAGTGGATTTGCATGCACGTATCATCCGTCCCTACTATCCATCTCTGGCTAAGTGTGTGATATTGTTTTCAATTTTCCCTCTGTGTGTGTGTGTGTGTGTGTGTGTGTGTGAGGGGGAGTGAATTGGATGGGGCTGTGCTTGTGCTCCTCTCCATGGCAACCGTTATGGGGTGGACTGGCTGCTTGGGTGATGGGTTTTCAGCCCGGTCATTTAACCTGAGCGTTGACCCTCATCGTTCATTGCTCCAGTGAGAGGGAAGAAATGGGCAACGCAGTCAAAACCTCTGGATCGCACAAGGTTCAGGTCACAGCCCGGCCCGTCTGACCATCACAAACATGTGTGTGTCTGTGTGTGTGTGTGCATTTTTTTAATGTGTATGCATTTAGCCAAAAAAGACTTGATGAGAGAGAAGACTGGTGAAGAGGTCAATTCGAGAGCATTCAATCTGTACAAACACATCTGTGTCCCTTTAATATATCCGACACATGAGCTTGATCATTTTGCTAATAACCTTGTCTATATAACCAACCTTGTCAAAAAAGTCTGTCTTTTAACGTCTCGGTTCTGAGAGAAGTTTCTATGGTGACACACAAGGACAAAAACTTGAAGTTCAATATTCAATACAGTTTTTAAAAAATTACAGCACATGTATTCATTTTCCATATATATCGATTTTTTTTTGTTGCCCTGCTGATGCAAAATTTTTGTTATGGATGATGAAAGGTTTTAAAAATCAGAGGAAATAATCAAGAGAAAATGGCCAGTCTCTCCATCATGTTTCCTACGACTCTGTGGGCAAAAGTGAGCAACATACTGGGCATTGGCCAGTAAAGTGGCATGACATACACAAGGCTGAACGCTTAAATTAAATTAAAACTGCCAATTTACCAGGATACAACCCAAAAAGACCAGGGCACGACACTGTGTGAGGGATTTAGTAAAAAGGTTAACATTAAATGAACTCTTATTATCACTGTGTGAGCAGCTGAGAAGGACGAACTGGGCCTTTGTGAAAGGGAAAATCCATGGCGGAGCAATAATTAAAACCACTTCAGGTGCCTGGTTCAAAAGAGACAGAGGACAAAGAAGATGAAAATAATAAATAGTTTATTTCTGCTTTGCAATGAGGTTAAGAACTAAAACTGAGCGTAAACTTAGAGGTTTAGGAACTGAGTTTACTGAACAGTGATCTGAAACTAGTAGGGACTTTCACGTGTTCTAATTTTACCATTGCTTCATGGCGTCTATGCATCCGTTTCTAATTTTAGAAAAGAAAATCATGATATAACTTCAACCTAAATGCCCCTGACAATATACTGAGCTCAGCTAATGACTGTTTGCTATCACTTTATCAGGTCACAGTGGAGACGGAAAGCAAAGATTAAAAAGAGCAGAAGGAAGAAAATGGTGTGACTGATGAGGAGCTCTTATAAACATGCTGATTCATTCATCTGCGAGCGCCGGGAAGCACTTCCTTTGGGAAAGAGAGGTCAAACACATTAGCTCCCTGCATTGAGCGGATGCAGTGCGCTGGGAGAACTGCTAGTGCTGGCCTGTCAGGGATGCGTCACCTCTGCCTCCTTCCCAGCATCCTTTGGGAAAAAGTGACAGAACTCTTGGGACTATGCTTAGAAAAAAAATGCAAACTGGCCTTCAGTTTACTTCACCTTTACTAAAAGACTAAGTTATGGGTAAACTTTGGTATTCTTCAGTATATTTTAACCTGGACTCCTTTCCCCCATGTCTTTGTGTCTAACTGACTTGAAACTGGTTCAGTGTTGAGTAAAACTGACGGAGCCTGCAGCCATGAAACAAACTGTAACATCATCCTTTCAGGCAACTGCCCACCAGAAATGTACATCCACTAAAATGCTTGTTTTTTGCACTGATAGGCTCAAATTGTTATTATAAATGTATGGCAACATTATGGAGACCCTACAGGGAGAATAAACATATTGTTTTTCTCCACTTTTTATTTGATCCAAGTGATTTGTTTTTGTGTTTAACTAAGTTTCACTCAAGGAGAAATCTCATTTTCAAATCTGGTAAAAGATCACTTCTTTTTTTTTTTTAAATAAGCTGAATATTTAGCCATGGCATTGACAATAATGGCTAACACTAAGCCATGCAATTTCTACTCCGACACAATAAACTTCGCCTGACACTCCCCCTCCAAACTCTCAGCCATGTTTCCACCAATGTCTTCCATCAACAACTCAACTCTACTTGATTTTATAACTAGACTTCTTGAGTGAAATGACTTAGAGAATGACATGACTGAGCTAGTTTAAAAAAATACAGAATACCCTGTTTAAATAATAATAAAACTCATGCATGTATTCAAGTGTCACAGGGCATCAGCGAACACACCGCATGTACTGCAGCAGGTAAACAAAGCGCGCAAGAAATAATAACAACAGCTTGTAAAGTAAAACTGTTTATTCCACGGGGATGTAAAAGTGTTTTTTAATTAGCGATGTGTAATCACATGTGTGCTAGGCACTGGGACACTTAGAGTTAATAAACTTTTCATATTACTTTTATGTTTCATGCATTTTTCAGAAATCCCTACAGCCCTCTATCAAAGGCCTGGAGGTCTTACTAATCATAGCCCAGCTTTTTATGAACACATCAATATTAATACAAAAACAGAAGTGTGGATTAACACAACTTTAATGCTTGCTGATACAAGTGATTTTGTGGCTGCCTATAATTAATGGAAAGGACTGTAGTTTGTATTGCATGTTAACATCCCCCTCAGGAGCGTGAGTCAAAGAGTCAATGGCGAGTTCCCAGAGCTGGTAACCCGGTGTAATTAAGTCTAAACAGCTGGACAGATACAAATGTACTCATTTAAAGTTTTAAATTACCAAGACTTCAAAATTATTTATTAAATAAGATTCAAGGGTCCCTGTATGAGGAAGATTTGAGCTCTACAACTGGTCACAAGAGTAACATCTGCTGCGACAACATCTCCAACCATCAGCAAAACTGCACCAACTACATAAACGTTATCGCAGTGATTGAACCTAAATTCTCACATTAGCTTTTTTTTTTCCATGACCAAAAGAGCTCCCAAATGGAAAATTATGTTGCACAAGAAACACCAGATATTACGTAAATTACACTCAACCAATAAAAAACAACTTCTGTCTGCTCTAGTGCTGCCATTTAACAGCCAACCGTGAACACTGCAGCAGTGGGCAGCTGAGAGCTGAATTTGAGTCAGAACAAGGTTGAGCGATACATCAGAATGATTTGATTAATTCTTTTGCATAGTGTGTAAAAATATACATCATAAGTTGATGTAAGCTGCTACAATAGCTGTCCTGAGTCATTACAGTCCTGTATAAGAGTGGCATGTATTGTAACACTATGTGGGCACCTGCTTTGGGACTTCAGTAGGCTTTTGCTCATCTTGTATTGGGTTAACTTTAACAGTCACATCTATGCAAGGACAGATTTAAAAAAGACTCAGTAAACTTTATGATCTTCCACTGGTTTGTGATTGTCAATGCAACACCTTCTGGTTTTGAGAGGTGAGTTGATTAAACAGCATGAGTGGATTCCATCTTTGTTCTGTCTGTCCCTGTTTGGCAGCTAAAGTGCAGACTTAAATCCTTAATAGCCACAAATTTTTTTTTAAAAATTGAGATTTAGATTTTTTTACCTTATTGCATAACCATGAGACAAAGTGTCAAGGCTAAATGAATCACTCTCATAATTTTTCTATGCTCGAGGTAAACTTTTTCTACATCTCCTGTTTCTCTTCCAGTCAAACAGGCCCACAGCTGGCCAGCCACTTAAATCAAGAGCAATCACTGTGTGAAATGCACACTAAGATCCCCGAGCAGGAACTTTGTCATTGGTAAAAAAGCTATTTCTTTGCCACATCCAAGTGAGACAACGTCCCCTGATTTAATATAGATCTATTACATCTTATTCAAATGTGTCATTATGCCCAGTGGGTGACTGTAGCTTTACTGTCTGCTCCTGGAAGAAGTACATAAATTCACAGGCTAGATTGGATATTACTTTCTGAATGGCTCTCTGGAGTGGTGTGGAGGCCCTTCTTAATGCAGCCAGAATGAGAATATGATTTCTTCTTCTCTTTTAAGTTACACAGTGTCTGTGTCTATCAGTTGTGATTATTAGTTTACAGTTTTATGTGGACAAGGGTTCAGATCTGGACTGGACACACCATTAGAGGAACTCAAAATGGCTAATAATTTCATCACAGCAGCTGAGCTTCTTAAAAACCTGACAGGCTGAGATGAGGTCATGGTGCCAAACTTCATGTCACTGCCCATTACCTGAGTAACAGGTCAGTGGACAATGTTTTCACAACTGGACTTGTATAATCAGCTAGAGAAAATGATTTTGGAAATGGCCTTTAATTATTAGAAACACTCCATTACATCCTGGTATAAATACATTAACTGCACTGTGTTAAAGGCGCTAATCTTCTCTCTGCCTTCCTCCTCCCGACCCTTCCGACAAACCGCTCCCTCTTTTGGCCAGAGCCTTTGAGAAATTGCGTGCATGCAAAATGTATTGGATGCGTCGGCACCCTGCGTTTTGACTGTGATGGCGGCCAAATGAAAAGGTATGAAATTAAACAAATTATTTCTGGTTTTTGACTGGCTCACAGCCTCGCTGCCTGTCACTGCTGCTTAGTGTGATGCTGAAGGGGGGGGAGGGGATGAGGATGAGAGAGGCCTGTGGTGGAGGAGCCAAGCCTGGACGTCAACTGTCAAGCCTGGACATGATGCTCAGCAGGCCTAAGGGATACCAGCAGAGCAGAGACAGTTGAAGAAGAGAAACAGACAGGGAAGGATAGGACAAAAGCGACGAAGAAAGAAAAAGATGAGAGAGGGACCGAGGCGGACTGGTCTAGTAAATCATGCCCAGAATCTAACATCAGTCCAGGCAAATCTCCACTTTCAGTCGATGCAAAACAGACCACCTTTTCTAAATGCATTTTTTTTTTAACCATATTTTTACTGCCTAACGTTTAGGCCAATAACATTTCTCTTTCTTTTAGGTAAAATAAATCCCAAATATCCAAATATTTGACATTTAGTCGTGCTTTCTTCTTTGGCTTTTCTCCACTTAGCAAACTCCCTCTCAACTCTACTATGTGACCAATAATGTGATGACAAATAGAGCTCATACTATTAGATTTAAAGCAGGCGGGGGGGGGGGCGCTCGGTGGATCCATGAATTACTGAGAGGCTTTACCAACGAGTAACAGCTGCCTTCATTGTTGGTTTGACACAGGTGCTGATTATACCTGCTGTTTTGATTGTATCTTTAATGGTCTGCATCAGTGGAATTACAAGAATCATATCTTTCCATTGATGTGTTGCGTGATTTTATATAACAGTTTGTGTCCATTAAGGGAGGCACTAGAACCAGTAATCATGCTAAGCTAACAGTCACACTGAGATAGCATAGCGTTAAGAGCACATGGGAGGGCTGACATCTACAGTTCCACAGTTCTGTGGTGCTCTCCTGTGATGCTTTCTCTTTCATTTACTTATTTCATTCAACATTTTTTTAACACAGGCCCGACACTCCAGGCCAAATCAGCGTGCCGGAAATCTCCCAGTGCTCCAGATGGCCAGTCCGTGTCTGAGAGAGACAGAGAAGAGACAGAATGAGGGAAAAAGGGAATAAAGGAAAAAGAGAACATAGCTAGGGGTAGATCCAAAATACAAGAGAGAAGAAATGGTGGGGATGGCAAAGGGTGTGTGTGCGTGTGTGTGTGAGAGAGAGAGAGAGTAGAGGGGCTGCCTTCAAAGTGTTGAAGCACTTGAAATTTATTGCAAATAACTGCTCCTGATGCTCCGCCGTTTCAATTTCACACAACACAATTCCACAGCTCTGGAGCAAATGTGTCCCTGTCAGCATCACTTAGTGCTTCCTCTGCTCTCTGCCTCACACCTCCAGCCCTTCTCCTGCCTTCTCCGCCTTCTCCTTCACCTTCGCTACCTCGTCTCCCTCACTCTCTCTGTCTTCCTCCAATCCCTCTCACCTTATCCCTCCCATCTCTTTTTAATGTTCTTTTTAAATGGTTAGGCCACAGAAGACAGAAAGAGATGGAGAGAGGTGGGAAATGGGCAGTGAATGAGCAAGGAGAAAGAAAATAGACAATAGAAAATAGCGGTAAAAAAAACAGGACGAAAGGGGAAGACCTAAACACAGGACATGCAGTGAGACGGAGGGGGAAGTTAAAGAATGTGCAAAAAAGTTAACTTACGAGAAACTATTTTGTTATGAACTCTATTGTCAAAGAGAGAGAGAGAGAGAGAGCGCGAGAGAGAGAGGGTTGAAGCACAAATGAGATGTGCAGCAACCAGAGGAAGCCTATTAAAGCTTTGGTATTAAAAGACTGACTGTTCATTAGTGGGCTGACACAAAACTGTCCTTTATTCAAGGTTCTGACACCAGATACTCGCCACAGTCCCCCTTCCTACAACCTCACCACAGTGGGTGAGGCAGGTTGGAGGGATGAAGAGATAAAGGGATAGGGTAAGAAGAATATTATTCATTTGGGCCATGTTGTGAATAATTTATCTCTAGGATGAGGAGCAGCTCTGGATCCATAATGAGGTTGAGGCCAGTGTTTGGAAGACTTTCATCTTTCACAGTCTAAAAGACCCCTTATCCTAGCAAGAAAATCACCAAATAAAAGGCCTCGGTGTAACTTTTACTCTCTCTCTATATGCTGTATCACCATATGCACTTGCACGCACGTTGATAGAGAATCCACAGCACAACTAAGCATCGGGATGTGAATCAGCAGCCTTCACGGCATGATACACCACAGCTGGATTAGCCCTGTATGCTTCACCAGCAGCATCATGAGCGCTGGCAGCAGCATCTGAGTGGCAGGGAGAATCAGTCAGGGAATCAGCCTGAGAGACGAGTGCTGAGGCAGAAGAAGGAGCAGCAAAGACAAGGAAGAGGGAAGAAGAGAGGAAGAGCAAAGAGAGAGCGCTGCACTCAGTCTGCAGTGGTTTGATAAGACTTATTATTTCATTATCTCTCTCTGGGCCGAGTCCTGAGCTGGCGTACACAGGCACACGCACATGCTGTACAAACACACACACACGTGCACATGTACTGGAACACATATACACAGGGAAGAGATAGAGAGGAAGGAGAAGGCGAGAAGAAGAGAATGCAGATTAAGGACATTTTAATGAGTGGGATAAGAAAAAACAGGCCACAGAGCACTTATTACAAGTTAGCTCAAGTTAGCAAGGAAGCTGCTGTGCCACCCTTTTACCACCAACCCATTTGTTTTACCATGTTACGTCTGTCAAACGCAGCACAAATGATACCAAAGCTCTCTCTCCAGAACCACTCAGCATTTGGTCTCAGGGCCACGGGTCAACTTTTCTCAGGCAACATGTCTTCTATGTCCGTTCTGTTTGGACACATTTGACTAAATTTGTCACAAGATCAGAATTCTGACATAAATAACTGGAAATGCTACTATGAGACAACGGTATTTCTCTCAATTTTTTTAGTCCTTGTGAAGGAAGTTTGGTTGCAGTGGTGGATTACCTATTGCAGTAAACACTCTAAGTAAATTTAATTTTTCACTTCTGTCATCAGCTTAGTCAACCAGTTTAGGAGGACCTGGATTCAATCCAAAGTGTGGTGGGCTGTTTGATGTTAGTACCGTATCCTCAGTGGGATGTTTGTCCCCATTAGAGATTTATTTGTCCCGCTGTCTGGCAAGGAGCCAAGCTGAAGCTGCTGGCTTCTTTTCTTAAAGCTCCAACCCACCATCAGTGTCTTGAAATGCACACCATATCCCACACACTTTCAAAGAAATGTGATAATTATATAACCACAATATAAAACTCATAGTAACCTTTAACCGCAGAATAATACACTCCCTTTATCTCTATAGTGTTTGAATCTTGCAGTTTAAGTCTTGTGTGTGCTTTTCTATGCAAACAATGACTGATTTGTTATTTTTACCAGTGTGCACAGCTCAAACCCAGACCCAGATATTACAAGCCTAAGATTCAATGTAAACTATGTAACTAATCATCCCCCCCTAGATATTTTTTACAAAGATGGACTGGTCTTGAGTGATATTTACAGCAGCAACAACATTAGAGAGGGATGTGTATTAGAGTATATTTGTACATTAGACTGGAGGCAGCGGTGTGTCTCTGTAATTATTTCACTTATATGTGACCACACATTGCTATTTGCTATCCTAGGAATATATAGGCTGTAACACAGTATAGAGTGGAGTATTTGGTAAATATTTGAGAATTTCATAGATCCAAAATAAAACTAAAAGAATGGCATCACTGAGAAAAAATAGGGCAAATGTGTGTGCTGCTTCAGCACCACAGACAGGGCCATGGCTTTTTATCAATACACAGCTCAGTGACCCACAGATTCCTCAGTGCAAGACTTCATCACCTTAAGGCCACAACGTGGCTGCTGTAGTTGACCACAGTCACTCGACACAATGCTTCAGTTTCCACCAGATGTGCCACAGTGCGTTTTAGCAGCAGATCTCCACTTTCAGAATGGGATCCATGAACAACATAGAGAATCTGCTCATTCTTAAACTAACAGACCCTGTGTGCACTTCTGATTGTATGTCTGTGGAGATTCTCAGTCATCCAGGTCATGATTATCTTGAAGAGTCATTAAGACAAGGCAACTGGACTCTGTTGAAATTTGTTGGGGAATACTTCTGACCATTACAGTACAATGCAAGTTGTCATAGGCTTCTATAAACCAATTATTCCAACAGGAAATATCACATACAGAGGGTCTGCCTTGGGGCCTCTTGGGCCCCTGGATCTTAAGTTTGATAAGCTGATTTGATCATTTATCCAACTTTACCGAAATTATCCTTCACTACCTTGGTAAATTGGTTGGTACAGGTATAGTGACATGTCAAGGTGTCAAAAAAATTCTCTGTCGCAGTGGTTAACTCTGGCCAAACCCTGATGTCAGTCTGTGTTAATGAGCATACTTGGCATCTCTTTGTACAAGATGTTGTCTTGATCTCCTTTAATTTTTATATGGTTGCCATCTTTCTTTCAAGGTTCTACAGGCGAGGAGACCGCAGTTTCAGGAAGGCAGAAAAGCAGCGCCTGAAAGCAGAAAAGCGCCTGCTGAAGGCTGAAGTTAAAGAAATCCGGAAACAGCTGAGGATGGAGAGGCGGGGCATACAGTGGAGCTCCTCCCACAGAGATGGAAGCTCCTCACCTGTCCTTTTGCAGCCTCGAGCCACCCAGCACAGCAGCCCTGAGTAAGTTAATAACAATCATAGTTCACACTTCGTAGGTTGGGATTCACACTGGAGAAAAATAATTATTCACTAAAAGTCATAGGTCAGTGATTCTCTTCTAGAGATGTCTCTGAGGTTGCCTGAGAGGTGTTAGGAAGATAAAGGAGTAGCTCAATTTAAGAAACAATAAAAAATGTAATCTCAGTAAAATATACCTTTATTTTGAGGCAGCTATTAAGCCTGAACATCATTTTTTGAAGTGTGTAAAAGCTAGAAATTCAGCAAACATAGAAGTAAAGTGATGTGTGAATGTTTCAAATACCTAAATAACTGAAAATAGTGATGAAACATTAACAGGCATTAGCAATGGATAAATATTTAAAAAGTAAGCTTAAAGTAAAATATAGCTGGTGAAATTATTAAAAGTAATGGAGAAAGTTGAAATAACTCGCTAAAAGTTGAATGAATTAATGGTTGAAATAAAGAGTGGTAAGAAGGTAATTAGGTTCATCTGACAAAGCCAGATATATTCACAACATTTTTTTATTTCCTTCCCAGGCGTCCAAAGCGCCCTTGTCCCCTGGTGGTTCCAGCAATGACAGCTGCATTTCTGGACGAGAACCTTCCAGATGGAACTCGACTGCGTCCTGGGACCAAGTTTATCAAGTACTGGAAAATGAGGAACACTGGAACAATTAGCTGGAGTGCTGATACTAAGGTATCCAGTCCTCTCTCTCTCTCTCTTTTTTTTTCTTTTATTTAGAGCAGGGCCAATGTAAACTGATTGGATGAAGGATTTCTGTCCTCTGAAATGACAGGGGTCTTTTAATTTGAAATAGATTCAAGAGCTGTTGGGTAATGGAATAACACTAACAGGGAAAACAGGAGAATATCCAAACAAGACTTTGTAATGTGTAACATTCGCAGCATAACCAGCCTCAGTCATTACTGATGAGAGTTCTCTCTTGTGGACATTAGTTTGAAATTTAAAGCAACAGTAAGTGTAAAACTCTCTCTTGTAACTCCAAAGCAATGAGCTAAAAAATGCTAAATATTCCAGAAGGAACTGAAAAGTTGGTGATAGTCCTTATGAATTTGTTCCAAAAAGTGACACCTTGGACACCACTTGGATGTAAGAGATAATTAAATATATGGTAGCTGAATAAACCCCAGCTGATAATTGTGCATCATTGCCTTGTTTGCTGCCTGCAGCTGAAGTTCATGTGGGGAAACCTGGCAGTGGGATCTGGGGACCGTTGGAGAGAAGTGTCTGTTCCTTTCCTCCAGCCAGGACAGGTAAGATTACAACATGTAGAAAGTTTTAATTTTCACATAACTTTAGAAAAGTACCCTTTGTGCTTTGTCCTGATGTAAAACATTAATCACATGATTATTGTCATGTGATAATGCTTTGTCATTTGAACACTGTTGTACAATATGGCACTGCTTTCTTAAGATGCTTTGTGTTTTTTAGGTTGGTATAGTGAGTGTAGCACTGTGTGCTCCAAATGTGGAAGGCTCCTATACCTCTCACTGGCGTCTGGCACATGCTGGAGAGCAGTTTGGACCCAGAGTGTGGTGCAGCATTGTGGTTGATCCTCTGGCTCCTGCACCCATGATGGCTGATGGAATATTGGTGTCACCTTGTGTCACACCGCAGGTAGAATGGTTGGGGAAAATGAAAACAAGAATGCAAAATGAAAGTTATTAAATGTATATATACATACATATATACACACACACACACACACACACACTCACACACAAACACATAGGCCATGAACTTATAAATTACTTCTTGTAGTGTAGTTATTGCATGTGTGTGCATTTGTGTGTGTGGAACCAATGGGTCAGAATCATGTACAGCTGCGCACATTTTCATCTCGAGTTTGTCTTACTGGATCACAACTTTAGCGTGGGAAGTAGCATACCGTAAAATGCCAAATAACAGACCCTTTAATCGCCGGGTCCCAATTAACCGCTAGGTGTAGCAGTACATTTTGATAAATACCCGCCTGTTCCAAGTAAACGCCTGGTGTAATTTATTTAAAAATT
>JAQMCX010000002.1:19307744-19327745 GCA_029814765.1 Acanthurus leucopareius | reverse complement strand
GTTTCCTGTCCGATATCTCAGCTGTCCTATCAATAAAAAGGTGTAAAAGCCCGAAAAAATATAATTAAAAAAAAAAAAAAAAAAAAAAAATAGAACTTTGTGTATGGTTTACCATGCACGAACAAAGCAAGAGCTACGGAACAACAAGAACAACTGGAAAAGCAGCAGATTGCACACTAGCATGTTAGCTAGCAAGCTCCAGTTTGCCAAGATCAATAGTTATTTACTCCCTCCAACTGGCTGGGGACAAAAAGAGAAAGAGAGAGAGGGGGAATATGTGTGTGAATGAAAGAGAGATGCTGAGTAGCGAGGTAATCAATTTCAGTTTAAAAAAATAACCTAAGTCCAATGTAGAAAGGAAATGAGAAAAATATCTGAACTAAAAAGCAACTAATAAATGTCAAACCATGTGTTCTTTTATAATCACTCCATTCATCTTGCTGTATATGCGGCTTATACTGCTTGCTGTAAGAAGCCTGGTGGAGACCAATCAGGAAAAACTTGGTCCCTGGACCTGGATGATGCTGCCCAGTGATGGACTGCTCTGCAGACAATTTCTCTAGAGCAAAGAGTGGGAGGGTGAATGGGGAAGGGACGTAATCTAAAGGTGTGTGGGCATGAATGTGTGAGTCTGTTCAAAAACCAGGTGTGGAGAAGTGTGCTGAAGGGGGTGAAGAGTTGTACAAATGAGGGGCTGTATTGGCGAGCCTGGAATGACAGAGGCTGAGATGGCGAGGGCAAGGAGATAAGAGTGCCACAGCAAACAGCAAGTCAGACCAAGTAATGGAAAAAGGAGGGGTCGTAGAGAGGGAGAGAGAGACTATAAGACTGGGAGAGGTACAGGGAGGGCATGAACACCTGGGAAATACTCAAAGGAAAAACATGCTGTCTAGCTCTGACATATAGTCTTCCAGTCGTGAAGCCTGAACCAGTGTTACTCTGTCTCGCTTGGCCGTAAAGTCTCAGATAGAGACAGCATGGACAGACATTAGAGGTCACATCTCATCCCACTACACCAGCCCTGTAATTGAATCTAAATTAAAGCCAGTGCTTCAATAATCCATCCCACAGATCATTGCTGAGTATGTTACAACCAAAGCCCGAGCTCTGTGCTGTACAGTACATTAAAACCCTTCATTACAGTGAATACATAGTCTAACAAGATATGAAGCGCCACTCCACACTGGATTCTCCTATATACATGGAGAGCCCAGTGTACCCTGGGATATGGAGGGGGAGGGAGGAGGGGGAGTAGTCCAATCACTGTCAGTGAATATAAATTATACATGAGTTGTACTTTTAACACTGCCTGCTCACTCCCCCGCTTTGTCACTATTAAATATTCACACCAACATCTTTGTAGGCCATTGTTAATTACTCATCACAACAACAAAAGGTCTCAACCGGAAATTGCCAATGCCAGCATCCATTAGTATGTGTATGAAGCTTACAGATAGCACTATCTGATCAGATGGGTGGCGGCACGTCTTCCTTTTCCTTGGCAGAGACAGTCTGGGCCTCGTACATTTGTACGCATGGTGCACTACCTTGGGAAAGTCGACTACACATTTCCTAGCTCATTTGAATTGAAAAAGTACAAGTATCACTCTGTTAAACTGGTAAAGGACCTTTTTTTTTTTTTAGACGTTTTCATCCATACCTTCCTGCTTGACCCAGAATACAGAACTAGGTAACACTGTGCACATTACTAAACTGCTGTGTTTGGCATGTGTGGATTTGGCATTCAAAATATTTTGGAAGCACGGCAAGAAGGGATTAAAAAAGTTTTTGAGATGCTGAAGAGTCAAAGGGCACTGTTCAATGCTTACTGCCGGACTTTGCCAAAGTTGTCCATAAAAAAATAGCCAAAAAATACTAAAAATGCTTAAAAATGGCAAAAGTAGCACAGCTAAAAAATGAGTTTTTGGAATATCTCAATAACCTCCAGTGTAGGTAGTTTCATGTACCAAAGATTTTAGATATCTTCCTTAGAAACTTTTACTGCCCACCAGAGTCAACAGAAATTTATATTTATAGATTTGTATTTGGTTAGGGAGGCAGTCAGAACTATGATAGATGTTACTTTTGGTACTATTCCCAAAATGACAAATGTATAAAATTAGTGTGTTTCCCGGACAAAAAGCCAGTATTTTCTTTTTTACAATATACTTAAATACATTGATGCAATCTATGATTTTTATACATGTACACAATCAGAACTTAAATGCCTCATACTGTTTTCGTATTGTGGTACTAGAGTCAAACTTGCTTTCGTACTGAATGAAATAAAATCGAAGCAAAAATACAGAAATCAGGCCATGAAGTACCTTTGCATGTAAACACAAACATAAACAAATATAGACATTCAATACCTTCACCTGCCTATTGACAGTTTTTCCTGTGGATGACTGGTTATGTCTGATAACTTGCTGTTGGAAAGGCATGTGATCCTTAAACCCATCGGGAAACATCAGATGAACAACACCCGAGTTCTGACAAACATCCTTTGAAAAACATTGTTTTTCACAAAGGGAGAGAACAAAGTGAGCAGGCAAGAATAGTTTTGTCCCCAGAAGCAGAAAAATTTTTACACTTTAATCCTGAGCTAAGTGCCAACATGCAGCAACCTTGAGCTGTGTGGCTTTACTATACTGGCCTGGCTAACAAGGCTGCTGGGACATACTGAAAGTCACAATGCGGAGAGTTGAGAAATGCATCTTTAAATTACAATCTATAGTTTGCCATATCGAGTATATCCACATATCAAAATTTGGATATACACAAATGTATAAAAAGTCTGATATTGCTTCGGCCCGATTCCATTTCTCCATTCAACTGCTGACCAAAGTGAAGAAATGTGTGAGTGAGCAAGTGTGTGTTGAGGGTGGTGGCAGTGTAGGGGGGGGACGGGGTAGTGGGGTGGGGGTGGATAGATGGTGTAAACACGCCAGCCTACATGGATTGGGCTAATATCCAGTTTGTTCCCTCTCGCCTCAGCTCCACGGTGGCTGCAACGCAATTTCTTCCAATTGACCTCCCTGCCACCGGCACAATCACTCTCCACCGGAGACACAACGGCCCCAGAATACGGAGCAGCCAGCAGCGCGGGCCTGACGCTGGAGGAGGCAG
The DNA here is from genome assembly GCA_029814765.1 of Acanthurus leucopareius. Taxonomy (NCBI): domain Eukaryota; kingdom Metazoa; phylum Chordata; class Actinopteri; order Acanthuriformes; family Acanthuridae; genus Acanthurus; species Acanthurus leucopareius. The sequence goes on along the minus strand of JAQMCX010000002.1, from coordinate 19,324,616 downwards.
GGACTGAGAGGAGGCAGGGACTGAACAGACCACGAGGCGGAAATGAGATGAATTAGAGAGCGGAAAGGAGGAGGCACAGGGAGGTGAAAGAGTGAATTTATTCTGTGGTATGGTGGCAGTGACAAAGCACAAACATTTAGAGATCAGCTGAAGAGGAAATTAGAAGCATTACAGCCAGCCCTGGTTGTTTTTGCACCTTCTTTCTGTCTGACTTTTAGTTGTTTCAGCCTCAATGGCATTAATGAATCTTTTGAACTATAAGGCAAATAATAAAAAAAAAAAAACACACACACATAAAAAAAGCTGACCTCAGCTAAAAACATGAAGGTGAATGATTCTGGGGGTATGACAATTATAGGAAAGCTGGATTGTGTCAGTATACAAATGTCCATAAGTAACATTGCAATAATACAAACATGAGGGAATTGCCCAAAGGCCAGGAACTAGATTTATGAGAGCAATAGCACAGCCAAGGGCTAAAAGGCTTTATAACGGCAAAGGATTTCCAATAAAAGTGAGGTTGGAGCCCTCTAAGAGCAGCACTCTCGAGTAATAGGATTAGTAGGAGTCGGGAGCATGGCCATCTTAACTCTTTATGTTGCAGAAATCGCTGAGAAGCATCTCTGCCACAGCTAATACAGCCGTGCTGATGGTGCAAGAAAATTCCTGAACCTGCTCCATGACGCTTGGCTCTGGCCCTCTGAACTTAAACACCCACGAGCACACATGTCGTCTGCCATGCCGATGAAGAGCAGGAAACACTCCCCTGGATCATGTCCATGTTAGGCGGGGGGGGCGGGGGGGGGGGAGAATTTATGGACAAAGGGTTGAGAGATGTAAAGTAATAGTTGAAAATGAGTGGAGTAATGAATTGATGGCTCCCGGCTTGTCTCTCATTCTCAGTCCATTCAACACAAACTGCTGACTGCACCATGTTTTTCCCCCTGCTTCTCTCTCCTCCCAGAAGCCCCCTTCCCCGCCCCCCCACCTTGCCCCTGGCAACTCTCTGGTACCCGCTCTTCTCATTTCTTTAAATGTTAAATGAAATTAGTGCAATGCATCAGTGAGTTCATTTTTCCCACTGAAAATCACTCGGTAATCGTCTCTGCACATGAAAGGAATGCACCAGGGCACCTGAAGGTCGGCTGAGTCTCTGTGCTCACCATGCACTTCCCTTTTTTTTCCAAACACAGTAGTCAAATCATTGATTCGTTTTTGTCCACCTTGTATCCCGCCTTCCAGACTTTTTCTTGTGCTTCTTCTCTCCAACTCTCTTCCTTCATGTTTCTGTGCTGCTCAAATGAATCTGTGAAAGGGGGAATGTGTTTGGCTGCCCACTGAACTCAGTGAGCCAGCAGACGAGCAGGGCATCCGTACAATGTCAGTGTTTATGTAAATGTGTTAGCGGAAGCATGCTGACATGTGTGCATGTGTCCGTGTGTGTGTGTGCTATGCTGTGTATGGGTATGTTCACTCACACGTGTATGTGTGCACTCAAGGGATTTGCTGCTGTAAGTATGCTTAAGTGCAATCTGTTTCTTTACCCATAATGCCTAGAAGGTTCATTTCTGAAACTTTCCCATACTCCCTAATGGCTTGATGGGTCTTCCACCTCCTAGATCTAGCTGTCTTAATCATCACACCACAGTCTCTCTACCAGTGCAAAAGGAGCACCCCCTTAGCTTTCTGGGAGCAATCACAATGCTGACGGCTCTCTGTGTCTTTCCCCTACAGACACAAATCCTGCTGCAGAAGTGTTAACCAACCGTTGGGAGCTGAGCTGCAGGAGGAAAGAGCAGAGGAAAGTGGTGGAATTGTACAGAGATTTAATTCACCTCTGCAGAGATGGCAGCTTAATGTATATAGATGCACTATAAGGAGAGGAATGAGGAGAGAAAGGCAGCTGCTGCGTGGGTGATCATCATGGCTATCTCAAAGCTAAGGAGTAGTGACATAATAGAAGGTAATTCAATATATTACTACCCTTGTATCAATGCACAGCCCCAAAGCTTAAGTGCTGTTTGTTTGCTGCCGCTTCTGTTGCTACAAGGGTCATAAAGAGTTGATATCTTGTGACAGAAACAAAAAAAAAAAAAGCAGACTAAAATAAAACCGTTCAAACTCCTCTATGCAATAACTATTGTTGAAAAACTTTAAACAAATATTTACTGGATACAGACCATCTGCTGTATAAATTGCAAACACAGGAGCCAAGTCTTTTCAGATTAGGAAGTGAATCTTAAAGGTTAAATTTATTGTCATGTTTACAATAGTGAAATCAACCTACACAGCAAATACTTCTTTGGACTTTGTGGCTTTATCAACTAAAAAGAATCCACAGTCAACAATAGTTTGGTTTTTTTTTTGTCAATCTTATTTTTAATATAACTATGGGCACTTTACAAAGAATTCAACATGTTTTGATCATAAACTTCGAATGTTTTTTCTTTCCTTTTTGAAGTGGCTCAGCAGTGATTACACTCAGGCAGGGGGTGGTGGTCTGTGGCTCTCTCTGTCTGTTTGCCCAGTCAGTCTGCCATGTGATGCCCAGACAGCGCTCACAGCCAACAGGCTAAGTCTATCCTGACCACCTACTGTTCTCCCAACCCTATTGGCTTCCCTATGCTCTTCATGAGGCCTGCGGCTACAGGGTTTGGTTTCAGCCTCACATCATGTAAAAAGCTAGCCACTGTCCCCAGCTATGGGCTCCGAAATGTCAGATCTGGGGCATGCAATGACACTCGGGGCTGCCTTTCATTCCACCCTCACACACTGACACTTTGTTCACTGTCACACTCCACCAGGACGTGCTAAGAAAACAAAACTAAGACTGTTCAGTCACTGCTTACCCAATGTGCAAACAGACCCACATATGTAGGCACAAATAAATACACTCTCAACATGCAGATGCACACATGCACACACACATGCACACACACACCCATACACACACCCATACACACACCACACATACAAACCCCTCCTTCTGTAAACTACTCAGCTGGAAGAGTACTGTGTCAGCTATTGCACAGTGGGAGAGTGAAGCAAAAAGATAGACCGGCAGAAAGAGGGAAAATAAGCTCAGATAAAGAACTGAATATGTAGGAGAGGATTCATGAGGAAGGCAGCATGAAAGATGCACAGCGACGAGGAGGAATATAAAGAACGAGAATAGAATGAGCGCGCCGAAATATAGACTGAGCCACAGACATGGGAGGAAAGAAGAAAGAGAAGGATGGACAAAAAAGCAGAGCATCAGTCTTTGTATTTGGCATTCTTCTCACCGTCCTGACTGTGTCTTGTCCAGCTACTCAACTGTGCAGCCTAGCTAGCTATTCAAAAGCCTCTCACATAGCCTTTTGCATTGGGCTCCAACATTTCCTTCCCCTTCCTCCCACTTCATCTTATCTCCCTGTCTCTTAGTCTCTTAACCTCCTGCTGCCTCAACAGCTCCTCTACGTGCCGCTGTCCAACCGCACACACCCTGTGCCACAAACTTTTGGCAAAAGATAAAGTTTCTGCATGTACAAGTGCTTTCACTTTTTCCTTTTTCCTTTTTTTCCACATTGTTTATCTCAGTAGCATCTACATTTCCGAGAGTTTAGTTAAAAACAGATTAATTTTAATACATTAGGGGCTATCAGTCATCTACCCTGTGTCCTCAAGGGCTTATCCTCCAAGGAGGCCCTCAAGGACACAAGGGAACACCGGGCAAGACTGCCCCCTTCTTAAATCCATGATGGAGAAGTGTGCTGCTGAATTCAAACAGAGAGAGAGCCTGAAAAATGACCTCCGTCCTGGAAGGCTGATCACTGTCATCACACCGGAGACAACTGACAAGATTCATGACATCACAACATCTTGACAGATTGATAAATCAGACCACAGCACTGCCACAGAGCTGAGTATATCACAGGAAATGTGTCATTGAATTTATCCACAATGAACTCCTATGCCAAAACTTTTAATACGATTGACTTTACTAAATACTAATCATGCATAAACATACAGCGCTCCTCATTCCCACTATAACCCCATCCAACAGCATCTAATGAAGTAGGGAAAGTACACTCCTGCGTTATAAAAGGCATGGGGTGAGTTTAATTAAACAATGCTAATGAGCAACTAATTAAAAGCTTTCCGATCAAAACAAGCTAGTAATTACCTGGAGCAGAGATGGATAATGAGCGCACTACAATCACTGGCAGACAGGCAAACCCATGGAGACCTTAGTTCAGATCAATTCCCAAAGTATTAATGACCGCTTTCTTTTCTCTGTCTTCTTTTCCACTATGTCTTTCTCCGCTCCAACTCTATCAATATGTCAGACAATAGAGAGAATGAGTAAGGACTGACATGAAGCCTGGAGAGGAGCTCTTGAGGAAATACTGTAGCTGGAGCGTTGACAGAAACATCAAACATGCTTCTTATGCCAATGTCATTCACTCTCTCTCTCACACACACATTTCCTCCATCTATTGATTATTACCCCCACGTCAACTCCTCCAGTGGTTTCACTTGTCTCACACTTTCTATATGAATGGCAATTAGCCGTCCGCAGGGGGAACCTCTCTCAACTGAATCTCCACAGTGACGCAATGGTCTTCACATTCTGGCCATATTGACAGGTCCACGCGTCCATGACTGGCTCTCCTTTCTGGCACTACGGAGAAATCCATGACTTGGCTGACAGGGTCACAGCCACAGAGACTGGAGGAGTCACACCATCTAAACCGCTCTGATACCACGGGATATAACCATGGCATACCCGGTGCTGTATCCATCTAGGCCAGCTCAGGGAAAAGCAAGTGTAACTGGCAGGTGAGAGGATGGAGTGATGAAAGACTTGAGATGATTTGAGTATGAAACTCCGCTGACAGACAAAAAGCCCAGAGGCCTGTTAGATAAGACAGTAGGACAGGAGATGGCGAAATAAAGAAGAAAAGAGCAGGACAGGAAGACAAAGGAGCAAGAAAGCAATCAGAATGCAGTTGGACACAAGAATATGATGAACGGCCAAAAAGAATAAGGCAGGACATGGGGGGATATGCAGAGACAGATCAACTGACGGGGAAGAAAAAGAGATAAATAGATGGATAGATATCAATGCCCTCTCGGCATTTTTCTTCCTTTTGATCCTCTCCTCGCGACTAAAAAGATTATCAGTTTCTCAGAAACGCCTCAGTCAACGGGGAACAGTAGGTATCATCTGTTTTCTCTTGTCTCCTTTTTCTCTCAAGCAACTCAAAAGAAGACTTTAAAATGTGTGTTATTGTAAATCTCTACACTGCTAATATGTTGGGACAGTGTTATAATACAAAATATATGCAGAGTTGGCATGTTTAGACAGCCAGTATATCATTTTATTTACACTGATAAGAATATATGGCAGGTATTCTTCATGAAAAAACTGTCCATCTTTAGCACATCAAATGAAGGTTTGGACTCTTGTAGATAGTAATTTAATACATCTGAGGCGCCAATATTGTTGGTTTCCTTGATGTATTTTATGCAATTAGCCATGACCTGTGCTGCAGCACACGCACACGCATGCAGAGCTTGTGGAGTTTATTGCTTCATCCTCCTTGCTCTCTTCACTCTGGATGTGTCGACCATTTAACCAGGTAGGCAGATCAAAACAGCACCTGCTGTGGGCTGCGACTGCAGCTCAGTCGATACACTTTTCACACTGATTCTACCATATATTTTAGCTAAAATAAGAACTAAAGTAAACGAATAAAAAAGCAATGGATGAGGAAATCAAGGTCAATACAAGGTTTGCTTTTATTTAAAAAAGTTCCATTAGAAGTTTAATTTCGATGATAAATTCATGCATCTTTTCCTTCATTATTTTAAGGGAAATTTCACAATTTCCCCTTATTATTATTGCTCAAGCTAAGTATGAGAGCATGAGTGGCATGCAAATTATCCAACTGATACTGGTGTCTTTTGTAGTTTGATGAGTCTTGCTGATGAAGGCCAAATAATGGAATTGTATAGCGAGGCATATAAAACTGCACAGTAATGCATACTGAATAAAAGTAAGCTTTCATTTTAAAAAAAGGTATTTTATATATACAGTTTTTTTGTCCAGAGCTGAATGAAATGTTCCTGGCGTCAGAGCATTTCAGACACAAAAGGCTTCCCAGTGGAGGGAAAATGTTTAACTGTTGGAGTTCTTCCCCCTGCAGCTGATATTATAACCCAGTCTCACTTCAGCAGACAATGGTGTGAAGGAACAATGTCACTTTGAGCCTTCAATTATAAATTTCATGTACTAAAAATGCAAAAACTAATCATTTAGAGGATTTTTTCAAACCAGTGCACACAAACCTAAGCCACTTATATGTTTGCCTGAGTGGTCAGGTACTAAGTACTGTATTAATACAGTATAGGACAGATTCTGATGACAGGTCTTAAGGTTTATGAACCTCAACAAAGCCAAAATTCTTTACAGACAGGCATGTAAATGGACAATGGATCAGCTTCAGTCCATGTTAATACTAGGCAAGATTGTGGGAATACAAATTGGTCTGCCAATCCTCGGCTGCCTACATTAGTTTTTACTGGTGATGCTGTTGCAATGTCTGTTGTTAGAGCTTTCCAGTGAAAAGGGCAAATGATCTATTTTGAGCTTGTTACATAGTGGGTCACAGAGTACACTCTCCCTCAAAAACACTCAACAGAGATTTGAATTAAAGATGCTTCACCGTGTCCTTTCCTAAACCGTCCCTCCAAAGAAACACATAACAAGGTAGGAATGGTTTCACAAACATTTTAGCAACAAGCTGGAACAGATGTTCACTTGAGATGCTGTGTGGGCAGCTTGTTCCTCTTTTTTTTTTTGCATAGTTTTATAGCAGTAAAAACAGAATGGAGCTACTTATTTTACAAGAACCCCTTGTTTATGCAGGTACACACACAAACAAATGTACAGTTTAACAAATGTATTATTAACACAGTTATACAAATTGACAAATTGAGGCTGTATGAATGTAAATCCTGTTTATTTCCTGACCATTGTGAGGAACCTGGATTTTTCACTCCATTGTTTTTCCTTTTTTCCCCCATCCTCTCCTGAACAATACCGCAGATAACTAATGGTTCATATTTTGTAACAGGGTCTAACAGAGGTTTTGTGTACATCTCTGGATTTGTGCTTGCAGGGGTTTCTAGTGTGGTTCTGAAGCTTTAGCCTCTGCGGGACAAAGCAGCACACTTTGTCAGACAGCTACCACAGATCACACTATATGTATCTCTCTCCTCTCACAACTACTCTCATCTCCTGTCCACACTTTTCCACTTTTCTCCTCTTCTGTGAGGATGGGGGAGGGGAGGGGAGGGGGGGCCAGATAAGGCTGCTTCCTCAGAAATTACCTATCACAGCTCGGCAATGTGTTCAGCACTGCTGTCTGAGAAATGCTGAATTTGTCAATCCAATTCAACTGAAAGGAATATGTGAGCATAATTTTAGCTCTCGTTTTAAATGAGTCAGTGTAGGTGTAGGATATCAGAGTGAATGCTGCATAGCTAAAATGGGAAACAACCGATGCTATGTAGCCTTTATTCACCTTTTTTTTTTTTTTTAATACCAAGATTAACCCAGAGTGGAGTTCTTCACAACCTATGATGAGAGGACATTCATCACCGGCAGCAAAACAGACCAGATTTGAATTGAGATGAGATTGCTCTCTGGGGCTATATGGCAGTCTCCCTCAGCTACACACTATAGTGGATATACAAACGCTACAGTGGCTCTCTGCAGTGGTGCTATGAGACGGGCATCATAAATTATAATAAAACAGCATGGCAAGACATAGCAGATTGTTATTACCAAATCTGCAGTTACAGAGCTCAGAAGCAAATGTGCGTAATGTGTATTTATTACTTACACACTACAGGGGGTAAGCTTATTCATTATCTCACTGTAAGAAAGGTGCTGCGGGAGTTGCGGAGGATATATCCGAGTCATTTGCAAACGCTCCAATTGAATCATCGACCACCACCAGTATGTACTATTCCTTTAACCCCAAACACAGATGATACACAGCTTTGTCTCTGTATCTATCCTTTTTTTTTCTCTTTTATTTCATGCGAACCTTGGGCCTTCAGGGGCCTCTTGTTCACAAATGTAATTTCCATGATGTTCAGAGGCTGTAGTCGCCCTCCTATCCAGCGTCGCCCTTACTTTGGTTGACTAAGTGTTTATAAGAAACGTCTGTCTGCTCTACTCTGTCTCTTTGTATGCCTGGGAGAGATGTAGCGCTGCTGTGTTGCATTGATGTTTTATGCTCTATCTGGGACGCATCGGAGTAACATGCCACAACCTAACTGGATCACAGACAAAGTGCTATAATTGAAACAGATGGTTCTAGGTTCACTTGCTCCTACTCAATGTTCCTGTAAAGGACTCAAATAGACTTGAAAGGTCGAGAGTGTCAAATGTGACAATTTCTAAAGGGGTGAACAGAGTAAATGTGAAATTGGGATTCATTCTAGGAGGCATATCCTTAAAGATTATGCAAGTCTCCTCAGAACATCATACACAGGAGTTTAAAGCGTGAGATTTAAGTTTACCAATTGCCTTGTCCAATTAATAACCTCTTAATTGGAGAAGAATATAGCTTCTTAAGATTGCAACAGATAAAAGCCATTGCTATAATAGAAATGAGCCACTGGAAAAACTCTATTGGCTTTGTATTTTAAAAAAGAGGGTGGTGTTCTTTCCACATTTACATCTATACAATAATCAAATTCTCAATCTGTATTGACTCTAAATCTGAAATACTGCTCATTACTTCTCAGAAAACACATATCATGCGCCACTGAGTTGATTCTGAGTCTAATTATTTCTGTTTATACCCGTCTGGTCTTTCGTGAGTCAGGGCTAGATGTAAGCTAATCACTAATTCTCTTCATCGTACTCATTACTGATGAAACCCTCCACCCCAATCAACAAGACTGAGTGGGATTTCGGTTTGCAACTTCCCCAACTTGAACAGGACAGGGAAACTTTGATGTGCTGCAGAGAGCGGTGAGAAAGGTGTAGCGGGTGGACGGAGAGACTCATGTAACATCTGGTACTACAGGACTGATTGTGACGACCGGGAAAAGGGCTGTAGCATGCACGTTGGCCCTCTCCAATCAGTAAGGCATTCCTCTCTCATCACGAGTGAAATGCAATTCTCCATTATTACCCGCCAGCATCCTAAATGTCAGGCCTAATTTGTAAATGATATGCTACTCCTAATTACGCTGATATTTCCAAGAGCAAAACAAACCTCTCGCGTTCACTTGCTCTCTCTCCTCCATCTCTACTTCTCACTGCAAAATTTTTGTTTAAGTCTTTTTTTGAAATTTAAAAAAAGTGTTCTTTGTGCAGCCAGAAACTTAACAAGCGTGTCTTGATTTTATATCCAAAAATTTTAACGTGCAAGAGGAACGTCACGTGAAACACACCGTTAACTCTCTTCGCCATCAACACTAACATTAATGTGGTGAAGCAGAAAATAACTCTGTCTGTTACGCCTAAAAAATCTTGCTCTGCATCTTGAATGAGATGGCTAAAAATCAATTAATGCATTACTTAAAGCAGTTAACTTAAAGAAAATCTAAAATTGATTTGAAATTCACAGAGAACAATAAATCTGTGGCAACAAGATGCATCTCTGGTCATTTGTTCCCCATCACAGCCATTTGAATCAAAATTTAATTGACTTATGAGGTGCTTGAGATTCCCTCTTTAACTCTTCAATATTTGCTCTGCCACATTCTGAGGTTTTAATGTCCTGAAGTTAAGTACAGCCAACTATGAGCATTAGGGTGTCACCATTTTTTTTTTAGCTCGACTGCAAAAATCTGAGTGGTAAAAAAGGAATGAGTTAAGTTTAGAAAGAAATAGAGGAAGACAGTAAAGCTTCGAATGCCCATATAGCTGGCAAATGTTCAGCCATACTAAACACATTACAACAGAGCAGCAGCATGAGAGACAATGTGCCTCAAGAGTGTGCAGTCCTTCCTCCATGCAAGTTTGCAATGCAATGAAATGTGAAAGAGTGCATAATTCAAAAACTAATCCCCAAATTTTGTATAAGGTTTGATTTTTACTGCACTTTCAAGTTCTTCCACTGTAATGGCTATTAAAACAGTAAAATATCCATTACTCTGCAGTGTCAAAATGTCAGTGGCAGAAAAGTATTTAAGTGCGGTGTGATGATAAAGTATTCGGAGGATGTGCAGTGGTGATATATGAGTTTACCACAGGGGTTAAGACAGTCATTGAGCTATGTCAAATGAGTCTTGTGGCTCCAATAGGCAGCATTGGCCCTAAGGGTCAAAGAATAGGTCATGCTAAGACATCTCATGGGAGATGAAGGATTGCCCCAACATCTTAACCCACTGGGTATTACTATCATCATCAGAGATGTTTTTCACAACATAGCCTTGGGATAGAATAAATGAGCCTTTAGAGAGAATAAATGACTGGTCTGAAAAGGGCCTTGCTTTACTACTGTAAGGGCAAAACTCCATGAGTCCCCGGTCTCCATTAGTGGAGACAATGTGATTCTCTTTTGTGGCCTCCCCACGGCCCTCTCTCAGTGTGAAACGAGTTGAGTCTTCAGCTGCAGCCACCAGAGAGGCACACAGACAGACTTACTGACTACAGCTACTACCATTCAGACGTGGAGACTGAATTAAAAAAAAGAAAAGTTGGTACATTTGAAAGACGCTGCGTCTGGAGAGGCAGCGCATTAAGGCTCCAGACGATCTGAAAAAAGGAGCAGGAGCTAGTCAGTCCTGATCTGAGAACACCAACAAAGAGCCAGCGAGCGCGGGGCAGACTCAGGCATCCCATTAGCCTTTGAGTCTAAATGTCAGTGTCTCCACTGGCCTAGTTCAGCAGGCTATTCCCCCTCTCCCCCATGAGACCCGCCGTGCAAAAATACTAACAGAGGCAAGAAAAATAAGTCAAGTATATGAGAGACTATAAAAATGAAGTACAATCTTTGTCTCATTTGAGTCTCCTGCTGATCATGCAAATTTGTCATCTTTGAAAACACCAGATGATTTCAGATGTTATTTCACAGCAGACTGAAAAATGTACATGAAAAAAGAACAAGGCTTTTTTATGACTGCACCATATACTTTTTCTGATCTTTTCAAACTCAAGCAAGCGTGGCTGGTGCTCAGTGAAAGCTTTTAGAGAAATTTTGTATTTGTTTCATCACGCAGACTTTGACTAAGTTCTTGTAGTCCTGTGTGGCTGTCTGTACGTGTGTGTTTATGTGTGTATACATGTATTTATAAGTGCATATGCTAGCGTGGGTGTGTTTTGTTTGTTCTCTCTGTTCATCCTGGGTGCTGCAGCCTGAGGCCCTGCCCTGAGAGAGGGCCCTTGATGCCTGTGCGCTTTGTGTGACATTTCTTAGTAAAGGCCATTGCAAACAAAAGCATCTCCGCAAGGAGTAACAACACAAATACTCTACCTTTTGGAGTAAAATGAGAACCTCATCACAATCTCTGCCTTACAGATCTCTTTTTACAGCACGAGAAAACCTCTTCATCCTTCTGCCAATTTTCCAGGCTGAGGAACAGACTCTAAGATTCTCAGTCTCCTATTACTTTCCCTTTAAGCTCTGTTCTCATCACTATTAACTGGTGAAAGGCTGCCTAGGCGTTATGCATACTTAAGGTTAAATAGAATGCTTTAAGGGGGGAAAAAAACTTTTTACTTAGCTTTAAGTAAACCTCTGCAAAGCAAGCTATTTAAGATAGATGCCACAGTTGGTCTATTAAGGAGCCATAACGATGGAAACAAATGGACACTGAGGAGGACAGTTTGTGAGCCAACACACAACTGCAGACCAATTTATACTCTCTAAAAATTGCAACAGGAGCTAACTGGTGCCAAAAGACTCGCACAGCACGTGACTGGCATGCAAAGCGCCTGCTCTCTTACTCTCTGTCTCTGCGCTAATTGCATGCTTGCTGTTTTAGCAGGCATAAGTATACTCTAGCCAATTTGTTGGACAATAGAATCGCATTAGCGACGTGCATTGTTCACCCTGCCTCAATCCATAACCAGCTCTCTCCCACTGTAACACTCTTTCTCTTACCATCATTACCAGTAGCCAACAGCGTGCACACTATTGGTTTAAAATATTCAGTTTTGTACTTATTACCTTAAATACTCTCATCCTCCTCTCTCCTTCTCTTCTCATCTTTATCATACATTTACTCATCAATAATATACTAAATAGAATCTGTCAATAAAAAAATGGGGGGATAAAATTAATGACTGGTGTTGTCTCTTGTATTTGCCATGCCAGTTGGGTTTCCATCCACATTCAGAAAGGGCAGAAAACAGTTGGAGCCGACCTCCATCGCAGTGCTCAGAGGCCATCCATCCAGTTCCATCTTATCTCAACCTATCCCAAACAGCAATTAGCAAACCCAAGCCACCACGGTCTAAATCACACCCAGCATCTCTGGCCTTGGTTCAGCATCCCATTACACACATTCCTGCAACTAACCTCTTTTTTATGACACACAAACCCCCATCCCCTCTCCCGTCACACCCCCCTCCTTCATGCACTCCTGTGAGGTTGCCCGAGTTTGAGGCTAACCTTTTTCACGATCGAATGTGCTCTGCAATGCAGTGTGAAGATTAAACATTATTATTATCAAAGGGAGTATGGGTTTGAGAACAACTGGCAATATCCCATTAAGTTGCCTGTGGGGCCACAGTGGTTTCAGCTAGCACGGTTAATAGTAATATTTCCTCTCCATTTCAGCAGCACTGGAACAGAGTTACTGTTCACACAGCTAAAAAGAGGCTGAGTGCAGTGTGAGATGCCATTTTTAATGATATAAGCAGACACAGAGTAGACTGTAAACACTTTGAGTCTGCAAAGAAATATCACTTTAAATGTTTTAAATTTAATTTGATGGGAAAAAACATAACAATTTAACTGAAATAAATCCTATCGAGCTGTTGTTGTTTGGAAATTAGATAACTCTGCTGTTTGCTACTTTTAATAGGAGGCATCATTCAAATTAAATACAGAAATACGTACATGGAAATTAAATACCAACACTCTTAAGCTCAATTACCTCTGGTAGAACTCAATGGGATGTGGAAACAACAACCCAACACAACACACACAAACAGACAGAGGCAGGAGAGAGAGAGAAAAAGAGAGACAAACGACAAACTGAGACACATTGAGACTGATAAAAAATGCAGGAAGCTGGTTTAGCAGTGGCTGCGGTGTCACCAGGGAATACACAATTGTTGACTTCCATGTAGAGAGAGACAATGAGTTCAGCTTCATTGACTTCCACAAAGGCAGTGAAGCACAGTAATTACCAGGACTCAGACAGAGGAGGCGCTACCACCACAAACACTCCGTATTACGGAGGCAAAAAAAAGTAAACACACACACACACACACACACACACACACACACACACAAACAGGCTGACACACATGTTAACCATTACTACATTTTAACTAATGTGCAGAGGCGCACAAGGAAGAGATGCAGTAACAAGGTTGAGATTCTTCCGCCCGAGGAGGAGAAAAAGAATAGAAGCAGTTGCAATTGCAAGTGATAGAAGTGGATAAACAATATCATAGAGGTGGGAATGTGCTACAGAATGGAAATACATAGAGCGAGAAGTATGAAAAAATGAGGAATGAGAATTCCCAAACAATCTAATCTGTCCTTGAGTGCCCTCCTACTGCAGCATTGTTCTGTCAGAGCCAGATAAGTTGGGAGGCGCTGAAGTGAGTGAACAGAGGAGAGGAGAGAAAAGAGAAAATCAATGATAAGAGTCTCTACTTGCCACAGTAAAGGGCTGGGGAGGGTGAGGGTAGGGGGTGGGGGGGTTACAGGCTGAGGATGGTGGTGTAAGGGCATGGACTGGGGGAATAGGGAGAAGGATGTGATCACAGACTGTATAAATGGTGGAAGAAGCTTCTAGGTCTGAAAAGTGAAGCCAGTGTGAAAAGTGCCTAAAAGCTGCATGCTTTCTAATTGCCAACAGGGGGCATCTCCAATGGTGGCAAAAGCTTGAATTGTATGTAAACTCATAAGAAGTGACACAAACTCTGACTTCATTCAACACATCAGTATGCAGTTTTTTAATGAGTTTTTGGTCTCAATCACTGGATTCAAGTTTTCTTTAATACAGCATGATGTTCTATTGTAAATTATGGTCACATTCAGAATAAAATGGGACTGAGCAAAATCATATCTTGGTATTTAAAGGCTGAATTGTGTTACAGGATATATATTTCAATGTTTTCTACAAAGTAGGATGATTGTCCAGTTGTAAATTAAAGACAAATTAGATTTTTCCTTAGCTCTCTGTTCACAAATTGTGAACAAAGCAAAATGCAAAGACAAGGTGTCCTGTCATGTTTAAAATCACAAATCAAAATCAAAGCTACACAAAATAAATGTGGACTACCATTTTAAATACCACAAAATAGTAATCCACGAATCAATGGCTGACATCTAGAAACGGGTGGCTCCTTGTGTTGATCATAGTGTGGGTATTTGCAGTTTTTTATCACTGAAACAACCATTAAAAATCAAAATATCATATATCATACATATTTATTGCAGGAGCTCAGTGTTATAAACATGTCTTTACTTTCCTTAATGTTCAAACATGCGTTGTAATTTCAGTGAAAGTTTTCTCTGAGACTAGGTAAAAGGTGACAGAGAGAAAGGGAGCTCATTCTTTTAAGTCCAAGATAAGCACATCCCTTTTCCCCATGATGATGACATGAGAATACTTTATGCTTAATGTGCAGACGTCCCATCAGATAGGTGTAATATATACAACCTCTTTGTCTTCCACCGCAGGTCACCCATCTGGGCCCTGCTTAATTCATTAAATGCTATCTTAAGTGGCTGAACTGATGGACTTCCATTATTCAAAACGTTTCGGAGCAAGTCCTCCAATACAATTACCTCTGAGCACTGGTATCTAAATTAAAGTTAAATATTTAGAAAATCTCCCTAAAGCTGCTGGAGGGATAGGGCTAGATGTTTTATGTGTTCATTTCCAAGATAAATCTGACTGCAAACAGATGAAGAAGAAAATAATTTGCCGTGGGTCTGTTCGGAATTTCCTGAGCGCATTGTGTTCTCTGTCCAAACATTTAGTGGTTAGGAAAGAAAGCATGCTTGTACATGTTCATATCCGAAAGCTGACACATGCTCACAAACACACCAGGACCTGATAATGGATTTGCAGCAGGATGGAGACTCCTGTCGCCATTTCAGAGGAGAGAATATGAAGGTGATTCAAGTATTTGCATGCAACAAGAACTGATATAAGAACAGTTACAGTATCGGTCATGGTCATGCTCATGCTCAAATTTGAACCAGTTGGTATAACAGGTCACATCTGTTATTCGGTGGAGTCTAAATCCTGTAAACACAGAGGAAAGCGAGAAAAGATGCTGGAAAACTAATGGGGATCACTCATCGATTCATCCCATCAATAATGCTAATTGCCATCCAGTTCCTTACTCTGGTCGGCTGGGCAGCTGTTGATAGCTCACAGAGTGAATTCAAAAGATTTGCTTTGCTCATTGTGGCCTGACAAGGAGCAGGCTTTGGCAAGGCTTAGGGGCACTGTCAATGTGTGCATTAAAATTACTTGTCTAAACATTGGCACTAAGGTCAGACTTTATCCCAGCTTTCCTTCACTGAAAGATCAACACGAATACTTCCTGCACCAGACTGGACAAATGCCAGGCTTTCTGGTTCATCTGTTGGTTTTTCCTTCAGCTTTTTAAACTGAGAAAAACAGGAACAGCAAAAGCAAGGTGAGATGTCAGTACTGAGTTATAATTGTTGCCATCATCTCAGTGACTCATCGAAGCTTACTCACTTGAACGGCTGCTGCCGCCAGGCTGCATCAATTATCATGGGACGCTTATGACTAATCTTACCTCTTCAAAACTTTCATGATTTAATCTTTCTTGGTGAAGGTAGGTTGTTGATACTTTTTAAGTCTTTGCACACTGAGCTACACACCGTTGCTCTAAAACTTTGTAACAAATTTCTTACTGATGCATATGTTTAAATTTGAAAGATGCTAATATTATATGTACTGTGTCTGGCCAAACCAAGATTTTCAAAGATCAAAGCTTCACCCATGATGTAAGAAAACACTATTTTAATTATTTATTTCTCATAAAAATAACAAAATTTAAAAAAAATTCTAACAGAATTATTTTAATTTTGTTTTGTACATGTCATGGGGTTTTCCAGACTGCTTTGTGTGAAGGACTGAAGGAGTGCAAAGACAGATGCTGCCAAACAGCTGCTGAGAGACCTCTGGAGGAGAATGCTTCTGAGGGAATAAAAGCCCACAGTCACATTGGATTCTGATTGGATCTGAGGCCATTTACCAGCAGGAGGGGAGCTCAGAGTTTTGTTTTATTTGGGGGTGTTAAAAAGAGGATTAAGAGGATTTATCTGCACTTCAGCCTGTTGCAGCAGTGAGCCAAGGTGCCGACCTGTGCTGTAGTTCTTTCTTTCTTTGTTGACTGCTTATTGAAGGGAAAATATACTTTACTTCATGTGCATACAGAGGGCAGAGGAAAAAAAGGAAAGAGAAAATAACAACAGAACCAATATCTGGTGAGTGCTGAGTTCAGTCAATGGCTGAACTCTTAACAAACACAAATGTTTGGAACAGACATTCATGATATGCACAACTTACTGAACAAATACCTGCAAAACTTACAACATTTCAATCAGTTTCAACTGGAATCTATCTATCTATCTATCTATCTATCTATCTATCTATCTATCTATCTATCTATCTATCTATCTATCTATCTAT
>JAQMCX010000002.1:19217322-19307719 GCA_029814765.1 Acanthurus leucopareius | reverse complement strand
ATCTATCTATCTATCTATCTATCTATCTATCTATCTATCTATCTATCTATCTATCTATCTATCTATCTATCTTTTCTGTCTGAAGTACATTCACAGAGACACATGCAGAGCTACATGTGCTGTTAAGCGGAAGGAGTTTCTTTGTTTTTTGGCATAGATTAGTGCTTCAGCTGTGAGGAAAGGACAGCCCAATTTGTCAAGAGAGTGCATGGAGCTAATCACATCAAAGGAACTGCTACCCAGGCTAATATCAGCCCACGAGCAGGACGGCTGATTCATTAGTCTGCATCTGCAGGACAAATCACTTCTTTGCTGACATACAAAAGCAACACACACGCAAGCAAGATCATCCCTAGTAGAACTTGCAGCATGCCACTGGCATGAGATAAACAACACTAAAAGTACTTGATAAATTCTATGTGACATCATATTTAACTTTGTGAACTGTATTACATGCAGCAGCCTGCATCATAAATCTCTGCATGGTAAAGTGGTGCTAGTGTGCACACTGCACCAATCATGTGTATGCAAATGTGTGTGCGTGCACTTCAAAGAAAAATGTTTTTTTTCCTCTGTGTCAAACTTCCATTCAGCCTCGCCTCTGTTTGAGTGGAAATACGGATCAAATGGATGAAATATGTTTCCACCTTTTCTCTATAAGGAAGAGCAAGCATATATGAAGAATATTCTGCCCTCTTAGCTCCAACAGAACAGAGCTGGCCCTTCAATGCAGTGTCATTTGTCTCTATTTTCCCTGTCCAGTGGGTATCACGTCCGACTCAGCGTTTCCACACACCCTCCTCTGAGATGACAAACCATCCTGTAGGGCCTCTCTCTCCAGAGAAAAGATTACAGTTAAGGCAAAAAAAAAAAACACCACAGCTATTCAAACTTCTTGACCAAATTTCTGCCAGTTGCTGGGCAGGAACCAAACCGCTAAGTTGCCAATTTACTTAACAGAGTCATTATACTGCAGTAATTCAACCACAAGCTCTTACAGTCAAAGCTAGCATCAGTCTGCAAGAAGCTACCATGAAGTGCTTCAACTTATCAAAAAAACTTTAAAAACTTTTTAAAAAAAAGCCAAATATACCTTTACTGTGTCTACAGTGTTTACATTGTTACATATCTAGTAAGGTGGTCATCAGTAATGAGGATGAGAATGTGTGAAGCTATATAAAGCCTCTCTGACTGACAGCAAATTCAAGCTCATACGTGTTGCCTGTCACATGGCTGGTGTTATTACGCTCTGCTTCTGTTCCGTAAATCCTTTTCATCATCGCTACCGACAATGTTGTTGTTGCCAGGTGCCGTAGCAGGTCTTTTATCACCGGCCCACTGAGTACCTTTATTCTGCTTTTCTATTTCATTTTCCTCTATTCATCTCATTCGGCGGAAGAGAAAACAAACTTTCTCAAGTTCAATCTTCACCAACCAGCACCTCCAATTTTACACACACATGCACCTGCACCCGAAGGCACACAAACAGAAATACGCACACACTGAGACAAACAAAGAACACATACTCTGATTCCAAACCTATTTTCTTAAAACACAACAGGAACTGTCAAATTGCTGTCGCTAAACTTTGTGATTTACCAAACTATGAATAATTTGTGCATAAATTAAGTGAAGGGATAATGAGAAATGCCACGCTTCTGTGATGAGAGGAAATGGAACGCAGCAGTGGCCAATCAACTTTTAAAGATTGGAAATAGAATCAACAACCTCACCTGACACGAGAAGCATGCAGGGATGAAAAACCTGACTGGACAGTCAATAAACTTTCAGGTTTGTAGTGTTTGACCAGCTGTTAACGAAGAGGAAGGGTCTTCTGTGTGGGCATGTGGAGATGTGTCGCTAAAGATAAAATGCACTTCCTCCTCAGCCTTCTCTTCTAGCTGGGGGGGAGGGGGGGTCTTCTTCTCTGTTCTCTCCCCAGCTTTGAAGCTCTTTTGCCTCTGATCTGTCATCTATCTCTTACCTCCAATGCTGTCCTGCGCACGTCTGCTCATGAGCAGGACAACTACGATGGTACAGCAGCCAACGCACAGTGGGAAAAGGTGGCCCGGCCTGCCTTATGGCAAGCAAGACTATGCTAATGTAAATTCATTAAGGAGCTTGGTTCTTGTGCGACAGTGAAATATTAGCTGACTGCTGTGCAAGACTTGTCAATTCATCAGATTGCCCCTGCCACAGCCATCTAAAGTGTATGCATTTATAAACAACAGAAATCAAATGCTTCACAGTGGGGTGTGCTGACTTATTTTGTTCTATTTTTTACAAAGTGACTCTTATTTTAACACTTGGTGTTGCAAATAGGCTTGTAAACTACTTTGTCATTGGAAGGTATCGGCCACAAGCTGAAGGATCAACACCAGTCAGAGTTCAGTGGCTCCAGGTTTTGTTATGTGGGGCTGCTGGTCAGCAGTGGTTCAGAAATGTCCCCAGCAAAGACACCCAGACAATATAACAACAGTCTCTTTTGCTCCCATAACCCCTCTCCTTCCTCCCCCCTTTGCCCGGGGGTGTCTGCCTGGGAGGCACGTCAGTGTGTGTCTCCCCACGGTCTGTCTCTCTGCCACTGTGGCGAATCAATTCTTAATAAACCATCTGAAGGCTTCCTCTGCGATACCTTTCATTTCCCCTCCTCAAAGCTGCAGGGCAAATTAGCCTGCCAAGAGGATGAGAGGGAGCAAGCGGCAGAAGAAAGCAACAGAGAGGGGAGTGAGGGAAAAAAAAAAAAACGACCCAACACCTACAATTAAATTAACAAATCACTGTTCTTAATTAATCAGGGAATTACAAGCAGAACTGTGGGTTTGAGACGTGACTGACATGGCTACCGCTCTCTGCATCTGCTTTTGTTGGTGCTGCTGGGGTGGGGAGGCAGAGAGAGGTAAAGGAGGAGAAGAAAGGCAGATGAAAGCTTAATACAAACTCTCCGCAGAGCCCCCTGAGCAGAATAGCGAGGCTGTTACCTCTACTCCTCCCCTGTTTTTTTTTTTTTTTTGGTTTCCTCTCCCTTCCACTTTCTTATATCCTCCTTATTCTTCCCTGACTTAGTTTCTCCCCCCTTCCACTCCAACTATTTCAATCCCTCGCCTATTACCCTTTATCCACTCCCTGCCCCTCTTCTCTCCCTCTACCTTTCGCTGCTTCTGAAACTATGTTTGCAAATGAGGTGTGATTGACAGCTGGATTACACCATCACTTTGTAATCCTTTTATTTCTGTGTTAAGGATAATCACCCCCCTAGACCAGGCCCTTACACCTCCTGTCTCCAGGGACAATCAACAATGTATGTGCATGCAGAGTGTGTGAATGCATGAAATCCTATGCATGTGCAATATTTAATTGTGTGTGACTAACCTTTTCCCAAAGCCTAGGCAATGAAACATTCATTATCTCCACTGTACACCGAGGCCAACAATATGCCAATCATCATGCAGGACCACCAACACTCTGCTACATAGTTCATAAACTGCTGAATGGTACAGAGTGAGCCCGTCTCTCTGTCCATCCAAGCCCTGGCTTAGAGCAGAGAAAGTATCCCATCTTCCCGCTTGCTGTCTGCAGCTCCTCAACTCTTTCTACCCCAGAGATGAGCAAACACTGTCTTCTCTTCTAAGTGTGCCTTTCCAAGCCCGTCTCTTCCCTTGCCTCTGCTACCTCCCTTCCTCCTCTCTTCCCTTCCCTTCTTTCCCCGGCTCCCTCGTAGGAGCTTGTTCCCTCGGCGGCCACAGGATTCACTTTGTTTTTGATCATTCTCAGATTCTACATTCTCCCAGGCCCAGAGGAGGAAAGCGGGGCCTTTTATTACCCTCGCTCTTTGCCTCTTCCTCTGATGTGCTGAGAAAGACAATAGACAGATAGGGAGAGGAAGAAGAAAGGGAATCTGGCCAGTGCCGCTTAAAAAGTGAGTCTGTCCCAAAGCTTGAAATGGCTGGCTCTAGCCTACATTTAGTCAATGTCTCACCAATGGTAATACGAGGCCTTTTTAGCCTTACAGACAGAGAAATGCTACGGTGTCACGTACCAATCCCTCATTCAGAGGTTGGTTCACAGTTGCACATAGTATCAGCGACACAGCAGTCATCCACTGTATGTCAGAACAGAAGACCTTTGCTTAAAATTACTGTTCACATTCGGATGGTAAAAAAATCTGTAAACTGAAAAAATGAAGTTTGTCTCAAAATAACTTAACTTTTTAGACTTTTTTACAACATAGTACAAATTTTGCTATGCTATGACTGCACTGTAGCTGAAAACCAGAACGGCCTTGATACGCTATCTGCCCTCTGTGTTACATTGCAACCATCAATTCAATGGTCATCATTAATTTATAAGTGCATGTATTCATTGCTCAATGGAGTGCAAATGTTAACTGAGTAATTGAGTATGTGCAAATTATTAACACTCCATGACAACCGTTGCCAGAGCACCAATGGCCCGTCTATCTTTTTTTTTTTACGTTATTGTAAATTAGGCACAAATGTCTTTTGAACATCAACCGCAGCCCTGCAAAACCAAAAAAAAAAAGGAAAAGAAGAATAAACAATAATTTGGCCATCATCTTCAGTCATGCATCAAATGAAAGAGACCATACAAATCAGCAAAAGTCTTAATAGAAGATTAAAATGTGTTCATGTTAAGTGACATTTTTACTGTCAGCATGGTTTGAAAAGTTTGATTTTGCACATATTTGTGTAACATCAGCCTTCACCTTGATGAGAGAGATGTGGATTTGAAGTATAATCATTAACTAATGGACAAACAGTGTTTTGTTGTAAAGCTTCCACGACCGCACTGCCTGTAGTATTTTTTGTGCTGTTTACCATGCTCATTGATCGTTGGCAATGTACCAGTATGCTTTGCAGTAAAACACTTACACAAAAAGTATTTAATACGTGGATGCATGCCCCCACATATACACAGTCACACAACAGCCTCTTGCACAAATACGGTGTATCCCATAAGTGTTTGGAGCATTTAGTGTCATGTGTGAATGAGAGCAGGTATCAATATTAAGGAAATCTTTAATGCGTCAAGACCAGTTAACATGTTCTGAAGACTGAAGTACCATTGCACTCACAAGCATGTCAAGCATGTCATATTATAGTTGTTTAAACATTGAAGATTGTAGATTTGGGTTATTTTGGACATCAGTGTAAATTGAAAACACTTTCAGTAATGAATGCTTTTTTATTTATTTTTTTTGACATATCAATTCAAATAATAATTTGGCAATTAAAATAGATTAACAATTGCATTTCAATTTGATCAAATGAATCAAAAAGCTATTATTTTGAAGGTCTCCACTCCTCCTGCAACCAACCCTGCCAAAATGTCCTTGAGCAACAATTCAACATTCAACCACAACCTCAGAGGGCCAGCCAGCCAGCCGACTCTGCCCCAAGCCGTGGGGAGGATGTAGCGACCCCCCCCCCCCTTTGGGGAAATCAATAAAGTCTGTCAAAAACAAGCCACCGTCTATCTTGACACGAATCATCAGACACTGTTTGCAAAGACCAAAGCTCCTCTGGAAGCGCCTTTGTTAGCCCCGTATTAGTCTGTTGAATAACACAGGCCAAGACACTACGGGACTCATCATTGTCTTGTGATTAATTAGCATTACTGGCACTCTGTTTGTCGACCCACGACTCCTCTATCCTTTTCTTCCTCTGTCCCCTGTGTTTCTGCGCAGCTTCCTTGTTCAGAGGCGATGGTTTGACTGTGTGCTGAACTTAAGAACTTAATGGGGAACATTCACAGGGAGTTCAGGACACAATTAGTGATTACCAGACAGCCACGTCTTCTGAGGGCTTCCATCCTTCGTTTCATCCTCCCCCTAACAAAGACAAGGGATCTTCAAGCAAAAGGAATAGCATATGAGGCTTTAATGCTCTTGGATTTGTCCTGCCCACATTCTCAGACAGATCATACACTTCTACGGCTTGATTAGAAAAGTGTGAGAAATGGACAGAAGTCTCTTTAATTAACCATAACAGTCTGATCTCAGTTTGGGGAAGTAGGCAGGGTAGAAAGATAACCGAGGGCTGGGTAAGAGGTGAGAACACTGAACCATTTTTCATATTCTTTTTTTATATCACTGTTACGCAGAGTCTTCATAACAATGGCTGTAAATTAGCTTTTAGTCCATTTCTCTTTAATTATGTTTTGTTACAAGAAACTGGAGCTAGGAGTTTTGAGGAGGGGAGGAGAATTATCCAAACTGAGCTCATGCATTTTTAATTTGCTCAGTGCTTAAAGGGTAATAGAAACTGAAAGTTGAAATAGTAAGAGGGAAAAAAAAACGCAAAATGGTGGCACTCCTGCCTGTTCCACTACAACCGACTGTCTTTATTAAAGGCCACCAACAATATATAAAGTGATGGAGTCATGATGTGATGGCTGATTCATCACTTTATTGGTGGCTTCATTTCTAACTTAATCAATTAGAGCGTAATTAAAATGCTGCCATAGGCAAACAGAGGTAGTGGATGAATTAGGAGTGAGTGGGCAGGAGGAGGACACCACGCTGTTTGGGTCCAGGCCAAAGCTATACTGGAGTAGTGGGCGGCCTTGGAGGGGAATCCAATTTGTTTAGAGTACCATAATGGGTTTTGTGTTTCTTTGTGTATGTGTGTGTGTGTGTTTTCATAAATGTGAAATAACAGCAAGCAGCACCGTATATGATAATGTGCTTGTTGCTTTAGGGCACAGAGCCTTATCTTGTACTTTCTCTTCAACTCTGCTGAGAAGAAAGTGTCTCTCTCCCTCCACTGCACTCTCTATTCCACCCTCCCTCTGACAGCAGCCCGGCTGAAGGACATGGTCAGTGTGACTCTCAAGCAAAGAGGGAACGGCCTTGTAGGCTTATCGTTATCCTGCTGGTGTAATCCCTGTCCACCACCTTCCAGCTAAAGAACAGCCGTGGGAGCGCCCTGCATCTCTATGCTCCTTGTGACAAACTATTTTACCAAAGACAGCGGGGACACCTTACAACAGCCGCTGTGGAGTCTTAATCTGACACCACACAAAAAAACACGTCCTAACCTCAGACAAAATGTGCATGTGTTTGTGTGTCGGTGTGTGTGTATGGGAGAGTGCTAGCTGGTAGTGTCCCCTTGTCATCTTACAGCCTTCAAAGCCCATACAGACCATCTGTGCATTAAAGAGCTGGAGTCCAAGCAAAGTGTTTAAACGGGTTTAATATCTTCAGGAGGGCCATAACCTTGGTCCTGTTGGACCCCAGAAGGCCCATCATACCAAGGCAGGAGGTCTCTTAATGTACCAAGCAGATGACAAGGATGCAGAGTTCACACACACCGCAGAGTAACTCAATCTGCAGGAAGTCTCCCACATTTGTTCGTCCACTCTCCCCCCCTCCCGGTCCCTCCCTCCCTGTCTCCTCTGTCCCCGCTCTCAAAACAAAGGGAGAAGATGTCAAAAATCTCATTAAAAAATAATGGCCTCCACCTGCTTTCTTTCTTTTCTCATTTTCTCCTGCTTGCCTTTCTAATGACCAGCTTGGAAAAACCTGGAGGATACCCGCTATGCACAGAGCGCCAGACAACTAACCTCCATGCACACGGCACATCCGACCATGGAGTGCACACACACAAGCACATAACTGTGTCTGCAGCATTAGTTCCCAAGCTGAACGGTATTAATCAAGAGGAACTCATGCAGGTGTAGCACCTGCCCCCCCCCCCCCCCCCCCTTTTGCTTACCTCATAAACCACTCATGGGTAGACCTTAAGAAAGCAGGAAGTGCTCAACCATGATGTGGCTAAATCATTTATACGAGCCTCTCTGGAAAATCCTTGCACAATTCTTTAAAAATATTGAACGTATACATGAGGCCTGGGATTACACTTAAGTAAATATGTGTCAGCTGGCTATTTGCAACAGCTCCCTGGGGTCAGATTAGCCTTTGGCCTGAAAAGAACATACCAGCACATCTGTATGTCTTCACCGCTTCACAAGACATTCAATAAATATCAGTCTCATGCGTTTCTGTAATTAATAACCATGGAAAACGGATGTGTCTGCGCCTGCCTCCATGACTGAATATCCTCACAAAAATTAGCCATAAAGCGTGCAATATTTCAAACAGATGGCTGAGAGAGAGTAAGGATTCCTGTTTTTATTTTGCATTAAAACAGAGATTAGACAGTTATATGGGAGGAGGCTGCAGAAACAAAACATGAATGATTTAAAGCAACTAAAAGAGAACTGAAGAGAGGCAGGACTTCGCAAAAGATTAGAACAAAGTCACCACCAAAGACACCATGATGCAAAACTAACATTATAAAGCACTGATGAAACAATAAAGAGTGATTTAGGCAGAAGCAGAGAGAAACAAAGGGAGCTATATTCCAGCATGTCTAATCTACATGAGGACGCCCGTCTGCTATCGACCCAGATAACACAACAGGCTGTGTATCATAAGATTTGGGGCAAAAGGTAAACAGGAAATCAAAACAATCTAATGGCGTTTCAGGCTAAAGGGAAAAAGAGAAATAACATGTCGTCCATTCCTATGTAGCATGTGAAAAGAAATGGCATCCTTTATTCAGGCTATGAATCACTTCTGCATAACAGACCTCTGTCCCCACATCACCACCAACACTATGAACCACTGAAGTGTGTGTTTGCTCTAATTTGGATAGAGGAGGAGGTCATTCCACTCAAAATCTTGGTTTATTATTACCATTACATCTAAAGCAGAGGATACTGTAAGGTCATTTGATTACGAGCCATTTTTGCAATGAAAATACTTGTGCGCATCAAACTGGGGGTGAAAGTGATATTTAAGTGAGTATCAACTGCTGTGCTTCAAGTTGCAGAGTGATGTTCTGAATACAAAGCCTACAGCGAAGTAACAGCCTGGCTATTGGATTTTGAAAAATTCCTCACAGGAAAGCTTCACAAAGCGAGGCAAGTGAGAATCATCACCCGGGGCCTTCTGGATGCCCGCTGGAGGAGATTTTTGAAAATATTATCCTGGAGAAAAATAACAGTGCTGAACAATTTGTTTTATTCAGAATGCAAAGCTCTCTCGCCCAGTTCTCCTGGTTTCTGATTATCCTTCTTGTGGGTAACTGCCAGAATATGCTATGAAAAATGATAGAAACAAGGTGGCACTGAAGGGAGAGAGAGAAGGGTTCTGGGTCGGAGAGGCAAAGCATAGTTTTGAATGCCATCAATTGCACAGTGTGACTCTGCTAAATAGCAGCATATCAGGACATTGCAATAGACGCTTAGTGTATGTGTGAGTGCAAGTGTGCGTGCATATAAGGATGGAGGAGAGACAGAGTGCTTACAGTGCATAAGAAAATGTATTTATAAGGGACAATAACAATTCTGAGCCCAACCAGGAGGGTTAAGGAAAGATATGGCCACCTCAATACACACATTCACACTTTTCTTTCTGTCAGATGAGTAAGTGGAGGGCTGAATTTTTTTTAAAATAGAGCCAAGCGTCAGTGAAGTTTCTAAAAACAAAGCAGTGACAGCAGAGAAAATCTCTAGTTCCCTGAAAAGCTGCACATTGGACGTCATCGCAGATACAGCTCAGACTCTGACATTTCCTAAATAAACACATACATCAGAAGTCACCAAGTCCCTTTTTACCTCTCTATCTCACACTGACACACACACTTAGGCAAACACAACCACAGCCACATGTACAGAAAGTGAGGGCTGCCCAAAACCACCAGTAACCCAAACAAAGTCCAAGGTCAGCAGAGTGGGCTCACTGAGCTGAAACCACCAATCCTGGCTTTCATTACCAAGAACAGAATCAGCAGAGGGATGCAGGGACACATGGGATGAGGTTACGTTAGCTGGCTCTGTTTATCTGAGTGAGTCTGGCCAGTGCCCAACTCTTGCTCCCTCGTCTGTGGGAGACAAAATACTCCAGACATCCTGACAGCATCTATTGTTGATCCAAATATCAAACCTTCAAATTATTTTACCGACTGGGTGCTTTTCTACAACCCTGAAATGGACTCTGACAAAACAGAAACTTTTGTTACACAGATTTTACAGCAGAGGAAATTGTTTTTGGAGCCTAAGTGGCATGTGTTTGTGTGTGTATGTGTGTGCGCCTGTATGTGTGTATGTATGCATTAGCCCCTCAGTGTATAACGTTAAACAGGTCTGGCGGAGTTCTACCATTAATGGTGTCCAGAGTGTGTGATTGGGAAAGAAGCTGTCATTGCTCTAATGAAAACCAGGCGTAAAAGACAGCAGGCGTCTTCAGTTCTGGCCGTAGTTTACATATATCACATGTGTCTTAGGCACACACTCCCTAAACCCGTTATTCCACTTCCTGAACCCCTCTGCTGTTTATCTGCTGTTCATATTAATACCTTTTTGAGGATTTTGAAAAAACAGTTATCAATTCGCTGCTTAACTGAAAACATAACAGGCTCGATCAATAATCAGCTTCTTAAGAAACCTGTATGTAAGTCCAGTTTCACATTATCACTTAATGTTCACCTCACAATCCAATTCAGTATTGTAATAAGCAAAACCTAAGCTGTGTGATGCTTTTACATGTGTCTCAGCCATTAACTTTAGTGATAGGCAGGGGTTTCCAGATAAACACAAAACTAATCAATTCTCTCAACAGGAACAACGCAGGGTTTAGAATTTACACTTATAAATGTTTATTGGACACACTGTGTTTATCAATGAAAACCTTCAGTTGGTTAGAACACCAAGAGCATTTAGGGATAGAGCTAAATGCTGCTCATTAGAGGAAGATTAATCAAAACTTAAGCCATGGAGAGCTGAAAACGACTCAAAAAAAGGTTTGAAATGTCCTAACAAACAGAGAAGCTGAAAAAACTTAAAAAATTTATATTTTTGCACAAAAATTCAAAGCAAAAACTCGACACACTCCATTTTACACACACACACAAAAAAAATATCTGGTATATAAACTGCGATTCAAAGACTCAGCCTTGTTCTCAGCTTTGCCTTTGTCACTCTGCTGCTGTGGTGGTTAAAATAACTAAACGAGACAATTTGTTTGTTAGAGTGACTCTAAGTAATAAAATATGAAATGTAACACCCTTCTCCTCCCTGCTGACCTCCTGTCTAGACCCTGGCATCCTCCCTATCATGGCCAAGGTCCTAGTTCTGTCCTTCCCATTATTCCCCCGGTGGCTAACATGAATATATATATATATGTTTGTGTGTGTGCATGTGTGCGTGCGTGTATGCGTGCGTGAGTGGGTGTCATTACTCCTGCCCCCATCTGACGGTTTTGGGTTAAACAATGTTATTATTAAAGCCTTTCCACTGTAGCTTCCTGCCTCCCTCCAGTGACACCCTTACCAACTATAAATCAACTGCCTGAGCCCTGTAAATCACATGTGATGTGTGTGCTTGTGTGTTTGTGTGTGTGCAGCTGTGTGCTTAGACGCCCAGAGAGATGACACTGGAGTGTCACGTGAGTCTCTCAGGGCAAAGATGAACATGTTACATTAGCGAGACCCTTAAAAACAACACAGAAGAAACCACTGATGTATTTTAAATTGAAAGAATATGCTTTAAAATTAAGGTAATTCTGTAAATTAATTTCGGCTCTGTGTGTACACTCTGTGAGTTCATTTGGTCTGATAACATAGCAGCAGCGTTTAAAGCTGACTTTTGTTTGGCTTACATTTGAAAAAAACTAAGTGTGCAGTCAAATCACGCTAAATCATCCATTATTTGTGGTAAATTGAACTCCTAAAACTAAAAACAACCCTGTTAGACCACTAAAGATTAATTTCTCTCTGAAAGGAGAAACAGAGACAATTTCATCTCCCCGAGACCAAACCAGATAAATAATGCTCTCTGAAATAAATGGCTCCTGTGCAGCTGTGAGGGCTCATTCTGTGATTGTTTGTGATTGTATTGACACCCCCTGCTGGGCTGAAGATATCACTACCACATGGAGAGCAAGATCACTACCAGTGACAATGTCTCATATCCAATCCCACTTTCAGCCAAGCTACCACACTGAAGTTAATGAAACACTAAAATCGAGTTTATACCTTCCTCTAGACTTATATTATTACAGCAAAGAACAAACACAAATATAGACACGAGGGAAAACAAACCAAAAATAATATACTCAACCTGTGATATTGTATATGCTTAATCTGAAACGCCTGCGTGTGCGTATCTACGTGCACACGCACACCCAGGAGAGAGTCTAGACAGCTGTAACCCCGCCAGGTCTCTCCCTGCTAAGGAGAGTGAGAAGTATATACTGTGCAGCTGCCGAAGACACAGTCGACCCACAAAAGAGCTATTGTGCGCCCACAGCAAAACAATACAGCTTAGCTGAGCTATGAGAAAAAAAACTATTGGGATCAATAGAGAATTGCAATTAGCCCACATTGGCAGGAGCAGTGCCAGATTAGACACAGGATGTCGATTCCATTTCCTGCACTATCGGGCCCTCAAAGTTGGTTGGCTCACTGTGTAATTGGAGCAACACACATACGACTGAGTATGTGCATGAATGTGAGCATGAGTGATGAAGATAGTGGTAATCAGAACAATAACGCTGAGAAGGATAAGCAATGACACATGCAAAGATTAATTATCTACTTAAAGAATAACAGACGAGCATGTGGAGTGTAATAAACAGCATACGTCGTATCCACGTACACTTCAGTTTAAAATGTTTCAAAAATGCTCCGTCTCAAGCTGATCTGGATTATGTAATTTCTATAATTCATCGCTGTAGTTGTTTACAATCACCCTCAGCTTCAAACACATCAGACAATTTACAAAATACATTTTTTTTTACTTTCTCTAAGTTTTAAATCAATTTTTCATTGCATTAAGAGACAACTGGTCATCACCCGCATTTCTTTTCAGTGTTCGTAATGCAGAGAGGGAGCTCTTTTACTCGTGCTGTAAATCTTCTTGACAAAACATAAAAGAATTGACTTGCCAGTTAAAGGTCTTACCTTTAAGTATGCCCTGGCCTTGCAGTACATCCCTTGAAATCAGCACAGAGTAGAAGCTTTGTGAGAAGCCAGCTTGGCAGGGACCTTTGGTAGCATGCTCCCCATTATTCCTCTGCAAGGAAGAGAATACAGTGTTAGACATCGATAAACATGGATTCCATTGATTTCTTGCTTCTCTCTGGCCCTGAGCCTTGGAAAAAAAAGCAGAAAATAGCACAGCAGTTAGCAGAAATATACTTAACAAGTTTATTATATGGCCCTGTGTAGGCACAATGCTGATTGAATACAGCGTAATTCCTGATAGACAGTAACTGATAAAATGTGATGTGTAACTCGCTTCAAAATGAAACCAGCCCCTGATGAAAAAGGGGACTGTATTTTTAAAGTACTTTGCTCAGGGTTAAGTGAGACACACAAAAGGAAAACTGCATGAATGCAGCAGAATTTTCTCACTGACTCTGGGTTTTACAGCCGAGGTCCAAAGAACTAACAGGGAACGAAGCAGTGCATGTGTGTGTGTGTGAGGGAGTGTGAGTGTGTGTGCACTGCTCAAATGGTCTACAGAAAACTT
The DNA here is from genome assembly GCA_029814765.1 of Acanthurus leucopareius. NCBI lineage: Eukaryota > Metazoa > Chordata > Actinopteri > Acanthuriformes > Acanthuridae > Acanthurus > Acanthurus leucopareius. The sequence goes on along the minus strand of JAQMCX010000002.1, from coordinate 19,294,162 downwards.
CGCACCCAACATTTAGTGCTCACTGTCGGTTAAATTGAACGATCTGACCCACTACAGCACGAGAAGATGTGGCCGCGTGCGCACACACACTCAGCCGTATCACGGCTGGAGGCTTAATGAAAAGGTGGCACAGCGCACGAGGTCTTCTCCTCTTCGGAGAGAATAGCGCGAGAGTAAAATATATGTGTGTGCATTTTTTCCTTAATTCCCTTCATGTAACAGCAACGGTTTTTACCGCAAAAGCAGCGGAGGGAAAGATTTAGCGGAGCACTTGGTGCGCTGTTAAGAGTAGCTCCCGGGCGCCGAATTAATTCAGCCTTTATTGATTAAATGACGAGAAAAGATTGAACAGCACCTTCAAACTATAACTTAAGTTTAACTTAATGAAGGCTTTTGCTTTTTGGGGGAGGAAAGACTTATTGAGCAAGGCACTGCTTAAATGAGCGAGATGACTGTATTAGTTTAATAAAGAATAAATTTGATCACCCCTAACGATTAAACCGAGCAGTCATTTTAACTTGTGTGGAATATTGCAGCCCTGTGATGAACCCGCTGCGCTTCAAATAAAACCTGACGAGGAATCAGAATGGACATCACTGGATCGTTGACTCTGACTTTCTTCCTTATTTTTTTTCCCTAGAAATTCATTAGGGAACCAATTAGCGTACTTGTAGAGAAATAACGACCGGCGCTGCGCCGCTGCAGCAGCTCACTGCACTGACACTGGACTCCATCCGACTGCATGACTTTATTCAGTCTTAAGTACTGTTGCTTTCAAATCCTGCACACCGAGACGCCGTGCCTCTCACTCCCATAACTCCTCCACACAGAACAAGCTGTAGTACAAAAAATGAAAATCTCACCCAGAATGTGTCAAGAAGAAGGGCTGCTGTCAGGACCAGAGCGAAGTCAGTTCTCATCGTGGCGAGCAAGCGAGCCAGGGTTGCCTGGACGAGGAACCAGAAACAGGGTCAATTCGTATTTCTTCTCCCAGCAATTGCGTAATTCCCGACTTCTTGGTCAAACTGCTCGGTTACGTCCCTCCTTGCGCTCCGCGAGTGTGCTGCAGCTCTGCCCCGAGTTTCCCCGGCTCTCTCATCTGCAGGTGAGCGCTCCGCTCAGCACCAAGGCGCAGCCAGCGTCACTCTCCAACCCCTCCTATCACCCGGTGCAGGAAAACTCCACACACGCACTTAAAGAAACACTCGTTGGAGCTTTGAATCAATCCACCACACCTCCAACGTCCTTCCGAGGACCCTGATTTCTGAATCCCTCTTTTTACGGAGACCTGAAGGGCTTTTGTGGCTTTATGGCTGCGAATGAAAGGGTCGGTAAAGCATGATTCGAGTCCCTATGCACAGATGCATGGCAAAGTCATTAACTATTAGCCTTGGAACTTCCAACATGGCTTTAAAAGCATGTAGCCTCGGCATCTGATATGTGCATTATTAGATTTCAACAGTTCACTAATCAGGGGAGACGTGTGCCGCTTCGCAAACTCCAGTATCTGCTTTCCATTATTATGATCTGAACATGCTCCTAAATTAAATTTAGGCAGACTTAACATGACAGAGTCAGACAGATAAGCTACACATGCCACGAGTGCAGTGGGTATACCGTATGACCTGCAGGTGATCAGCGCGAGTGAAGAAATATTTAGAAAAGCATGCTATAATCCCAACCCCACTCCTCCACGATGTTCCACCACCATGAAATGGAGTTACTTACTCCTGTACAAAAATAACAGCAGGTCATCACATTGATGGGTTCTTAAGCTTTCCCTATATGTAATTACACCATAAAATGCCATACCATTAGTCATTTTTTGTGCTATGTATTAATTGTTGGATATCTTTTTCTAAATTTAACACTTTTTAAATAGACGTTGACCCATTTTGGTGGCAGTTGGCATCTAGGTCTCTATCGTTTTTATACCAAATGTTTAATAGCAATTTGATTGTGTAATTAATGGTGTTGGACTTTGATTAGCACACTAACTTTCTAAAAGGGACCTAGATCACGAAGCTGACTGAGAACTCGGCCTTCTCTTTTTAACAAATCTGATACTGTCTCTGGTTCTGAGGTTGTGAAAGAGAAATTTCATCAAAAGACAAGTTGAACAAAAAAGGACTAAAAAGGTTTGACAGGGCCATGTTCAATACTTATTTTTTTTGTATCAGCAGCTTGTATGCCAGAACAGTGTCTCATGGCCACATGAAACCTTTGCCTGTACAAAAAACATAATAATATGGAGGTTGGTCTGTCTGTCTGCTGGCCTTTTGAGCCACTAATGACCTTTACATTCTGCCGTCTCTGATTGGCAGGCTGGTCTCCATATCTGCTCAGTGAGCCAATGGGCTCTAATCCTATCAAAAAGAGTATGACTCTGCATTAGTGGGTGGCTGCTCAGCCAATTTCTTCTGTGTGACATCCAGGCATTTTACCACCTCTCATCCCAGTCCCTTGGTCCCAAAAGATGAACTCCAAACCTACTATCACGGTTCTTTTTATTCCTGATAGGCTCTGTGACATGGTTATGATTTTTGTCCTGTTAAATGCTGTGATTGGCAGGTCTCTCTCTCTGTCTCACTGCACGAGGTTTGTGTGATAGTTTCAGCATGACTTTTGGAAGTCAGAAAATAATACTATACAATTCTGTATAACATTAGTATTTTCTCAACTCGTGTCTTTCTGTAATACCCATACTTAGCAATTACAGTGTATGTATGAATGTAGGTATATATTATGTTTAGTAATAGATCAAGAATGATAATCATGGTTTAGAAAATGCAATATTTCAATAGGTGTGGTTGATATTCACAATGAGCTGAGTCCTGAGCAACTGTAAATATTCAAGCAGTGTTGGCACAGTTTGTGTGGTTCACACAGGATAGCAGGGAAAAGGTGTTGTTTTGTTTACCTTGATGATGTGTTGAATATTTGCTGGTTCACATGCACCACAGAGCAGCTCGTCACCTGCATCTCTTCATCAACCAGCACATTGTGACTTCTCCTGCTTGTACTTTTCCCACTGCACTTTTTTAGGACAAATACACTGAAAAAGAACAACTAACTCTGTGATGAACATATAGCATTTCCAATTGCTGCTTGTTGATAAAAGCTACCTGCTGGTTCCCTGGTGAACAGCAGCAAAAGCAGGAACTGTTCAATTTTGTTATTCCACTGACTAACTAAAGGACACAGTAAATTCTGTATTAATACTGAATTAGAGGTGAAAATTGTTAATCCCCTTTTTCAGATTTGAAATATTTTTCTGATCTCTGAAGTAGCAGTCACTGACCATGATCGCTGTACAAGCATCGTTGTCAGTGTTAACTCTGAAAGCCTCCAGCTTGTATTGTACACAGTCAGTACCTGGCTCCAACTTTTTAGTTCAGACATATAAAAAGAATTATTTTACAAGGTTAATGTTCAGCACCAACCTTTTTTAAATAGAGTTATGACTTCTGTAGCTTCAGAGGTCTTTAAGTTAGCTTAACGCCATGCGTTGAACACTGTTAATCACGGCTGTGCTCTTATTTACTGGGGTGAGGAGCTCTACTGCTAAAAGCTACTGATTTGTTAAGGGAAAACAATGACTTGGTAAAATCAATTAAGTGAGAAAGACTTGTGCTGAAGATTTGCTCACACATGTACTATACACCGTTATATTAAATGTAGGAATGGGATGTAAATTGAGTGCTGCACACCTGCTCAGTAGGGACATAAATCCTTTGCACACTGCATTAAACTGTGCGGTCTTAAAAATTTCAGCCAGAAGTCGGTGCTTTTTAACACCATAAAGAGTAACTCTTTATGATGTTTATATAAAATGTGATAAATTATTAAATTAGAATTACTTTTGTTATTTTGTTGGTTAATAGCTTTTAGCATCACTTGAAGGATTGAGTTTGTCAACTAAAAAGGTTCTGGGACCAATGAGCTTGTGGTATTGTTTTTATTATACAGCCTGTACCTCTCCCTGGAAAGCAGCTGAATATAATTCTCTTAGATATCATTTAAATAAACCAATTTGGATAAATATGTACATTTTTACTCTCACATTCTTTTGTTAACATAAGAAATATTAGCTTTTTTATAATTGGGCCTATCTTCTTTTTTTTTTTTTTACATTGTTCCTTGTTTCTTTGTGGAACAAGTCTTTGTAAAGACTACTTAAAATGCAGACACCCAGCCGAAACAAAATTTCTCCAGGTTATTTGGTAATTTATTTATTTTTAACTACTTTAAGTTAATGAGTGAAGATTATATATACATATACAGTACTTATCTTTTCTGTTTTGTTTTGGGATTGATCAGGTCACATTCAATTCTTCCATTTCTCTTAGGTAATATATAGAGATACATAGAGATAAGAAAAATTTCAACTGGTACTGGCTGAAATTCTGCAGTACATTTATACTGTCTTTGAAAAAAGGACAAAAACATGATCTTTCCTATTCATAGCACTATTCTTCCCAGTACAAACACGAGTTGGTTATACTTAATTTAAAATGTTTGAAGCACTAACTATCTCCTTTTGTGGCATTATTTGAGAAAGCAAAACAGAGTAACGGTAGGTACAGTGTGTTCGTGGGGTTAAAGTCAGAATGTCATTTTTTTTAAACATAATTTGGTGCTGATAGACAGTTCACACTGTACTGTGAGCTGTCACTACCTAATAAATCCAAATGAACTAAATTTAGCATGGCATGAAGGTAATATGTAGCTAACTTACAAACAAGTAACGCAGATAAAACAACTTTGACATAACTAACAAGTTCTCCGTGTGTTCGGATCATACATCACCTAGCTAAACAACCACTAACAGTAGCTTGCTAACATTTTATTAAAGCAAGAGCTAAAATGCAAAAAAAAAAAAAAGGAACGTCAAACATAAAGTACAAAAATAACACAACCTAACAACAGGTGTACATATTTAGCATATTTAGCTAACTTTTAGATGAAGTAATAAAGAAATTAGCTTAACTAACTGGCAACTGTAAGCCGCTATTTAAGCGAGGTTAACAATATTAGCAATCATATGATATTGCTGAATAATATAAACCACAGTTGGCCTACTTACTCAGTGGTCATCTGTTCTCTTCTGTCTTTTGTCATTTGTTGTTTTTTTCTCTGCTTATCTTTTGTGACAGATTTGGGCATTGTGTTGACCCAACCAAACTACCTCTGCTTTTATCTGCAGCAGAGCAGAGAGCAACCCCACGGTGAAACTGTGCACCGGCACATGGCTCTCGAGCCTTTTTTTTTTTTACAACAAACATTTTGACTTGGCATAGCAGGTAAAACACAGGTGGAACTAATGACATTATTGATGGCACAGTTCCATTCAGCGTACGTTTCCCAGAGAGCAATGAGCCAGCTGGAACATCAGCGGAAATCTAGAACTCGAACACCGAAATGGAACGCCAATGACACGTCATAGTACATGCCATGAAAAAGCTCCATTCAAGTAAATGTGTGTTTAAGAACCAAACTACGTCGCAGTGGATCTTAATTGTGCTCACAAAGGAAGAGGCGCTAAATGAGGTACACTCAAAAAAGTCAGTTTGTATACAAAAATGTGTTGTTTAGAGATGTATAAGAATTATTGTTATAATGCTCAACAATACACTGCTCAAAGCTAATGAAGGTGCTACTACTAAATAACTAGAATTAATTTCAAATAGTGATGAAACACCCAAGAAAAAGTATGAAGTCAAAAGGTAAGTATTCTTGAGAATAATGTCTTCTTTTTCTTTTTGAAGTTTGACTGACAGTTGCTTTGCTAAGTCGCCTTTTGATTGGCATTTATTTGTTCATATTGCATCATTTCCTGTTAGCAGCAAAACTTTTTGATGTATAGAATGGGGACACTGTGATTTATTTTAGAGAGGTTTTTGTGAATATTATACTAGACAGTTTTGTTATGTCTTAAGATATATTGCTCATCAAAAAAGACTGCTAATGGAACATTAGCCAAAACTATAACAGTGCTGAAAATTGTCAGTGTTTAGGACATTCAGTAACATTTCAACAGGTGAAAAGATATTCTTCCCAGCACTGGTTGCCTTTGAATTATTCAGGGTGCCTAGCGGCGGCCCTGCTCCAAAATCTGGACTCCATTCGACAGCAATGACAGGAAAACTACATTTGAATTTATATTTCAAGATATATTTGTCTCCATAAAGGTTTTCCTGTCTATGTGAAGGTGGTGGAATATCACACGAGCTCATTTGTATTTAAGAATTGCAATTTAACTGATTGTTTACACGCACACAAACACATTTCAGGATATGTCTCTGGAGTGGCCATTTCTTAAAGGCTGGAACTGCAACACAAACACATTGACTGCACTTATCAAAATCTGTCAGCAAGTTATAGGGGCTGGAAGCGATGGGAGCCCTTATTTTCCAAAAAAAAAAAAAAAAAAAGCATCTATCTGCCAAACTCCCATTGAGGCTTGCCACTGTAGTGAGTTCTGGGTGCTTCATTATGTCATCTCATATTACTGTATTCAAAATACTCAAATAAACTCGGGCCCAGAGAGTAGTAAACAGCCAGACAGCCGAGGTCTAATGGCAATAAAACAAAGTAGGGGAGACAGGCAGCATCGCTCTAAGTCGTCTGTAAGCATATTCTAAGGGGCCCAGTCATCGTGCTCTTCTGATAATGATGCTTTCATTTCCCATTGCGATGCCAAGCATGTCCCATACACTAAAATCATTCAGAATCTCTATTTATGTGTGTGTGTGTGTGTGCGCGTTTCTCTCTGTTTCACTGACTTTCTTGCTCTCTCTCTCTTTCTTTCTCTCTCTCTCAGCGAACTGATTCAGTTGCCATTCAGGCTTCACGTTTGTATTCCTGTCTTCACTTGACTCCGAGCCCATTAACGCAAATTATACTGAGAAAAGAAAGAACGTATAAGTGCAAAGGCTAAAAAGTAAACCCACTGAGTGTGTACCAATCTAAAACTATTAAATTATGATCTCTTTATGTGCCACCAGGGACGTCCCTCTGTGTCTGAACAGTCGCTCAAGACACAGAGACTCTCTTGTCACCCGCTGGACTTACTCAGGCTTGTAAAGAAAAAGAAAAAAAATATGACTGATATGTTTTTGGAAAATTGGATTCTTATGGAGGGCGAGGATATGATCCCATCCATTCCTTCTAGATTATGTTGCCGCTGGGGTTTCCTCGTCCTGGCCCCAGTATCCTGTGGTTCGCTCATGGTTGACACAGGAGGCAAGGCCCTCAAAGGTTGATGATGGATCCAAAGACTCGTTGACAGCTCTGAAACAATGAACCAGACAGAAATGAGGGAAATTCTGGGCTTGGAGCAATACAGAATACTATTGTTTGATATCCCATCTTTGATGGAGACACAGTGGAAAGAAAATGCAGCTGGATATCCCCAATGGCATACCAGTGGCATGGAGCCTTATGATTTTCACACATCACAAAGGCAGCTGCAAAGTGGTCAGCTGAACAATGTAAGCAGCAGCAGGTCCCACAGCTTTTCAAATACACATGGCAAGTGAATAAAAAAATAGTCAGGGGAATATGGCATTGTGCCATTCAGATTTATTCATCTTTTAAATGAGTCACGCAGATCCTGTGGTGTGTTTGAGAGCCTTAAAGTCCTAACAGTTTTTTTAAATTTATTTATAGATTTGTAATTGTACTGTAAATTTTAGCTACATTATGTCTTTGATAATATATATATTCTTTGAAGCCCTTCATTACCCTTATCCCACATACATCAGAATGAAGGGATGAGGAAAGAAATCTGCTATGAATGGTATTTCATTATCTGTCATATATTATCACCAGCTTTCATGTGCAGCTGTCAGTCACATTTTTTACCTTTAGCAGAGCGTTGACTCTGCTGAGAACAGACCAACCCGCGAACTGCAAATCATCTTTCATTCTCTTTCATTAACAAAAGCTTTAGCAGACTGTTGTCTGTGTGGGTGCATGGAAGCAGGTCCAGGTGCTTTCATGTGCAGCAGGTATGATGCATGTGCTTTTGCCTGTGAATGGACAAATAGGAGAGGGCTATGAGAGGAGAGGTGCTAAAATGATTCCTAGGCAGGGAGAATTTTTAGCAGCTATGGGAGGCACTCAGTGGAGATGCCCCTAAGGCTGATAGGACGCTTTGATCAGAGATGGAGGGACACGCCTGTTAAAAATCAGCAGCCGCCCGTTCCCCCACTATCTCTTTGTATTCCTCTTTCTCTATCCCTCGTTCTCCTTCTCCATTGCTCTGTCTGTTTCCTCTCCTTATATCACTTTTCTCTCATTTGCCCTGCTCTCTACCTCTTCTGTCTCTTATCCTCCATGTCTCTACTTTCTACTCTCTGTCTCTCTCTCATGCAAACATATACATACCAAAGGGTCAGAGGCAACTCAATCACCAAAACAATTGTTTGCATTGTTTTTCGGCAAACCACACGTGTTTTGAAATTGTATATTTCTATTGTTAAGGTCTGACTGGCAAAATAACACCGTGGGGAAGGTTGACTTGGCAGACTGGCGTCATAAACAAAATGAAGACCCCCAAACAAATATTTAATTAGGTTGACAGGCCTTTATAGCACAGTCATGGGGGGGAGGGGGGATAAAAAAAAATACATCAAACAAAAACTAAAATTAAACCAAGGGCATGTGATGCTCTACACTTGTTTCAGTACCAAAAACTACCACTAGGTGCCACTTAGCTATTGACATTAAAATAATTGAAAACATAGGAAAATTAAAGGTTGTTGGAAATGGCTCTAAAGTCTGGTTTTGTCACCTAAAACAACTAGAACATGTCAGGACATGTGGTTAAAAATATCTGGTTTAGTTGCCAGGAACGAGGTTAAAAAATGTCCTGACAGTTGCTAAAATCTCCTGGTTAAAAATGTCGACCCCATTGTGGTCTTGAACACTTGTCTGCTGTTTGGCAGCTTTCTTGCCGAGGTGTCAGCTTATAAAGGCCACTGATCTGAACCATGTCACATGGATGTGTAATTTTGAAAACGCTGATATGAAATGTATGAATCAAACAAACCTAATGTATCCGGGGTTGGCAAAAACATAAAATGTCAACATTTTATCCTGGCCAGTGGGCTGTCGGAGCAACTGTCTTGTTTCTGCCATGCTCCAGCTCTTTCCAGCTCCCCAGGTGGTTGCTTAGTCATTCCCACAGGAAGCAATGACACCGGACAGATGGCCCATAGCACTCCTTGACACCCATCATACCTATAAGACATGCAGCATTAATAAGCACCCGGCACACACAAAAGCATGCACATGTGTATGAATCCCCTGCAATATATGTACACTAATAAATCATACAAATCCAACCCAGGCACAAAAAGTGCACAAAAGGCAGATACAATTACACAGCAGCAGCAGCAGAAGACTGATTGCACCCAGATTTCGGCTGTTCAATATGAAATTTCAGTTGCTTTGATTTCACAGCAGCACATGTATTTCTGAAAACACTTCCCAGTGATTTGGTTTAGTGGTTCACTTTATGTCTTTTCCAGGGTTGGTGCAATGTGGGGATTCTCTGACACTGAGCAACAGTAGTGAGTAAATTATTCCATTCAATTAACTGAGCATTTGCTCAATATAAATACCATCTGGGTGCTTGAAATAGATTAGTTTAAGGCCATACTAAATTATTAAACTATTCCCAGTGAACGAGTCCCCATTCCCCTTTAAATGAGGCAGACTTATGGGGTTCATAGCAAGCCTCTGGTTGTCTGACGCATTCAGCACTTGAATCGTGTCTGCCTGGAACACTGCAACAGGATTCCCACCAGGAACATGAAAATGGGGTCCACCACCACTTGACCCTCACTCTTTCCACTGCCCAAACAGTTTCCAACACTTTCCAGACTAACAGGCCTGGCTTTGCATGTGGATATAAATAGTGGGAAAAAAAAAATTCTGCTTGGACTAACTCTAATTCAGGATAAGATGAGATATTGGCTCAGTGGATTTCGGTATATTACTCGAGACCATAATGCATTTGGCAGGCAGAGTTCTCCACTGCTTTAGTTCATACTTCAACATGACCTCAATCATTCTCTCTCTCACACACATGGATTTGGCTCTGTCAGACAACAGACCTACAGCAAAGTATTTCTCATTTATTTGGCACACTCCTGCCAGAGGTCCAAATCAAAATGTGAACATATGGCTGCACTGCAATGTGCAGACACCACTATCCTCTAAACCGCCTTAGCTCGGTGCTTCAGGGGCTTGAATGCCTTGACAGTGCACACACCAACACACATAAAGTACACTTGACATTCCAAAAGCTTTCAGCTCAGCGTTAGAAGAGTAAAACATCAATAAAATGTCCTTGCCAGGGACTTTTTTTTTTTTTTTAACCATTTCACCCGACAGCTAAATTAATATGAGACTTCGTACTAGAGGGCAAGGGGAGAATTTAGTGTCTTCAGGGAAACACTCAAAGACCAAATTCAAAAGATGACTAAAGCAAAAAGAAAGAAATGTGATAAGATGGAAGATTTTGTGCCTAAATATGTATTTTTGCTTGATAAAAATTTTAAAAAAAAAAAAGCTCTTTCTTAAATTTCCAGATGAAAACAAAATTTGAAATTTAAATGAAAGAAATAAACATTAAGGATTTTGGCGAGCACTGATATAGACTATAATTTAACAAAACATACAATCCCATCGCTTTTCTGTCTGTTTACAATTCCATTAGGAAACAGACACCACCATCATTAGCGCCCTTCGCCTCCATCCTCTTGTTGATCCGACAGTTTACCACTTGCTCAGACTCAACATGCAGAATTTTCAACCAGATGCAACTGTGACTTGAACCGACTCACCTAGAATTAAAAAAGAAATGAGTGTTTATATTCAATGGGGGATTTGATAAATCCACATCAACTCCCCTTACTTCCCTGCAAGTACTTTGGCAAAGCAAACCTTTTCTTTTATGCAAACAAATAAGATCTTTGTGATAAGTGTTTCCCTAGTGTGGCTTGGAATAGTGGCTGGGGCTTAGATCAAGATATTATATCAAGATTTGTCTGCTGTGGGATGCTTTTTCAAAGATGGAATCTCACAGGAAAAAGGCACTTTATCTTTTTTGAATCAATTAAGTGCAACTGCCAAAATTTATTCAGTAGCCACAATAGTTTGTTTTCAAGTTTTCAATGAAGACAGCTGCAAAAATGAAAAGAGTCGCTCAATCAAACGCTTTCCTTCTCTAGTTGTAAATACATGATCCAAATAGTTAGCTGGTACCTTGAACAAGCATTCAGAGGCTTTATTTTTCACTTTGCTGTACAAAATAACAAAACACCTGTCAGACGGTACACTTTTCTCATGGCACTTCTCAGCAGATCATGGGGCTCAGGTGTCCCCAAGCAAGGCCTCCTCACAATAAGATCCTTCATTCATCACTTCCACCAAGCATAGAAATGAAACACAAAAAACAGAGCACTGTTACCAGCATTTTGGAAAGCAGGCCCGAGACACTCCATCAAACAGCACATCATCAAAACACACTTTAAAAGAAAAATAACTTCCTCTATCTCACCGCAGATCGCGAGAGCCATTTTTCAAAGACCAAGTATAATGGAAATTATGAAAAGGCAATTTCACCCTTGGGTAGAATTTGGGCGACCGAGCGCAATGCTGGCATCGTGCTTTATAATGTTGGGTTGTGAACACTGAGATACAGGCCTGCATGTTGTTGACATATCTCCTCTGTGCATGGTAACGTTAGCCACAGCACCAACAAGTCCTCAGATCAGAGAGCAAAAACACAGCCGCTTTGATTTGTGAGATGACGGCAGCATTATGTTCGCTCTATCTTTGACCTGCAATGATATCTTGACTCAGCTCAGTTACTGTCAGAAATATGTGAAACACTATATTATAGGTTGTGGCATTCAAACCATTTGTAGCTCTGTTTCAGTAACCAGAGACACAACAGGATATAAATGGTGCCTTGCATTGTATGCTGGAAATTATTCTTTTGTATGTTGTCTTTTTAGAGATGTCTGTGACTAAGATACTAAATTTTCTCTAAAAACTGTGGCCATTACCGTGTAAAATAAAGATATTACGATAATGTATTTACTCGACCCCTACATGCAGGTCTGAAAATGCCATAAGCAATATCGAAGATAAATTTCACAAAACTGGACTTAGTGCTGAAATAAATAATACATAAATAAATCGATGCAAATCAGTTTTCAAAAGCTTTGAACTGTATGAGGACAGGTTTTTTTTCTGCATCTCTGAGTAAAAAAGAGAGATATTTTGACCTGTGCACTGTTGTGATGTCTGCGGCTTTAGAAGTTCGGTTTGACGGCTCTTTATTGTTCCTGAGTTGTGATTTTTAATGGGTTTTTGGTTTAATTTGCATAAGGTTTGAGGTATGCTGAGACCTCTGCTTCATCCTTAACACAACATAAGTGAATGACCTGTGCTTTGTGTGGCTCAAAGTGTTGCGAAAACGCTCTGTTCTACGGAGAGAAATGTCAAATTATGACCATATTATGCATGTTTTGTCTTCTAGGGTGTGTTTTTTGTATCTAATGAGCAAGTTGAAAGGTTTCCTTGGATTTCAGTACCAGCGTTGACTTGGACATTAGAGAAACTTCAGCTCAAGTTACACGGTAGGTGCGATGTTTCAACTACTCACATAAGTAAGATTACTCTCTGTAAAAATAGGTATTTTAAATAACACATAACTTACTCTACATGATGTTTGAATCTTGCTATCAAAGTTAGTTCAGTGAATGCTGTAATTCTCGTGTTGTTGTGTGTGTTATGCGAATTTTACTCTCTGATTGAAACTTGAGCTGTAACATCACAGCAGGCGTCCAATTTCATTTGCCCAGCTCTCGAACTCTGACTTCAGGTGCTTGAGCTTACTGCTTTTATCCCTGAATCTCCTGCTGAGGCTGTTGGATTTGTTTATCTGCTGAGCCATCAAAGTCTTGGCAGTAGTGAGACTGGTGTAGCGTTTATGTCAGTTCCTGTTCCACAATAAGAATATACAGTCAAAGTAATAAAGAGCTATTTTACAAAAAGCTCTCCAAATGGAGAAAGAAACCAACTAACAAACCAAAATGCATGCCTTCAGCTGCACTTGTGGGCAATTTACTGACTCTGGATCCCGCGTGTCATGAGCGGAAAGTGGAACATGGCAAAGTTATGCAAACACTGAGAATATGCAACCTTGACTCAAAGTTCAATTCACATTGTTTCTGAAAAGTTTGAAGCCATCCTTCCCACGCTGTCACATTTGCAGATAGGCATTATGGTTAGCTATAAAATGTAACCTCCTTATCCACTGGTGCTAACAATGTCTTTTATTTTTTGGAAACCATTTTTTCATTTTTTTTTTTTTACCTTTCAACAAAGGTAGTTATTCTTTTGCAATCATGAGGCATTATGGTCTGTAAATGGACCCATTGAAATTAAAAAATGAGGCAATAATGAGTGTATTACAACAGGCATTTCACAAATTGAAGAGAACACTAATAACACCAACAATTACTGCACAGCATATCAGTAATTCACAAATATAAGATTCAATTTTACAATGTAAGTTTATTCATTTTCTTGTCAGATTCTGGATTTCTTATTTTCACTCAGGAAAACTTGGAATTGCATTTGTTTTATTTTTTTGCAGTGTTGGTACCTTGAGTTGAGAATATGCTGTCACCTCTCTATACTGTGACTAACAAGGCACCAGTCTGGAATTAAGGAATTTGCCTCAGCACTGGCTTGAATTTGATATATTCTACATCAACCCCCACTACTCTTATTTTTTTTGGATACACATATGTAGAAATCTACTTATATATTTAGCAGATCCATATGAATAATGTATAAGTTTTTAGGGTACTGTCAGTGATGTTGCAGTTTAGTGAAGTTAAGCAGAACCTGGTTGGTTTTCCTGTCTTCTGCACCTAAAAACACAAGAGTTAAATCATACAAAAAAATAGTAGAGATAAGTTGTACTTCAGAACAGAGTGCATTAAATAAACTCTCATGAACTTGACTCACATACAATGTTTACAGAAGAAAAGTGTAAACAGGTTAAATATTTGTTTCAGCCTTGGCAAACCACTACGAGACACACTTGAGCTGTGATTTGGCGCTATATAAACAAACTTGACTTGACTTGACTTTCCCCCTCGTTATGATTACCATCATACATTAAAAATGACAAGTTATGCAAATGATTTAGTTATTACGCTAATTATTGCATTAAGTACCTCTATGTAAACAAACTGGTTTCCCAGCAGCATAGTGAAAATATGAACTGAATAAAAGGCTTAAAACATTAAAGGATTACATTGTAATTTCAAATGAATCAAATTTACTTAACTGACAGGCAATAATGTGCAGCATAGACCTCTAAAATCTAGACCAATCCCTCACATTAAGACAGAGAATTAAAAGGAGGTGTGTGGTTTTTGAGTTACTGTGTTTAAAACAATGTCTCTCTATGGAGATGACACAATGACGTGTTCGTTGGTGGAGCGGCATAAAATGTATTTATGACGACTTTGGAAATCCTCACGTCTTCACAATGAGCTCGGCTCTGTTTTGTTGTCACTTTCTTTCTGTAGCGTGAAAGCAGACAGGCCAAGCGTGCATGGGGTCAATACTATGTCTCTTTGTTGTGCTTGTGGTGTGATTAACCTGTCTGGCACCTGTAACTCTGGCTGAACTCAGGTCAGTGACACTGTTGGCAGGGATTGTTAACCCAGCTGGTGTCTGCGACTCCAGCTACTTAATGCCTGAACCTGGATCAGTTAGACTTATTAGTGCATGGCAGCCCACCTGGGAGGTTGAACTTAGGTCAGATGGACAGTTAATAGCAGACTCATAAAGATCCATTTTCCTCTGTGGGTTGTCATGTAGCCCTGACAGTTAGTTTGACCCCATACACTGAGCTCTATGTGTCATCTGAACTTCTTAGTGTTCAATGCACACAGCACTTTTTGAGACAAGGAGACGGACTAGACCCCTGTTGAACATGAACACACAATGAACACACACACAAACAGCATTCAAGAGAGTGTGTTTAGGGTTAAATGAATGTATAATGCAATAGAAACATATGAACCCTCGATCATTTTAAGTGCACACCCTACTATCTTGTGCGTACATGTTTATGTGTATATAAATTATATACACGCATAAATTTAAAGTTTTATTGATAAACTCTTTTCTCCAGTGTGTAAAACCCAACGTGTTTTAATAATGAGGACATGCATGTTAAGTAGCATATCAGATATAGGACTGATATTTGCTTATTGCTTTTTAATATGTTGTTGCCTTATGAATAAATCATGATCCAACCATAGAATAATGTTGCTTCATAATGATATCTTTATGTATTCATGCACATTGTACAAACTACATTAAAGCAGCAGACTACAAGGACACACAGTGGAACAGATACAAAGCAAAACTCATAGATGATGTTGCATCTTCCGGCGATGGTTGTGTGACTTTGTTGTGAAACGGAGTTAAACAGATCATGTCTTGTGTTTGTAAATGAAAGCGAGCCTTTAACCAACTCACCATATTTATGATTTGCATACCTTTATTTGATTATTAAAAGGTCCAGTGTGTAGGATAAAGAGGATCTATTGGTAGCCACAAAATATAATATTCATGAACACAACAGCAATTGTTATGTTTTTGCATCCTTAAAAGGAGCCTTTTATGCCTACATAGGGAGCAGGGCCTCTCTCATAGTCGTGTTGCTACGGTAGCCTAGAAAAGACCAACAAAACACTTGCTCTAAATAGGGCTTTTCATGGCCACCGTAGATTCTAGGTCTGACAGGGAAGGGTGAGTGAAAGCATATTAAGTTGGTTGCAGTAAGCACCTGAACCTGAACCTTTGAATCCTTATCATTCCATATTTTTTTTAAAGTATTTGTTTTTTTCGGTTTTCATTGTATTGTTTTGCATTATGACTCCTCATTGATTCAAATGTACAAAAATCACAGCAGATAACTGACCATACTCTTCTACCTGGAGGGCCAGCACAAAATGGTACAGAGACTGTCGAAGAAAGTCAAGCTCGCCAAAATCAATTGAACTTTTATCAGTGTTTTCATTTATCTATTCATTTGTCCACAAAACCTGACAAAACCAATCCCTGTCTTTTCTACCAGTTTGTCATGTATATTGAATGCTGGGCCATTACATGTTTCAGTGTCATCTTTAAACACTGCTGCAAGTGTCTTAGTGGGTTCGACTGACTGCAGTAATAAATCACAAGGCCATATGCAGATTATGTGAAAGTAATTTACTGCAGTGTTGGGACAAGACACATCAGGAAAGAAAATAGATGTGAGAGCATTTTGTAACTTGATTAGTGGTTCATGTGTGCATATGTTGGGCTAATGAGAAAGATATTAGAAACATGAAAGATCCCTTTAAAGTCAAGTAATAGGTGAACTCACCGGTGCGGAATTGTCCATATTCGCCGCTTTATTCTTAATAATCAAAGAAACATTTGTGATGCAAAGTTAAAGCAGAGATACCTGACGTCCATATTAATGGGTGTAATCTGCAGTCCCCGTGAGATTGATCTCTCTTTGAATGTTTCATTTTCGACTGTGTAAAGCCTGTTCGCTGTTTGCCTTCACAGATTATTCACATGAAATTCCTCACTCTCATTGAAAGCAAAAGTTTTTTGTTTGCATAAATGAATGTGTTCTTTATGGAAGAAAAATGACTGAACATATAAGAATAAAAGAATCACTTAGAGTTGAACAAGCATTTGGGGAATGCTAGAGCTTGTTCAACTCAAAAGTCGTGATCGACGTTAAACCAGAAATGCGACACAAGATTTCTTGAATGCCTATGGAGTTCATTAAGGTCTTATTCCATTCAAATGTTTCTTTACCAACTATCCTTCTTTTATAAAAAGGAATGAGCTTGTTTCTTTCACCACTACGTAAGCAACTAGTTTTCATTAGATCAAATAACTTTTATTTTATTTTATTAAAATACTTCAGCATTCAGCACTCCGTCTTCAGTTCAGTAGGAAAGGAGTCTCTTTAGAACCCTTCGCATTTCATTCTTTACATTTCATCTCTCGGTCAAATTATATGCAGTCTTGAAATTAATTTGCACTGGTACACAGAAGATTCTCAGTTTTGTGTGCCTGTAAAGACTGACAGTCATTCACAGATTTGTCAGTTAAAGGCTTGCTCCTTGATGCTAATAAATGAGATGCTGGTCAGTGGTTGAACTCAACAGAGACATCAGGCTGATTAAGTGACAGTAACTCTCGACGACTCTGTTATTTCTCAAAGTTAGACAGCCAAGAATCTTTCATTATGTTTCATCTTACTCTCTCTTTTGATCAATATATTAAAAACATCACCAAGACTGCCGTTTTTCACCTACGCATCATTAGGAAGCCGAACTGGTATTTTCCGTCCTTGACTGATGCAGAGACCCTGATTCGCGCATTTGTTTCATCCACAGTGGATCGATGTGGTGGTTTTGTTGTCAGGCAGACTTTGTGCCGCTTCTACAAGCCTTCAGATGGTTCAGAAAGCTGCAGCTACAGTTTGAACTAAAACTAGAAAACCTGACCATGCTACACCAATTTTAAGCTTAACCTCACTTGCTCCCTATCTGTGTCAGATCAGAGTTTAAGGTACTTTTGATGACTTTAAAATTTGTAAATGGGCACGCCCCTTCATACTGCCTGATCTCCTCAGACCTTAAATATGCCATCCCATGCTCTGAGCTGTCAGAATACTGGCCTGCTGTCAGAGTTAAAATGAAGTCAGCTGGCTGCAGGGCCTTGTCCTATCTTGCCCTCCTACTTTAAAATAACCTCCCTGCTGATATCAGACACTCTTGCTCTGTTGGGGCCTTTAAACCCAAACTTAAAACTCATCTTTTTCTGATTTAAAGGAGTATTGCACCACTCAAATGATGATTTTGTTCATAAAACTGGGCTGTCTCTACAGTAGAAAGACAAATGTTTTTTCAAAATTGGTGCAAAATTACAGATGAAATGGCTTATTCTATGCATTTTTTTTGCATAAAAGGTTGAAAGCCTGCAACAACCAAAATGCACTGCACTCACAAGAAACAATAACTGCTCCAGCTGGTGGTCGGCTGATCACAAGCAGTTTCATATTTCAAGGAAACAGTACACTAAAACATTTTTATGGAAAAATTTAGGTGAGGAACGATCAGGCAGTAATATCTTTTTGCCAATTTCCTCCTACTGGGCTCCCTTTTTTCACTCAGGCGTCTCTGTGCTGGACCCTCGTCCATCCTGGGAACTCTCTCCTCTCCCCTGGTTGTCGGTGCTTCATTCCAAATATCCTCGTCCTTCTGGAGATTCAGCCTCACCTCCTCTCTGTCTCTCCCCAGGGTGCACGCTGTCCTTGCATTACTCTCCCTCGTAGCTGTTTGTTTTCCTCCTCCTATCTGCGTAAATGGTTTGCTTGAGCTTTGCCTCCTCTGAATCCTGAAAGAGGAAACCTTTCCTCTCCTCCTCCCGCTCTTCCTGAAGTCTAATAAATTGCTTGCCTCTTAAGGTTTTTTTTTTCTGAGACTTTTTTTTTTCTTATCTGAATTGAGCTTCTAAGGATATGGAAAGCTATACAGATTGTAAGATAAATCTGCGGTTTGTGTTATTGGGCCAAATAAATAAAACTGACTTCACTGTGCACTACCTCACAGCTGTTTCTGATACAATGCAATATACATCGTCAGATACAATATAAAAAGAAGTTTACCATGTCATACTCCAGATGCTACCCTGATCTTGATTCAAGAGACAGAGAAAAACGAGGGAGAGAGTAGTGGGGGTGAGTGTGGGAGACAGGTGGGCGGTGGGTGAGGGTGCTTTGATGTCAGGAATATGTCTTTGAAGCCTGTTAGCTTTGTAATGTGCTTTAAACGTTTCCATACCTGAGCAGAATTTTTACCTCTAACGGTCTTCCTGCCTACCTGTGCTTTTACCCCGATGTCAAGAACAAATTCCCATAAGTCCTGTGATCCCACAGGACCTGAAGATAGCGAGAGTACGCTGGCAAAAATTATATCTTCCCACCGATGTTGTGAGGAAGTCAATTTGCCACTAAACTGTAAGCTATCTCCTCCTTTCACTCCACTCTCCTGCCTTATCAGATCTTCCCCCCGTCTTGTGGTCTTTGCTGGTTTCGGCAGACACAAACAGCAAAACAAGATGCTTTATTTTCTGACACATTCGCAGTTAAAAAAAGCACCTCAACACACCGCAGTGTCTGTGCCGCTTCCTGTCCCCTCCCCTCCCCGTGACCTAAACCAAATACAGTGTTACACCTGAGGCACAGGGAGCATAAAGAGCACTAATCGGCAGATGCCAGGGTGTTCTGCGCTAAGTGCTCCAGTATGACAGTCCGTTCCCCTTGTAATTACTGCATCTTGGTTGGGATCATTAAATATTCATCTGCCATCGGCTAGGAGCAGCTCCAACTCTGCTCAACCAGCGGCAGCTCTCTTCACATGCAGGCTGTTAATGCACCCTTTTTTCCTTTGTATTCCAGTGTTCTCTTATTCGCATTAAAACTTTTTACTTGTAACTTTGAAGAAGAATTTCACAACTTCACAATTTCCCCTTATATGTATCTATAGTATTCTTCTAATCTTTCTTGATGCTCCCAGTTGGTCATTTTATAGCCAATGCTTTAAAGTGTATTAAATATCTGTTCACAAGTTCATATACAGCACAGTAAAACAACATAATCTATTTTAGGGCACAAAAATCACAATTAATATTTAATCTGTTATATTCACAGTCTGCAGAGGGCAGAAACAGACGCTATTGTGCTGTTGCAGACAGACAATAAAGAGGAGATGTGTGGAGAGGTGTGAACTCGAACAAACATTAAGGCAGCTCTCCTCCATGAATCACGCAGCAACAAAATGTGAGAGGGAGCTGAAAAATCACCACGGGATTAAGTGTGAGTATTACTGAAGCACGGGCACCATTTGGGTTAAATCTGTGTGAGGGAGGTGCATTTAATATGAGCGATGGGTCAATTCAATATACTCAGCTTTATTACTCCCGTGTGTCTTGAAAAAAAACCCATACCGAACGCCTACAGCGTAAGCCAGAAGACAGCCGGAAACTAAAGGTCAAAATGGTAGTTTAGAAAATTGCAAATTTTAACCCACAACATTTTTATCCAGCAAAAAAATTCATTTACATCCTTTAACAGTGAATAAGCGACAGAAGTTTTTGTACTTTTTTGCCGTTTAACTGTCGTTTGAGCTGCAAAATAAAGTGTGGGTAATGATATATCTCACACCTTATCATTACAGTAACACTCTGTGTTAACAGTCTGATCCTAGAGATGAATTCAAAGTGCACAATCAAAAGAAAACTACCAGCATGCTCTGGGTTTTGCCTCAGATCTGATGCGCCTTCTTGGGTCTCGGTAACTACAGGCTCTTCATCTTGAAGCCTGCTGATTGTTCTCTGTGTCATAGTGAAAGACACAACTCTCATCACCAGTGATGATCCTTGACATGAAGTTGTGGTCGTTGCAGGCTTGTTGGGAGAGATCCCCGCAGACTCTGACACTTTGCTGCTTCTGCTGCAGAGTCAGGAGCGCACATTTCAATGTTTACAAAAATGCACGTAACACAGGTGTCGATGACACGATGCAACTTGGAATATTTCTTCCCATAACTTGTCTGAAACTGCTACAGGCAGATTACTGTACAGCGCTCTGTTTGCAGCAGGTGCTGTCTTGGAACATTTTGATCGCAATTTTTAATAATGTGCACAGCAGATTTATAAGCTATAAAGTTACCAGATAAAACAATGCTGAGATAAAGATGCTGTATGTGTCATGACTAACCCTTTAAAGATAAAAGTGATAAGACAACATTGTCTGCCATTAGCTGTTAATTACTCTGAGGTTGAGACAGAGGTGTGAAAGCTTTTCTTTAACAAATTGAATACTAATTGGAGCCCTTCAAAAGTCATGTTTATTTATAAAGCTCTTTATCACAAACAAGGACTACACTGCTTAAGCCCACTCAAGTAATCAGCAAGGCTTAGAAAAAAAAAAAAATTATGCAACAGAGTATGTTTACTTGTTAGTTTGACCAGGAATGTCTTTGAATATTAGTCTTCAAAAAAAAAAAAAGTGGTTGAAAGTTACATTTACTGTATAAAGAATTCACAGAAATGAGAAACCTTATGAACCAGTATGTTTACAAGCAGCCCTGTTATGTCTCTAGGTTGTGGATGTTGCCGAATGCACAAATTGCGCATGCACTCATTAATATCAAACTTCTGCCTTAATATCATCACTCTGACATGACATTGCAAAATCTAGTTGTTGACTTCTCTTAAAGTTTTGTGTGCTTTCAGGCCCATTAGTGACAGGGTTCATGAAGAGGGTTGTCACCTCGGTTGGGTGGCTGCCTCATTCATTTGTGGTTCACAGCGAAATACCCCGACAACCACGAGCCACGCTGCCATAAAGTTTAGTGTTAGTATTTATGGTCTGTATTTATAGCACACCACATGATATCGCATATTCTCACAGGCATCTCGTCGTTAAACTTTCTAACCACATTCACGGGGATGAATCAATTTTGCTTTAAGATGATGAACTGCCACCCCCAGAACAACCTTTGCTTTTTTTTTTTAGTGCTTCTACACCCCCTTGTTCCACTTAACTCAAACCCACTCACTGGACTTTAAAACACAAAATCAGCGGGGGTTATTCACTCCCTCATCAAAGATATAACTGTTTACCTGCATGACAGATGGGACCGGATTGCTGCGTCGTACCTTTAAGCAATTTATTATTCAACTTACTGAGCACAATCATTTGAAAGCCAACACAAAAAGTGGTGAATTTAATGACAGGCTTGAGGCAAAAGACTTGTATTAAGCACTAGTTTATGAAAGACTGACACTCATAACCTTGAAGATAACAAAATCACATTCAGAAAAGGCGTTACCACCAACAGAGTTTGATTTTGCAAAACCTAGCTGAGAATCTATGGTACTTGTGGATAAAGGAGTCCACTCAAACCTCGACATAATGTCACATAATGACAACACTGTCACGAAGACTGCAGACTTTGGGACACACAAATGGTGATAATGCAACTGTCCTTGAAACTGAAATGAATAGATCAATTCAGAACAGATTAAAAGACTTCAAATCAGGTGCAAAGACGGACTAAAGTGGATGATATTTTGATTAGTTCAAGCTTTTAGGCCTTGGCAGAATGGCAGCTGAATAAAACAAATGCAAATAACAACAATAACAACATTAAACTAAAAAGGATTTTGTAATAGGCTTACTTAAAGTCCTTGGCATTATAATAGGTTTATTCAGATGCATAAAACTGCTGTCAGTTAATAAGTACAGAAGTGTAACGAGTAATCACAAAGAGCTAAATATAGCTGCAAGGTTTAAAAGGTCACAACAAGTGCATGGCATGACGGCCGACAAGACACAAACAAAGCAACACAATAGACTGAGAATGAACCGACTGTTTATGTCTGCTTGGTTAAACATTAATCTCATGCTCTTGTAGTCCTTAGTCTTGTCCATCAGTTTTTACCGTCTGTGCCACTGGCTAGAGCTGAAAGTTATCCTGGCAATGCTGAGTGTATGTTTTTATCCGTTTTAAAGGTTAAGGCTGGCATTTTCTTTATCTTTTTTATTATTATCAGCAATTCCCCTGAGGAGACAACAACCAGAAATGAATTTATCTTGTTACAGTGTTTTCTCTGCCCGGTGTGTCGCTGCTTGGTGCAGGACTGAAGGTGTGCTGAGGCAGTGTGCTCAACCAGAGGACTGCAAATGTGACTCTTGGTAACAATAAACATGCTTGCTGGTAACTCTAAAGTTGCTTTATTTACATATTGGCTAGTTTGCTGAGGTTAGCCACAGGAAAATCCACATTTAAGAGTCTTTTTTTGGAGTTGAGGGTAAATCCTGCAGCTTTACTATGAGAGCAGCACTTTTAGAGAGTTATTGTGTGGAGTCATTAGGCCAAAATACCCCAGAAACATTCACTGAATGCTTGTTTAACCATAATGTCTCATTTACTTTTAAATCCACATGAGTGAAGCTTAATACTGAATATGTGACATAAATTGGTAGAGAATTTGGAGGTGTTTTAAAGAATCTAACAGAACTGATTACAAGTAATTGGAGATGTGATTTGACTCATTATTCTTGCTTGTGAGTAATCAGAAAGTATGTAATTACTTTCAAAAGGTGACATTTTGAACACTTTTTAAATGTAACATGACCAACACTGTTGGCGACATTTTCCCTCACTGGCCATGAAATTTTGCAGTGCAAATGGATCAATGCCTGATGTTAAGCTAAAAAACCCAACAAGTTAGCCTTCAGCATTAGCTTGTACAAGCTTTATTTAAGCCCAAAATGAAACTTTACTTTCATCTTTCCTGCAGTACATGCCGAATAGTATGAGCCATGCTGATTCTGCCACATCTTTATCTACAGTTTTTTTCTATTATTGTTTTTTAGTGCAAAATATAGCACACACAAGTTCAACAGGCTGATGACATACAAATGAAACTGTTTAATACAAACCCCAAGTGTTTGGTCCTGTGACTTGACTAAATTTTTGGTTTGCAGTTCTTACAATTAAAATACTGTCAAATCTGTGTCCTCTTATTTTAAAAATCCTTAGAGATTTGAAAATCCTTTAGTGGTCAGCAGGCATGAAATTGTAGCCTCAATCAAACACAGATTGTCTAAATTGTGTAAATCATTATCAGCCCCAGTGACCTTTACCTTTTCAAAATATTCAATAAGTTTTTCCCGGGTGTTGCATGGTCCTACAGGGTAGGCTATAAGGTTATTAAAGTCATTCAAATCAAAGGGGGTTATTGTTGTGCCCCACCCACGGGAACCCCATGTGGTTAACTACAGTCAACCATTGACCCATATCGCAGCGCAAACTCTATGGGATTTATTAACATAATGGCACACAAACAGCAACAGAGGCCCTTGTGTGAGGCTGACACAAAGTAAAATCAAAACCATGCAATAAAAACTCCAAGCTGAAAGGCATTAAGAACAGCGGTCTCCACTCCAGAAGCCTCTCCCCTCTGGCACTGACAGTGGAGCTTTTAAGCACTTAGTTTCAGGTCAGGTGCACCTCATTCAGCAGTTAAATGTAGTACACCTGGACTCGTTAAAGATGATGGAAGAGAAAAATTAAAAAAACAGCACAAGAAAAGTACAACCGTAACAATTATCCCTATGGTACAATGATGGTTTTCAGCATATTTTGTGGCAATCTCTCACAAATTCCTAGATATAATACATCTTGTGTACAAATGTGAACTTTGTCTGGGTGGTGGCAGTAGAGCAAAGGCCAGATGGTAAATATTAACATTTGGATTGATCCTGTAGAAACCACCAAATCTGTAGAAAATGTGCTGGAAATCTGGATGATACATTAGTTTGTGAAATATGAATCCATTGACTGAAGCGTTACTAAAGGGTAGAGTTTATCCTGACTGTTTTACTCAAAGGTTGAGGGGTCATTGAAATCAATGAGAATCTTCCTCTGGGAAAAGTATCCAATATTCTCATTGAACTGTATGGCAAACTGAATGGTTGTTTTGAGATTCTGGGCCAAAACATAAAACGAGATAGTGAAAAATACTCATGTGACCACCAAATTCTGTTTATTTATGGACTAGGAAAGAAATATGTTTTTTACTCTCTGCACATATTTTTATCTCATAGAAAAAGCAGAAAAAATACACAAACATACCTTTCATTCATTTTACAGGAATTCTATCGAAAGATACATGTATTCTTTAAATAAAAGGTGAATTAATGGTGGCATCATTTATCATTTGGAGGTAGATTTGAATCTCTGGAGGTGATGATGAAATTTTTGTGCATGATTCTCCTCCAGAGAAGACAACATGGTTCTCCTCCGGAAGTGAAGACGTGATTCTCCTCAGGAGGTGACAACTTGATTTTTGCACGAAATTCTCCCCGGAGGTGATGACATGATTCTCCTCCGAAGTTGATGACCTGATTCTCCTCCAGAGGTGACAACGTGATTTTTGAACGTGATTCTCCTCCAGAGGTGACAGCGTGATTTCTCTCCGGAGGTGACAATGTTATTCTCCTCCTGAGGTGACGACGTGATTTTTGGACGTGATTCTCCTCCAGAGGTGACAATGTGATTCTCCTCCGGAGGTGATGACGTGATTTTGCACGTGATTCTCTTCCGGAGGAAATGACGTGATGCTTCTTCGGAGGTGACGAAGTGATTTTGTGATTTTGCACGTGACTCTCCTCCAGAGGTGATGACGAGATTTTTGCACATGATTCTCCTCCGGGGCTGACGACGTGATGCTTCTCCGGAGGCGACGAAGTGATTTTGTGATTTTTGCATGTGACTCTCCTCTGGAGGTGACAACGTGATTTTTTGCACGTGATTCTTCTCCGGAGCAGATGAGGTGATTCTCCTCTGGAGACAATGACGTGATTTTTGCACATGATTCTCTTCCGAAAGTGATGACGTGATTCTCCCCCGGAGGTGACGACGTGATTCTTCTCCGGAGGTGACGACGTGATTTTGTGATTTTTGGACGTGATTCCCCTCCAGAGGTGACAACGTGATTCTCCTCCAGAGGTGATGATGTGATTTTTGCACGTGATTCTCCTCCAGAGGTGACAACGTGATTCTCCTCTGGAGACGACGACGTGATTTTTGCAGGTTATTTTCCTCCGGAGATTACAACGTGATTATTGCCCTTATTAGTGTAATATCACACAGTATCCATACCTTGGCATTCCAGACTTGTTTCACTTAGGCATTTATTATTCAAATCCTTCCTCCTTCTATTTTCATAAATTTCCACAGTCAAGGACTCTTCGACTCTACACCCTTGGAGGTTTTTCACAGGTTTACGAAAGACACTTCGCACATACCTGGTTAGATCTTTGCGTACAGTATACACATACTTTATTGGCTAATGTGTTGTATGGATTTAGACTCTCATCGTATGCTCCCTACAGTACAAAATTAAGCATAATAGTTATTTAATATTCTGCTGAAATGATAAAGGCTGCCTCTGACTAAAGATTTTCCTAGTTGACTAGTGATCATGTAAACCATTCATGCACAAGAAGATGCATGTTACAATATTAATTTTATCATTTTAAAATATTGTTTCCCACTTTAAAAAAATGTTTATGTTAGGAGAACAGAAAGACAAACAGTTTTATAAGTTCTAATTGTTTATTCTATGCTATATAACAGAAAAATACGACTAAGTATGCAGCTATTACAGCTACATTTTTTTGCACCTTTTTTCCTCCTCTGTCTCCTTCAGCTCTGTCCAAGTGTATTTAATCTTGATTGGTCAACAAGGTGCACCTGGCTGTAGAAGAGAAGTGCTTAAAAGCTCCAGTGCCAGCATCAGGAAGTAGAGGTCAATACTGGTCTGAATGTCTCTCAGTCTGAGAATTTGTGTTTTGTGTTTTCTTTTTACTTGAGTCTTTTGTCAGCTTTGAGCTCTTGTATTAGTTGTTATATCATAATTCCATGGACTTTGGTTGTAAAGTGAGCCACCTGCTAACAAAAGGCAAAAGTGGTACATGATTCTGAATGTTTTGAAGCAACCAGCAAGGAGACTGAACACATTAATTATTTATTTCAACATTGTGTAATACACAAAAGTTTCCTTGTTTCTAAGTTGTCTTGTAAAACAAGGGGTAAAATAATTTCCAACTAAACATTAGCAAGTTCTCTCTTGTGTTTGCTGATGAATCCCTTTTGTCCTGTCATTTTTAGTTTTGGTTTCAGTGCTCATTCAGTTGCTGTTACCTACCAGCACTTTCTGCTGGATCCCCCTGCCTCCATTTAGAAAACCTCCCCCACTCAGAGGTTCAGTGTGAACACCAACACATTCCCATGCTCCGAGCTCCCAGTCACACTCAGCTTGTGGTTAGCTAACTGAGCTAACCGGCTAACAGTTAGCTGCAGACTTTTGTGTTACAAGAGGAAAGATGCTGATACAAAGTGCAGCTCTTGAATAGAGTTAAAGGGGTATTTTCTCTGTTTAGCAGATTTTAAAAAACTTGGTGAACTAAAGCAACTGACCATTTTTATCATCCGTCATGGTGCAGCCCTTGATATACACTGTATACACACACAATATACACTGCCCATTCCCCATACTCAAGGAATTATCTGGTACAAATACAAAGTGAAGAATGTGTTTTTAGTCTATACTCTTTGATAAATATTGTTGACTACCATATAAACTTGTATTCATGGAATCCATAGTGATAACAGACGTCTTCCACTTGGTGTTGGGAAATGAGCAGAGAGACACTGCAGTGGGATTCAGTGAGAAGCTCCCTCTGAGGAAGCACTGCTCTGCCAGCTGTAATAAATTGGCTGTTTATTACGTTACAGGAAATTAAACAGTGGCCCAGGAAGAGCTGTACGTTCAATTTAGACTCCTGAAGAGAGGAAGACGTTAAAAGGACCAATAAAGTCACTCCACAATTCCTCCAAAGGAGAGCGAGATACCTCAGGAAAAAAAAAAGCCTTTTGTCTTGCCGATTGACTTTGATGTCTTTAATTTCTATTAATGCCAAATTTGTTCTCTTATCTTAATCCTCAATAACAGTTTTCTCCTGCTCATGTCTGATCTTCACTAATGACATAAAGGAACCAGCTGAGACACTTAGACTCACCATTGAGCTTACCATTCACTGCTCCCTTTTGAGACCTTCACTTCAAGTAGAACAAACAATGTTCTGATAATGACTGATGATAACACACACAGAAAAACACCAACAGTACTACTATAAAAATGACATTTTCTCTAAGCAGACTCAATAAAAAACTATTATTAAATCTTGGTGGGCAGTGTGGGTAAAAAGTGACTTCTCCGTATTGGGAAGAGAAATGCAATTCTTTTGACTTGTTAAGGGTAAAATGTGTCACAAGTATATGTTATATTGTCAAATAGAGGGGGAAAGGGAGACAGTAAGTGGTCAGCGAGGGCATTACATGTGCATTAGAAACTAAATGAATTGTGGGAAATGCCACAAACTGCCCCTCAACTCCTACTCTTCAACCTTTTTTTATATGCAAAAAATCATTAAGAAGCAACAGAGGTAAGTTTTTAAGAAAGATCCTCACTAAAAAAGTGGTCATAGTCCTCTAAACAAAATGTTTCTTAAAGTTTATTGTTGTCACATTTGGTTTCTATGTTAGTGGGAGAAACTCTGGTTGCCTGCACTTGCAACAGTCACAACTGGAGAAACACAAGAGGCAGGAGAGCCTTTGAATCAGTGCGACACAAAGTACAACACAAAAGCAGGCGGCTGGGTGCTGTCACATCGACATCATCCAGGTCTAAAGTTATTTTGGTGAGGGTCTGGTGCAGACAGACTTACATCACCATAAACCTGTCTGCCTTATCAGTCACTGACTAGTTTGGATTTGTGGTAGTTTGGACAAGGCTGTCAAAAAACACACACTGTGCTTTGAACCACTGAAGGGACTCACGTGCATAGGTAGAGTACTTCTACTCTTAGGTCAATTATCCATGCTTTTTAACTTAACATCTTACTTAATTTTATCAAATTGTTCACAGTTTCCACCTTGAACAAACAAATGTGTATCACAAACGCAGATTCAGTTGTTTAATCCTTCATAATCACACAGAGTTATAAGTGGTTGTGTTTCAGTGTGTTGCATTAATCGCTTTGAGTGCAGTGCTTCTGCAGGCAACAAAACACAGCAGTCTTGTGCTACATTATTCAAGCTCCGCTAGCACACTCTAACCTCTTTGCAAATGTCCA
The DNA here is from genome assembly GCA_029814765.1 of Acanthurus leucopareius. Lineage (NCBI taxonomy): Eukaryota > Metazoa > Chordata > Actinopteri > Acanthuriformes > Acanthuridae > Acanthurus > Acanthurus leucopareius. Next base: position 19,265,268 of record JAQMCX010000002.1, on the reverse strand, counting down.
AGATGTAAGAAAAAGACCTAAGTGGAATGTAAGTAAATGAACAGTGAAGGATGAATCATTATGAAGAAGCTTTTCCACTGGCAGACTGGCTGGAGTTTTCATGTATGTAATGCAGGGATGTTTAAAATATACACAGCATATCCCTCCCTGGTATGAGTCTAACATTAAAGTACAATATGATGGGCTGTTGCCCTCATTATTGGTCACAGGAGTTTTCACACATTTCACCTTGAAAGTAAGAAAAAGAAAAGGGTAGATTATGCACCTCCTACCCGCAATGCTTTTGTAAGAGTTACCCAGCTAGCAAAATATTTGCATAGATAAAATTAAAACTATAACTTATGCATTTACATTATATCGTCCTTCTTTCTCTTTTCCTATCCTGCCTGTTCTCCTTTGCTCTCTCCCTTTTTTTTATTGGCTTTATTTATAATTCCCAGCCTCCTTTTCATTCCAGCCCTCTATATTCTGTTAATATTGTCTCCAGTTTTGTGCATTTTTCAATTTCCCATTTCTCTGCTCTCCCTACGTCCTCTCCTGCTATGATGACACAATGATTGCCTATCCACACAGGGGATCCTCATCTACTTTATTACATAGGTAAAAAAAAAAAAAAAAAAAGAAGTCAGGTTATTCCATCACTGTTCTCTCCCGGCTCCAGGAGACCAAAGCAAAGATAATAATGATGATGATGATGATGATTCTGTTATTTCTTTTTTTTTTTCTTTTTTTTTCTTAGATAGAATTATTAAGAAAGCAATTCAATATTAATCCATCTTTTCGGGTGATTGTAGAGTGGGCTGTACATGCAGAGCCACACTGGAGAGCGGAAGGATGTAGAATTTAAAAGCTGGTCATGAATAAATATGACACCACATTTTTCCTTCTCCTTATCGAGGTTGCCCAGAGAGAGGTGGAAAAGGAAGCACAGTGATTACTGCAACTGCTGCTGACTCTCTGACAGCAGATGTCTTGTTGATGATAGGCCACATAACTACATGAAGGCAACACACAAATCTGTTGAGAGTAAGCACACAGCCTCATAGCACTGTGGTTATAGTATAAACTGGACATTTAGGCCTATGATTCTTCTTAAGTAAAGTCATAATGTTTGGCGTCTCAATGAGGACCTTGAATGGCGTCTCTGGATTTTTTGGACCGCCGGTTGTGTATTTTGCACTCAGTATATTTTTGTGGGTGTTGTTGTTATGACTGGTGCAGCACAGCAAATGTGCTACATCATTTAGCACATTTGCTGTGCTCCATGTTAGCACGCTCCACTGGGTGCGTTTTTGCTGAATTTCAATTAACAATCATTTTTCTGTTGTGTTTTTTTTTTTTTTTTCTTTCACACAAATGTCAGCTCATATTCTGAAACATCAGACTGATTTAAAACATCCAGATTTAAAAAAACAGTCACTTTTTTTTATAAAAAGCAATACATCAAGATAATGCGCGTGCATCTGCCCATCGCCGTGATGATCTCCTGCTGTGTCCGAGAGGCTTAACAGGAAATAACTGTACTTTGTGGAATTGAATGAATTAAAAAAAAAAAAAAACATGATGAGAAAAAATGACAAATGTAGACACACTCTACCGTAATTCTGGATGAATTGTTTTGAAAAAATAATAGTGTTTAATGCTCAGGCAGGTCCTCTTGTGGAGGGGGAGTTGCGGGGAGGGGGGGTGGTAATATAAAGCCTGTTGGGCTTTGCGGTGTTCCTCTGAGGACTACTCTCAGCACACCGTGACGCTCATCAGCTCCTTCTGCCTCTCTGCACACCATCACAAACACACACACACACACACACACACACACACACACACTCAGCAGCACTCCCAAACACCCAGCTCATGCATTCTCCCGCTTTGTTTATGTTTATTTTCTCTCCCCAATCTTTCCCTGGTGATTGAACAAAAGATTACAGATTGCCGTCTTTAGTCGGGAAGAGAGAAGGGAGCGCTATGAAGCAGTCACCACAGCTAAGAGACACTGTGGTCTCAGTCAGTGTAAACTGGAAATGGTGGTATTTTTTTTTTTTTTTGCGACATGCCGAAGAGTCACAAGTGAGAGTAAGTAATGTTAGTGGGGATGTGTTCCTCTGCTAGATATCATGTAGACAACCAAAGTAAAGTGTCGCGTATGCTGGTGGCTTTCACCTTTTTGAGTGATGTTTGGCAATTGGATGACATACTATCTGGAGGAGGGACTGCATGAATACCAAGCAGATGAACTGACATCTCACTTAAATCAGTGTCTATCTGACTGACACACCTGAAGGGTGAGACAGCTCTTGTGCATTCACTTCTGGTGAAAGAGCTGCAGAAGCATGTCAGAAGCATGTGCAAAATAATCTCCTCTCACCGGCTCTGTTTCCTGAAGAACTCTTATCTCTGCTGGGGAGGAACCTTAGACTGTTGCTGTCAACAGAGCAGTTCATTTTGAACAGTTCTTCATCTGTTATTCCTGGTCATCTAGATTTGCCTCCATTTTGAATGATACATGTCCCTAACCAAGGATAAGAGATGAAGAGATGGAAAAAAAATCAAGAGGTATGTACTTTAACAGTGCAATATGAATTTTAAGAAAAGGCGGCTTCAGAAGTAAGAGGTTGCCCATGTAAAATGGATTTTTTTAAAACTTGAAATTTTCAAGTCCATACAATGAACAAGAAATAACTTTTTTTTGCTGTTCTGAACTGAAGATGTTGTCTAACTGCAGTGAAAATGCTTTTTGCAGGAAAAGCTTGAGTCCGTTTTTCTCTAAAAACCTTACATTGTGTTTGTACAACATGTTTTAATGGGGAAAATGATTGTTCAAACAAATCAATGTCTGCTTTGGTCACATGTTTTTTCACTCTGATTTCAGCCGAGCACTGGGATTTACAGCCATGTTTCTTTCTGCCTCTTGCTCTCGCTGCATGTCTGCTGCTTTGGCGTCCCACACTGCTAACTTGTCTGTGAAACCTTTGGCTGGTAGCTGAGCATATTTGAATTTTAGCATGGCACATAGTACAAATAGGCTACCATGGTAATTTCCATCATGGGTGGAGAGCCTCGCTACACATGCACATCAGTGCTGGGTTATTCTGAACCTTGTCAATCCATCCGAAGTGTTTATAGGTGTTCCTAACAGCTACACCTTCAGTATGAGTGAAAAGTTGGCCATCCATAGAGAGGTGCAATGTTGCAATGTTATAATAGGATGATAACAGCACACATTTTCAGTTTCTCTGGTAAAGCAACCATGCTCGTTTACTCATTTCTTCGTGTGAAAAGTGATAGTTTTATTGCAAATAATGGAAAAAGTGAGTTTGTGAGTTCAAATTCAGGCAATTTTCTCACCTTAGCACAGCTAGCCACAGTAAAGTGTTTGCATGAGCATCGACAACATTTTCTAAAGGAATATACCGGCACCATTAGTATTTCTTTGTGCAGTCTTGTTTGTGTTCACAGCTTTGGGCCTTGGTGTGTCTCGTCCACTACAGCTGCCGATGGTGTAAGTGTGATAAGCTTTGACTCCGGCTCACACAATCAGGTGGAACTCTTCCTTTTAGCTTCTTCAAATTCTCATTTCAGCTCCGAATGTAAATCTATAAATCAGCGCTCCCAATCCTTGATCTCAACACCAATGTAGTGAGCAGGTATGTGCCGTATCTCTGATCCTAGCAGGCAAACTCAAAGGATAGTCCTAATCATTAGCCTGCTAGCTAGATTAATATAGCTGTAAAGTATTACCATCCTGAATCTCAGATGAGAGTGAGAGGATGGTTCCCGTAATGAGGCATCCTTTTAAGTGCACCCGTTTTATCTGTTTTATCCATTTTATCTGTGGACAGGGGGAGAAGAAAAAGGAAGAGGCATTTTCTCATGTCTCCTGTGAATATGCCAGGTAAGATTCACTGGATATGTGTCTGTCTCCGCTCCGTTAATGGGCACACTCCCAATTAGGGAAAACTGAGTCTAATCAAAAGCTAGATACAGGACTTAACTATGGCTCCTTTCCTCTAATGCGTCCCCCTTTTCTTTCTCTGTCTGTCTTTCCTCTTTCATTGAAAACCTGATATCCGTCTTATAGACGAATCACCAAGCAGCAATTTTTTTTTTTTCTTTTTAAGAGATGCCACGCTTGCATCAAAGTGACACTTCTTTTTTTTTTTAACAATGTGTTGTTGAGAGTCAGCGTTATTTGGATTTAGCCGAGCACCCGAGGCTAATGCCATCAGAGTGGAGAAACTTTGTCACTGAGCACTTTTGGATCAGATACACTTGACTGGATGAGTCACCTCAAGATTGAGCATAATGACCATTTTATACACAATTGCTGTCCTTGCTCTTATTGTTGTTCATGCACTCTGGAAATATATTTATCAAGAAGTTCTTTAAAGGGAACATGCAATTAATCTACACTGTACGGATCCCAATAGAAACTTGAAAAACAAAATAATTTTCTGGTGATTGTGCAGTATATTTAAATTTCACTTAAAAGGCAGAATTAAGTCCCGCTAAATTGAAGTCTCACCTTTTTTGTGGAATAAAATTTTTTTAAAATTATATAAGTGGTTTTCCGTTTATGACTTATTAGTAAAAACTCCATGCCTTTGTTTATTTCCAGCAGCAGTTGTTCAGTGGTGCACTGCTGAAGGTCTTCATGACTCTGTATATCTTACCAGTGCTGATACTTCAAAGGGTTTTTTTTTTAATCCAAAGAGTCTCAACTACCAAATTGAGCTCTAAGATTCACCGCATTCAGCATTTAGGAGGACCTGGTGTGCTGTTAAGTTTGTCCTCACCTCTGAAAGTGGAAGCTGTTAATCACTGGCATTGTTTCTTTATAGACGTTACTTTTTCTTTTGTTGTTGTTTTTTTTTTTAAATACTCAGTCATCAGCAGCTCCTGCATATTCAGTGTTGTGTTTATCATGCGTTAAGCACTGGGTCCAAATGAAGTGATACCAAATGATGAGACCACCATCACTGGGTGCTTTTTTGACCTTAGCACACATTATTTTACCCGTAGTTTTTAAACGCAACATGGAATAAAGTGAGGAGTGTTAAAATCACACAAAAGCAACCGCTAATGCTGACTCTGACTGGTCACTGCAAGTATTTGAGTGAAAGGGACTTTTTTTTGCACTCAAGAGAACACAAATGTCGGTGCCACTATTGTAGAAATATACATGCGTGATTTCTATTTTTGGTGTTTGTTAATTACAGATTAGAGCAAATTATTATCAATCAAACACAGATTTTATGGCAATATAACTTTAATGATTGGTTACTATATTTTAGTAGCCTTACAAAATTTGTAGTTGTTATTTCTGTGTCTAAGAATGCCATGTTAGTAATTGATTGATTTTTAAAAAGAGCATTTCGTAATTTAAGGCTTTTATCAACCTTTTTTCTTCTAATGAGGAATTGCAACAACACTGTCCAGCCTCATGTGGGATGAGTGTTGATCATAAATATCAAATAGTTGGGTAATTGTTGGTAAATCTCTGCTATATATATATATATATAAAAAAAAAAATGTAACAAAACTTTTCAAACAGTGAAAAAAATAAAGAATACAACATATGGGGTGCTGTTGGCTACTGACTTTTAATTACAACATTGCTAAAGCTTATAATTCTGTCATACCTTCAAAAATGCTGGATTTTGTAAAAATGTTTCCGTCTTTGAGAGAACAACTCATCTGAAATTCTACAGTGAATAACAATGTAGCAGAATGCATGAGGAAAAAATGCACTACCTTTTTTCCCTTTGACTTGATTTGACTTGACTTTGACTGTGCACCGCTCAAATGCCCAATTTGGACATGAATTTCCACCAGTGCACAGTTCTATTTACCAGCTCCACTCAGCTTGGCAGCCACTCCACAACTAATGTCACAGCGGAGAAGAAAAAGAGAGGGAGGAAACAGGCGGGGAGGGGGCTTTAATGCAAGAGCTGCACGCTGTCACCTTGCCGAAAATTCTCCAATGACAAAAACCGGCTCATTGTCGGCACGAGAGGCCTAGCTGTAACACCCCATCCAAAAAACTTCAGACACCCTTAATCATTTATTGACTTCTTTGTTTAGCAGCAGTTTCACTCCTTGCTCTTGTCTCAGCGGGATAGAACTGTGGAGATGAAGTAAGATCTGCTGTCTCAGAGAAACTGGATATTATTTGAACAGAGCAGAAGCCATCGGCGGTGTCTGGGAAAAGGGGATGAGATTACGAAGTGCTGTGTGACTTGGACAACTCTTGTCCTAAGGCTTGTTCAAACTGATTTGTACTGCACAGTGCTCTGAAGAGATTGGGCTAGAGAGAGACACGTTGTGTTGTGTTTGTGTTTGTGTGCATGTGTGTGTGCGTTTGTGTGTGTGTGTGTGTGTGTGTGTGTGTGTGTGTCATCCATATCAAAACAAAGGGCAAGGATGTGGTGTATAAAAGATGAGAAATGTGTTTAGTGCTATTTGGTGTGTAGCAGAGGCGTTTTTGATAAGTCTGAAGCAAACAAATGGCCATTAGGTAGGAAACAGATACTGGAGGAACGACAGCAGGAAAATATTGAACTACATCCTCGCTGAGCGCAAGAAAGACTCTTGTTTTTCTGTCTGTTTTTAGGAAGATGCTGTACAGTATGCTAATGAAAACGAATCAAATTCTAATCAGGGCTAAAGAGAGGATCTTATCATAGCCCAATGAGAGGCTTATCAATATCCCAGCTTCAAAGTAAAAAGCTAACCACATGGGCTTGAGAAACGTCTTAAAATCACTGCGGTTGTAGAAAGGAATAACCCTCCTAATGAAGGAATGAGGCATAATTATTGGGTAAAAAGTAAAAAAAAAAAAAAAAAAAAAAAATCTAGCTAACACTGAACAAGCTTGAAATGGATTTTTCGCCCTCGGCATAAGTTTTGGCATTTTCCCTACATCAGAATATGCTGTGCAATGCCTGATTGGCAAATATGTTTTGGGCTTGTCAATATTATCAACTGATTCTCTTGAATGAGTGGAGAGAGCATTAAAGCAGTTTTGAAGAAATGAAATGGGTTTATAGTATCTTGAGTATTACCCGCACCAGAGTCCTCCAACTGCTCAGAAATACACTCTGACAGTCACATAGAGATCTGAGGATAGCTTAATTGAGCATACTTGAGTATAGCGAAACATACTTGAGCTCCAATTATACCCCCTTTTTGTTCTGTCAGCTTCAACTGTTAATGGCTTAAGCTTATTGTTCATTATAACCACAGGTTCAGCTTTCATTTGAATAGAGTGAAAAGCAGATTTAAACTTCTCACATAACCGCATTAAATTCACTTTGAATCCAAACTCATATCTCTTTAGCGAGTAATCTCTCCGACTTTCACACATACACACACACACACACACACACACACACACGCACACGCAGTCACAGTTATTCGCTGGAGCTCGCAAGATGAAAGGTAAGGTAGCTGCTTGTCAAAAACTATTAATGTGGGAGTAAAAGTAATTATATTGGCATCTCTTTGAAAATCAGACACATTGTCGTCAAGTGTTTCCAGTAGATGCAGTTGCCTGTTTCTACTTGTAGCTTTCTGCATTTGGTTGAAAAATTAATAAAGAAGCCAAGCTGAGTATGAAGAGGAGAGCCGAATAGCTGTGATTTGAATACAGACACAGGATAGAGAGTTATTTCCATCAGGCATGAATATAACCTACATTATTAAAAAGAACAGTTATTTGCAGTATGACACCACAGTCCACAACAGATGAGAGATTTTGCATATTGTTGCAATCAGGTATTATATGTTGTGTTCTATTTCACATAGGAGGAATAATCCATAATTCCCTTGCATTATTAATTAAACTACATATTTCTGAATATTTTGCTAAAAAGAACTGCATATTAGCTCAAATTTTTTTTAATCTTATTTATTTTAGAAATATAACCAAAAATGACAAAGTACCTGAAAACTTGTGTAATTTTAAGTCCTTTTTAAAGGGTTTAAAACTCAAAAAACTCAACTTCTGTTATTATAATAAGTGAGCAACAACAGTCTCCACCCTTCATGGGCCCCTGAAAGCTTCTGAGCCTTGGTGCTCCTTTATACTTAAGCCAGTGTTTCAGGACCTCTTTTCAGACAGCTATCTAATATCCAAACATCACCTACAATGTATATTTTTACTTATCTTATTTGTTTCATATGAGTGTGTTTGCCTTTGAAAAAACCCACCTTGAGAAACCTTTGAAGCCCATCGATCTGATGGGCTTGAAAACTCATTTAACTCACTGCTAAGTTCATTGCTAGTGAGGTCACACATGCACACAGAGGAGCAGCTGTCTCATTGGCTACTTATCACCGTGACATCGAGACATTCCAGTGGACAAGACTGCTGTCAAGTTGATTTTGTCCGAGTTGACACTGTGCAATGAGGGACGTCTGCTGCAAAACAATCAAAAAGTGGGAACGTGGACTGAGGCCCACAGAAAGAATACTGTTTGGGTTGTTTTTCATTCTAAGATCACGGAGCGTGTCTCCTCTGATATTCCCTTCACTCATTCACTGATGTGTTCATTTATTTATGGATCTGCCTAAGCAACCAACAGAGAATTCCCATCAGCCTTCCTCATGAGGAGCCCTGTCACATCTACATATTTTTAATAGCTCATAACTCAAACAGTCCTGGCTTGACACGTCCCGTCAAAAAGATGCAACACTTCATCTGACATCTAACTTTCTCCTAAAACCTTTGGATGTCTGTCCCATTAACTCTTCGCTCCCCCTCCCCCCACCGTCCAAATGTTGGTCACCTCCAAAGTACATTATTATGACCTTCATGTGCACTAAAATAAACAGCCTGTTATTGCTTCTGATGTACAATTTATGTCAGAGCAGCCTGCTGAGGAGGCTTTAAACTTTTTTGATGGAATACATATAAAACTATTTAATTTCCTTGATTGTATCCCTATTTTATTGCAAATACAGGCTTGACTTGGATGATAAAAAAAAAAGAAGGTATATGACATTACTTTTTAAATCCATAGTAAGCGGAGTGTACTGTATGTCCACATCCAACCCACCACAGCTGGCAGCTTGCCATATGCATATATTTCTTCTCCTCTGGCCTGGAGGATAAAACTGTTTTAACAGCCAAATGAATCAGGGATGCAACAGCTTCCTGCCAGCTCTGATTTCAAGTCAATATTTACTCCCAAGATTAAGAGAAGTGAAAAGCAGCAGCAGGTATTAAACAGAAGATTTAGCATTGGCACTTAAGACACACTTGCTTCTTCAAAAAAATACAGGTGGGGAAAAAAAAAAAAAGTCAAAGCTAAATAGGCAAAAAAGTCACCAACCAAAAATAAAACAATGTAAATAAGACACCATGGAGGTAATGAACAAAAGAACACCTGTGCCTGCGAGAAGAACAGAATTTCAATACAAGAGAATACATTTTCCTGGAGAATAATGCCTAGAGGATTCAAAATAACCAGCATTAGAATATCTAAAAATGTAGAGGAAAAAAAATCAATCTGTTTCATCTTTAACTTTGTTTGTTGTAGTGTGGGGACATTGAATAAGAAAAGGAAATGATTTATGAAGCGCTGTATTATTAACAGGATATCAAACCACAGTTACACAGTCAATACCAGTATATTCTGACACCTCAATCCCACACAACAGTGATGTGATGTGGACATCTTATTGATTTATACTAACAAACCAGCCTGTGTTGCTGTTTCCAGCTTCAGGATCACAGAAATTCAAAAGATACATACAAAGGGCAACCTACACTGTATACATGCTTGCATTGTGCTGTATGTGTGCTTGTACTAATCACCTTGCAGAGACAAAGATCTGTTGTTTCGTTTGAAGTTACGGCTAATGTTTTGTGATCATATCCCTTTTCTGCTTCTAAATCTGATAAGAATTTTTGCACTAATCATTCACAATATGTAGGATTTAAATATTATCTTAAGATTTTTATTTTTTTTTTAAATTTCCAGTGATGGAGTTTGCCATTTCCACACATTGCCTAAGCATAAGGGATTCACAGGAAAACAACACATGCATGGAAGCAATTTTTACTCATTAATAACAGCCTCATTGTTTGCAGTTCACTCTCTTTACAGCGTGCTTGTATCTGAGCAGCATTAAGTTAGTGCCAATGCAAATTAAACATCCTGCTGCTGCTTTAAAGTACTCAACACGGGATGCCTTTTATTGTAATACAGCTACAAGAAGTGCAATATGTTTGTCAATGCAGCTTGAGCTCAATGCAACTGTTCATCAAAAATGCATGTGCAAAACTCAGACATCAGTAAGCCCTGATTTTTCTACATTTTTCAGCTACTGATCATTAAAATTTTTGGTGTGGAATAATGGAACAAGAAGGAGGAGAAGCTACAGTATGCTGTTAGATGAAGAGCTGCGGGCAACAAACCTGCAACACCTACAACTCCTTAGCAAGGTAACAAACTTTCACTGTGAAGCTTTTGGAGAAAGTTCACCGAGGAAAAAAATCTTTCGTCTTTCATTTTGCATTTATTCTTCTTTTGAGTAAATTACTTTAATTTCTTCCTGTTCTTCTCCTTCACTTCCATTTTTCTCACACTGTCAAAGTCCCTATATTCAGAGTTCTGACGTCACCATATTTCTCACATCAGTCTGCTCCTGGATGGTGTATTTTTCTTTTTTTTTTCTTTTCTTTTTTTTACATATCATTGCAATTCTGTCAGCCCATCTTGAAGAACCAGAACCCATCACCTCCCCATCACCACCATTACCTCCAGAATTCAGCCGAGTTTTCCATTAACCACCTGCTGGCTGTACTCCACCACCCCACATCACAACTCCAGGGAATCCTTTCTATCTCTTATCTTCTTACAGTACGGCCTTATGATTAATGAAGAAGCTGCACATCAATGCATATAGTCGCCGAAGCCTTTCACTGTTGCTAACCTCAATACCGTTGCACGCTTCCCATTGATTTCTCCTCATTGTGCAAGTTGATGTAATGCCTTGCCAAATTTCAAAAGAATAGAGTGTGTGTGTCTTTATTTATGCGTTTTGCTAAACGGGGTCTGAGACATTCAACTGGGGTACAATGGAAATATATTAGATATATTTTTTTAACAACCTAAGTCGAATCTTTCATGATTATAATAATTTATAATATTTTACACATCGGCTTCATTTTGACCTACACATGTACTTTAACGCATACAATTATAAGATATGGAAAATTCTGACAGTATTAATTAGATGAGTGAATTAAAAGTGACTGATCTAATCAAAACAAGATTAAATTAACTTTAATCTTAGTACTTAATTTTAATCTTAACCACGCCATGGCATGCAATATGTGCAGATATCACAGAAGATTGTCCATTTACATTCATAATACCATATAACTGTTCTCTTTCTATCATTAGTCTCTTTTTAGATTGAGAAACAGAAAACAGTCAGAAATTCATGCCAGCATACTATACTTTAATGCACCGTACGGTTTAGCTCGAACTATATCGATTTACTGTATTATGCAATAGGAACACATTTTTAATTGTAGCATGTTGAGTAGGAGTCCTGTGCACACTGGTTTAGCATTAGCTTAACATAGAAACCTACATAATTTTTAGATGCTTCTTCATAACACCAGAACATGTTGTTTATAATGTGGTCACAATTCTTTTTAGGTACAACATGCCAAAAACATGCCAGTGTGTCACTGTGTGTGTGTAAGTGTACACATTATAATTAATGGGGTGCTGGAGGAGGGCACTGAAATAGGTGGTGTCATCAGTACAGAGAGAGGATCATCCATCAAAAACACCATGGACGAAGCCAGTCCAGTTGTGTGACACTACATCATGCTACCCCGAGAACCTGAGAGCATTAAGAGAATTACAGTCAGTGGTAGCTGCTGTTTCATGCAAAGCCTCGCCCACCCACCCACCCACCGATCCAGCTGCACCCAGAGTGGAACATCCATGCTTCACCAACCGTCTCCCTACTCAGTCAGACTAATGCACTTTGTCATTTGTTGTTTATTGAGAGAAGAAAAAAAAATATTTGTAGGATTATTGAAAAGCAAACAAATACTCGTCAAACACAGAGCTGTCTTGACGTGACGCCTCACATTTTGACTTTATAAGACTGCAATCGTTTAATCGCCCCTTACTCAAAGAGCCACCTCGTATGAGCCTGACAGGAGTGAGTTATGAGATGCTTTGACTTTAATCTGTTGCAACCACAAAAACACTGGCTGACCTTAATATCTGTGCTGCGAGAAATTAGAGTTGGATCCTTGTTCTTTGCCTTCTCCCTCTCTCTTCGTCTCCCTGTAACCCATTACCCGTCATTTGTTTTGTCACAAGCAGAGGGGAGACAGGTTAATGGAAGCATGCTGGTGGGTGGGTGTGTTTGTGTGCATGATTACTGAAATTGTCCACCGAAAGTCTCTGACCTGTTTCACACCTCGCTTTGTTTGTTGTTATTGCATTCTGAAGTATAAAGGAAAATAATATCTGAAACTTACATACAGTAGCTGTCCTCAGACCATTTAGTCAGTTATTCATTATATAATGCCTTAACGTCCTTGATGAAGATGAGATGAAGATTTTTTTTTTCTTTATTAGACTTTCGCATAAAGAACAGTGGATTTATCTTTTATATTATTCTCAGGTGGAAGTCTGCTATTATTTAACATATTTACAAGACGGCAGATACAGAATAGCAGGAAGGAAAAAAAGAGGTGAAACTGCACCCAGTGACTTTTTCTTTCTCTTTTTCTTCATTACATAGAATGAGAGGGTGCACAAAGGAGAGGAAATTGGCTGCAACTGACAGAAATAATGATTTGAAATGGGGAGAAAAAAAAGTAATAAATTGCAAAAGAGACACACCTGGTATTTCAAAAGCAAACTGTGCATGGGGATGCCAGTTATATCCCTTTTTTTGTATTAAAAACCACACCTGAAAACAAAAATATGGCACCCAGCTGACAAATAGCCAGCTTTTGGCAGAGATTCAAGAAACAAGGAGCAAATGATTTGATAGTGACAATATAAGCTTAATTTGGTTTTTTTTTTGAAGTGTTCTTTTCTGCAGAAAAACATCACATACTCACAATACTTTTTTTTGTGGATGTCAGCTGCTGTGAACTGGTGCCTGACATTTTTCCATTTCCAGAGACATGTTGCGTTTACTGTCAGTCTTTGTCCTTGTGGTAAATAACCGCTAAAAGCACAACTAAACGTTGTCAGGGAAACCTTAAGTTTGGTTGCATGAACATGTTGGTCCGAACGACTTGTCCTCCTTCCTGTCTGAGTAACAGGAAAAAATAAATGGCTGCTTCTGAATGGATGACTTGCTGGTGTGGCACAGAGAAACATGACTGAAGCCGACACATGACGGGTCATTCCAGGTGTGTGTGAGTGTGTTTTAATTTGATTATTCTATTACTGCTAGTGTTTTAGTCACAGTACAATATCTAACTACCAGAGACAAGAGGGATAATGAAGCGAAAGATGTCACTAATGGACAGATTATTAAATCTTGAATTAACAAGAAAGCAAAATATTATGTTATTGTCATATATTCTTTATATCGTCGAGGTACTGAGTGAAAAATGCAATTACAACAGCACTCTGCTTGTTATCCGTTACAGAACAGAGTTTAAAAATCAACAGATTCTTGGCAGTAGATAACAATTCCTCTCGACAAGTCTATTGATAACAGCATATCATACTGAAGGGTGCTGAATAAATTTGTTTTAATTACTCTCCGACAAAATCTGATAAAATCAGTTGATGCATCTGAAGAAAAGAGTCCCTCATGGCATTTAGATTTTATGTTTACACTCTAATGTGTGTTTTATGATTGGCACCAATTTGGCCTTTGATTTTTATCTGACATGAGTTTATTGCAGTTTGTTTTCCCACACAGAATTACCTACAGCAGATGGGGGTGTTTTACTGTGACTGCGGCTGCATTATGTAAGGGCTAATGCCTTCTGCGGGGGCGATTTCTGGCCTCCACGACCATATCCATTAATTCCTGATAATGGCACCTTGAAGGGCAGCTTTCTGTTTACACCATGGTCACTTGTCAAAGAAAAAATAATGAACCATTAGTTTATATTTTCATGCTTATTCCAACAAATATTCAAAGTTGTTGCACAAGCTTGGTCTTGGTCTCCCTGGTAACACCTTCAGGTTTGACTAATATCCGGTACAATCACTGCCATCCCATCAAGTTCTAATGCAATTGGTACATGTTCAGTAATCCAGCAAACAGGAATAGCCTTAGATATGACTTGGCAATAGGAGGTATTAGTTTTCCACTCAGCTCATTAAAGCATTGGGCTCAATTATGAGCCTGAAAGCAAATGTTATGCTTGCAAAATTAAAAGTGATTAACATCGTGTATCATTGAAAATCAGCAAGATTATCTACCTATCCATCCATGTTATCATAACCAAATCAATATCAAGATTTTCATGAACAAATAACAAGCCATGTGCATGAGATATACTTCATTCTATACTTTTATTTTTAATATACAGATTACTGGATTCAGATACTGAAACAGACTAGGCCAGCACAGTCATTTAGAATGGTGAACGCATGGAAACCCAACAACCAATCAGAATCGAGTGTTCACTCTGGCCATTGTATCAAATTCAGACAAAATACCAATAAACTGACTATATGTTGATTAGTGCATGTGCTCATTTTTTCTGCTTCTCTTGCACCATTTTTTCAAACAATCAACCGGAGTAAAGCGTGCCAGGAGTGAGTGAGTTTTAACCTGCACTGATCTGTGCCACTGGAACGATTTGGATATTCCCTGTGCCACTAAGTGCAAAGACTGACAATTCATTCTGTTCGCCGAGAAAGGAACATCAATGTGATGTTAATCACTGAAGTCATTTATTTCCCTTAAACTCTGGAGCCAGCTGGAGGCTGCAGCAATAACAGCACTCTGATACCACTCTCCATAGCCACTCAATCAGGATATTAATTGTCCAGCTACGTCCCCCTGTTATCAATCTCTACCAATCACACTTTATTAAATAAAGATACAATTGCCTTCTAGCACACATATACACTCACGCACACACACACATACGCTCACACACAATAGTGGGCTTTATCATTGTGTATCTACAGTCGACAACTCTGCAGCTCCGGACACATAAAGATGATAAGCTGAAGACTGATGCACCAGTATCAACCCCCACCACAGTCCAGGCTTTCCAATTAAAATTCCCTCTGTGTCCCTCTTTCCACTGGCACTTTGTGTGTTCCAGTGTGTGCATTTACACGCATATGGCTCAGCATGATAACGCTAATAGCTGAAACAAACATGCCTGAAATACTGTTCAATAGTACATGATTTAAGGAGCAGTTGCTTACCTCTTCTGATGTACCCCACTATTTGTTGTTTGTCCTTCCCACATCGGATGACTCAGTTGCTTGTGGGCTGCCGTAGAGACTGTTTTAGGTTGATGATCCGTTTAGTTGATCAGATCTGCTTTACCACCCACATACAATTTTGGCGAATATTTCATAGAACCTGACTTCTTTAGGTTTCTTGCATAACATGAGGGGAAAAAAACCAACAATTTCATGCATTTTGTAGCTGTGGAAAATGCTTTTAGTTTCAAGTTGGTAATTGAAAAGTGCTCAGAAGTCTTGTCTGCAAAGAAAATTTTTGATTAATTTGAAAGGGAGTCAGAAAGCACATAACTTTTAGATTTACTGAACATTTTGTTCAGAAGAGGGCCACCACACAGACTTGCACTATAAACCACATATGGTGCTTGTCAGAGTTTTATGGTTGTTGTTTGTTTTTTTCTGGCTTTTTTGTTTCAGTCCAGACGCAACCCAACACTCTGAACGTCACAGTAGCTTCAGAAACAGCGATGCCACAAAGAACAAAGGAGCAAAATAAAAAAATCAACTGATGCCTCAGCGTCCTTTGGGTCTCCCACTAATCATACAGGGGATTCCTTGGATGCAAGTTAAGACTGCACAACCAGATGGCTTCATTTGTGTTTCGTATCGGGGCTCATACAAATGTTAGTATGTAGAACAGTGCGGGCTTTGAAATCTAAAGTTAAATATGAAAGAAAGTTTTTGTTCAGTTTGTCAACTCTTCTGACTGAAGGCTAAAAGAAAGTGGGACAGAAACATGTCAAAAAAAGGTGAGGATGTTCACATCATTATCAGTGAAATTATTTCACTGGATGTTTCACATCGCCTTTGAGCACAGACAAAATTGAATGCTAGGTTCAAATTAATTGCCTTTTTGCTGTTATCATCCTCCCACAGAATGGCTTTTATCAAAATCATTATCTAATGGCTGAAAAATTCTGGTTAAAGCTCGCACTGCTAGCAACAACTCACTCATATTCTGTCTCATGAAAGCTTAAATGACCCACATCCATTTTCCTCCCACACCCTCGCCTTCCACACTGACACTAAAGTTAACATAATGCTGCAGCACATTATTCAACAGAACCATGGCTGCAGAAAGAGAAAAGGAGCAGATTTGCACCTAATAGCAATGTCAAGAATCATTCATCATTATGTTGACCCTCCCACTCACCTTGTATCCGAAGATGACCCCGTGTCAATCATTGACCGGGTGCACTATTTCCTACTGCAGCCAATCACAACCCTGCCTTTTCAAATCACTCTCGGGCTGCCCTGCCTTTGAACCTAGCAATAAGGTCATCTTAAAATGTAATTTATATTTATAAATTATGAATAACTGAAATGCCCTTATCTCTTGGAGTGCTATTAGTGAAGTGCTGGTAGTGTGTTGAACTCTCAAATATTTTTTGGTGTGAATGAGTTTACAGTGTGTCTGTTGCTTGAGAATTGACACAACAAATGCTAAGACTGCAGGTGATGGCGGAGTGAAAGGGCAGGAATAGCAGCCTGTGGGTTGTGACTACCAGTTAGTCTTATTACTGTTATTCCTCAGATGTAAGTGCAGGCAGCTCACAGAGGTCGTATCATTTATGATCGCGGTAGACCTGCGTTGGATTGGCACAGAACATAAAAAGACAGTCTCACAGACACAAGGTCACTGATTACAGGCTGTTCCTGTGTGTTGCAGTAACACTGGAGGCTTTTTTGAGCCTTTGCGTGACACTGTGTTTGAGGTAAATTGTACAGAGTAACAGAGAAAATAATACAGCACATAGTCCATTAAGTTTTTTTATACACAGATAAGGATAGTTGTTATATTCAATTGCAAACACAAGCATATTCTGTGAGCGTGTAAACACTTAGTGTGTGTATGTCTGACAATGAGAGTGGAAGTTTAGTTATTTATTTTCCAAAAAGAACTTGAATCTGAATTAAGTTTATTACCATGTCTGTTTTCACATAAAAGCTTGGTGTTTAGAAAAGGTTTTTATTAAAATCAGCATTAAGCGAAAGAAAAGTTCTGCAAAAATCAAGAATCATGACTATGAGAAAACAGAGTAAAAAAAATTTAATTAAAAATATATTTTTAAAATCTTAAATATGCTTTTAAAATGAAGAGGTGAACAGTAATAAAATGCCTCATCACTTACTGTCAAAGAATTAAAGTAAAAAGTTTCAGTGAAAAGCAGATGACTCACATGAAAATCAAAACCCTGCTAAATACTCATAGTATGCTCTTGAAAGCTACATATCATATAAAGCTCTGCTATGAAGCGTAGTTGTGTGGGCACTGAACTGATATAATGGTAACACAATACTGTGTCATTAAAGGCTGAAGGTTAGCAGTTAATGAAACTGCCAGTCAGTCTTTGTAAATATGATACAGTCAGTAAGAAAAATGATACCTTTCATAACACGTTGAGATGTTCACTGTGGCAAAACATAAAGCTACTTGGACAAACTAGTTTGGATTTAAGTTAGATTGAAAGTGTTTTAAAACAGGATTCTGTTTTGTTTTTCATGAGAAAAAATGGGATGAGAATTAAGCGCATATATTTTAACAATTAGCAAATTTAATGCTAACTCCTTGCCTTTTAAAATGTTGCTAATGTTTGACAACATCTTAGCTAACAGGCTAATTGGCTATGCACGTTTACCTTAACAGCTTATATTAGTTACCTGGCTAACTAACTAAGCCAAGTAAAATCTATAGCTTGGATCTTTTTCTTGTATTATTAAATATCACTCTTCTTAGACTCACATACACATTGCCTCAAGAATAATTGTCAGGCCTGCTGTGATTAGTTACACATGCTGAAAGATGTTTGGCCAGTGCTTTTTCATGGAGGTTTTTAACAAAGGGTTGAGTGTGGGAACATTTTAGAGACAGACACCACAAGTTATTTATGCTAATAGTTAGTGTGGAGAACAATGGGTAACACAAAGTGCAAACATAAAGTGTATCCCTCCCAAATTATAGCGCAATTATTTGTATTGTATTATTTTCAAAAACTGTTTCACCAAGTGAGTACAGATACATACAACAAGCTACAAGTAATTATAGGCAAAAAACAGGAGAAGTTGAGAAATAAGAGGGTAACAATTGGTGACTTTATTGAGAACCTATGCAATAGGTACTTTTCACTGCTGAGCACCAATTGTAGTATTATTGGTTATGTGAGTCTGACCATTACAGGTCACGCACTTGGACAGAACATTATAATGATCAGCTTCTACAGCTGCCTTGGCTGTGAGATGGACACTGTTTTTCAGTTCAGCTGTATTTACCCAAGAAACCCAAACATCTACTTACTGTCGTCCATGACAAAATGAACCGCAATCTATGTAACAACAGTGTGAACGTACACAATTCTGGCTGACCTTGGGCAAGAGGCGGGGTCAATCACCGGGTTGATGCATAGAGACGGACAAACATTTACACTCACATTCATCCAGAGTGGCCAATTAACTGAACGTGCATGATTTGGACTGTGGGAGGAAGCCAGAGTACCAGGAGAAAACCCACACAGGTGCAGGGGGAACATGTACACTCCACAATCAAACCCTGCCAATCCTTCAAAATGCCAAAGGGCTGTTCAGTAGGTCATAACGTAGCCAATTATATAAATACAAGTACCATAAATTCACATCTTGTTCCAATATACCAAACCATACATGTTGTACTGTTAGGAAATATAGGCTTTAATTCCAAGGATGTTGATTGCTGAGGGCCCTGCCATTAACTTATACCAAACAACGCTACATATTTCAATTTTTAGCACATCTTTAATATTATAGCCTTCTCTTGTGTGAGTATTATTATATTGCTGCCCAAGAGACATTTATCCTCAGTGTTGGAAGGAAGGGGCTGTTTTGAAGTGGACCAGACAGAATTAGGATAAGTGACTGGTGAGTATATGTATTGCTATTCAGTGAACTCATTTCTCACTTAAAATCATGACCATTAGGGACCTCATTTGAGGCTGACTAAAGGTTCATAGTCAGAGTCTGAACTTTAAGCTATTATCATGGTAATGGCCAAAAAATCAGAGCCCTGCTTTTAAAAGTCACCAGAAATGAGAGCTTAAAGGCAGCTTTTTAAAAAAAAAATTGCATCCCACGGGAATGTAACAAGTGAAAAGAGAAGGAGATGAAATAGAGGGAGAGGCAGGCAGAGGCAGAAAAAGAGAAAAACCAGAGGAGTTTGGTGCGTATTTTCTCTATAACTTTAACCTGGCTGCCTCGTTTTCTACCTCTAAGAGCTATAGACAATGGGACGTTAGGCATGCTCCTGCCAGTGTCATTGGAAGACTAATGAGATGGCACCAGGCCCATGAATGGCTCATTGGCCTGATGCACATTACTGTCTGTAAGTGTTTCTTCATCCCGTTATGGCCGGTCATGCAGCAGATCTTCTACCTGTATCAGGGATTGTGATGAATATCAAAAAAAAAAAAATGCACAGCGTGATAACCAACAGTATACCATCATTACAACAACATGCTTAAGGCCCGGAAGCCATTTCCCGCCGAGTGTATTCAACTGCAACCATTTGCTATTCACGACACACTGATTTAATTCATATACAACCTTGGCTGCAGCGAGAGGTGGTGTTGTGTTAAAGCTCACTGCTACAAGCAAAGTAATTCATTAAAAGAGAGGGATTAATTAACAAAGCAGACTTATGATCGATATTTTCTTTAGTTTCGCATATATTTCTCTCAATGTGACCACAGTAAACATATTAAAATGAATTAACGTTGGTGAGTAAAGGTCCCTACTAATGCAACTTTGACTTCCTGCGATGTTTAATTGCATAGATTTAATGGTGATTTGTAGTCTATGTTGTGCATGTGTGTTTCAGTCTACCGCGCCCTAATTTACCAAATCATTACCATATATGTGGAAATGCACTGAAAAAACACTCTGTAGGACATTTACGTTGAGTTCAGCAGCAGTATATAAAACCTAAATGGGTTTTTAAGTTTAATGAAGTGTCTCCCATGCCTGTTATATGGCAATCTTTTCCCCCTGAAGACTTTAAATTTCCTTCTTTGTAGGGTTATGGACTCTTAGTGCTCACTGTCTCCCCAAGTTACAGACATTTTTGGTTGCTGTTTCTCTTTAAGGTTGGCTGCTAACTGCTGCTGTTTTTATATCTCCCAGCAGTGGGTCACACACCTAACATGCAGTCCAAAACGTTACACCCCTGTCCCAGTGTGCTGGCTCGGCTTTTTAATACCCTGGACCTTGTTTCTACCTCCCCTGCCGACTCAGATGTAGAACAACAATGACCGCCCCATTCCACCTTCATAACTCTTGTTAAGTACTTTTGAGGAACAATAAATGCACAATATTACCAACTTAAACGGGCTGCTTAAAAAAAGGGATTTAGTTCCTCCTTGTTCAGTGAGTTCATGTCAAAAAGGATTAGCAAGCTATCATATTTATTTTTGTTTGCAAGGTGTCCAAACTTTTTTTTTTGGAATCAGCCTTTTACCCTAGAAAGGATTTTTACTATAAATAGGTTGAGAGTTTCGAGATCTCTGGGGATTTTCAGTGATTTTTGGCATCTGAAAAAATGCTTTTGCCGTTTGTTAATTTCTATTAAATCCGCTGAATTTCACATCTACAGCCAATTTAGGATACACTTCAGCTCTCATTCATAAATTATTGATGATATCTCTCTACTTCAGCCAGTCTCAACAGACCTTTTACCTCTCTTCAAGGTGTTAATGCTTCTAGTTTAAATATTCTTTCTCTATTTTATGATATTCATGTAGAACTGTGAATGATCTTTGTCACATAATTAGCATGCCGTGGTGGATTTTTAAAAAAAGAATGTATAATAATCAGTTACAGCACTGTATTTGACACTACAAAATGGCTGTTGCCCACTTCCCTGAAGCTCATCTCCAGGCAAGATATGTTCCTTGAATCCACGGGCATGGAAAGGAGGGCAAAGAGAGAGCAAAAAAAAATGAGAACACACAGCATTGGGTGGTATTTCAGCATGGGGTGCCCAGTCAGACTTCAGGGAGGTAATTAATTAACAACAACAAAAATGTCCAAGCTGAGACCTCCAGAGGCACCCTATACTTCCCTCAGATCTCTGTCCAGGAAAAGGAAGACTGGGCTGGGTTTATGTGGAGCGAGGATCCATCCAGGAAGAATAATCCTGGAGCTATTAAAAATGCTTCCAGGCCTAAAGGGGGGTTTAGCAGCTTCTGTCACTTAATTACATAACAATATCAGAAAATTGTATCAGTAAAGATATGAAAGTAGGGCTTTTGATACGTGTCATAATTAATGGAGATGTAGGACATCTCATTTGGACATGTAGCTATACTATAAGGGCATGACCCCCCCACTAATGATACATACAATTCATCTCATGAGAGGATGAGCTCTCTCTTTGTATTCTTAATTGATATTTGAATATCTTTGTACCATTTCCCCCCCCCCAAAAAACAACTTTTTTCAATCATTAACTGTAAAAATTAATATTCACATTCATTATTCATTCAACAACTACAACAAGCATTTACAATACTTTCATTTAGAGTTAAACAACGAGTTAAGATTTTTTTGCCCTATGTTTTATAATTAACATTAATTAACATTTTTTTAATAATTATGTGGACCTCTTTTGATTTGAATGACTTTTTCTAGGTCAATGAATTAGTCAAGTGTAATGTATAAATGGGAATAATCACATGGTCATTTGCGGCGTCATATGTGTTCCCTTAACAAAGTAAATTAGTAAATATCGGAGGACATCTGTGCAAAATGTAATGACGATCACAGACCACAGGCACATGAATTGCTAGATGTAGATCAAGTTAGTAAAAAAAAAAAGGTATGTTTGATTAATGATAGCACCTTTTTGAGAAACAGTCTTATGTGGACATTTTCTAAAGATAAGTTGCACTTCAGTGTCGTGAAGGGCCTGGACTGATATCATCCAGTCTTATAAAATACACTTGTCACATATGAAATGGAGAGGAAGTAGAAAAGGGAGCCTGATGATGTCTATCTGACACAAAAGGAGACAGGGTGCAATCACTGATAAAGCCTTAGCTTGTAGCTTTCTTTGATGCCTAACCAGCTCTGCAAAATAACAAATCCCTTCAGTCTTAGGCTGCACAGTGAGAACCTGTCAACTGCAATGGAGCTCAGAGACTCTAATATTAAATTAAAAAGATGGGAGGTTTAAGGATTTTCAATAGATAAACCAAATGATTGAAACTGTGGCAGCAAAACCGGTGAGAGCAGTCATACACAAATGCACAGAGGAGACCTGACAAGAGTATTTGTCCTCTTAATCATGAAACAAAATGCTTTCCTCCTGCCTCTGACCACATCCAGCCTCCAGTGTACATAGATGAATTTACTAAGAGCAACCCAAGCATGCTACCCATCATGCATGCATTGTATGCTAAGAGGACACAGTGTTGTATGAGGGTGCTTCTGCTGTTTTATTAGCTCCCTCAAACTCAATTTCCATTTAATTTGTGAGCTGGCTTCCCGAGTCTGTGCCTGGCAGCTAAAGGTATAAATCTGGCCTTATCTGGCCCCGGCATGCACAGTTCATATCCACACACCCAGTGCCAACAACAGATCTATAATTCATGGCCAGGCACACCCACGTTATTGGCTGCCCATGTATTAGAAAATACAACACAGGAAAAAGAATTCAGTGTAGTGTCATCCAAACAGTTCAGAAGGCAAGAGGGTATGTTTTCTCTCCCCCGAGACAAACCATGTGAAACTTCTCTGTAGTGCTATTACACATTAAAAGACAAGAATGTACCGCATCGAACTTTTTACATTTATATTCCGCTTGGTGGCTTCTTGTGTCATTATGCCAAGGTGAGGGTTAACATCAATGTGACCCTACAGGTGAAAGAGTGCTGTGTTTGACAGATTGGGGATTATTCCTCCAATTAGGCTAATTGGATGAGACAGGCAAGGGCACATAAGCTGTTAAGAGAAGGCAAATAAACAGCAAAAAAAAATTGTGATAAATTAACTTGAGGAATAGCTGTGGAAGGACCAAATAAGGCCACTATTTCTGAAAATCTATATTGGAAAAAAAAATATATTTCTGCTACAATGGTGGCTGGCCTTGTGAGCAGTTGTCTGCTTTTGATGAGTTCTACTAAAAGCTCTGCCCATGGATCATTATCCAATCACGCTCTCCAGCTCGTCTGTGTCTGCCTCGTGGTGCTCGCCTGCCACACTTCAAAACTGCCAACATCAATAGTCCAAAGTACAAACAAAGTTTGAAACTGTGGTCAAAGACCTGACTGACTCATCAGTTGCCCTGAACATATTCAGTTTTTTATTCTTCACAGCTGAAATCTCATCGATTGGGGATATAGGAAAAACCAAAACAAGGCAAAGAAAGACTTTGTAAAAGAATAAAAAGTGGTTTAAGATACCTGGTGAGGCAGCAGGAAACCTTGCAGTACACCGTAACCCCAGCAGGAAGTGAGGTAGTGTCAGTCAGTGTCTCATGCTCCCTGAATGAGCAGAGGGTTCAAGGCTGAGGCATGTAGACAGGTGGTGCTGGAGGGAATTTTTTGGGAATTTTCAACTGGCATCTCCCCGCAGGGTCGTGGGAAATTTAGAGGGGGGGAAATGTAGGGCAGAAGATGAGGATTGAGGGCCGGTCCCTCCGGTGTCCTCTTTAATGAGCATTACTGTGCCAGCAAAGGCTTCAGCGCAGCATCATGGTCAGCCCGGCATTAGGATAACTCTGTCGGTCCACTGATGGCCTACTGTAGCTGGGAACAGACAGCGAGATGAGAGAGACATCAGACACTAGGTAATTAGGACCACTCGAGAAAAGAGGTGGAGGAGGATAGCACAGCTAAACACCTCGTCCTCTCTTATTCTCTTCTTCCCTGATTCCTTGGGGTCATGCTTGTTTTCGCCTTGATATCTCTGTTAATGAATGAGCGCAGCTTCTATTGCCCAGAGGGGACCGGTGTTTGTGTGAAAAAAGGGAGGCAGGGAGGGAGGCGGACGGGTATGAAGGGCCACACAGCGTTTTGTTTGTGTTGTTCTGGAGCAGCTGGAGGCAATGACGGGGAACACAATAACAATTTTCATGCAGTGAGTGAATGCATAAGCACCCACTCATCACAAAATCATGGGCCTACAAACACAACTGTAAAAGAAACACCTGCTGTGATGTACAGCATGTGAAATGATTCATCATCGATAGTATACAGCATGTTGTGTAAGTGTCATCAAGCAGGCTTTTCAACAACTTGAGAATGTAAGTAAATAAAACCACAAGATAATTTTGATGGAAAAAGAATGTAAATAGTGGATCAGGTTTCAACAACGCATCAACCCCAAGGGCTAAAAAAATGAAGGCAACAAGAAGTGCCAAAAACTGCAGTTCCACAAATGGCCACTTGAGACTAACCTCAAAAATGAGTCAGTCCCAATAGAAACCCATATCAAAATGCCAAACTCTACAGCAGAAAAAAAAGCTGTTTTGGTACTTATAACTAACTTACTTGTTCATGAAAATGTTACAGGAGAAGAAAATTTATTTATGACACCTTTAAAAAAAAAAAAAAAAAACATTTACTGTAGGTTTGAAGTTATTCATAATGAAGGGAGTGGTCATATTGAGTAACAGCAGCTGTTAGAGGTCTGGTAGGCATTGCACAGTCATTGGTTGCAGTAAATATCCTCAAGATCTTGACCATCTTGTCCAAAAATGGTTAAAAAAAAGTAAGATGGAGACAGCAATAATTCCAAACTTAAGACATTCAAACAGCAGTCTTCAAAAACCAGACATCACAGTGGCTCCATCCACTATTAAACAAATTGTCTATGGTATTCACCAACCATTAATTACAGTTTTATGTTCCACTCTGTCATTTAGTGGCAATGTAGCATAATTTGAGCTAAAACTGACACTTTTCAACACCCTGGAAAGCGTCATTAGTTAGACGTTTAAATATGAAGGCAGTGGTGGGCCTTTCCTGTGAAACCATCATGTTGATGCCACATGTTTAGCCAACCATACCAAAGGTTTTTTAAATGTGTGTACATTTTTGGCACTTTTTCAAACCTTATATAGCCAGAATATGTGTTATTACATGCAAAACTTTATGAAGAAGGGTGACCTCTTAACCATGAACTTTTGTCAGCTGGGTAAACTTAAATATTTCAGCAGACTGGTTGTGGTTTGGGGGAAAAGATTGAGCCAAGCACAGTTAAAGTGATTTGGCAAGACATGTAGAAACTCATAAGCCCACTACAAACCTAAGCCTCATACATTTTGGTAACACATACACACCAGTGTCCCGCAGTCCTCTATTTATTCACCTCTCCATCCAACTTCCCAGATGTTTCTTGTACCTGCTGAAATATTCACACCTGGTCTCCTCTTGCTTGGAGCCACCCAGTCCCCTCCACAGATGTGTCCTGTCAATCCAGATAAAGAGGAACATGGCTGGCTAATCACCATGCAGCTGTGTTATAGAATAGCCCTGCTCTAGGACTTTTTTTTTTTTAAGGAAACATTATTTTTGCATTTCCCTCCTTTCCTCCTCAGCATAAGGATATGTCTCGATGAGGTCTGTCCGGTCTGCCACAAACAGGCGCAATACCTGAGTATGTAATGGCATCATAAAAAATGTGTTTATAGGTGTAATGTTTGTGGAGATCATTTGAAATGTGAAAGCTGTTATACTGTTAAGCAGATTGTGCTATAAACACTATAGTGTTGGAGTCAAGGGGAAAAGAAGGGGAGGGTTTGAAGAGCACCCTTGGGGACAATAATGTGTTGTATAGTATATCATTATACTGTAGTTGGCTAAGCACTGTAAACAGAATGATTAATATTTCATGTTCTGAACATTGCTTTAATGGATTATTAGACTATAAACAGGCAGGGAAACGAGTGTTTAAACTGAGTCATTGTGTTAGATTTATTGGCAGGTCGGTCATCTGGAGATGATGAGAAAACCTATTAATACATTTTAAACTGCACTAAGGATATCACAGGCTGTCTTTGTGTCATGAAGGGGAAAAAAAAGAAAAAAAAAGATGAAAGATAAAGCTCAGTGATATATAGAACCAATTCAATCCAGTCCATCTTGCACCATTTGAAACCTTCTGAATGGACAGAAAGATGATGGCTATCTCACCTCAGACAAAGACTCGGCAGGGAGCTTTAAAGGTGTGTTCAGTGTAGTGTCGTCTGAAATGGGTCTTCGGGGGGCTCTCTGGGAGCGCTTCGACCGCTTTCTTGAACTTTTGGTGATGAGAAGTGGCTAACCGAGCACAGACAAATATACACGGCCACAGAAAGCGGACTCACAGGTGCCCCTCGTGTCTCCTTCAACCGTCTGAGTGGATTTAAAGCTCAAGCAAAGCACTACAGTATGAGTGTGGGGGGTGGGGGGGTGGGGGGGAGTGGAACAATGACCATATGTCGAGCCTGGTGCAGCCGCAGGGGGATCGATTGGTGAATATTTCATTAGGGCTTGGGCTAAATTCTTTCCAAATGAAAACATACATATTTCCCCGAAGGTGGGGCTCTGCCATATGTGCATTTTTATTAATATAGCAGCCCTGCTCTTTGAATAGCCTATAGGTAATCCCTTTTTTTTGGATCCAATTACCTGCTGTTACTGCACTTAGTTAATTATGGCTCTCAAGAGGTATGGGAAAATTTTATTCTCTTAAGTCTTCCATAATGTCCAAGATATTTGCTGCATTATGAAAGCGATCCAAAAGATGAGTAACATGGTGACTATTTTCAGTTTTTTTTTCTGGCAGACTAACAGCTAACACGCTAGTCTTCTGGGTATATGCTAATGCTAGTCAGTCACAATAGCTCTCTGAGCTTTTCTTTGTTTTTTTTTTCCGTAGCGGGCCCTTAATCCGGTCCATCCTGGCATTTTGTTCTCAGGATTGTGTTGTTCATCATTGAATATGGAGTTATTGAAGAGGAAAAAAAAAAAAGCAAACCGCCAGTTAGCAAAGCCTGTAGCTTAGCTCCGTCACTAACAACACAATTTTATTCAAAAGATGTATTTGTACCATGAGATCCTGTTTCATAACTGTCTGCAAAGCAAAATAAATTTCTGTAGAACTACTTTGCTATTGCAAATCCACCAATTGTGACAATGCTCATGGATTTGATAATATTATCACAAAAACCTGCTCTTTTAATGCCGTCTCAATGTCTCATTTAAAGATTAGATGTTAAATCTCGGGTGTTTTTATCTGGTGGGATAAAAATAAACGGGAGGCACTAACGGCCACAGTGTGCATATGAAATGTGCTGAAGATGTGCAGGAAAAGTGTCAGGTGCTGATGACACTGATGTCACGACTGGGATTTTTATTCCAGATCTGTCATGACACATTTCTCTCATAGGATGACACATTTCTCTCATGTGACAAGGGACAATGAATACTTTTCGGTCCTCCTCCTCTCCTGCAACAACTGAAAGAAATTATAAGAAGGAATAAGAGGAGATTGAAGAAGAGAGGGGTTCAAGAGGGTAATATACCCTAATCAAAGCTCTTTATCTTTGTTTTTCCTTTCTCATCTCTCTACCTGTCTCTCCTATCTGTCCTCTGTTGTCTTGCTCTCTGAACCCTTATCTACACATCTGTCTCTCAGCTGTGCAATATCTTTCCTCTTCTTCTTTTGCCATTATCTGCCTGTCTTTGCTTTGTTTCCACCTTTTTTCCCCCACCTTTCACTTCCTACAAATTGTTAACCTCCCTCTAAGTATTTTGTCCTCCTCTCAAACACCACTTCATCTGTTCACATTAGGGATTGTGTATTAGGAAGAAAAATAGGCTGAGCCTTAAAGATATTTAGCTATTTCAGCTGCACATAACCTTTAATAATTTACAGTACACAAATTACTTTGTAGTTTTCACTGGTTACACATCTAATGCTGCGATCTGGAAGCATTGTATTACTTTAATCACGTTTTTTTTTCTGTTTTTCAGTGGTGATAATTCATATTAGCATTTTAATATGGCACAGGCAATACCGTTTTATTACATTTCTTCAGAAACTGCTCACTGTGAATAGAATATTACCTGCTTTCTCGCTGCCTTTTCCCGTGTAGATCTTTTCAATATCATTCAAACACATTCATGCATCTCATTGTGTTCTCATTATTCTAAAAGGTCAATTTAAAGGCGCCTCTGTCTATCTGATTTGACTTAATATTCTCTATATAAAGCTTTAACACTTCCTGTCAGTCAGAACATGGACAATGACAAATTCTCAGGCATTACTGCCGTTGAGCAGCAAGAATAGTTGATGTATACATTAAGCTAGTTAAGTATAAAACTATATTTTTTAAACACATACAGTTAGTGACCTCTCTTCCCTAACATCTATTTGACATTCATGCCCAATAAGATGAATTATACATAATACATAGCAGTCATGCACTATGGCCTTAAAAAAAACGGAATAATAATGTGGTGCATATTTTTCTTTAAATTACATTTTTTTATTGATATAATTTTTAATAAAAAAAAAAAAAATTCAACAAACTTGTCCTTGCACCGATGAAATATCTGTCTGTGTACTTGAATATCTCTTGACTCTTTCTTTTCATCTTCTATTGTAGCAAAAACTTTTTTTTCTCTATATTCTGGCTTTCCTCTTACATCTTGATTTTTTTCTCATATTCCCTCATGAAAAAATGGTTTTCTTATGCATTTAAATGGTTGTGTTTCATGATACCTGAATAGAGTCCTTATTTTCTTTAGTGTTTCACTAATTTCATCTGATATCCTGCTACTGAGCAACTAAGGGTCAAAACTCAACTCAAAATTCCCAAAGGGGTTTAAAAATACAGTAACCACCAGGTAGAGGCTTTATGTGTCAGGAGAGGGCAACACATATAAGGTAGTTATCATATATTGTGCCCTCTCAGTACTAGCTTTTACAAGTCTAGATAAATTTAGCACTTGATGATAAGAAGTACATGTTTTAGTTCATACTTTTGTACTCGTCTTGTAGTTCATACTTTTATGAGTCACTTTTATATAAAGGCAGTTCCAGGGTATGAAAGGTTGGATGTCAAATTCAATTTTAAAGATGTCTCACAATTGGGAGTTTTTATTCATTTTGGCCAAACATCTCTATTTATTTTTTTATTTAAGTACTAGTTTGGTGAGCATGAGCTGACTTCAAAAAGCATTTTATTTCTTAGCTTTAAAAGCAGTAAAGCAATGATCCTGACTAACATTTGCTGTATATTATGACTGCCTATATACACTTGCTATGTATCTATGGCTCAAATTTTTCCCATCAGCTAG
Organism: Acanthurus leucopareius; assembly: GCA_029814765.1. NCBI lineage: Eukaryota > Metazoa > Chordata > Actinopteri > Acanthuriformes > Acanthuridae > Acanthurus > Acanthurus leucopareius. Next base: position 19,235,519 of record JAQMCX010000002.1, on the reverse strand, counting down.
TGTATGCAGGTCTCGTAACATAAGGAGATAAGCTTATTATCTGAGCTCAGCTCATCATGAGCTGGATGTTCCACACCTCACTACCCAAGTTTCCTGCTATTAAGACACCAATTCCCTACTGCCATTATTGATGATATATTAAATTAGTATTGATGGTAATTTACAACACTTGTTTTTCTTACATCAAAACAGGAAAAAGCTAGAAAAGAAAGACTATGTAGCATCTGAATCATACATTTTTCATGTGCTTTTAATTGTTGTTTTATTGTTAATTTTTATTTAATCCTAAATTAACAGCCTATCAGTTAAATGCAAAGTCAAAGGTTCCTCCGTGTTTCCTTGTTTCTACAGCAATTTTTCTTCTAGTACAAGAGTCAATTCAAGTTCACCCTTTTGCTGCTCTCCATTTCTCAAAAATGCTGTTATCATTCACCAATCAATTCCGGTCCGATTACTTTTCCTCTTTTCCTGATTGATGTTAGGCTACACTGGATGCAATAAGAGTTATTATGTCGATAAAACAGGTATTTTAGTTCAATTAGAAACTCAGAGCAGCACTGTAGTGAGAATTATTTGACTCTGTTGTACGGTTGCCATCAGTGTTCGTGCCCTGACCCCGGCTATTATCACCAGCTATTGTACTGGCTTTTATCTGAGAATGTATGGAATATATTTCTCCATCACTGTGTTTCATCCTTTGCAGGAGCCGTCAACTTTAGTATGCACACACAGAGAGGAATGCAGAGCTAGTCAAATGGGTCCATCTGAGTTGAGTGTTAAAAGAAATCATCTGTTTTGCACATCACAGGGGCTTAAGCTGTTTATTTGTAAGTCAGTTTGCAGAGATAGCAGTCTGTGCGTGTGTGTGCGTGTTCCTATTTGCTGACGGGTAAAGGAAAGCAGTTTTAATCACCGCTAACCCTCACACCCTGCTGACAGCGTCAGAGAGGACCAGTCTCACCCCCCTCCTATGATCAGCCTCATCAGCTGTCTGCCTAGCCCTCCATTCATCTCTTTTTTTATTTATTTGCCTCCACTTTGTACATACACATTCCCCAGGGAGCACATCATTTGAGCATTTAAGCAGGGCTCCTGCAAAAGTACCTCAGCAATGGAACTCTTTTTTTTCCCTCCATTGTGTTTGTGTTTCACGTGCAAACCAAGTAGATTTGCAGTTTAACTGTGATATATTCTAATTTTTCCTTTTGACACAATACAAACGACGAAGAAGCCTCATTAAAAGTAACGTCTGGAGTTTCTCTGATTGATTTTATTTTGACATATCTTCTTCGCAAAAATCAGACAGCTCATTTATAAAAAATAATCACACTAATGGGAGGCCAATTAGAGGTACAGAGTGACAGTGTATTTTTTTCGTGCTGGTATTGATTTTGTACATACGAAATCAAATTAACACAGTCAATAGACAGTCTTGCTCTTGTCTCTGCCCTTATAGAAGCAACAGATCAGGACAGTCTCTTCTGTTCTTGTGTCTTTTGGACTTATACATCACATTAACTTTCCGATGCAGCCACCAACAGCAGTCTGTGTTAGACTCATTAGATGAGGTCATACTTTGTGGGCACCGAGGTCAGTTTCCATTGCTCAGTTTCTGTCAGCGATACTCAAAGTCTGCCGCTGGCCGTGTCATGTGATACCACCTCTGTGTAGGAAACCACAGAGTCCCTGCAGACTGCATCGTTGCATCAGAGTGAAGGCGGGTTTGGAAAGGTTAGTTTCTTGTGATAAAATACTTTCAAAAGGCAAATTATGGAGCACAATTGTGAAGCAGCAGCAAACTTTTTATAGTTTGAATGTTGAAATTTGATTGGATTTTACTGGAGAAATCTAAAGCAGTTCATTTTTTTTATCCTTATGAAAAGTATTTTCTTCTTTTTTCACAATACTTAAGCAAGTAAGACTATAATGGGAAAAGTAATAATGAAAAGAGTTAAGTGGAAATAAAATATTATCGTTTGTTGACCTACATTTTACATCCAGGTGCAGAAACATGAGTTTAGACCAACAACCTGAAAAAACGAAAGATAAAAAAGCTTTCTGGATGTTAAGGTCTGGATGGTTTCAGGCTGTGTCATGCTTAGTAATCAGGAGGGTCTCTCGTGTCAAAACATCTGTTACCTTTCAAGCCTTTCTGGCATCATTCTCATCTTTCTTGTAATATGGCTGTGCCCTTAAAATATGAGCTGACATAAACAGAGACAGATGAAGAACATTCAGAATTACAGGAGTGGAATGGCAACACTGAACATACATTCATTTCATCACATCAAGCCACAGCTCTTATCTGCCTCACAAGAGAAACCTGGACCAGACAAGTTTCACCCCACAATTAGTCTCGCGAGGCCCGACCTTGATTTACCTCTGCCGTGACAACATCTGAAGGGAATCGGCTGGAAGATGGCGTTCCAGAGCTGTGTTGTGTAAAAATATCAAGGCAGATAGACTGAGAGCTCTGTGGGAGAATTACACAGGGGAAGTCAAAATGAGCACTTGGATTCTCACAACACTACAAGACAAGAGCCACTAGAACCACTACAGAGGTTAAAGAGTAAGTTGGCTTTGGATCACTAGAGACGACACACTAATACGACTACACATGGACTTCTTTTACCGCTAATTGGTGGGGTCATGATTGGACAGGGAGGAAACACTAATATAGTTGTAGCATCATCCAAGGCTCACTGCTGATTTGTTGTTTTTGGCCACATTATCGACGAAACAGTTAAAGCAGCAGGTAATAATTTGGATATTAAGTTGTGAAAAAAATATCCATGATGCTTGTGGATGGAGAACAAAGAGATAAAACATTTACTGTTTATTTCGGAAATAGATCTTACAAGAAAAAAAAACAACTAAAAATGAGCATGCAAGCTGAGCTTTTAAAGCAAGTGATGAGCCGATCCTGTTGAGAGTATTGTCTGTGTAGCCAAGGCCTGATATTGCTTTGTGCCAAAGAGCTTTATTATAGTCCAAACACTGTTTTAAAAAGCACATCAATGAGCCACATCGTTGCACTGGCTGACATGTTCCTGCATTAAGATGAACCGCCACTATCCTGGTGGGCCTTTTGCTATGAGGCAACAGTTCTGATTGCTACACCATCATGCCATGGCTTTCTCTCAGGTGCTCCAGTTTCTTCCTTCAGTGCAAAAGTATGCAGTCTGAAGAGCAGCACATAGCCAACATGCCATGATCAAATACCGAATTATATCATAATAGTTGCCGTATCAAACATTGAAGTATGATATGAGCATCCTAATGGCCTCAAACATACATTAAAAAAATTATGTCAAAAAACCAAGATGACTGACTTCGTGTCAGGCAAACTTATTTAAAAGGAAAACAAAACCTGTTTTTAATAATTGGAGCAATGATCACATTAAATTTCTTGAACATCAAGGCAGCTTTTACCCCTACTTTATCTGCTTTGCAAACCCAAATCACTTCTGACATGTAAAGTTTGCACCAGCTCTGAAAATTGTCTCTATTTTTTGTAAGTTTTCAGTTCTTAAGCCCTTCAAAAGGACATTGTAAAAGCAGAAAAAAGCAGTCTCCGCAAGATAAAGGTTTCTTGCACCTCCAGTGGACTGTTGGCCCTTGCACCATGTGTACATTTTGGTACGCTGAACCCTTTGTGCTCTTGCCCCTTTTTTAACCTTAAGTTTAGTGTTAAATGCTGAAATCAATAAAACAACAAATAAAACAAGGTTGCAACCATATGTTCAATCTCAAAAGGAAGAGGGATGTGTGGTTCACCGTATTCAACACGAATTCCCGGCCACATGATGAAAATCTTTTCTCTCAATGGCTCTGCAGAATAATGGAGCACTATAGAGCAGTAGATCCTCGGGTGGATCGATACAAAGGGCAGAGGACCTCTTTGAACCTGCAACATGCAACAGTTCTTTACAAGTCAATAGATTTGACCATATTGATTGAGCTAAGGGAGCACAGACAAAGCACACAGTTTTCCAATAAGAAGAGAGACACGTGTTACTGTTGATGAAGACAAACAGACCTCCAGACACTGCACCAGTGACTTCACATCTCAGTGGTCAATGGAACATGAATCCTGGAGATGAGGCACCATGCTTCAGAGCTCACATGAATAAATCAGAGTGATAACAGTGGCTGTGGTGCTGGCACGGACATCATGGCAGCATCAGCAAGACATTATAATAGTTCTAATCAAACAGCATACAGGTTTAATGGGCTAATCCACAAGCAAGCAGGTTAGATTTCTAATGAGCTCTTCCGGATATCTGACAGGATTCAGATATTGTTGTTGAATTCAAACCAGTTTCCTGTTAAATGGATGGAAAGGAAATGTTTTAATGAGCATGTGTGCAATGTTATATTTAACATATCGGCACATTGTTAACCGGCGGTGCATGACTCATGTTTTTGTGGTTGCATTGTTAGAGGATTTATTATTCAGATTGGGAAATAAATTTATTCACTTTCTTGCTGGCTGTGAGAAGACAAGCTAGGTACCACATCCTTAAAGCTACTACCTTCTAATACTTACTTATATCAGCTAGCAGCTGGCTAGCTTATCTTAGCTTAGCTTAAAGACTGGAATATCGTGGAAACATCTAACCTGGCTTTGACTACATCCAACAAAAATCACCCATCAGCTCCTCTAAACCCCCCATATTAATGTTACCATTTCAGTTTCTGGTTTAAAGTACAAAAATTATATCCTTTTCTGTCTCAACACACGTTTTATTGTACTTTTTTGTCATGTAATCAGAATTTGTATGCCGTGTTATTCAATATGTGATCGTGGAACAAAGACCATGATCAGCAGTTGTAACAGTGGAGAGCATTGTGAAAATCCAATGCATCACACAGACCGACTCTCTTGATAGAATTCTACACGGCTGACAAATAATCTCCCTCAATGCTGTTTACAGAGCGCCTAACAAGTGTTAAATTTGTACCACTAATCGGGGAAACTGTGAAACCACGGCATTGTGTGCGGTGCAGTAATCCATTACAGAATTCCATCATTGTTATTCAGCGCCAATCTCATTACCTCTATTCAACATTTAAGTACGTCGAAGATGAAGACTGACACTGGCGTACAATGGAAAAGCATTCCAAACATGCAACAACCAGAGAAAAAAAAAAAAAAAACGAGTAGCACTGCACTGCTTTCATTTTCGAGCTTGCCTCTTTCATCGCACAGTGGCATCTCTCTGATTTATGAATAATACAGTAATAAGAGACATAGTCGAGGCTTTTCATATTCATAACAACTTCAACAATGTATGTAAGCACCTTTGGATTTCATGCATCTAAAATTACACCTTCCCAAGGTTTGTTCTCCCACATAGCCAATGAAATTCATTCACTGAATGTTTCATCATGTCTCTGCCAAAGATGTTATTGAGAAATTACAGTGCAGGCAATGAGTCAGGAAGCTCTATGACAGTGGCCCAAGTGGAAATCCAGGGGAGATGTATTATTATGATATTTTCTTGGAGGAATCTGGAATTGAATTCTGATTCAGTGGAATATGATTTTAAAGCGAGGTTATGCTATCCCCGTGATAGATGATACACAGGCAACAGTCACACTACAGAGAGTTTCGCAATAGATACACTGAGTACAGAGCTGGCCATGCACAACACCGACGGGCTGCATACAGATGAGCTCTGAAGGAATGGGACCACTGGGGCATAAACATAACAACAAAGGATGTAATGGAGGGTTTACCACCCGAACTCTGTTAATCCACTTTGTTATCTGTGAAATATATCACACAATTTTCAAAGGGCTAGAAATAGTTATAGCAGGTTCTTGCTGCATGCATACAGAGTCTAGTAGATGGAAGTTGATGAAAAGTCTGAACTTCTTTAGCTGTGAAAAGATGCTACTGAAAGCTTTTAGCTGTTGATTAAAGGCTAAACTTTACCGTGCATGTGCAGATGCCTCAATGATTTTTTTTTTTTTTTTGTATGAAGCATCTCACAAGTGCGTCTCGCATTTGTTAGCGTCTCAGTTTATTTCTTAGAGAACATCTCGGTCTCAATGTAAAAAGCAGAACACACAAAAAAAAAGAGGACAGTGTGACCCAAGCAGCCATTGTGGCAAAGCATGGTTGCAGCACGAGCGCTGGAAATGGAAGCTGAAATCATTTTTTCCTTCCTAAAAGTGAAAAAGATGTCATTTCTTTTTAAAAAAGAGGGCAGCAGCGAGATACAAAAAGACACAAAAAAGTTTCTCATGTGAAACTGGAGCTGTATAATCATTACAAACATTGTACGGTATCGTGTTGGATGGATTTTTAAATGGAAGAGTGCAGCTCGGGCAGGTCGTTTTGAGGATAAAAAATATGTCTGGGTAAATTGTCGGATCCATTCTGTGTTCTTTCGTGTTCTGTGGGATCGCATCTGTCCTCCAGGAACAGATTCAGCCCTGATGAATGACTGCAAAGGGCTGAGATAGCACTCAGTGATTCCTCGCTTCCCTTTTCTTCATACAAACACAAACCTTATCTAATCTTTACTTTTTGTTTACTTCTTTATCCCTTTAAAATATCAAACTACTCCATCCATGCTCTTCAAAAATGCTGTGTTTATATTCTTAGCAAGTAATAGCTGCTATTAATCATATGTAGTGTAGCAAGAGGAAGCAATTCTAAATTCACAATAATGGGGGTCACCGCATCAGCAGAGCTCCAGGTTACGAAGGCTTAAGCACAGTGTTTGATGGAAGATTTCATCAGGTTAAAGGTGCTATTTATGGCACACCTGTACACTACATCATGACCAGTGATTCACTTGGTGGTGAATGATAGGAAAGCTGCAGGTGATGAATCTGTGCTTTGTATCCTGGGAGGTCATCCACATGACATCAAGAGCGATTAGGGGCCTTGTCCCCAATCTATCAGGGGACAATCGGTGTATTTCATCATCACATCTACTCCCTTGTTCCTTCCTCCCTCTCTACCCCCCCATGGGGAAACCGCTCATCAGAAACATGGCCATCTAAGTTGTATGGTCATGGACAAGGTCAAAGCCCAGCTGTATATATGTTAGAATTTTTGTGTTTATATGTGTGTGTGTGTGTTTTCACCTGCAGATGTGTACACCGCAAAGACAAAGGGAGACGAGGAGCAGCTCAGCCGTCTCTCGTCCCGGGGGAGTCATCCATCAGAACTGGATCTGACCCTGGAGGACGGATGTGATCCTGCAGTGCACGCATTCACCCCCGGATGGATCCAAGGCTCTGCACTGCTTTGCTCAGGGAGGAGTGGTTGGACTCATTAGGCATACCGTTAGGCTGACAGGTGTGAGACTCAGGGGACCCTGTGGTTCTGTCCTTTAGTCTTTAACAGGCATCTGTCTTTGTGAATGCCTTTGTGTGTTGTGGCACCTCTAACTGCTCGTGCAACTGAGGCCTCTCTAGGACAATTTGTTGTCAATTTCAGAGAGCAGCAGAACTTTCAGAAAGTGGTGTAACATGAGAACTGTGATTTTTTTTTAGTTAACTTACTTATCCCAGCATCAAAGATCGTACTGATTGTATTGATTTCCCAAGGAACAGATTGGAGCCTGCAAACCACACTTCTTGATGCACACACTAATGTATGCATGTCTATACACATCCACATGGCAAGACACTGCCGAAAAGCTTCTAATACATAATCTAACATAAGCCTACCTTTGAAGTGTGTAACAAGAAGTTCAAGGCAAGGGCAGCAAACTTATTAACTTATATGTTCACAGTTTTTTTTCCCTCCCAAATTCTCGCCATTTTTTAAACCAAACAAGAAATATGTCAAGATATTATTCAAGCTGTGCTGAAGTTGTGTGTTCAAGGAAGTTGAGATAAAAAGGAAAGAGCAAGTTGCTCTTGCAGTTTGCCATCAGAGAGAAGAACAACGACAACTACTGTACGTCTTATACAGCAAAATTACAGGGAGGAGAGAAACATTGTGACCCCGTTTCGAACTCCTAGAATGGAGTTTGAAATGGGGTTTTAGGACAGGAAAACTGTCTGCTGATATCACAGAGGAAACAACACAAACTGACTGAGGCAGACCTTCTCATCTTTCAGTTCCCTGTGTACTGGTTCACTGTTTTTGCAATCAAGAGGGGCTGGATTGACCGGGTCCTCACACTGGGTTTTTGCCTCCGCACAAGAGAAGTGATACAGTCAGAGTATCTTCAAGTACAAGAAAGCCATTCTGGGTGTCATGAGTCCATGTTTAGGACAAATTTCAGTGTGTCAAACTCCAGTTTTTATGGTGTTCGACGTTGTTGTGAAATCTGTGGCACTAGAAGCTTGGTCAGGCAGCTGCTGCTTCTAGGGAAAACTGCTTTTGCTACTGAGCTAAAGGCTAACCCCGAGTACAAAGCCATGCTGGCACTCACCTGTCATAACAGTTCAGTCGCTAATTACATTACATTTTTGCCTCAACTCTTGCCTCACAGTGTCTGTAAACTATCCCTCTTTTGTGGTACAATTACCACTGTGACAGAGGAGGTTAAATAAAACTAAATAGTGCAACGCAGCTAAAAAGCTGTAGCTTTCAGCCTCCTTCATTTAGACTTTCGAGCTCTCTGTCAGCTCTGTCAAGAAGGGCTGCTATCAGTCGATAGCACAAATTTGCACATCAAAGTTCACAAAAGTTGAACTGAGAAAAATGTATTTTCCCCTTGTGAGCGAATCCACCGATCGTGGCGATCCATCGAAAGGGGCTGATTTCACCATAGAAAAATATCGACAGCTGGTGTGATCAGGCTCTTAGTTTCTTAACAGATTAAATTTTTAAAACACACTTTTTACATTCTATATTTTTTAAAAATTGTTCTGAATTAGACCAACAAAAGACAGTTTTATGTGGTGATAATCAATATATCCAGCCTATTGTATTGGGACAAATGCAAACATTGATTCTTGTTTGATGGATTAAATCAGAATTTCTATCTTCTCCTTTTTCTTCTATTTTTTCATGAGAAATACTCTTCAGGTTGTAAACAGCATTAGCTGACCACTCTGCTCCTGTGTCCTCTGTGTTTTTTCCTCCTGTCCTCCCTCACAGACTGAGGATCTACGAGCACAGCTCATGGCTATTGAAATGGTTGACCAACAGAGAAAAAACTGCTGCTCAAAGAACATCAACAGGCTCTGCATTTTTCTGTGTACTATGTCTTTCTCCTTTTGTTCCTCACTGTTCTTCCTCTCACATGTATTCTCTTGTAACACAACTGAATGCTATTCTGCCTCTGTGTTTCTCTCACTGCATGCATCCCTCCACCTTTCTCTCTCTCTCTCTCTCTCTCTCTCTCTCTCTCTCTCTCTCTCTCTCCATCCTTGACTTCACAGTATCCATCCCCGAGGGCCGATCGATAGACTGCAACAGCCTTTCAATGAAATCTCCCCTGTGCTACTGGAGAAAAGAAACGGTGTTCAATCGAACGATAACTCTCTTCCTCAGTTCCTTTTGATCGCTCCCTCTCTCCCTTTCTATATATACAATCTCTCTTACTCTCTGTTTTGTGCTGGGTGTGAGGAGGATGATAGAGAGACAGTATAGGCTGTGGTCAGAGGCCACGGCAGGGGGCTTGTTTGATGATCAGTGGGGACGGACACTGAGGAACCAGCACACCACAGGCATTGTAAATTACTTCTGAGTAATGCAAAGGAGATAAAGCAGACAGCATGGTGGGGGGGGGTGAGAGTGAGTAGGCACATTCAGACAGCAGGGGGGGGCGGCGAGAGCGAGTAGGCACATTCAATCTTGCGGTCAGTGTAGAAAAATCGCAGAGAGCAGCAAAAAACTGTCAAATGGAGCAAAACACGGTCGATATTACAAGTCTTCATAAGTCTCAACCTCGAGCTTGACACTCCTGCGTAATGTGTTTATTTACCCCGTATGTGTATTTATCTGATATGCAAAAAAGTTGATGAACAGGTTAGGGATAAAAAATTGCAAGTGTGAGGAATTACATTAAATGTCAGCATGTTTATTTCCATAAATTTCTCCCACTAAATACCCGTCGAGACCTATGAGCAAAACAGCAGCTCATAAAATCAGCTGTAATTTTAGGTAAGTGGGCAGCTGTGATATCGGACTGTGAAACATATGTACGGTCCACAGCAGGCCCAGTGCAACCCTGATTTGTCAATCACAGCTAATTGTGATGAATCAGCAAAGGAAGAGGCTCAACTGTTTGTTGATCAAGTTAGAGTCACTCGTTTTCTTGCATATCAAGTGCTTTTTCTTGCATATTAGATTAAATTGGCATCTTGTTGCCAATTTTTTTTTTTTTTTGACAGCATGATTTTATTTGATTTCATATTTTAGAATTTTAAAGTGAAAAATGTTTAAATTTTTAATAATAAGAGTCATTTTCAACCACAGAGAGACATTTCTCCAACCACAGAAAGCTCTGCGACCACAGACCAAAACAATAATAAAATAAAAATGAAGAGCCGTAAGCTGACCCACTGACTTTAATATGACAGCGAAGACTATTTTCTCTCTCAGGGTGAGAAAGAAGCAGGCTTTTGGACCATCCGAGTGACATAACTGTTAGCAGCACAGGCGTTTCCTGACTTGTCCAAACTTAGAATTTGGGTGACCCGTCGTGAGCTGGGTGAAAAGGCTGTGTGGGAGATGTTCCAGTAGAAATAACAATTCAGCAGTGCCAACAAAGTGCACTTTAGGTGTCAACAGTCTGAATAATTTAGGGGGCAAAGCTTGTCAGACGCCCTGTAATACACCTGGGATTATAGCCAGTCATGGTTTCAGAGCTGTTGTTGAGTCGTTAGGGAGCCAGATATTTCTAGCACCGCCTTTTGGAGGGTGAAGTCATGATATTTGCTAATGTTTGAGGCTTTTTTTTATATCAAAATCATCTCTGTAGTGGCTGTTTGGTAAATAGAAGCAACCACATGGTAAAATATATAAAAGGAAAAACACAATCAGACCAGTGTCTTAAATCAGTGACCACTAATTGACTCTTATAAGTGCTTCCTTTTATCAACACACAAACTGTGAGGAGAGAGTGTGTCCACATCCAAGTTTTTAGAGTCAACAAGTCTAACTACGATTTTTCATTTACTCGATTTGAGATTTAAGTGTTCAGCATAAAATCACATCAGCGCTGCTCTCTCTTTCGGGAATAATATCTCATCTCCTTCCCTAGGTGGTATTTCCATTACTTCTTCAATCGTAAATCTAAAAGAGCTAACATCATGTTTGTGTCTGGCTACTGAAGATTTAACATCATTACTTCTAATTGCAATTTTATGTTCACTTATCCTGATCGTTAACTCCCTGTTGCTTTTACTATAATATCTGCTTCAATTAAAATTAATTTAAAAAAAAAAACCCTCACACACATTGTGCATCACAGGTAATGGTGCCATTTCCTTTCTATGTGTGGATGAGAGCAACGGTCAGATTTTATCACAGCACTACAATTCATGCAGCTCTGACATACAATTAGAGGCTTTGGACCTAAACTCAGTGGGAAGGTGTTAATGTTGGTCTTTACACTCCACCATATTTCTTATCCTTTATTGATTCATTTAGTTTTATCACTATATATCTAACCAAAAGGGTCTTAACCTCATATTACATGTGTAATGACAGTACCTAATATCCTTTGGTCCTTTCAAGGTTCTATAGATAATTTTTATGTTACTTCTACTTTTATGTTAAAAAAAAAAAGTCATTCAGGCCTACATCTTCTGTTAGATGCAAGACTGATCCTTTTTATAGCTTTCAAACTAGAAAACTTGTTCAACCTGTGAGTAATATTCTGCAAATCCTTCCAGATTAAAATAATACACTGTGCATGTCAACATTACTCACTGTGATTTGAATAACTGTCTGTAAGCAACACGATACAAAGGGTGAAGAGTGCAAATGAAGTGGGAAACTGTCAGAGCCCCTCTGGGCTCTTAGATAAATCCAAATTCAATTTCAAAAGGTATTACACCTAATTAGAGCCCTGCACATGCCAAATGAGAGTTAGACGTAATACAGGCCTTAAACTTGACTGTTCTTAAAAAGTATTCCACCAATCTAGACTATAAAAACAAAATAGTTGAAAAAAATGACACTTCTAACAACAATATAGTGAATCTTCTAGAGAATGTATGATTCAGTGGCAAAAAATAGTAAAAAAAAAATAAAATTACTGCTTACTTTAACCAGTTGGCTCATTGTTTTCTGCAGAAAACACATCAAAACTCTTCTGAAATGCAGGATTTTTTTTTAAAGTGATAAGAATTTTAAAGAATTCCCTGCTTCAACTTCTCCCCGATGCTCTGCATAACACTGTTATTTTATTATAAAGTAGAATATTTATAATAGAATTGTTTTAACAGTGTGTGCTATGTATATTTATGGGCCCAATTAAGGACAGACGTTAAAACAGCCAGAGTGAGACCCAAGAACGGCATATTCTCAACATTATTCAGCACAAAATCAAGATCTATGTCAAAATTTGCCTTCCAACACACCAAAAATTGCCTCTACTGGAAAAATAAAGCACAGAAAAGAGGAAAATATTTGTGTTCCAGCCGAACAGGAACCTGCTTTGGCCAGTTATTAATTTAAAAAAACAAAACAAACATGTCAGGACGCTTTGATATTAATCATCCCTGAATATTTTTGTGCAGGGCCTTGCTTCACTGCTCTGAGAAGCACCACCTCATATATATCACTTTCCTATCTTTATTGTACGAAGCTGTATACTCATCTGCTCCTCTTGAGCAGAACAGTATTAGTTTCCTCTGGAGAGAAGCTTTTGCAAGAGGATTCAATCCAAACTGTTCTTTCCTTTGTTAAATTGCTTCATTCTATTTTTATCAAGAGCACAGCTCTCAACAGGAAGGATAACAGGTGATTCGATTGGTCATGACTATTGCCAGTACTCAGTGTGGCTACTTGTTTAGCATTACCCACTCTTCATACAGGTTTATACACTGAAATGTAACCAACCAAATACAAGCAAATATTTGCTATTGCTACTGTTCTGTGATCCAGATGGGTTTATAGAAGTCAACACTGTTTCAGGCCTGTTTGCATCAAATGAGGTTTGGATTTGCTTTATATAAACTGCATTCTGAAAATTCTATGTTACATTATAGGAACATTGTCTTATATCGGTAATTCTAGTTTCCTAATCTGTGATTTTCTTCTGCACCTCCTCCACCTCCATACAAATCGTAACTCAGGCACGTTCATGCTGGGTCACAGCCCAATTATTTAGTGTGAACTCTTCTTCCTCTGCCTCTTCCTCTGCCGTGAGACCACATAGACGAGTCAGTAGGAGTCAGGAAGCTTTGCTTGGCCTTAAGGGGCTCTCATAATGCATGAGCAGGAGTCTCAGCGCCTGATCAGCAGAACGATGACATTGATGCTCAGGCTTGCCATCCCTGCTACCCCGGCTCCTCCTGCATTATTACATGGCTAGATACCATCTTTAATTCTACTTCCTTTAAACAAGGTTGATGCGAGGGTCATTAAACCTCCATTCATGACGTTAATTACCTGATAAGGCTTGCTGAGGTAAGATGGACAGAAAGGCTTTCAGAAGAGAGAGAGTGGGAAAAAAAACAGCTGATTTTCTCCAAGTGAGCGGCTCCATTATTCTCCAGCCTGATTGCTTGTACCGTCATGCAATATCCGAACTGAAAAATACAATGCTTCAAATATGGATGTTGCTGCAAAGAAGCTACGCTTTTTTTAAAACATAGATGCTCTACTCCCATCTTTAACTCGCAGCACAGAAGATTCAAACAATCACCTTAGATGGACACCCACAACTATAGCGCCACCGATTAATTATTTTGACATCTTATTAGACATTTCGAGGGGAAGATGTGATTATAATCAGCCTATAAATTTTGTTTTGTTTTAAAACTTGCTCCTTGAAGTCCCAGCGAGTTTGACCTCTTATCATGAAAATATAATTAGTTCATCTCAGTTGATGTTTTTGCCCGAATTGAAGAAATCTCCTCAAGGCTTTATTCACAAGAACAGGACAGAGAAGCTGTTGTCACTGGTAAAGGCATAAAAATACCGAGAGAAGTACAATTATGTGCCTGAGTCTGAGAACATGCTGTTATTTGGTTGTAAGAAAAAGAACAACACATCACATCACATCAGAATAAGTGCAAAATATTTTTCTGTCAATCTGCTGATTATTTCAGACCTGAAATAAAACTGAAAACTGAAAAAACAGTAGAGGTCTATTGGTGAACAGGAAAGCTGCTGTGAATGATTTACAGAGATGCAGGCTTGTATGTACGGCACCTTTCAACAACAAGGTCAACCAAATTGCTTTACATTTGGAATAAAAGCATTAAGACGAGATATAACAGAAAAAACAAGAAAATTTAAGAGAAGCATTAACAGGATTTAAAAACAAAAAAATAAAATAGAAGATAAGAAAAAGCCAAAATAGAACCGAGGCAAAATAAAAATGACAGTTGGGCAAATAGAAGTGGCGGCACACAGTGAAGTGTTAAGCTCTGATTTCAGTGAACTAAATTCTCTTTGACATTGGATTCGCACATGTCAAAGCAACATTAAAATATAATCAACCTAATTTGATTTATTTTTGAATATGGTGACTAAAATAGAATGTGGACCTTTATTTTTCAATGAATGAAATACCTCGTTCTGCCCAAACATGAAGACACTAAAAACTAAGTTAAAAAATAAAATACAACTACCTTTCTTATGGTCAAGTATTTATTGATCTTAACAGGCTACAGAGTGTTTTAAACTTTTAAGTAAATGTCGTAGTCTTAGTTTGCTTATCATCTATTGTATTAACTGTCCTCTCTGTCTTGTCTGCAGCTTGTTAATGGGTTTGAAAGCAACACAATGCAGCAGCCATCAGCACCCATGTCCTACCTTCAACTGCCTCTCCTCTTTCCTTTTTTGCCCCTCTGTTATGGGATCATTAAAATGTGAAATCTTTTGGAAAGGAGTAGCTGCACCAGTTTGTGCAAAAGCAGGAGAAGCAGTTGCTCTCCTTGGCATACAAAAGATCAAATTTTTATCTTTCAGGTTTCTGTAGAAAAAGATATTGCAGAACATAAACTAATAGGAGAACTGACCTGGTGCTTTGTATTATGCCATCCTGCCAGTCTTCTGTTTGAAGGGACTTGTTCAGTAAATGTTAGGTAGGCCCATCAGAGAGGAAGTGACAGCAGGGTAGTGACCTCAGAGGTACTCTAAAACTGCTTCCAGGTGTGCACATGCTGCAGGAGCATCATCATCTCCGATAGAGTACCAGTATGTGGAGCGTCACTTGACAGTGTGATCCTCTGGAGTCGACCTCTTTGATCTCCCCGCTCCATTTGCAGGTGTAATTTTCCCTGTAGTCTACGTAAATTTTTCATCCTCCTGCTGGTTTGACTTTGAGCGCTGAATGCACTCAAATGGATGTTTGATGTTGTGTGTATGTTTGCAGAAATGAGCAGGAGATACAAGATTCCTGTCAAGGCACTGCATTTTGTGTTTGCTTTTTTTTTTTTTTTTTTAAATAATGGTAGTTTTGACCTCTTTCTCAATAGCGGATCAATTTTCCTCATTTTAAATGATGGGTGTGGACCTGCTCACCCACTCCTTTCCTGTTGTCTTTTGTATTTTATTCCACCATTGGAGAGAGTGATTTGCTTTGGCAGTCTTTGCATCTCCTATATGGGCAGGTCTTCTCCTTTCAAACCCAGCAGAGTCACCCACCATCCAAATGAGATGATGTACTTAAAATTCCATCAAAAAACACTAACTGTAATCATTGCAATTGATGCACAAGTAGTCTATTATTTTCCTGATAATCAGAATGACTTCACAGTGGAGATTTCTTCCGCTTACATGAAACATTTAGATTAAATTGCTTGATTTTTTGTTTGCTAACGTGATTTTCATGTCAATCAGCCTTACAGTCTTCTCCTAACCTTAACCAAGGCACATTAGATGCCTAAAATTAAGCAGGACTCAAACTCTAGACTCCCATGTTTCTTTATGTTTTCTGCACATCAACTGTGACAAAAAAAATTAACACTTAAATGTGTGTGAGTTGCTTGTGCTTGTGATGGCAAGAAAAACCATGGAGCAGGTAAGGCTGACACCACCAATAATGATTAAGTGAGGTAATTACAGTATGTCAGTGCATTCTGAATGGGTATTGTATAAAAATGGGTTTTCATAGAATTCGAAAGTCGTCAAGACAACAGCACTCACAAAAAGTTGTGAAATATGCATTTCCCAGTGTCCCCTACTTCTACCAGAACACCCAGAGGGTTGACTCACAGGGCTGCGATAAACACTAACGAAACATAAAGCTAATTCACTTTAAACCCCATCAACAGTTTTCCCCTGACGCCCATAATGCTGCAGTACAGCGCCTGCATTAGACAGGCTCCCTTGCATGTCAATAGTCAGCCATCTGCTCTGGCTTCTGTAATGGACAAGGGCCCAGCAGAGAATTTCACCCATAGGAGGCCCTATTTGGATGAACATGGAACAGAAAAGATGGTCAGAGATTCAGCAAAGGTCCAATCATCCATGTGCCCAGTGACATGAGAGACAATCCCTTAACTTTACACAGGATGTGATGTATTGGTGTCTTCTCAGCTCTGGCCTGGGCCTTACCTGGATGTGACCCAGCTCTCTGGAGAGAGAAACATCAGAAGCTATCTGTGGAGTTTCAGGAGAGACTGCATTATGCTGCAGGCACCGTTACAAGTATCGACAGCATAAAGGGTGCAGCTGCACTGGGGCCCAGAAGCTGTCAGGGTCCTATGAAGAAGGAGATTTTTGACACTTTTCCTTTCTTGAATCACTCTGTGATTGTCACCCCTAACTACCGAGGCATCTATCAAACTCCCCAGCTGTGTTATTGACCCACCCTGGATTGTGCCTGTTCTGAGCCTTGCTGGCTGTTTGCAGACCAAAATGCACCTCTCAACGGGCAACTTTTGTCAAGAGGATTGACTCATGCAATTTCAGGTAAATGCTGGGGCAAGCCATACATGAGCGGAAAAACAGGTGATTTAATGCTGAAAAAAGGGTTGCAAATAACAAAATTCAAAAGGTTAGAAGAAGAAGGAGACAGAATCTTCATGAAAAATTTGCAAAAATCAATAAACTGTGAGTAGTTTTACCTTGAATAGCATTTCTGTTTTTCCAGGTTCTGGCTGGCATAACATTTGAGATAATGCAAGTACAATTCAACAAAATATGCAACAATAGTCAATTTAAGAATCTTGAAATGTTATGTAGAAATGTTACAAGTTGTACATTTAAGTCTGAAATAGCAAGGAGAAGCTAAGATGCTTATTTTGGGCCACAGCTCCACGGCAGCAGCACTGAGCGATGTTCGCTCAGCCTTACTGTTATACCTCACTGTATCTGTCATTTTTTTGTGAGCGTGCTGCCTCCAAGCTCAAGTTGATAAAGTCTAATTTAAGGAGCGATGTGGGACAAAACACTCAAAGCAAAAAAAACTCTGAGGATTTGCTGTGCTCTCAATAGAGAACAGCAGAGCCAGGAATGTGAACTTGAGCTGTGCTCTTAAGAAGCTTCCTGAACATGAGGCTTGTAGGACGCATTATATTTGTTACCTCTCATTCCTTTGGAAAATGCACAGCTAGCAGTAACATTGGTCTCTGTTAACATTTGGATGCTGCTGCTGCTGCATTGACAACAAATGATAAATGACGAATTCAATAAATGCAAGTGATTGTGTGTGATCAGGTGCCATCATCTGTTTTTACTTTATAGGCCTCTGATACGCGGCTCTGCTCTTCTTGATGGCTATTTGTTTGCTTATGGACATAATATGCAAGAAAAAAAATATTGGAGCCAATCACAATTATGTTACTTTGCAGGCTGGAGGCATTTTTCCTGTAAATACAGAGCCAAAACAATTATGGATTTGTTCTGATCTGTTTATGGTAATTTTTCTTTCAGACAATCACACATGAATCCATCACATAGCCTCAAATTCTACCAACAATTCCAGCACATAAAACCACACTGACTCTTTATACTTTCTCTCCATCGTTTGTCCACACCCACATTGATCCTCCCACACACACACACACACACACACACACACACACTCACACACACACACACACACACACACACACAGATTGATGGATGGATGGAGGAGCTGGAGGAGTCG
>JAQMCX010000002.1:19088426-19208045 GCA_029814765.1 Acanthurus leucopareius | reverse complement strand
TTTTTTTATATATATATATATATATATATATATATATATATATATATATATATATTTGCGAATGTGCAAGTGTAGAGCTCGGCCCCTGAGTGTTTTCTCCACAGATCTTGTCTAATGCTAGCGTACTTCCCCTGCTGTCGACTTCCCTTCGATTCCCCTTTGTGCTCTGTTACCCCTACTGTGATTATTTAACTCTCCACAGGTGTAGCAGAAATGAGCAGAGGACCGGCCACAGACAAGACAAAGAGAAGGAAGGAGAGAGGGACGTGCAGCATCGGTTTACTCCCACAAAAACAGGACGAAAAAACACGTGCAATTACGTATCTGTTGATCCACTCATGGACTTGTTCAGAGAGCTGTCATATTATTGAGAAAAGGAGATTTTGTTATTTGTGCTTCATAATGATTGTGCTTCTTCGCAAAAGCAAAAATTGCTCAAAAACAAGATGTCCTAAATATAATTAGCAGTTTACTGTCATGTGAGTTTCCAGAGAAGTTTTACACTGATTACTGTGGTTACAGCTGTTTTTTTTGTTTTTTTTTACAGACATATGTATTTGTGTGTTTCATTGTATACAGAAGCTCTCTCAGCCTTCACTGTGGTAACTAGTGAGTTGTTTACAACTGCCTGTCATTTAAAAGGATAAAAATCAACAGAAAATATGTTTGCCTTGTTAATTTCAATTTTTGTGTGCAAACTAATATAAAGAGAGTTAATTCATTTGTATTTAATCGTTTTGTTTTAGTTTTTTTTATCCTATTAAAATAAGTTGTTTTCATCCAATGGTAGATTAGGGTTAGGAATGAGCAGCCAGTAAAAAAAGTGATCAGACTCTTCACACGATGAAAACAAGTTCACATCCTGCAGTGAAAATATTATCAGTAAAACTTACTCAAGTACCAAAGGTGAAAGGACTTACTATTTAGAACTGTCTCTTTCCAAACTTTAATTGTAAAATTAAATGTTGTCTTTGGATTGTTACTATCAGTTCAATATCACTTTAGCAATCTATTAACAGAGTAAATACTAAGTAACTTACTGACTCTTTCTAATTAAATCTCAAATATACTGCACACAGTCAAGGCTCTTCTTTAACTCAGTTATCCCTCCTGTGCACATTAACATTGGCAGTGCTGAGTTCAGGTACAAAGCACTTTAAAAACAGAAAGACTGGCAAACAAATGCAATCAAAACAGAGCCTTACATTCATTCACCAGAGCTGTGCCATTAGTTGTATTTGTAATTGTTTTTATCAGCCCCTTACTCCTTGTATAGTTGGGTTGTTCTGTTTGTTGAAATGTTTCGCAAATCTTTCTTGTTCTCTTTTAAGAGCAATTTTAATCTCAAGCGACTATATGAATAAGATTAAAATAACAAAAAAATAAATAAAAGCTGTCAAATTAACATAATGGAATGAAAAATAAAATATTTTATTCATTTTGTTATATTTTACATATACATATTTTACAGTCCATTCACCTCTAAGAGCTGAAACTAAATTATTCACAAGAATCAGGAAAAACCTAATTAAAATATCTCAAGGATGCATTTATCATTTGCCTCTTCTTCGCCTATCTTTTGTCCTCCTCACATGCATAATGAGGAGAACACGTATGTTCCACTCATTCACCCTTTAAGTAGTTGAATGATGCCCAAGTGATTCTTATGTGAGGAAATGATAATGATGATTCCCGGAAATGAACACATGACACTGATAACCACATTTGGCAAGAGTGGTCATCTGTTGTTATATCACAATATCTAAAAGTTTATTTAGATATGATTTAGTTGTCTTGTGATTTTTTAAAATAGACAATAAAAAGTTACAATTCATATAAAAATATATATATAAACGGCTGCACCCTCTGTATCTTTTAATGCTGCACATTAGTCCTCTCAATTTTCATTTTACATAAAGTAAATCAAAACCGAGCGAACAACAAACAGTCTCCCACAGCGTTTTAACAACACGACTACATAAGCAAAATGTCTGACAAATCAATTGTTTTATCCTCCGACTTGAATCAAGTGTGAGCCGAGTACACACAACTCACTCACTCACTCACTCGCACACACACACACACACTCACACACACACACACACACATGCCCAGATATTAAAGTTTCAGAGCTCTGTGAATTAATGTTTAATCCTGGAAGTGTAAGCAGGGAGAGCAATATGTTCCTTGTCCCCGCTGGGCTAGTTGGCAGCCATGAAGCTCAGTGTAGCTTGAGTTGAGGCCTGTTTACCAGGGGGGGGGGGGGTACGGAGGAGAGAGGGAGAAACCACAACAACAACAACACACAACGTCGCTGATCTCCCGCAATCATTTTGTTACCTCTGAGGCAGATTACAGACCGGGAGAGCAACTTCTAAAAAACTGTGAGGATCACAGATGCCTTCAGGTTCACATTCTTGGAAGTTACCTGCATGCACACCTATAAGAAGAGAGATCCGTCCCAAATATAACTTCTGAGAGATACTGGAGTTTTCCTCTCAGCCTGAGACGGACTGAAGTGTATCCAATATCCAGGGAACGCTCTCCCTCATCGTTAGGATGATATGCTCCATTAGACTGTGTGAGGCTGATTGAAGCTGACACGCACAGACACAGATTAACTGTTAGAGACTGACAGAGATTGATGTCGACCAAAGTAAATGAGCAAAGACAGGTAGGGTGAACGGACAAAAAGCGGGGCTCCAAGAAGTTAAATGAGTTGATGTTTTCAAACTAAATTTTGATTCCTTCATGTTCTTTCATTGATTTCACTTCTTTTCTCTACACTTTGATATTAAAAATACTGCACAGAAAACACGACAGCCTGAAGAGTTAATTCCTACTTTCAACGGCGGAGCATCAGTTTCATGCTAAAAGCATCATTTTCATGTTCACTGATTGCTTCCTTCAACATCCCCTGTTGTAGAATAATATACTCGTGTAAAGTACCTCCTGTGCCGGCCCGATTCTTCATAAGGTTGTGAGAAGAAATGAATTTTACAGCCTTTAAAGACTTACTCCATTTGGAACTTAGTGTGTGTTCTTTTCAGATGCGTGACATTAACATACATTGATTCAGGGAACGATGGGACATAAATGATTTGGGTGCCCTTTTCAGGGACCAAAAAAGGGACTAAAAGCCGCCGTAATTCTTCAATTTTAACCATTGTTCTTTTTTCTGTTTCTTGTTAGCATAACGGTATTATAAAGTGCTTCTAAAACTATTGTATCAAGTCTCCAGTGTCAGTCTCTCCACCTCCTCGAAACTTGTGGCATTATGATACAGCACTTCTCTCACTGTAAAAAAAAAAAACAAAACAGTGTCACTTAACATAATCAGGACAGCAGTTACTCTTCCTTGAAAATTTACTTTTGCAACACAAATTTGCAGTATGAATAAATAATTCCAAGGAGACGGGGTCGGAAGAGTTGACTGTATCTGTGCCTGTTCAAAGAGCATGAGGTGGATAAAAACCAGACATTACACAAATGAGCCTGAACTGTCCTTGGGTTTTGAAGCCTGTGCAAACATGCAAAGTGCTCCAGCAAAACTGAGCGAGCAGCAGAAAACAGGCAGAGACCGTAGACTGTGGTAGTGTCTCATCAAGCCTTTTTCCTCCCCGAGGCTGCTGAGATTTGGAAGATGGTGACACTACAGGGAAGAATTGATCTGCCTCCAGCTGCCTTTTTGGTAGCTTGAGATTAAAGGCCAAAATATAAGCCAATGTGGGCACTCTGACTGCCTGACAGACCTTTTGAAAGTGCCCATTTTGTGTATGGACTGACTCATGTGAGCGTGCATGACGTGCAAGTACGCGTATATGGGTCCAAAAGAATTGCTTTCACTTGGTCCAGCTAGCCCGTCTTTGTGACTGATACCTGTGTATTTATCTGTGGCAGTCAGTGTACACAGCTCCTCACCTACTAGCACCGTTCTGTTGAGCCGGCGCCGGCAATGTGTGCACTCCCTCAGCCTTAAAACACTCCTCTGTTCAGCTAGAGTGCTCTTTGTATAAAAGACACCCCTCTGTGTCCCTGGAATGGTTCTTATTTGCAGTCCATCTCTCTTATGTTTGCTGCTCCTTTTTTTTTTTCCCCCTGATTTTCATTGTCTCTCTCCGCAGCCAATTCTGTCCCTTCAAAACAAAAACATAAAAAAAAAAAACAAAACTCTGGAATCGAAATGACATGATTGTTTTCCATTGAAATGCAATCAAGCTTCTGATGAGTTCTTGTTCTCTACTTCATTGCCATTCCCACCTGTTTTGCCAACAACTGCTGTTGCAAACACCAGGTTAAAAAAAAAATAATTTGAAAGAATGAGGAAACATTGCTAAGCTCCCAGTCTGTCTGACCCTCCGCTGCTATTTAAACACACACAATGCCTGATTCCTCCAGATAGACGGAGATTTAGACTGAAATTTTTCCTGTTCAGATCCGTGCTTCACAAGCGATATTGAGAGCCTTAAGAGGATTATATCAATGATGCTCCATTTTCCATCTGCATGGTAAACCATTTAACATTAAGGCCACTCTACTAAATATAGGGCTTAAAGTCTGTTAGCAAAGCTTTTTTTTTTCCCCTCCTGCTTCCCTGTGATGAAATTAAGGATAAAATCAGCAAGAGAAAAGTGTGTTCTTCTCCTTGCAGTGTGAAGAATGGGTGTGGAGATGTGATTTACAGACATGGCTGTCAGATTACTGGCTCCAGCTGTGGAGAAGGAGAGGTCATGTGCTCGCTGTGTTTTCTTCTTGTAGCTCATTGCAGCACAGCACAGTGTGGTGCTGTGCTGTGCTTTGTCATGCAGCAGGGTCGAGAGGGTCAGGACATGGGCTGTTTCCCCTCTCAGCTCACGGGCGAGAATGCTACACCTCAGTCCAAGACCTATTTTGTCTTCTGCCTCCTTCTCCTTGTTCTACCCCTCCTCCCTGTCCGCCCAGCTCAGCTCAATTAATCTAGGACCCTGAGAGAAGCCACTGTGCATGACTGAAATTACTCCCTGCTCACTGCACTACAAATTACAGCTGCTGAAGACCCTCACACCACCACCCACCACTTTCAAGCTACGCGTCTCCCTCTCTCTCTCTCTCTCTCTCTCTCCTCCATCTCTCTGGCCACCACACTTCTCCTCAGGTCACATGATTTAATTAGATTCCTTGTTGTCATGTTCTTTACTGCTTTTGTCAAAGGTTGTTGTTGTCATTTTAACTGAAGCTGTAAATTAAATGTGGGGTGAGCTGCCATTCACATGCACACACTTGGGCACACTCTTCCTCACACACACACACACACACACACACACACTTACACATGCACATGGAGAGATTATTAAATTTACACACACCCATGCATATTTAAGCAATGAGCAGCATAATTGTAAACAGTAAAATATTTACTGGCACTTGGCGGATGTTACTGTAGCCTCGTGAGGAAAACGATGTTATCTTAAGGCCTTGAAGCACGAAGGCTGAAACTTGGCTGTAATTGTCGGCAGCAGATGCAAGATGTTAAATTTTCCGAGTTAACTTTTTAAACTATTACTTAACAGTGAGCGAGAGGGGAAGTCAAGATGCCATGTTTGTTGGACCAGGCGAAAGTGATGCAGTGTCTGACTCAGGCAGTCTGGCCCCCCCCCGCCCCCAGAGGCTCTGAGGAGTCCTGACCTGCACTGAATCTCAGCATCCGAGCATTTCTAACACAACCTCCTCAACTTACAAACTAAAAAAAAAACTCTCAGAGCAACAATCCTTCAGAGTCTGCAAAAGACCTTGGCATGGCAATAGACGTGGCTGATTAATCACAGAGGACTACTGTAGGACAAAAAAAAAAAGAGACACAGTGTCCAAATTAAAGGTGTCACCGTCCAGGCGTTAACTTTGAAATTAACAAATGAGGAAGCTTATAAGACCTTGCGTCTATATCTCACTCAAATCTACTCATTTGAAATTTTCAAGAAATGGCACTGAAAAATTAATGAGGCGTTTTATTATTTTCCAGCTTCAGCTGCTCTACCTCTAGAGTTAATAAAACTGTCAATATTAAAATCTCCCTCACGGTGGACGGAATTTATTTCACTGTTTAGTACGAGGTTATTTTCCATTTGTTATGTCTCCAGGTTTTTATACAGCAGTATAAGAATGCAGGCCAGATATGGAGATGTCTGTGAAGCAGTCATTGTGTCAATGTAATAATGGTGCATTTGAGTTATGTGTCTGGGGAACACAGGATGGCGGCCCACGCGCCCCCCCCCCCACCATTACCTACACTCCCCACCATCTGTGCCACATCTCACTCGGGGTAATTCTGCAGCGCCTCTCTGTCTCATTCGCCGTCTCTCTGTTTGTCTCCTCCAATATCTCACTTCCTCTTTGTCTCTCATACTCACACACATGTTGATTCATTTTGTGTGAAGGACTCCGTCTACATCTAAACTATTTATAGAACACAATTGGGTTTATATTAAACCGCCTCTGGCTAAACAAAGCATTCAGAACTTGTCTAGTTTATTCTTCAATAAGGTAAAAATTGATCCATGCCGTGCCAATAAGTTCAAGCTGCACTGTGAGTGAGGAAGAACTGTGAAGACTTTTTCTTTTTTTTTTTCCTCCCTCCTCAGACGAGGCCCGCATTGTTGTTAAATGGGTTCTGGTGTTTGCTCAAAGGACATAATGGAAAGAGTCAATTGATGGATGTTTCTGTCGAAAATGAATATGAATGCGTTAAATCAGCAATAATTGTTTTTCCCGTCATTATTAATTCTAGATTTGCTTTGGCGAATAGATTTGCTTCTTTGGATTGATGCCCAAGTACTGTGTCATGAAGCATTCATTATTCAAAAATTCGACTGAAACTAGGGCGCTTCTGTTAGAAACTGTGTGAGTGAAATAACGCTGAAAGGTTTTAGAAAGCCCTTTTATGTCCTGTTTATGTTTAAGGGGCTTTTTTGACCGCTGCTATACTGCAAGAACGAATATTGTAGCCGCTAATTTAATTGCCATGGATGTTAGCATTTATTTTTTAAGTGTGGCCCGTTCAGAAGCCACAGAAAAACCAAAACACACACACACACAGGGAAACTCTGCAGTGTTTATGTTATACTCAAAGATTCCTTTGGCAAGAAAGTCAATGATTCGCCTCACACAACAACAGATGCTGTATATAAATTATGTACCAAAGTCATTAGAAAATAATTTCCTGAATTGAAAAAAAAAAGCAATTGCAAGATGTTGTGCATGAGCTGAGAGCTGTTCTGAGACTTTTTTTTTTCTCTATAACTATTCTGTGTTTTAACCAGTGCAAACACCTGATATGTTCCAGTACAACAATTTTTTATTAACTTTTGTGCATTTCATGCTTCTCGGCTCAAGTCGCTTCAAAAATTCTGTCTTTGGAGTTTGTTGATCCCAACATGCTCTGCATTTCTGATCATGTTTCAAGGTGCTGATTGAAGTCATGATTCTCATCGTGACTGATGTCGTATAATTGGCTGAGTATCTGTTGTTAGTGTCTGATGAAAGATCTCCTCTCATCCACATCTGGTCTGCTACCTTTGATGGCACTTGTTTTAATCTTCATGATGCATCTCTGCAAACTCATTTTAAAAGTTGGGATTCACTGATGAGAGTTGGAGAAACAGTTGCCTGATAGGGGGGGATTTGTTTTTCACAGTACGACCATTTTGTTGAAGGAAAGTTTGAAATGCCAAATGTATCTGCGAGTGGGGAGAGATAGCCTTAATACTCAGAATCCTCATTTTGTTAAAAAGTAAAGGAGGAATCCTTTGTAATGGCTGAGAGTTGAATGGGGATTTGTGTGGGCATGTAACTCTTGAGAGGTCAATTGAGTCAAATATCCTCCGACAGCTGAAGATGCAGTTTCTTTATTAAGACAGCGAGTGTCAGCATTATTCTGGCCACATGATGGGGACTAATAATTAATCCGAGGCCCACAGAAAAAAAAAACAAAAACAAAAAAACGGCTCAGGCAGGTTACATCCTTTTATGACCTTTTCTAAAACAGGCACCAAAAATCTGAAGAGCGGAAAAACTTAAGGCTTAATGAGTAAGAGAGCATGGCTGTCATTCACGCCTGTCAATCAGCGGTTATTCACAGTGCACTCAAGTTTTTTCCTCCTTACAACAGCTCTGCATATCAGATGAGCAGTGGCGGGTAGAGTACTGAAAATCTGTACTCATATTAAAGTGCAATTACTCTTATAAAAACAGCACTTTTAAACACTTTTATAGTCATGTAGAGCAGGTTAGCTAATCAATCACAACATCAGTGATTAAAGTTACATGTCAAAAAATTAGCATAACTGACATTAGATATTAAACTACATTTTTAGCTTCAGTTTGAGCAGCTTGCTTAAATGTTCTTTCTAAGGTTAAAGAGGAGTTTAAAAAGCAGAAACCTCAGTACTTTTAGGTGACATGATGAGCACTTTATTATATAACTGTCGTCTTTTCTAGATGTTGGTATCCAGAGTGAAGTGGCTAAGGATAGTCCCCTGAAGCTGCCTCTTGTTCTTGGTTTTGATCCATCATCATTGCATCATGGTCAAAAGACAGGTGGTGTTGGTATTTTCTTTCAGGCAGCTGGAAACTTGTCAGTGGAGGTGCTCTTTGCACATTCCTCCCCATAAAGTAAATCCCCAGCAAACAAGAATTTTTGTAATTAAACTTCTCAAATTGAAAAACTCTTAAGTTATTTCTCTGACTGTTGTGAAAAACCCTGACCGCTCATAGAAACCACTGCAGTTTGCATGTTAAAGTACTAAGAAATAAAGTCATCAGGGCAAATACAACCTTCACCACTGACTGATTACTGAAGTTAAATCGAAATAAGCTTTCCTCATGGACACAGTATGAGGATGAATAATTAAGATGTCATGTGGAATTTTCCTATAAAAAAACTCACGTGTTCGTGTATTTACTTTTTTCCTCAAAACACATTATGTATCCTTCAGCTTCTCCTCCCTCATAAATCACCTGCAAAGCAGATTTTATTTTATAATATTTTTATAATTTGCGATGACCGTGAGCTCCAAATTAGCTAGCTTGCAGTCTTTTCTTCTCCTGGTATTGTTGGCTCAATGCAATATTTTTTGCACATTACAAACACTGACTGTCCTTCAGTAGAAAAGCATGAAACCAGGAGAAATTTTAATGACTCATGTAAGCAAAAAAAAAAAAACACTATAAAAGATATTGCTCGATGACATAACCAAAACCACACAGGGTTTCTGTAATCAAAACAAAATGACATTTTAAGGTTAGATTACAAATCCACCCGTCCAAATATGAGAAGGACAGAGTGGATCATCTCTCTGTACACTCAAAAAATAAAACTTATGGGTCAAATAAAAATAACCAGTAGTTTCTTTTTTTCAATTTACAAAAAGTTGAAAGTAAACTTTGAGTTATCAAAGGTAAAGAAAAGGTCGTGGTCACGGTTAAAAGAAACCAACATTGATGTTGGTAAGACGACAGGGGAGCACACCTCCTGTCTCCAGTGTCAAAGTCAAACAGTTTTTACGCCCATCAATCCACCCTGACTTCATCCCTATGGCATTTACAAATGTCACAAGACTTCCTGCTTTTCCTCCAAGAGTAAACAAGAATATTTGTCCCTCCATCCAAAAGAATAACTTATGCTGTTATAACAACAGAGCTGTTCTCTTTTAAGTGACTGAACTCATATTGTGCATGCATGTTATGTCAACCCATTATATTTCCTCCTGCCTCATTGTGCTACACAATAAAATGGGTGAAATGAATGAGGATACAGTAGAAAAGAAAACTGTATGGGTGGATTATGAATATACTTGTTTTTTTTATATGCGCATTTTATTGGGCGAGCGAGCGTCCCTGCATCTGGAGGAGGTTTGTTTCGGCATTTGTTGCATCTGACGTTGCTAGCTGCAGTTGTCATCTTCTTGCTAAATGATGCGTGAAAGTGAATATCCATCTTCTGTGATCAAAAGCATTATGCGATGGCGCTACGATACATGCATTATAAACAACCTTGCTGCTTGTGGAAGTGAGGACGCCACACAGGGCTCTGAAGCTCAGAGAGAGGAACGCACCCTTTCAGCCTTTCTTTTTATGTATTCATGTAGTCTTTTGTCCAATCCATCAACTTCGGCCTATAAACACTTAATGCCTTTCTTCACAGAGAAACATGAAGGAATGGACTCTGTTGCAACCACAGGTTTCATTTTAAAGACCTGCACATATAGTTGAAGTAAGCTGGGAAACGGAAAGCGAAAAATCTGTGAAACATTTGTTCACATTAGCACTTTGAGCCGGGAATAAATAGCCTGCTGTGTAAGAGTTGGGGAGCACTTTGAGATGTAACCAGCTTATTTGTGAAAAACACAAGTGCTAAGAGAGAGTCTGAGGAGGGGCGGCAGCATTTAAGAGCACAGCAAGTAATCGCTCAGCCAACGTGGAAAAAAGTCTCCAGGCGGTCAACTCAGCTGACTGGGGAGAAATACCACGGCCATTAAAGCTCTCTCAACACCTGTGTGGATTTCATAAATAACTGTCCGAGTCGAGAGAGTGAAGGAGCTGGAGGAATGGGGAGGGAGGGGAGAGGTGTACAGACAGGTGCCGGGTAAAAAGGTGGGTTGAAGAAGAACGAGATGGACAGGGCAGCCCACAAGAAGTGAGGGCAAAACAGAAAAATGCCCACACCTGCTTCCTGTGATTACAGTGCTATTATTTAAATGTCAGCATCCCTCTGTCAGCGTGTCAGTCTATGAAAGGCGCAAATCCATGTGAGCGTCGGACAAAGTGTGCATGTCGTCTTTATTCCCACAAATTCGAATCAGAGAAAAAAAAAACCCACTGGACTTAAATGTTTAACCGCTTTTGTATTAATCTGTCCATTCAAGTCCAACCTTACAGTGTTGAGTACGTGTGTGTGTGTGTGTGCAGTAAAGAGAGAGAGAGAGAAAGAGAGAGAGAGCTCTTGTCTCAGTCTCTCTGTTGATGCACATAGAACAAGGTTAATTACTTTTCTGACCTTCTCCGGAAGCTTAAAGAAATATTCCAATCATAGCCTGAATAGATAGCACAACCAGAGATGCTGAGTCAATGGCTAAACAGTGAAAAATGAAACACTGCTGAATCTTTTAAGTGTAACTTTATTTACCTTCACAGTTACTTATCAAATGCTTCAATAAAGCTGCCAGCATCACTGATTTAATGTCACAGAGGAAAAAGGATTGTTTCTAATTCCACCTGCAGCTGCTTGCTTACTTTGATAAAACATGTATGCAAAGCATCCATATTTTTTTTTTTACACTGCATTTATGAAAATGCTTGAGTAAATTCTTCTGGATACCAATCATCAGTCTGCAGGGTGAAATCCCTGCAATAAAATACGTTGTGCTTTATAAATATTGCACAGGACTATTGTATATTTCATATTTAATGGATACCATGAAAATACATTCATTTATTTTCTGCCAGAGGGATTCAAGTTCTCCCTGATGTGAGATTTTCTGATCAAAAGCACAACAGGAATACTGTCATATTCCACATGATACCATTTTCTCTGCATGGGGTACGTTCATTTTACAGCTGTAGGCTTATGAATGTGTTTCTTTCCTATAAATGCTCTAACTATTGTTCGGGGAGTTGTTGCTCTCAAAAGCATCATTGAGTCGCTGGAGACTGAACCTGTTCAGCAAGAGGGGAATAAAGTGTGAATGCACGTTTTTTTTTTCTTTCAGGTCTTCAAACAAGTGTGTAGGCAGAAAAAAAAAAAGCTTTAGTTGTGTATGTGCACCCAACAGCCTTAACCAGTGTTTATCACTTACCTTAAGAGAAGGTAAAACACATGTTTTCTGCCCCTTACAAAGAATTTCACAACCACACGATGCTGTTTTAGATTTTGGATGAGTTACAACATTTAAGCTAAAACCCTGATTTTCAGACCAAACTTAAGGGGCAACTGCAGGGACTGAATATTTTCACTTTACAAGTGAAAGGACGCTGTTTCCAACTGGGATTCTTTGTGCTGCATAACAGAAGATCCAAGGTTAAATCATTTTAGAAATAATGTGAATATGAGCCACTTGGTAACTAGTATTCTGCATTTATTGAGACAATGAGTCAAACCTTGAGCACCAACAGAGTTAAGAATAGACACCATAATAGGCCTTTACCTCCAAATATGAGTCACGCTTTTATATTTATACTTTTACATATTTATATTTTATATTTAAAGATCCCTTAAACTCACAAGATGAGTTTTGTTATGTTAATGTCCAATAAAATGTCTGACCCCGACTATATTGATTTGTGTCCGTGCAACAAAGAGGTGTTTTCACTTTGTTCTAGTGAAAGGAGAGATGTGTGTGCAACTTCTTAAAATCTTATATTTAAATGTAGCCGGGGAAAGCTGCATTTGGCACGTCGCAAATTCAGAAGCCAGTTGTAGGCAAAGAGACCCAAAACCTTCGATATGTGACAGCACAAGGAGTGAATGTTTGCATTACCATAACCACTAACACTACTGCTAGGTACAAGGTAACAAGCTAACAAACAGAATTAAAAGAGATGCTGTCTACATTTAGAACTCTTATATGTCTACAAGTCACCAATTTTGGTGCAAAACAGACTCTGAGTTTGAGTTTGAGTTGAGCACATTTTTGAGCTTCAGCCTGAGTTTCAAACTGTGTCTTAATTTCTTCAGTTTCCTCTCACACTAGCCATCTTGATGCATGCAGCTCTCCCACCGGTCAACCTACCACAGGCTGTGGGGGTGGGCAGAGCATAAGGACTGATCCAGAACTTTTTCACTGAGGAAGAAAGAGAAGATGTCCTTCAGCTACTTTGCAAAGCTTTTCTTTATCTTTTATAGACAAAAAAACAATGTTAAACAGAAAGTATTCTTACAAAACATCTCAGGAGAGGCACTTTAAACTTGTGTTGGTACATACTGTGCTTTAGGAAAAAGACATGACTCCTCCAGGCTGTCAGACAGCTGAGAATCATTCTGCAGCCATTATAGAAATAACAGTTTTATAGCCAACAGCACTTTGGGCTATTAAATGGAATATAAGGCAGATAGCGGCCTTGCTTGATGAGCAGCTGTGTTATCATTTCTGCACGTCTGAAACTTACATGAAAGCCCTTTTGAATAGGGATATATTAGGTGCAGGAACGTGATCACACCATCCATACATTCATTTAAGTCATTAATACTGTCAGTGTGTCTCCCAGTGACTCCCATTGTCAGACTGTTTGATATGCATTCATCTGTCTTCCTGGCTGATCTGTGTTGGCAGCCACCCACAATCTCTCCAAGCTCAATTTGATCTCCAGGATAAACAAACCCGCAACAATTAAAAGAGATATGAGGGTTGACAAAATAATTAACATGGGGCCAGTGTGACTCTGGAGGAGGAGGTGGGGGAGGGGGAAGGGGGAAGGGGGCGCGCGCAGTCAACAAAAGACGAATGAACAAATAATCATTTGGGTGGTTGAGCAACTAACATATTAATTGTGTGTACGGCAGAAAAACCTTGGAGAAAATTATCTTCATAGAAACAGACGGCTACATTCTCCATGCCCCTCTCCAAACACACACACACACACACACGCATTTTTTGTTAAAAATAAACACTGATTCTTGACTCAGTCACTTATTAACTTATCTCTGATGATAAAACAAAGAGCAATAGTAGTCGGTGCTCAGTGGAAGCTGAAGCCGATCTCAGCGGTCTGGTCTTTAGTTCAGATGCATGCGGGGGATTATCATTGCCGAACGTGTTTCTTGATGTAGACTGCGAGCCCACGGCCACAGCCTCCTCAGGTGAACACAGTAGACATCGGCTTTGAAACGTCACTGATTTGCTTCAAATAGCTCCAGGCTTTGAATGATAATGATTATCCACATTAGTTGAAGGCTTTTCTTTTTTTTTTAAGCATAAATCTTCAGTGATTAATTATAATAGTCATAAGTGCTAAAAAAAGCAGGTCAGCATGACCCTTAAAATGCAAATGCTTGTCACTGTACGCCCAAATGCTGCTATGCATATCAGAATATAATTTCTGCCTTATTAAGATCATCTTGCATGGTCGGTGTTCTATTACATGTACAGGGAAACACACAAAGACAAGTTATTGCCTGCTGAGACTGGAGCTGGATGTTTATCTGTGTTACCCAGAGGTGAGAGTCAATGGGGGGCAGCTTTTAGCAGCTGCATGTGTAAGTGCCACGCTGTCTCTCTGCTGCATCTGGGTAAAAGCACTGAAGAGAAATTGAGGGTGCAACCGCGCTGGCTATTATGGAGGAGATGTGCTACTGGTTATAATGACGAGGTCAAAAAAATAACCCTCGGCTCTTAGACAAAATTCATAAACACAAAAAATGGGCCACATATTGTGTACGCTGTAAAAGTTACACAAATCCGGATAAACAGCACATACACACTGACGCACATGCACATTTTTTCAGCTGAACTAATCCATATTTTAATGTTAAGAACTGATCAAAAGACTGGTGTGAAAGGTGATGGTTGCAGTGAGGAACCCTGAGAGAACTTTCATCCAACTCCGCAGTTCCCTTCAGCTCTGACGCGCATTTTAGCATCCATCAACACGTTGTTTCACCTCTCATTAATCCTGTTTTCACCAGCAGTAAACGGTGCTTTTGGCAAAAAAAAAAAACAAAAAAAAAACTCTGGTACTTGCTACCTGCTCATCACAACAGAGCATGGAAAATGAGCTGGGGAATAAACAGTCAAACATATTGCAGATTCAAGTTGAGATTTTTTCGAAAGTGTACGTGGAGGTCAAAACAAAACTTCAGGAGATGTTGGACTTACTTTTATAAAGATGGCTGGAAACATGACTATAGATCAGTGTTGATGTTGGTCTATGTTTGCCAGATGTGTAAATAGGAAGTTATTTGCTAACATATCTGCCCCCAAGTGGCCAAAAAAAAAGCTACAGGGAAGTATGGAAGCATAAGAAGTCATCAATGAGTTTCAGTTTTGTCTCCTTTCCAGTGTGTCACATGCTGTCATCCCTTGGTGTCTCATACAGATGCAGATGGTACCTTTCAGCATCTGGATGAGACAGCTGCTCCATCCTACACAGTAGAAAAAAGTGACAAAGTTCCAGAAAGGTGGAGGATCACACAGATGATGGTTGTGCACATTTCAGGATTGGTGTAAAGCTTGAGGTGTCTAATGTCTTAACTATTGATCTTTTCTTAAACCCAAACCCATCTGTTTCTTTTAACTTAACCAACTATTTCTCTTGCCTAAGTCTAAAAGACTGTATCAGACACCAAAGGCTGTAACAAAAGAGACAATATTTGATGAAGTGGGATGAAAGTGGGAGTGGGAGCTCTGGTCAAAGAGACTAAGTACAAAGATGGACAAATACACATAGATCATACAATTACGAATAATGTTGTCAAGGGTTTATTAGAATAATGTAAAGCAATATATGCAAGGATGCAGTAAACTTGTGGATGGACATTGGGAAAAAGTTAACAATTGATAATGACTTAAGGAACTCAACTTTAGCCTCAAAAATTAAAGGTACCCACCACTTCTCACAATCTCAGCAACAATAAATTACACAGTTTGTTAAACTGGAGTTTTCTGCAGAGCTATTTCTGTTATTTTTTCCACTCCCAGTAAGACAGAAAGTGAGAAACACTTCTTCTGAGAACATCCAGCTTGTTGCGTAACTTTCACTACTCAGCTTGCCACGGGAGCTGCTTGCTTCGTGATACTGTGGCAGTTATTAGTTGATTAGTTTCCCCTGCGTTACCTCCAGGAGTGAAGGCACTGCTCGTGGAAGTAGTTCCCCCCTCCCTGTAGCACCCGGCCGGCTCCTCATCTGGCTCAGTCCGTGGCCCTGATTATCCCTCCAAGTGCCTGCTGGCGGAGTCACAGCTTCACAACACATGCACACAAAACACAAACAAACACTCATTCACTCGCACACAGAGACCACATGATAACAACACAGCCCTCAGGAAAAAGCACTGAATAGCCTTCATTGTGTTGATAAAAAGAAAATGCAGGGCTGATTATGATTACCAGAGATTATCCCTTTTGAAAAAAAAAAAAAAAAACAGCAATCCCTCAGGCAGAGAGCACGAAGCTTCACATCACGATCAATAGCACAGATTAAACTGCAAAGCCCCTCGGAACTCCTGACGCATTCATTTCAAAGTTTATTGCATAGCTAGTTGAGGCAATACCTCTATGTCTTTAGTTTGGGGGTCTTTCGGCAAGAATAAGATATTAATATTGCTTTGCTATCTCCACGCTAATAATGCAGGAGATGAGAACAGCAGTGCACATTGTTTTCATGTTACTTAAAAGTGCCAGATACCATGCAGTCATCAGTTACCTGCAGGAGGCTGAGAACGTCCACTACTCCACACACACACACACACACACACACACACACGCACACACACACAGAGATACACGCATAAACACAGTTAAAATGGCCTCACTGACTCTAGCACTCTGTTCATTTATAATTCTTTGTTTTCATTTAATCACTGGAAGAGCCTTTGATAAAGGGGTCAACATTCGACTGAAACAACACAGGTGCAAAAGAAGTGTTTGGTTTTAATTTGAGTAAAAAAATAAAAAAAAATATAAAACATGGATGAGCAAAAAAAAAAGTTGAAAAAAAACAATCATGTGAAATATCTCAGAGTAACTTCATGAACTAGATTTGTTTACATTATTCAGTTTGATCCAAGAAACATACGTTTGACCATATCAATGAAATAGCACATTTATTTCTCTTTTTTTTCAAGAAAACAGTAATAATTTTTGACTACTGAAATAAAAAAAAAACAATTTGAACAAACAACAGCTTTACTTCACTTTTACACAAGTGAGGGCACGATGTGAGTGTGTTTATCGGTGCTGTTGTTGGATATGACGCGTATGCTTGTGTGTACATATCGCCTGGGTCCTCGGGTCCTCTTGTCAAAGTCTGAAGCTTTTCACACTCCCTTGTTGTCTGGGAGCAGAGTTGCCACCCCGGCCCTCCTTCCCCCCCTTCACAATCCCCCCGAGGGGTGTCAGCCCCAGCTGGAGAGCCGCAGATCAGGCTGTGCCATGAGAAATGAACCCTGAGGAGCTGTGAGGTGGACCAGGGTTCAGCTGGGGCAAACACTGCTAAATGCCCTGGGATGGCTCAGATCCGACAGGTTGGGTCAGAGGAACGGTTGGGGGGGGGTGTTTGTGTGTGTGAGTGTGAGTGTGAGTGTGGAGGAGAGGATGTCAGGGAGCCTTGTAGCAAATCATGCCAATGTAGGTCATGTATCACAGACCAGATGGAAGTAGATTGATGTGTAAATGTGAGCCTGAATTAGAACTATAGATATATATATTTGAGAGCTGTTTTAAAAAAGACAGAATACTGTAAAAGTAAAAGTAAAAATGAGGTGACGAGGATGGGAAGGACGGATGTGAGAAGGGTATTTAAAAATCTGCTGGTGCAGCAACACAGGCGGGAATGAGTTTGACCAAAAGAAATTAAAATCTGATAATGAAAAAAGATTTCAAAGTGTGAATTTTTTTTTTTTTCGGTATCCTCCCATTAACTTAAGGTAATGTAAGTACAGGGATAGAAATACCATCAGTACAGATTTCATTTCCCCAAATTTACACTTTGATCTCTAAACACTCTGCTCTCACAAATGAGATGAAACTATTCAATTTCACACATTTTAACTGCTCAGTATCGACTTGCTCATGAAGAAATCTTATTTGTGGGAGCAGGCCAAGTACAGAAAAACTTGAGCACGCTGTGTAATTGAAAACATGACAGGATTGATTTAAACTGCTACATCACTCAATATTTTGTAAACAGGATTTTGGTAAAGGCTACAATTATCAGTGAATATGTCTAATTCATATTTGACAAAACTCACGTTTATAGAAAATATGATGCACTCAAGACTGTTTCATTCAACCTTGTGTGAATCTTACAGCCAATCGAGCTCTCCATCAACGCATCATTGTATGTGATTACTGACTGTTTTACTACTTTATTTACTCCTCTTATTTGCTGAAGCTGCAGCAAGCCAATTTCACTGTAATGAGCACAGACATTGATTTCAGAGGAGAAACAGGGAACATTCTCCAATATTAATAACACATGCATTTGTCCCTCCCAGTTTAAGTCTAATAGCAGAGGTCCTGTGATTGACAGACAACTTGAACGTGACTCATAAACGCTAACAGTAAAGCAGGGGGAAGCAGTGTGCAGCCTTCAAAAATAAAAGTTGCAAAAAATCTGCCAAAAATATCATTATTATTTTTGTGCAATCATCCCTCTACCATAAAAGCTAATCCTTGTGTTATGTATTTAAAGCAGGTGTCTTTATAATCTAATGGCATAAAGTTTGGGCACATTCAGGCAATCCTATGTGGCATTTGCTAAGCCCCGCCCCTTCTTACGGCTACATGATGTCATGCTCAAAGACTGAAACTAAAGCTGCATGTCTCAGACAAAAACTCTGCAGCATCATCAGGTAATGTTCCATGTAAAGGACAAAAAAAATCAAGATGCAGCATTGTTGTGCTTTGTGGAGCGAGTTAATCACATTATCATGACAAAGTCATAACATTTTTTAAGTTACACATTCAATATCATTCGTTTTTGTACTTGAACCAAAGAGCACAGTATTTTTATCTCCCGTACAATCAATGACATAATGTTATTAAGTGCTTCAATATCGTGTTGTTGTACTTTTTGTATCAGTGAGTCATGCAGAAACATATTTTATAACCTTATATAGTTGCTTTCATTGTAGATTTGATTCCTGCTGTGGGAACATAAAATTTATGCACATGCAGAGCTGTCAGATGGTCTGGATAAAAGCATTCACCGATTGAAATTACTTGGTTTTATATTGGTTATGGGATCATCCGCCCTGCTTTATTCAGACTGTAGCAGTTTTACAACTGCTGAGCCACAGTTACGAGCTCAGGTGGCAAATTGTATTGCTTAAAATTCGAATCTGAGTGAGGCTGCAACAAATGGAGTCAGAGATACAGAGCAGCCACCTGTGTGTGTCTGCCACAGTCAGATGTGCAGGGCTGTGGAGGTAATTTCAAAAAAGTTGAAGAAATGCAATTTTTTTTTCTCTTTTAAATCACATTACCTTGTCATTCTGCAGTCAATTGAAACCTTTGTAATGGTGTTGTCATGTTGTGACAAATGAACGTCCTACTCTGATGATTTTTAACTTTAATAAACATCTATTGTCCTCTGTTTATTCCTATAAACCTCTTTTTTTACTCCCCAAATTTAAATTGTGTCTAATTTGTGCCAATACAGGCTTAAACTGCAGGTGTGTAAACATTTTAACAAATAAAGCTGCCAGTATACAAAATGTAGCTGTAAAAAAAGAAACCCTTTATCAGGAACCTTAGAGAGATTTGCACAGTGGTTTTCTGTCTCCAGCAGGAAACAACTGCAGACTCCGTGTCAGTGTCTTGCATCTATACATCACTTGCCTACTTTTCATTTGCTGCACAGCACTACACAGAGAGGCGGAGAAAGACTGACTGATTAAAACATGCAGCAGAATTTCAGCCCTCCATGTGAATGTGACTGTGTTGGTGGAGAGCAGGTGAGGCAGAGCAAAGCACAAAGCTCTTGACAATCATTTTTCCTTTTTCTTTTCCTGCCGTAATTGTGAATGCAATTATTTCAAAACAAGCCTGAATCGCTTTGCACATATTATCCTTTTTCGACAACAATGAGTCACATAATTTTTTGACTTCTCTATTTAACACGTTTGATTTACTTTGTTCTTCCTTTGTCATTCAAAATCATGGCCGAGCTATTTAACAGAGACACTTTCACCTTGCAAACACTCACAATACAACGAGGACCAGATGAAAGTGATTTCCACCTTACCGCAGGGGAGTCATTTAGCATAAACACTCTCAAACATATAAATGTGGAATCAGTGCGAGGGGACTTTCGACTGTTTTCAGATCTTTTGGATGAATGAGCATGTGTTAGAAGTAAATAAGTTTTTATCGTTGCAACAGAATGGTGCATAAACAATTCTTCCCTTTTTTTTTTTACAGCATATAAAAACAAATCAGAAACACAATGCAAAATGACTCCAACAGAAGTTCATAACAATGCAAATCTGGATGAATGACACGATCCAAAAAAACACTCAACAGCGCAGATGAGCAATTCAAGTCAGACGAAACAATGAATGTTTTGAGTACAATATGCGGCAACTAAAGCTACAAACTTAAGCAGCAGCAGCAGCACATCATTTCCCTTTAATTCATTTTTCATTAAATACCATACAGGAAACTGTGAATTAAATGAGCATCAGACACAGCAAATGTATTATGTGAAGGCATTAAATAGGAAAAACAAAGGCCATGCAGTTAAGTTCAATGTTGATGATTGAAAATGAAAAATATTAGTTGTGTTAATGGCTGCTGCACTTCTGTACTGCAGAATTCCCAGACTATCAAATCAGTGGCAACATCTTTTGTCTGCGTAGCTCGGTAATTAGCCTGATTCGGTCTTTGTACTTGTGCTGGATCACAGTGATAAGTTCTGGGTCTGTATTCATCTTTTTTTTTTCGCTTTATGTCCTAATCAGTTCCCAGGTGTCAGAAAAAGGTCTTTCTCTCCTCTGTGATCTCTCTCTCTCTGTGTCTCTCTCGTCTAGACGTGACATCAGACCTATGTCAGGAGACTGATGCTTTCAAACTTCAACCAGACCCTCACCTCCTCTTCCCACAGTGACACAGAACAGAGCACTTAGCCTAGGGATGTGCGGCGGTAGCAGCGGCAGCAGCAGCAGTGGACTGACCTTGTAGCGGCCCCCAGCTGGCACCTCCAGGGGACCGTCCTTGGAAAGCAGACAGACCCTCTCTAACCTAACACCCCCCTGGACACTCTCACAGGTCTCAGACTTACAAGGCTGTTCCCCTTTCAAGAACCTGTGACACTGCTAAAAGACAGGCCTTGACTTGAGGTCAGTGTGAATGGGAGTCTTAAAAAAAAAAGAAGTATAAGTGAGGAGGATATAAAAGCCATGTTACAGCCTGGTGGATAAAAACCTACAAAATATCCACTGGTTAAGAGATTAGAGACGTTTGTCAGTGATGGTTTTATTTTTTTGTTTTGTAATATTGTGTATTAACCACTTTACGATTTGTTTTCCCCTGATTGCTTTTATAGTCAGACAAGATTGTCCTTCATATTTCATTATGTTTAAAACGAAGAGTACATGCTTTGTGGCTCCTTTTGAATACCAAAGACTTCAGTTTACCTTTGTCCTACAAAAAAGAAGCATTTACAAGAGCTTCAGTCTGTTTTGTTTAAAAGAAGGACATTTTGTAGATGTTGTTAATCAAACAGAGACCAAATGAAAAATTTTAAAAATTCTGAGGGGTAACTTTTTGAAGCAAAGCCAAACATTTTTAGTTTGTATTTTAAGCATATTTTTTCTCATTCCTCTGGTTTTATACAACCCATACACAGAACCAGAAGCAAATTATCAAATAGAAAAGAATACATTGTTCTTGTTCTGATCATTTCACATTATTCTGTTGTTCTATAGATATGAAAGTGTTGCTTTGCATATAAGGTTTGAATTTGACCTTTAAACAGAGTTATATTCTGTGTTAGGAGCAAGTTCAAGCTGTGAAAATATGATAAAAACCTGTTATTGTTAGCAATAAGTTGGATTTCTGAGAACGAATTCAGACATTTCATTAACAGTTGATGGTATTGAGATGATCAGGTGACTTAAATCCTCTGTCAATGTTGTTATAATTCCTAATTCTTGTCTATCACATTAAATATTTACAACCAAAGTGAAATAAGTATGATTTTTTGGGCTAAAGATAAAAACCTTTGGGGCTACAGTGAAAAACCAATGTGATACCATGGGATGGCTAAAAAGTGAAAGCATGTCACTTTTAAGACCATTTAGCATATCACCTGTATGTATTTGAAGCAGTTTGCATATCATATGGTGCCATTTTGTCTTCACACACTTTAACTGTGAGGAGATGATGCATTTTGTAAGGCTTGGAAATGCAGGAAAGGACAGTCATGTGACCTCTGTTATCATGGTATGATAGTCAGACGGCATTCGCCCACTTGAGTCACTCAATCCTCTCTGAAACAGACATCGTTTGGTTAAGTTAAAGGAACAAAAGTTGTTAATTAGATTTAGAGAAGGATCACATTTGGGGTGAAATTAAATATGTTAAATAAATTAGTCAACTCAAGGACATAAGTTAAATTAAATCAACACTGACTTTTGGTTTCGCACAGAACACAAAATCTCCTATGTAACAATGCTGTGAGTGTTGACTCATTCATCCACCTCCACCTCTGTCACTCTGGACTCTGACCTGTTTGCAGAAGTGGAACAACCTGAATTTAAGGAACTAATAACTACAACTTTAGCAATTATCAGTTTAAAAAACTGTGCAAATAAAGTATCCACATCAATACACCTTATTTCTGTATCTTAAACCACTGATACATTTTTCTCCTTAACTCATCTGTGAGAGAAAAATTATGAAAATTCTCATGAAAGAAGTTTTGTACAGGCCAAATGTAAATGTGGTCTCAATAACGTTGATCCTGTAGACAGTCATTCCTGTCATCTTTGCTATTGTTTCCATAATGGGAAGTGATTAAGATGATAATGAAAACAGTCTGGATGTCCGGCCACCGTGAACTCAAAAAATGCCGGAAAATCTGCATGACAGTCCTATGAATCAGTGGCTGCTAAGGAGGCATTTATGTATATTAACCCTGTAAAGTAGCCTCTTTAAATTCATGAGAATCAGCTAGTTTACCTTTCGCTCACCCTCCCCCACCTCTCCAACCCTCAGCCAATTCAAACTCTTCTGCACAACAAATGATTTCATCCCATCTTTCACTGGAATTACGAGTTCACTTTCACTTCAAATGGAAAAGTTCCTCACTTCTCTGCGAAACTTTCTGCTTATGCGCCTGTAATTTAGATAATGTGCCATTGTTAAGACGAGAAATAACTCCTGTCATAAGTGGACATTTCGCAAGTGCTTCTAAAATCCCCACATTCTGTAAAGACATTTCCATTTAATTTCACCAGCTTTTGCTGCTTTTGTGAAACTCCTGCAGTGCTCTCTCCTTTGCTTCCTTCTCACAATCCGTCCTTCTGTTCTTGTTATCCAGCCGATGAGTGATTCGCAGTAATTCTGATGATCACGAATTGTCACTAAGGTCACATTTGTTTGTGGACAAGAAATAATGAGATACAACAACAACAAGAAGGAAAAAAAAAAAAAAAAAAAACCAGAAATAGCCAATTGTTCTGGCTCCTCCAGTGACTGTTACAGTGAGCACTGCCAGAGGCTGCTCCCCTCACTGCTAATTACAGTTGTGTGACATCCGTGTGGGCAGCGGGGTCGCTAATGCTAAGAGACCTGGGGGGTTGTTTTCTTTCCCTGCAGAGCGATGTGTTAATGATACATGCAAACAAACACTCAAGCAAAGGACAACTTTTCATGAGAACTCAAGGTTGCGTCTATGAATAATGCATGACAGCCAGCAATCAATTGAAGATATAACAGGATAAGTGGATGCTGTGTAGGAGAGATTGAGCTCTGAGCGTTTTGCAGCAGCTGCGCATGACTTATAGAAAGAATACATAAAAAAAACCCCAAACCCTGTCAGTGAGGGTGGGAGGTTTTTTGTGAGTGTTTCTGTGTTTGTAAAAGTGCGTGTGTGTGTGTGTGTTGTGTGTGTTTGTGTGAGGGAGGTTCGGGTGACCTTCAGGGAACAGGTGTTGGTGTCAGCATTTACTCTGTCACGGCACATTGAGCAGCACTGTACAAACACACAAAAGAGAGGTGGGGGGGAGATGAGAGCGATAGAGAGATACAGTGTGTGTGTGCGTGTGTGTGTGTGTGTGTGTAATAGGGTATCAAGAGGATTTATGAAGGGAGATGCATATATGATACCAAAAGATGTAGA
Source organism: Acanthurus leucopareius (assembly GCA_029814765.1). Lineage (NCBI taxonomy): Eukaryota > Metazoa > Chordata > Actinopteri > Acanthuriformes > Acanthuridae > Acanthurus > Acanthurus leucopareius. The sequence goes on along the minus strand of JAQMCX010000002.1, from coordinate 19,184,015 downwards.
GTTAAAGTAACATTATGCTGAAATCTCAGCTACTTATTGAAATTTTACATAAATACAACTTACGGTTTGATAAGCCTCAAAAATACAAGCTAAAGTTTGGGCTCCTTGTCATGTTTCAGATGTTTAGCTGTTTCATAGAGGAGAAATTTCCCCTTTTAACTTCTGTGATATTTCATTTCAATAACAGTTTGAGGCACTAACTGGTAAAACTCTTCAAGATTAGAGAAATGTCTGAAAAATGAAAATAAATTCATGTAGCAGATTTTTGTTATTTCTTCTTTCCTCTCCCATTTATCATCATCTGATCCCTCAGAGTTATCTTGTGACTCAGGCTGGGAACCATTTAATTAAATTGTGTCTTACACATTGATGCATACTAATAAAGATATTTATTACAATATATTTGTCACAGAGGCAGATTTGCTGCTGAATTTGTACTTTGAATACTTTCAGTAAAAGTAGCTCATAAGTGCTCTTCTTGCACTTGGATACTTTCATTTGTAATTGAGTACATTCTGGTACTTTTACTTAAACAAAAGATCTGAGCAGCCCACTTCTTTCTCTCTCTGCATTAGCACAAATCTCAGTTATTGAGAGACATGTGTCTGTGTGTCTGGTGTTTCAGTTTCCAGTTTTCATCAGATGTGATTTGAATCTTAATGTTCTCATAAAACACAGAAAAATCACAGACGCAAAGAGTTTTGCTTCCTAAATTTAATAAATTAAACTTTGTTCTGGTGTTGGGAGTTTAAAGTCACAGTGACACTGCTATACAACAGAGCAGCGGCCTTTTTAATTTTCTTTAATTATAGTAATCCATCAAAGCAAGTTGTTGATGGAAATGATAGTTTTCTACAAATTAAATGCACCGTCTTAGAAAATGGGAACTAAAACTGTCTTCTTTTTAAAGTATATGTGTGTTTACAACACACCCCTTTTCCCCAGAGGATGTTTTTACCTATATAATAGGCATTAAAAAAACAACTGAGGGGTTCAGAGGCGCAGTTTAGACATGGATTACATTAGAACCTGCTGTTGTCCTTTTTCTGTGCCTCAGAAAAAGAACAACCTCTGAGCAACAACAGGAGGAAAGCTTAAACACAGCCACAGCGTACCAGAAGTCCTTGAATGTAGATTAGCAGGTAATAGAATTCCCATTCATGTCCTCATTATTTAGCGGGTTGGTTCGGAGGGATGTTTTACAGTCATTGCACAGGTGGTTTATGGGTAGAAGGAGCAGAGCATCTGTTTAACCTGCGACAAGAATCAGACACCATGTTGCGTCAGACTCAATTGCTTTCAATTTTTTCTCTCAAACATTCATCTGGACTATTGTAACAAGCAGATCAATATGGGTAAATAAAGACAGAATACCCTGTGATATCATTCCAGTCAGCCACCGATAATCACTCACACAAACAGACCCTGCTGTGTTTCCAGGCTGCACCTGTTCAATATGTTCCTAACTGCTCCCAACAAAGAAAAATGATTGAGTCTTTACTTAAATTAAACAACCTGTGTGTTTGTGTGCGTGTTTTCTGCATGAACGGGTCTGAACATGCATCCCATGCGGACAAATACTGTACATTGCTTGTGCACTGTTTCATTCAACGCGGCAGACACTGCAGTGGGAGCGTAATGAGATTTCTGGTCCAGCTAATCGCTTCATTTTTTTTTTTTTTCTATCCCATTGTCGACTGAGAGAAACACACACTCAACACAAATCTGTGTTTAAGAACAGATCAAAAGCGTCTGTAATCTCTGGCTTAGGATGCGGATCTTGGGAAAAAAAACTGGTGCGCTTTTTCATACGAGATGCACTCATTTTCCAAGTTAATTATGGCAGCTCCTAAGACAATGGAGTGCCTTGAGCAAGCAGGCAACAGTCAAAGAAGAATTAGATGCTGCAGGTCATTTAAGTTGAGTAACTTTAAAAAAAACTCAAAAAATATCTACCCCAATTAACTAAGTTTGAATTTGGGGCAGCTCTCACTGTCTCCATCGATATAAAGCATCTTATTCCTGCACAGGTACAGTCGAGACTGTAAGTATTTGGATCATGACACATTTTTTTCATCAGCTGGTTTTCTCATTGTGTACTCTGTGGATGAAACAACAGCTGCAGGTTTAAAGGCGTTCAGATCCAAACAAGTCATACAAATTAAACAACAAAATAGATACAAACTCATTTTCTATAAACACGACACAGGTTGCGTTACTCGGTTTGGTTCAGGAAAACATCATGATTTCAGTAATTAACACCTTGTTGATCAGGAAATGATTCGTGATCAGTGCTTAAAACAAACAGCTTTATTTGGATTTTGACACAAACATCAGTTTTCTGTTTTAAACAAGTTCATTTTTGTTTCTTTATCCACTCCACCTCAACTTTATCTATAAGCACTTTTTGTCACTCTATAATTACAGCAGATTACAATCTACTTAATACCGTTCCAAGTATGTAGGAGAACCTGCGGGGGACACAAAACTTGTGAAAAATGAAAAGACCCTCTCAGGAGCAAGTGTTCAGCTTTTCTATTCTGGGCTACTGTATAAACACAGCAGTCCAACATGGCAGGCTCCATGATGTAGAGCTTCCTTTCCCTTATAGATATGAAGGGCTCATTGTAGGGTAATGAACACACTCTTATTTTCTGATGGTTATGCACATATTACAACAAGAATATTTCATTCCATCTCTGCAGTAATCTACAAATACATCCCCCTAAATCTTAAACATTTGCTCTATATAGCTGAGAGGCAGTATTGCAGCCTTGTCGCCAGTTTTCATGAGTTTCTAGTATCTAAAATATGTCCCTGTCTTACAACGGGCTGCATTAATTGTGTATTTATGCAGAAGTTTTGTGCATCTCTCAGTCTGTCTCAGCTCAGTTTGATATCCATGTCAGGTAAAATTATCCCTCAGAACTCCAACCTCATGAATCAACATCGGCTCAGCGAAGCGTTTAAAGCACAAGTGTTGAGAAATGAATATGTAGATCAGTTATTAGTCTTGATTGCACATACTGTATATTAACCAGATATTTATTACTGTTTCAAAGGATGCAAAAAATAAATAAAAACACAGAGAGAGAACAGTCTCAGTTATGAGTTTGATTGAAATATAAATTATTTCGATGTGTTTGATCACGCATGTTGCACATTTTCTTCAAGCTGACAGTTTACAGTACCGGTGAGAGAAATCTTGGAGAATTAGGCCTTTCAATCACAACAGTGCGAATAACACATTTTGAGTAGCAACTTTCAGTGAATACATTCAACATAAGATAAAAATAACGCTGCATTTATTCATTGTAGCAATCACACTGCATTCTGTGGGTGTACGCTGAGCAGCAGAGCGAAGAGAGAGGAAACAAGATGAAAGTAATGTCGAGTTTCTGAAAATGCTTCAGTTTTCCCTCCTTCCTCTCTCTCTCTCTCTCTCTCTCTCTCTCTTTCCTCCTGCTGTATTTTTCCAGAGGAACATAAGATTCAGCAAACAACTGCTGTAAGCAAACAAAGCAAACAAATTACACAGTCAGTCCTCATTGTAACGTAGCAGTGATGGATGATGATGTGCTCTGAAAACACTGTAAGAAATATTCTCTGTTGTTGTAAGTGCTGTTCTTGCAAATAAGAGAATTGTTTCAGAAACCGTTTCTTAAGTTTCGGATGCTTCAGAACAAGCTGAAGACTATTTATCACATTTTGCATAAAGTGTTGTATTCCACGTTACATGCGCTCCATTATCTGAAAAGCAATGACTTGTCGCACAGCAGTCAAATTAATAATGCAAATGGCCTTTTCTCTTCAATCTAAAAGGGGGAAGAACATTTTGTGATGGATGTATTTAAAGTGTGGCCAGTGTTCAGATAATTAGTTCCTACTTCAGTCAGAAAAAATCCAATTAAATGGATCTATAGCCCCCGGTCAGTGCCATTTTTTTTTTTTTTTTTTTTTTAACAGCCATAGATTCAGGACATTGTATGGCCGGTGTGATCAAAAACGGTCACCGGGGAGATCTTAAAAATGTTAACACAAAGGTCTTTAACAGAGCTACCTTTGAATTATTTTTCAGAAGGAGATAAAAACCCTCAGCACTCCTTCAATCAATAAATGCCCTGACAGTAACCTCGGCCATATGCTTCTAATAGACACCTCCACTTAGAGCACGCTTCCTCCGTTAGCCGGTGTTTGGATTACTCTGCATTAAACATCTGTGTCTCCTAAATGCCACTATATGTCGCCTCTGAAGTGTCTCAATTACCTCTGATGCTATCGGAGCCTAAGTGGGCCCACACGGCGTAGGTTGCAGGGCATTTGTTAAGTGGGCCTTTTGTCGTCGAGTTTCAGGGTTAATGTGTAGAGTGAGCTAATCCACTGGCCACTCAATAGCTTTAACAGTGCATGAAATCTCTTTTGTTAGTAAACCCTGTGCTTTGGGCCATATCTGAAATTGATCACTGTTCCCTCTCCCTTCCCCTCGTCATGGTGCTTTGGAGGAAGGAGTATCGACAGACATCCCTCTTGAAGGGAAATAGCAGAGGGACTGATAGAGACTGCTGGGAAGAATTAATAGAGGCAGAAAAGAGCTAGAGCACCACAGAGAAATGCTCACGTCTCTCTTGTATTACTTGATAGTAAATCTATCGATCTATCAATCTATTTATCTATGCAGAATCCTGTTTTTCTCTGGTATAAGTGACTGTGTCTTGACCATGTTTCAACCTTGCTCTTGGAAAACTGCGCAGACCATTTTTCACTATTTTCTTAAATTTTCTAGACTGAATTATTAATTGATTGTTTAAAGGGGTCCTCCAGCTATTCAGTTTTTATTTCTATGAAGTTAAGAAACTCACAAGAGATGGAAAGTAAATGAATATAAGAGTTAAAAAAAAAGCTAAGTCCTAGCCCGTAGATTTAGTTAAATGCAAGGCCACAGAATCCTACAATTCCAAACATGCACATAGCCAATAGTGTCTTTTTTGAGGCCCTTTTTAATCTAGTAAGTGCCATTATCTTTAAAACTCAAGTGCCTATTTCTTTGAAAAGTATTTAAAAAAATATGTGTGGCAGCCAAGCCAAAGCATCAGGGTTCTTTTCACATTCTTAAAAAGCTAAAAATGATTAAGTTTTTCTCAACAGTTGAACTTCTCCTGACAGGTTAACTACTTTTCATGTTAAAATTTTAATGGTCTTTGCCTTGAACTGCAAATATCAAAAGACTTTTCTATGGTTAAAAAAAAGGAACAACATACTGGAGGTTTAGGGTCAGCACTGACTAAAAGCCAAAATAGTGGAGGATTACAAACAAAATGCACCCTGTGGAAGGGGTAAATATTGAGACAGATGTCAGCTTGACTGTTGCCCAGATCGTATCCATAGTTTCAGTGCTGCTGACATATGCAGGATTTGGCATGCACAATGTCCAAAACGTCCATCAGGAAACCATGAGCACTCCAACCTTCTGCTTTTACTGTAATTGCTTTATTGGACGAGCAACTGCTTTGATTTGAAAAAAAAAAACAAAAAAAACCCCCCCCACATATTCCAACTTTATGTGTATTAACAGTGTGAATCAGGAACATGCACACAGACTTTATGTATTCCCATCACTTGCACCCGTTGCTCAGATAAAAGTAAAATGCTTAAAAGGGGCTGCAATTGCAGAAAGAGCTGCTTGTTTGCTACAGCAGCAGCAGCAGCAGCAGCAGCAGCAGCAGCACGGATGCCAAAGTGAAACAGAGTGAATTTTTGTATTGAGTGCTCAGTCGTGACTTTTAGACTGTGTAAGGATGGATGGTGAGCTGGGAATGAACAAATGGCTGGAATTGAATATGCTTTACCTCCACTCAGTTAAACTCTTCAACTGGAAAATGGTGGACTAATAGTATTAAGAGGCAAAATGACAAATGGAAAGTTGTATATTCACAATGCCCAGTGCAGTCAGACATTATTAACTCTGTTTGGGGCATTTGTTGAGCTGAGATATTGATTTTTATTTTTTTTTTCAAGGGCAAGAGTGTTCCATTCAAGTCAGAAATAAATCTTTGCAAAAATTTACACCAAAATCAGTCCATTCTATTCTGAATACAACGAACCCATTTAATGTTTGTTTTTGGCTCAGAAACAAACACTAATTCTGTTGCTCCTGTAAACCAACCATTAGACCCATTAGAGAGCTGTCACTTCAAGTGTTTATTGTCCTGTTTGACAAGAGAGAAACAGCCAAGTGCTACATTTTCACTTTCACTGCTCCATATTCAACCTGTTTAAGAGGCCACGTTAAGCTTTTCAGGTTTTCTCTGTTCTTTTAAAGTTTGGGGCGTCTAATAGGTCGGAAAAGTGAAAATTCCAAGTCAGCGCCAGAGGGAATTCCTCTCTCCTGAGGTGCCTGAGAGGCCTTGTCAGAAGTCAGCCTGTATTTTACATAAATTATCTCCGTTGCCCTACATCACTATGTCATACATTTGCATAATGCACACCTAGTGGCTAGTTTGGCTAACCCCCCCCTTTCCAAAACAGAGCTAGTGAGTACGGAGGCTATAAGAGATTGGTTAGTGGAATTGCCATGTTGAGAAGACAGACTTTTCTTCATTGTGAATGCATGTTCTCTTTGTATGGACCTCCAGAAGCAGACCAAGGAAATAATCAGTGGTTCAAGTTTATTTTTAACACAATTCCTAAGCAGGCCTGCAACCTGAAGCTCTTTCTGTATTCCTGTCACTTTCACCAAAGACTGCTTTAAAAACCAGACACAGTTCACTGCTGGATCTTTGCAGTGGTCAGATCTGAGAGATGGGTCAGTTCAGGCTTTGTTGGGCCAATCTGAAGATCTGGGAGTCTCAGTATCTTTTAAGTGGGCTATGTTTGATCAGTTATGGATTTGTTATTTTTAAAACAAACAAGGTAGCTACTATAAACCGCCAAATGTTACAGAAATGTCCCCACAACCACTAGAAAACTGTGTGCTCATTTTAACGTCACTCTGCCACACTGCTTTGTCAATCCGGGCCAGTAGCAGAACAAATTCAAGGATGGATCGATACCAGCTGTCCATGAACCAACTTTAAACTTAGAGGCTGTAACACAAGCAGAGCTGACCAGACAAACAGTGAGCTGTGCCTGCTGAGGCTGGTGTGGCTGACAATTTAAAGAAGACTGGGATTTTCAGGACAGGAGCTTTAAAGGAGGTCTGAGCTGGAAAGACACATTTTTGACAAGAGGTTGATAGATGTGCTGCAGAAGTAGATGGTGTAAGAGAGAAAAATGTGTTTTTTTTAACATTAAAGCATGTAAACCTTTTCTACTAGACACCTTAATTAAAAGTATAAACTCTAAACAGTGAAGTATGGACTTATTCAGAGCTCTGTTTGTGTGTTATTATGTACATTGTTCGGAGCTGCTTTAAATCCCTTCCTTTGCTCCCACATCAGAGCTTTTACATTTCCCCCCTCATTCTCTCTTGCTTCCTGTTTAATTTTTTGCCAGTGACCACTGAGGCTAATCCAACAGATGTTTCCAAGGCCACTGGAGTGAAACTAGCAATCACTCATTTGATTGTTTGTGATTTTTTTGGCAGCAATCGGGAGTTTGGTTTTTTTTACACCCTCAGTTAAAAGAGCACCATGAGAAAACTTTCCTTTCCTCAAGTGATGGGAGAAATATAAAGTTTTGATGCCGTGGCGAATGTTCGCAGTGTGTGTGCACCAAAAAAAAAAATCAGCAATCTACAAGCTTTGAGTGACTGACAGCTGATGGCTCTTCGTCAAACTTTTACAGATCTGTCTGTCTCCCGAGCATTTCTGTGTGCATGTGTCTGTCCTCACATCTCCAATCAGCCATGTTTCTGACTATGATCAATCAGCATCAGTGTCTTAAGCTGAAGCCATGCCCCCCCCTCCCCAACACAAAATATCTTCTCTGCTCCCCATCTTCAACATCATCTTCTGATCAGCAGCAGCAGCAGCGGCAGCCTCCGAGCAGGCTGCTACAGCACATGGAGGGGAGCGGGGTGGGGTGTGGGGTTCGGGGGAGTGGGGGGAGCAGCTGCATGGCTCCGTGACACATGACAAGTGCTTCAGCTCTGATCCGTTTTCTGTAAAGAATCATTAGCTGCAGAAAACGCAGCTGTGTCGCACAGGTTCACAGCTCAATCGTTACAATCCATCTCCCTCCCTGGATTCCTCCCCCAGAGCGGGAGGAGACACAGACGTCTCTTCTGCACTGTCTTCGCTCTCACACTTTCCATTAGCCAGTTTATTTATTTCATTCTTTAATGAGCTGACCTTAACGAGCGCTGACAGCGTGTCTGGCGTCTGGGCCTTCTCATCACTGTCACCGCTATGACCTCCTCCCAAGTGACAAACTTGTGTCTAAATGGGGATGTGAGAGGCTGCTGGGCTATGTTTAACTAGCAGGGCACCTACAGAGACAGCCTTCTCTAAGAGGTTGGCTTCACACTTTCAATACCGTCTCTCAAGTGTTCTGTTCTTTCTTTTTTTTTTCTCTTCTTGGTTGATTGTGGAGAGATTTGGGGTATGAGATAAAAGCCGTGTTGTCATGCTGTCGGTTTCTCGGCTTGACACGCACTTGGATGTTGAGTAGGTGCCATACTGTGGGGGTGGGGCTCTTGTGTGATGTTATAGACAATTGCGCTGTTCCATTTCCTTGTGTCATCTATTCTGCTGTTTGTAAAGTCGGCGTGACCTTTCTTTTCTTTCGCTGAAAGACGTGGGACATGCATTAACTCCTCCTCTTGTGCAAAGAACAATAATGCAGAAACTAAAGGAATAACTGTTTTAACAATGTAAAAAAAAACCCCACACCCTTTAAACATCTAAGCCTCTTTTTTTGTGGCCCCTTAAATCTCACTGTGTGGTATCGGATGAGGACTCGTGATGGACTATCTGTCAAAGTTACCTTACAGCAGAAGAATAATGACGCCTCCCGGTAGAATTAGACTGATGAAACCATTAATTCTGTAAACACAAATTGCACTGAACTTTTCAAATCCCCAACAAACTACGATGGGAAACACTAATGAACAATTTATCTCAATGAATTCATTTGTTTCTCATTAGTCAGCACTGAAGTCAGTGTTTGGGTTTGTTTTTGCATGTGCATTGCGTGAGTCTCTTTCACTGAGTACTTACGGAAACTGGCCACATTTTCTCTCTCTCTGCTTTTATCAGCATTTCTGTTTGCTTAAAAATGTGAGTGCTGCTCAACTCAAGCTTAGAATGACTAATAAGTACTGCGTTTCAGTATTATGAATGCTTTGTTAGACTTTGCCTTTGCAACTGAAGCATTTTTTAATGTTTACAGCGATAATCAGAGAAGCTGCACACTGTGATTTTTATCTGTAATTTGTGGGGAAAAAAAGATAGCAACCCTTAAACTGTGCTGTTGAAACACAAACTTTCTTTTAATTTTGAGAACTAATCATGTATTTTAGGTTACAGTACTTAAATGCTGTGTTAATAGCAGAGGAATAGCTTGATTTTATCAAGTGTTTGCTCTCTTGCCAAATGGGATATAAGAGTTACTTCTCTTATGTCTCAGTGTAAATATGAAGCTACAGCCAGCAGCCAGTTATCTTGAGTGTTTATTTCCTAAAAACAACAAGAATTACAGGAAAAAGAAAAAAAAAACATTGCGTAAAAGTGCCAAGTTTCTGCTAAACAGGAGGTTATCTGCCGAACTGTTTCTTGGCCAGATGCCGTGACTTCCTGTCGTGCTGTTGTCACCGAGAGGTTGTCAGTTAACCAGCAGAGGCTATACTTCATTAATTTATTTAAATTATTGTTCTTCTCTCAGGATACATGCATGGTTAAGATGGATTGCATGGCCATAAACTTATAATTTGTGCCAAGGGGAGTGCAGAGCAGAACTGAGGTATTTTACAATCTGAGGAATGAAGCTGCTTTGTAATCTGGTGGTACAGCAGCAGAACAAACAAGTTATAAGTTAACATTTCGTGTTAGCCTTGCTGTTAGCTGTATTTTGCTGTTACTAATTCTTATGGAATAAGTGTCAGCACCAGGGAATGTTAATAACTTTAGCTCAAGCTCAGCATTTTGTTTTTATTGGTCAACCTGATCTGTTAGTTGCAGGACTAAATGTCTCCTTGGTGTAAAGTATACTTTAACCTTTGACATATAAATCTCACATTATCAGCAACATTTCCGTTATTTAGCTTGTTTCTGTGCATCCTGCAAACATCTGTTTAAATAAATAGAAATAATATAAAAAAATATGTTCATCTTTTCTTTACTTGATCAAAATAAGTGAGCAAGACAAATAAAGTTGCCCAAGACAAAGGGGATACCACTTTTGTCCACAGGGGTCGCCAAAATCCACACAAAGTTCAAGTTTCCTTGAGACTACACACAACAGATAACCTCTCTCACTGACTAACTATTGTATTCTGGGTTAGTTTGCTCTCATAAGGTCTTCATTGCCCTTTTTAAACAAGCAACGATTGACAAAGTAGTCTACGATAGTGTTAAGCAAAACTCTACATTTAAGTTTCTTTGAGCATGAAGCCAGATACAAACATGTATTTGAATGAAAACTGTAAACCAACAAAAATAATCTCAGCACACTGCCCATTCAGTAGCTGTTCTGCAGCTCCCAAACGTAATAGTCCTCTTTTGCACTGAGCATTGTCCAGTGTCATGAAAATATAGATGTTCAAATTTTCGGTGATTTTCATGATGTGATCGAAAGCTCCATAACAGCTGCAGTACTGAGTGGAGCTTGTGGTGAGATTCTTCTTGTCAGCTGCTGTTTCCAAGGTCAATAATGTGCTTTCAGTCTCAACAGATACTGAGATCTAAGTGGGAAAACCAAAAAGACAGCATGACTGCATCTCAGCCAAGATGCATTGCTTTTAACGTAGCAGCCACAATCTTCAACATGATGAAGCCATTTAAGTAATTCTTGGCAATTTTACTGGCAGACTACAGGTGTGTCCAGGTGGCCCAGAGTAAACAGCTTTTTAAACACTAAAGTGTTTTTTTTTTTTCAGGCAAACAGTGGGTGGTAGCATTTCCAGTGACACGCGAACTGCAGACAATGAATATTTTATTCTAATTTCCTGATACTATTCTTTGAAATACATTAGAATATGGTAATGTTTTTAGTAGAGCAACCATTTCCTCTTAAAACTAGGCTGTCTTTGAGGTAGAGAAAACACAATTACAACCACACAGAGTCATTTGGCTATAGCATATCCCCCTGTCACTTTCTTGAACAGATACAAGTGCTTATGTGGGTGCAGGTGATCAGTGTTACAGCCCAAAATAGTGAGGTTATTATGTTGTGCTGTTGCAGGAGAGGAGAATTGTTAAGGGGATATAGTTGTAACCTGCTGCACTCAGCCACTTCTGTTCTGCATCAGGATGAGGTTCTGCATATCTGAATAAGCCACTTGTTGAACTCGTCTGTATGGTCAATATTTACAGACTCTCCATTTTTGCATCATTCATATAAACTAAAAGTCTTGCCTCACAGTCGGGCTGTGACCTGCCGTTTTTACCATGAAGAGTAATTGGAGTAAGCAACTGCTGGGGAAAGTTGATAAAGTTCACTATAATAACAGCAATTTGAGGTCAGGCCATGTATAACAGTTGTGTGGTAGCGTTAATTAGGCTTGGAGAAAGCATTTTTGTTTCAGTTTACATTAGAGTCTTCATTATACAAACACACTGATGCACACAGACACACCAGTACAAAAAAAAAATCTAAGGATTCCATCTGTTTTTTCCCAGGAAACTGTAACAGATTTTGGCAAGAAATCACAAGAAATACTGGGCCAACTCCCTCTGGCTTTTTTTTGCAGGGTCAGGTCTGCTCAGGCAACAAAATGTGAAAGAAAACCCTGCTTGCATATGATGTAGTCAGAAAGCTTTAATCATGTCAGTTTGCACAAACAAGCACACTCACATACACAAATATATACAGTAGCTCATGAGGATTGAGTTCACATTTTGCATTGGTTGGTTTTTAATACCTGTCTCCCCTCTTCTGTTTATAATAAAAGAAGATATCCATAAGCTCAAGAGAACCAGTGCTTAAGAATAGCTTACTTTTCTGTGATGAACTACTGGTCCAAAAATTTACAGAGAAAATGAACAGGGGCTTGCTTTTATGTCTGCACTTATCAGCAAAGTTCCTGTGTGGATTAGTCCTAATCCCCTGCCATTATGGCCACAATGGTTTCCCTAAATAACCCGACATATTGTAGCAGAAATGTGTTTTTGTCATTATATAATGAAACCACTGAGGATATGCCAGGAGGGTGCAATGAAGAATACCCAAAATGAGAGACGAACATTCAGCGTGGCTTAGCCTAATAACACACTGACTAGACTTGTTACAGTACCAGATTATTATAGGAGGAAAAAGAGGTTTTATTCTGCATGGTATTATTAAAGATTAATTAAAATTCAAACAAAAGGAAATGCTCAAATGAAGACAGAAAATAAATAAGTAATCTAAAAATGACTCGCATGCATAAGAGCATTAAAGCTTTGCTATACCCAGCAGTTTTCCAAATTATCGTTATGTATGCATTTGCCAGAGTCTTTTTTTTCAGATGTATTCAAACATTGTATGGCTGTAATCTTACTGTCAATGGTCAAGAGATTACGCTTTGTTTTTTAGAGGAACATATTCTAAGTTATATCAGAAAATTTGTTAATAATGTACTTATGTAATTTGCAACAGTTACTAAAATTCACTTTCACATAATTACAAAATGGAAGAAGATCTGTTGAACAAATAGGTTAAAGATTATTTGGCCATTTTAATTAACATTTGTTTAACTTGCACATTTTAAATATTTGCCTTCTGTTCTGCATTAGGAACAGAGTCAGCGCACAGAGAAACTTAGCATAAACACCAGAAGCAGAAGCAAACAGCTAGCATAGCTTTTTCCAAAACCTGTGCTCATACAGTAGCATGCTCCATAACAGAGACACTGCAATGAAGCATTTGGCAGGCAGATCAATTACTGGTCTGAACTAAATACAGTAACAGATTGTACCTCACTTAAAACAACAAATTGATGTTTTTACATTCCTGTTTTTTGTACGGAAACAAACAAATGAGACACATCATGTTTACTGGAGAGCTCAAGAGGTGTTAGAAGACTTATTTTTAACCTCCATTAATTTATTACAGAAGCTGAATAACAATGGCAGACTTGGGGAGGAGGGGCCAGGTGCCCACATAGTTGAAAAAGTGTTGCTAAAGTGCCCTCTGGAGTGGCAAAAATAAGATGAATTGACCCATGAGCCGCCTTTGACATGGGAGAGAAAGGATTGAGTGCCCCTATGGTTTCCCTTCATACAATAAATTATGGTGACATGCCCTCTGCGGCAAGAAAATATTGTAACATGTCTCCATAAGTGTCCTTCAGAACCTAAAAAATGTGTTTTTGTCTTGTAATGAAAGCATTTAAATGAATGGGCGTCACCTTGGAGTCTGATCTCTGAGTCATGACTTCAGCTCTTTACTTAACATACAGACGTGATATTGATATCAAACTCCCCCATTTTACACTCAGGAGGAAAGTAAATAAGTATATCTCTAATTTTTTTTGCTAAATAAATTTCCTTTTGAGTATTTTATACCAAATAGGAGGAGAATTTTTTTCTCTATGAAATAAGACTCTTCACTCACTCATTAACTTGTTTCTGCTAAAATTCATACATCCACCAGAGGCCATTTTGGTATTTACATTTTTCACACCTCAAAACAGAAATCAAATCAATATGCTGCATCTAATTGCACATGTTATATTAATAATTCATAGAAAGCAGAAAACAAAACAGGCTACATTATTCATGCACTAAAGTGTAGAGACACTCATGTATGGCAGCATCACGTCTGCCTCGCTCTGCCTCAGTGTCTCTCCTCTTTGATTCTGCATGTTTTTTTTACCAGAAAGTATGTTTTTGATGACTGAAAAATTGGTCTTTATAGACGGTGATAGAACTTTAAAGGCATAGCTTGACTCAAAATTGATTTCTTGTGACACATTTATGCTGCACATGCAAAAAAGATGCCGGGCTTTTTGAGTACGTGTGAAGAGGCATCCTGTTATTGTCATTTTCCAGCTGCCATGTAAAGCACTTAGTGTGACAAAGTATGACACATAAAAAGTGACAGGTAAAATCTACCAGAAAACTTAGATATTACATCCAATACTATTTAGAGAAATAAAACATTTAACAATGGATGTTTAAAATGGTGCTATGAGTAAGTTGCTGTATTGAAAGTATTTGTGGGGAGCTTGTCGTTTAATGTCCTTTGATCATTAATGGAAAAACAGAAATAGAAACGCACAAGCATCACATCAGTTTGGTAAATTGCAGCAGTCAGACCGGCTTATCTTCAGACTGCTGAATGCTACAATAATGTGCAGCAAAGCAAAGGCTGGAGAAGGTTGTAAAAGCTTTAGAACAAACTGTGGTAAAGAGTAAAGACACAGAACAGAAAATTAGTTCAGATATTAGCCCACATGAAAGCTGTGCCCGGCCCAGGAGGACTGAAACAAACCACAGTTTTTCACTAATGAAGCTAAAAAAAATCAAATGAAAGACCTCAGTAGGCTTTTATTTTGAAATACTGATGTGAGTGATGTTTGAACTCTTAGCAACATCTGCTGAAGCAGCAGGGGCACAACATGACAGGGGATTTTACTTTGTTCGTGCGACACAGTCGACGGCAGTTAAATAATTTTACTTACCTGCTACAAATGAGCATTAAAAAGCACGAGGTAAATACCGAATGTAAAGTTTTTATAAAGTCATGGATTGCTAAGCATTTGTTATACTGCAGTGAGCAGTGAGAGTGACGTTTTAGTTTGCGTGTGGCTGTATTCAAAGACTACAATTTGACCCGTTACCTTGAGACAAAGCTTTCAGAAACCAATTACAAGAAGAAAAGAGTGAGGACAGTGAGAGGAGGCAGTGCTAGCTAAGCTACAAACACAATAAGAGCTTTTTGCAAAGTTGAATGCCACAAAAACAAGAACGAGTCCCTTGCATTAAGTTCAAAGACCTCTGCATATATTATTTATCAATGAGAAGATGTTTGGAGTCACTTTTAATACAATACATTTTAAAGATGAAGTGCAAAGCAGGTTTTCTGTGGTTTAATCTATTGATAAAGAGGAAATAACCCCCCTGCAACTTCCTGACTTTCTGCCCCCCTACAGGAACAACAACTTCCAACATCTGTCTTACAGAGTTTAAACCACTATAACATGATCTACAGTCCTTTTTCTACTTCCCTCATCACATCACTAGTGAATCCTCACACATGTGCACATAAAGCGGTCCAAACTAAGACAGCACAGTTTGCAGTGCGTCCACAGAGTGCTGTTTACCTGGAGATACATCACTTTAACAAGGAAACAAGAGGCATGAGTCAGTCTTCGGCTGGTCTCAGCTCACCCACTCAGCTCTCAAGGTCATAATTAATTGAATGAGAGCGGGAGTCTGTGGGACTAGTTGCCTCGTCACTGATGCTAGAGAGCCAACACAGCTTAATGTCCATGCCTCTCAGTTGCTAACCAGTAGCCCAATTACTCGTGGAGGGGTGAGATTCAAGGAGTGAAGGACATTTAAATGAGATATAAGGGCAAACAAAGACTCTCCTGGGTCTCAATAATTGACAGATCATTCATTACAAGTGCTGAACTATATGCTAAGGTATTCACTGAAACACTTAAGAGCTCTCCTACATGACGATGCATTTGACAGTGCAGTTGCACTCATTTGTCATATGTAAGGAAATTACAGAGGCAAACGTATACAAGCACATACTCACAGACTCCTGCAACTTTAATCAGAACATCCATTTTTGCTTTATTACACCAGAGATTCTCAAATGGTTTAGCCCGAGGGCCACTCTTGGAAACTGACAGAGGGCCAGGGGCCAGTTAATATAATTGTCTGTTTTGCCTGTCAACCTTTCAACATTTTACTGTAATCGCTGCTCTCAAAATGGCAGGGCATGTCAGCTCTGGGTGTGATGCTGACAAAAAAAATCTAAGAAATCATACACATATCATTCTTTCAGCAGTGTTTGATTAACTAATTTGCATTCCATCATGTAAAAGTAAATGACATGTTAGGGAACATAATATTCATGAATTAAGGAAATGAAAAAGCACTGAATTCTGTCTCCCAGCCTACAAAATTATGAAGAAGTAGAAAAGAAATACAGACAATCCCCAACAACACTTCAAACCACCATGAGGAAAGATTATGCAGGAGACTGTTTCCAACCAGCTCAACAACAAACTGCCTTTTCTTTAACAAGCTAATCATATTCTGCATAACTTACAAAGTATTAATCAGCAGTTTGTGCACAGGACATTACAAGGCCATCTCAAATTGTCAGTAAAAATCTAAAGACAAGGATCGACTGTTCAACTCTGAGCAGCTAAACTCAAAATTACAAGACAAGATTCAGTCTAGAGAGAGCTAACAGGGACTGAGGTATAATTAGGAGTGTGTGAAAACAAGACTATGGTCATGTCAGGGGTCAAATCCCTCAAACGCTGCATATAAGGACAGACTGCACCACAGCAGTGCAACAAAGACTGTCCTCCTTCAAATGGGGCTAAGAAATGATTCCTTCTTGTCCTGAATTTAGAGCATCTGGTTGATCTCTTGCAGCCCTACTCACAAGTTTTCAAATTTCAAATTGATGTGGTTGTGTTTACTTTTTTCTCCTTGCTCAGCAGCATCTCTCTATGAATGGCAGAGTCAGTCAGTGTGTTTGTATGTTGGTCCATCACTTTGGTCCAGGCTGAAATATTTCAACAACCTCTGGATGGAAAGCCATGAAATTCAAAATTTCACCATTGACATTCAAGGTGCCCAACGAGTGAATCCTCCTGATGTTGGTGATTCCCTGACTTTGCCCTTAGCATCACCATGAGGCTGGTAAAATATCTCAACAGCTATTGGATGGATTGCTCTGATATTTAGCACAGACATTCATGTACCCTCAGAGATGAACTGTTAAACTTCTCACTTCCTCACTTTTCATCTTGTGCTTTAATCAGGTTAAAACTTCAATTTGTCAGATTCTTTCATCATACATGACTGAATACATGCAAGCTAATGCACTCCATCAGTCTAAGCTGTACACTGAGCTAGGTATCAATTGTTAGCATGTCAACATGCTTGACTAAAATTGTGACCATGACTAGTTTGAACCTCCGAAGGGATGCATCAAGAATCAAACTATTATGCATGTAATGCATCATCCTTGACAAGATAAAATGCTGTTAAAAGACATGTTTTTGACATATTATTAACCTATTGCGTGACAAAACATTTTAGAAAAAGAGCTTTATTTAGATACAACCGTAAACATTCACACAATGTATAGATGCAAGGACTTGTTCCTTGTACGTCTGTAACCTGCACAAAATTCTGCACATAGTGAAGGCTGAAAAAGGGACAACAGCGAGGATTGTATCAGGCTTTGTCTGAAGGTGGCATCCGGCCACCAAGCTGTGTGTAAGACATGGATGGACAGGTGCATGCTGGGAGACTCCATAGGCCTCCAATGTGAAGCATGCTGTGAGCTTTGTCCCTTGGCAGGAAGTCATACTGTTTGCCCTTGATACAAACATATCAGTGTAAAACCACAGCGATTATTTTTTATGAAGACAAGACATGTGATAAATGTCTCAGAGAAAAAAATGTGGTGCCCCTAAACGTTGACACTAAATATGAGAACAATTCGTTTACAAATCCAAATTTTTTCTGTTTGTACACATCAACAAACAAATGCATGGAAACCTTAAGCAGAAACATGAAATGGAAAAATTCTTCAGTTTCTTCCTCTACTATATTCACTGCTACCAGTCAAATCCTGAACTTGAATTTTGTGGTGAGATAATATTTATCATTCTTACTGCATTAAAGCCAAAGTCATCAAGTGATAAATGGGCCAGAAATCTCCATCATACTTTAGATTTAAATAAATATCAATTGACATTAAGTTTTGGTAATTGAAGTGGTCATGGAAGCTATTTGGTGTCATTTTGGCGTTGATAGAAAACACACTTTGATTTGTTTGGCAGGATGTATGATGGCATTATCATCAACAGTTGGTTGTGTAAAATGGCCTCATAATCCTTGGCTGTTATTGGACCGGTGTAATGATCACATCTAATGACTCCCAAGAGATTACTGCTCATCTCATTACAGTTCGACCATCAGTTGAAATGGCTGACAACAGACAAACGTGGTTTGATGGCTCATTTTGGCATTCTCCAAAGGTAAATCTGTCCTCATTTGGGACAGGAGGATAAAAGATGACTCATGAGACAATTTGCTGAATTGCTGCAGGGTTCAGTTTTTGTATTCCTCACACCCAGCTGTGTTTCCCTGCAGTGACCCTAAATACACTCAGTATATTCTGGGCTCCAGCACTCATAGGAGATATAAGATGCATCTTTAGATAATGTAGGCCTATCATTGCATTACAGATATATGACAAACTGCAGTTTGTAGTCCTTTTATGCTACTTCTAAAACAGATGCTTATATGAATGGATTAATGGTTTTTAATTATGCAGGAACATTTTTAGTATGTCCCAATACACAGCATGTCAAATGCAGTATGCACAAAACAAAACAGGATTTCGGACTCCATTCAGTCTCATTTTGCAGTGTGAAAGTCAGCAATGCTTTTGCTTTTGATTATTCTAGCCCACAATCCTCTGCACAGCAGAATATGCACCACACCTACTGAGCGGCCAGTAACAGTGTTTGCACAAAGGCTAAAGACTGCAACAGGTGTATGTGCAAGAAGGTCAAAGTTAAAGGCAGAGCGTACTGCATGCATATTGCTGAGTTTCTTGATGCCTTACTGCCACCTGATGATCAACAGAATTCTGCTGAACCATTAGCAGAAATGTGTATTACATCAGCCGTGCACACAGGATCAACAAAGTGGGCACCTATTCATAGAAAAATAGCTCCATTATGCTGAAATCAAAAACTCTACAGGGAACCTCTAAATCACATATATTAAGTGTAACGATGTTTCTTTCACTAAAGAGCTGCAGCTATGGCCATATAAGACTTTCACAGGGTCATGATGAAAGTAAATATACATATTTTCCATTGAATATTGTTGATTTTTTTCATCTCTGAATCATAGGAATATTGCATCAACTCTGTTAAATATCATCATAAGCCTTCAATTTCCATTTCCCTGTCAAACTTTTTATTTCGGGATTGTTTCGTAATTATATATAAAGCCTGTCAAGTGACTTAATTTACATATACACAATACCTGTCTTCCTAAAGATGACACTCATCGCTACTTAGCTCTCAGCTCACTGAGTCCCAGTCCCCTTCATCTGCCTTTGTAAGTGTAATTTAGTGTAACAGGCTTTTTCATGCAATGTTTTTTGTAATGAATCCTCCGCTCTGTATAAATAAACTGAAACACACAAACAAATACCCTCTTACACAAGCTTGCCCTTGAGTTAGCTACCTTCTTCCTGTCCATATGAGAACACAAACACCTCCGGTAAAAACAGTTGTACTGCACTGGACTCCCAGCCTCAATTCTCATAAGAGTTTTGTTTTTCCAAACTGGAGAACTTTACTCATGTCTCTGCAGATTTTCACCAGACTTAAGGCAACTATAGCTCTCAGCATCTTGAAATCAATCACCAAAACCATGGCATCAGCTCATGCAGCAGATTGTCGAGATCTTACACTACTACTGTTGTCCAGAAGTTGTGTGAGACATGTTTCTCACTTGAGTATGTGTTTTCCTTTCTGCTACAGGCTCCCTGACCGTCTGCTGCCCTGCGTCTAGAAATTAACTCAGTCTGATCCTCATGCACTGTGGCCTACTGAGGTTAAGGATGAAGATCCATCACATTGCTTCACCCTGCCAACTGCACTCACACATATAGCCTCAAAACCTGGAATACACTCCTTTTGAGTTCCCCCGGTCTGTTAGCATGACAATAGCGCAGTCACATCTCTAGGCACAAAAACAAGCAGCCACTAACAAAAAACCTGTGGTTTCATGAGACCTTCAGTTCAGTGACTCAGGTTTTAGAAACATCAAATTGTCAAAATATCAACCCAAAAGCCCAAAACTCATCACATGCAGGCAATCAGGAGTTTTACTGTGCCATATTGGCCCAGGACTCCAGCATGTAACCCAGGGCCCCTGGCTCTTTCAAAAACCCAGACAATGATCCAGATAATGAGAACACACCAGTACTGACATGGATCCCCATGCAGCTACCTTTTATTAACAATCACACCCCTAATTTTTATCACATTGATGTCACTTTTTACTACAAACATCCTGAAATGATGTGGCCTCTGGTGTAAACTAACTATCTTTTTCAATTTTCCAAATCAGGAACCAGTAATTCTCTGCAGGTACATTTTTCCCCTACCAAGTGGAACAAGGATATTGGGTTTTAAGATCTGTATGCAAATCAAATCAATATTAATTTTGGCTCATAATTTAGTTTCCACAAAACGTCTCCCTTGGCATATCTAAAGTGAACATTTGTTACAGAGTATACATGCTTTGTTAGTGTAAGTTGCAGGATCCATCTGGCTGTGCTGAAAGAATTAGTCACAGACATAAGAATTAGAGAACAGGGACAGGACGTAGGCAACCTGAAAAGCTCATTAAAGAAACATTATCACGTTTTTAGAAATGCTCTCATCAAAAGTTGTATAAGATCTATAACAAACAGTTTTACTAAATTCTGTGTGGGATAAACTGGGGTAAGATCCTACCCATAACAACATCTGCTTTCTTTTAAGATATTTATATAATATGAATATGAATATGAATATGAAATGTAGCCTACACAAGTCGTCTGCTTATGTAAACACATTAGATTGTTATAAAAACATAGCAGACTACAACTTTATTTTAAAACTAAGTGTAAAAGCTTGTACATAGGCATCAACAAGGGAGGATTCACCCTTACCAAGGCAAAGAGCTCACATGCACAAACAGAGATGATCCCAACCTCCCTTGCACACACACACACACACACTCACACACAAAGCACTCACACACACACACACAAAGCACATATATACACAGGCTACAATTTGTCATGCCATAATGGATACTTAGCCTACAATAGGGAAGAATTCAACTAGCTAATGTTACACCAAGCTAATATTGTTAGCTAATGTTAATTGCCGCTTTTAATCATGACATGTCAGCTGTTTAGCCTTTTATGATTCTAATTCATTTCTTACCATTGGTTAGCTGTCACATTATTGTGTTAGATGATGATTTACATACTTTAAGAGGAACATCAACAAGGCAAGGCTATTTAAAATCACTGGTTTCCATTAAGAGGCTTCTAACCCCATTTTCTCTTACAAAATTTCCACACTTTAGGCTAATTTATGCTAGGAAGCTTGACACTTTTGATCATTTTGTCGCTCAACAGAAATGAAAGTCACACAATAATGTTTTTTTAATAGAGAAACCTCTGCTTTTTATTTTACGCCCTGAGTTTATTTCTTTCCAATTTTACCCAGCGTATTCTGCACAGACAGCTGTTTAAATCACACCAATATCCCGCTGTATATGTGTTTTGAGCTTATTAACCATATCTGCGTGGATTGATCAAGGCTCACGGTCTGTCTGTGAGCTCATCAGTGTCACTACATTAGTATGGACAACTTTTTGCCATGGGGAATTTATAACAGTCTTCTTATCAGCTGCTGGTGACTTTCACTCTTGGGTGGAACCTACATCCTGTGGAAAAGGACGGTGATTTACCAGATGATTTATGACAGAACTGGAGAAAGATCCCAGAGCTTTTATTATGTCAGAACATGGTAAATGAAATTTAATAAAGAAGCAAACGTAAAAATCCATGCTGGCATGTGTGCTGTAGCGTAATGAGAGTCATATCCTATAAACCTTTTTGTCCTCAAGTGTCTCTTTATTCTCTACTGCACATTTAAATCCAACAATTCACTGCTTTTCATCGCACTTGGGTTTTAAATTTAAAACTAAAGGAAGGAGCCAGTGGGCAGATGAGATGACAGAAACTGGAGACACTTAACTCCTTGGCATAGACATCACTTACAATCTGCCAGATATCAGTAATTAATTACCATGAGCAAGTGGCATGATTTTATCAGCCATGGAAAAAAAAATGGAATTAGAAAGGGTTTATCAGCTTCTATTAATGCATTGTCAGGAGCCTCTAATGGGCTGATGAATATATTATTCATCCTCATTTGGATGAATGGTCGTTGCGATCACTGGCTACTGAGCAGCAGAGCTGAACTCCAAAAAAATGTGTTAAATTAAAACATTAAAGCAGGAGAAAAAAAAATCATTCTGAGTCTGGCAAACAAAAGCAAATCTGCCGTCTTTTTGCTGAAGCAAAAAAAAAAAAATGTTGGATGAATTATCTGAAAAAAATGCAAATAAGCACTTGATAAAAAGCATGAATTTTATTACCTTTATAATTATTTCTCACTCTTGAATCATTAGAGATGACCTTAGCGCTGCTCCTTGTTTTTTTTTCTGGAATCCATTAGGTAATTAACATCAATTTTGAAGCTTAATTTGTGAAAAGGTACTAATTTATATCCAAATGTCTCTCTAATCTTCCTTTTAAATCTCGTGTTCATTATACTGAGAGTTTGTAAACAAATATATTCTTGAAATAAATCACAGGGAGGGAGTATGATAAACCACCAAGAGATTCAGGCTGAATATTTAATGCTGGCTGGTAATTATCATTTTTAATAACAGAAGATGAGAAAAAAGTGCTAAATTAGGCTTCACGGTCAGTGATGCTAAAGCTAGAATCTAGAGGCTTTTTACCTGCACAGTCCACCTGGTGATGTGATATATTTTGAAACAGGACTTCCTAAAAGCATCACACCAAACAAAGTAAAGATATAGGAGGTAAGGGACAGTGGATGGCTTTTTTTTTTATTGATATCAGGAATAGAAATTGCTTTAGGCCAAGACTTGATTTGTTTATCAGTTTCCGTTTATTCTTCTGAGTGCAAAAAGCCTTCAACTGCCTATCTGTTGTCAAAGAGTGATATGTTTACGACTCAAATATTGCTCCTCGAGATGACTTGCGTCTCCGGTGAGTGTGTGAAAACAGGAAATACAAATAGATCTCTCAATGTATCTTCAAAGTGAATCCTGTGGCTCAAATCAAGACGAGATGCAAATGGTGTGTTTGCATAGTGACTACCTTTGAGGTTTCGCTTGATAAAAGTCATCCATTTTCGTCTAGCAGACCACTGAAGTGGAGAGGCTCCTTCATACTAACACATCTGCTGCGGTTTCATTCAGGTAGATGCATGAAAACCTGAATGATTTAGAGGGAAATGAGAAATATTCAGACAGTCTCGTTTTATTGTGTTTGCCAGCTACGGTCAGTGATTTGTGACAAAAGCCTGTAAATATATGAGCCATCCTGGTTTTATGAGTCAGATTTATTCTCTGATAGAGCAACTTTCATCAAAATGTCACTGTCGAGAGACCCTGACAATGCCAAGTGCTCAGCCGATTTATCATTCTAAAAGTTTTTTAGCTCTTTGTCTTGAGATCTCAACCCCTAATGTGCCATATCTGTCATTTTTAGACTGTATGAGAGTGTAGTTTTGCAACTATGGTGTCATATTAAACAGTTCTGCATATCAGATGTACTGTAAGTGGATTACCGCCATGAGTGGCCTACAATCTCATCTTTTTTTTTCTTGTTTGCACATTAAGTGCCTCCGCAGCACCTCCCGTGACTGCAGAACGTGCTCTCACCTCCCTAAAAGTGAGAGCATGCAACGAGCATGTCGTCATGTGGTGGCATAGGGTCACCTTGCAGGTGCAGCTGAGGTATTAAGAGATTAGGGGCAGTTGCTTACCCTGTGGAAGGTTGTGGTCTGCGGTGTGCAGCCGCATGCCCGCACCTTAATTGGCTCTGGTGGCAGCGAGTGCCCTGCCGCCACTGAGCCGAGCGCTGCTCAGGGGTCAGGCCCAAACAGCCCTGTCCTGTCATCCTTCCTGTCAGCCTGAAGGTCAGCGCTGTAGACCAGCATGGCAGGAAGAGCCGTTCTCAGCCACTTACCGTGGCGCGTGGACAGGTGTACCACAGCGACCTGTGGATGAGACAGAAGGTTTCAAGGTAGAGGAGGAAAGAAGTGGAGAGGAAGTGGAAAAGTTTGGAGCATTTTTGCATCTTTAATTTTTTGGAGGGCCTCCCCTCCTCCATCCATAGTGTTATGTTTTGTTCACATGTACATGGGTGTTCATCTAAACATATTTTTTTCTATGTATTTGGTCTTTCATCCACAACAATGCAGTTAAAGATCCCTGAAAACAGATCTTTCAGAAACTCCAGCCAGGGCGATGATATTTAGAAAGTCTTTTTACAGTATTGTGTCGTGTAGAGTTTGTTCTCTCATTTTTTTACTTCACAGTTTAGACTTTTTATATGTTTATGCATAGATCTTGAGTTTATCATTCACTTTTACTGAGAAACAGAGATGTTAAAATTTTCACCAGAGATCACTCTATTATCAAACACTCCTATAACACCTTTGGACAGCCAACTTTGCAGGTTTTAGATGGGACGTTGCAGTTAACCCTCAGGTAGAAGCATTTTTCAAGTTTCTGATTGGCTTACATGGTTTATGGGATGAGAGTACTATTGACAGCACTTCACTTATGTTTTTTTTTGTTTCATTTAGACAGACTATAATTTTAAAATCAGTGCGTGTGTGGACAGGAATTATTTTGAGAATGAGAGAAGAAAAACCCCATTTTAGAAAAAAAACCATTTATATTTGGCTAAGGCCTTAGATTCTTAGGTGTACAGTGTGTTTTTAGATTAGTTACCGTCAGCCACATCGATCAGAGAGCTGAGAAGCAGAGCTGGCTCTGAAATGAGCTGGAGCACATTGATAGATGTGAAAAGCAATGAGTTCCAGAAAATTTAACAATTGAAACACAGAGAGAAAGATGTGACCTCAAATCCACGATAGAGCTTGTGCCCGAGGTTAGGACGGAACAAGACGAGGAAAAAGAGGAAAAAACACTGTCAGGTTTAAGATGTATCTCAGTTCTGTTTGAAAACATAAAAAAACAGACAGAGAAAGAACAAGACACAGAGGAAAAAGAGCTATGAGGGAAAAACACTTTCCCCCGTAAGGGTTACTCTTTACAAAATGTTGCTGAATAAAATTGCACATCTAATAAGGAAAAGTAATTAAATTTTCCTCTAAGACATCTGGTGTCACACGTAGAACTTATCCGGCTGTTCTCTGCTGACAAAGATAGGCAGTCGAGCTCGAGGGGTTTCGCCTGAATAAGATATAGGTTTTATTCTGTGAAGACAGGCCTTTTCAAGCTGTGTTGATTAAAATGTTGTATCAAATGCTGCGCTGGCATTCCCCACATCTTTTATAGCAACTTTGATTTGGAAGCACGTACAAACATAGATTTTACAAATTAGCTTTTTCTTCCAGTCTACCTCTGCTTTAAAGTTTCTTGGCATCGTTGAATACGCAGTTGGTCTCTCCATTTCATTTTTGATTTGTTCCAGAGTCAAGATCGTGAGTGCTTGTCAAATTTGCATAGTTTATCCCTAAGATATGATTGCTTTTTTTTCTTTTATGCAGGGCTTAATTATAAAAAAAACCAGCATGGAACAACACGTCATCAGTTTTGTTGGATTTGTTTAAAACTTTTGTTCTAGACAATGAGATGATTTACAAGTAGTGGTCTGACAAATATGAGTTTCTGGAGAAAATACACATGTAATTTTTTTGCATTGTACGAGAGTGATATAGTAGCCTCCTTTTAATATAGATCAAAAAATGAATGAAGCAAACTTTTTTTTGACAGACAAAGAGCACAAGATAAGAAGATTAATATGACTCCCATGTCTATAAAGGGCTAAAGTTGTGGGGCTTTTAGCTTAGATTATTATAAAAACTTAGAGGACAGGGACACAACCAGCCAAGCTCTGCCAAAAGTTTCAAAAATATGAATATGTACAAAAAATGATTGATCCATCTTGTGTGCATCTTGTGCTATTTCTCTGCATGTCTGGGTGACAACAGGATTTAAACCACAAAGCTACTTGTAAATCCAAGCTTTTCATTTTTGAAGTTTTATTTTATTTCCATGTAACTTTTTGTAAAAAAAAGCAATTGAGTTAATTTTCTCAAATGTTTAACTTTCTTTTTGAGGAGTTCATAAAATGCAATATTACTTATTTTAGTAGCGGGTGTGGTTGAACTTTTTGACATTGCTGAGAAACAAATCACAGCAAAGTAAGTAAGAAGTTTAATATTTTTAATGACTAAATCAGGCAAAGCAGGTACAGTGTCATTACAGAGGCGTCCTGAGCTGAACCTGAGGATTTTTTCTATTTTTATTTTTACGGTTTAAAATCAGCTGTCACATTTACACTTAATTCCATTAGTAACTTGATGGAAGGCCAAGATAAAACTGTCAGGTTGGTGTGCTCTCTGCGAGCCAGTCTGCCAAAGATTGTTTATGAGGTAAAAGGACCATCACTCCTCGGCAGCACTGTACAACTGTGAGTGTTTTTGTGACTCCAGCAGGGTGATAAATCCTCTCTGTAACAACAGTTTGAGGAGTCACATCCTCCAAGTTAAACCTCCATCTATTTCATATCACAGCTTAAGTTTGTGAACATTATTATTTAAGATTATTCAGGCTATTATTTAGTGAAATATATTTTCCAGTCAGGAGGGTTTTATTTTTTCAATTGGAAAGGCGATGTTTATTTAAGAACAATACATTACACTGACCTAAAATTACCTCAAGCAGGCTAAAAATTATTTAGTAGAGTTTAATAGAACTTTGAGGGTTTTTTTGGGATTTGAGAATTTATTTCATCACCAACAAATCAAAACAAAGTGTGAACATTTGTTAAAAAATCAAACAGAATAAAATGTAGGAATCATGGCAACTAAAATACAAAGTTCATAACTTATTCATCTCCCAACAATTACAACGTCAACACACAAACAAATACTACATAAATAACTGGCGAGGCGCTTGACCTTGACTTCACTGGAACCTTATAAAAAAAGGCACAGTGAACATATGACATTCACACATTTATTTTACAAGCAGCGTCTCTTTTTGTTCAAAATCAGTTCGAACTCTGCGGGCAGTGTGGGCCCGCTGATCAGACAAGTCTAATATTGGAAGACTCGGATCAGCGCCATAAAAACAACCCTTAGCCTACATTACAGCAGTTAAAAACAGAATTGACAAATGCATGTTTCAGAGTTCCTGCCTTTTTTTTTTAATCTCTAGTCTGGTGCTACATATAGCGAGCAATCATAATTAATAAGTGCCTCCTTGTACACAGGAAATGTTAATGTATGCCACTTACCACAGAGATAAGTCAGTTGGTACACCCACACAACGCAAAGTGTTGGATGAGTTATTTTTCCCAGCTTTGCACTCTCCTGCACATGCACACACACACACACTCACACACACATATACACATGTTCTTGTAATTTATGCTGAGACCCCACATTGTTCTGTTGCAGCATCTGACATTCATATTGAGTGATAACGATTTGGGATCTTTGATACTTTCTCGTTTCTGAGATTTGAGTGGTTCCAGTTCCTAAAAAAAAAGTTTCTGAATCTCTACAAAACTTTCCTTTATCCTTTTATCAAAAAGATCTTAGCCAAAACAGCTCCTCTTAACTATGCACATCTCCTCAGCCGCTCAACTTGTGGAATAATTCAATTCTCTCGGCTCTTTCTCGCAGAGCTTATTAGAAGCATCAGGCATAAGAGAGGTTGCAGAGTTTTAATAACACTGTCAAGAACATACACGTCTATCATATCACTCATCAACAGTTTAGCTAATGAATTAAACATTAATATGTTAAAGCTGCCTGTTTTTTTCCCCCAAACAGATATTTTATTGCAATTGCAGCTGACACCCTGTGTACCTTTAACCTCAACTGCACATAAACAAGTGCAGAATGATACAAGCCTGTGTTACTTAGAGGTAGAACTGCTGTCATAAATACTTCACCTGAATATCATTTTATTTACATGTGCACCTTTTCAGGAATAGATAAGATGGTATAAACAATCTGTGTTTTGAATATGGAAATGTGAGATTTGAATTGAAAAGGTTTGGTTTGTTTATGTGTGCAAACCTAAAATATCTTAGGCGCAGAAAAGGTTACAGCTAAAAAAATGAAAGAGTGAGACTTGTTTTCTTTTATTCATTTCAGTCTCATATAACCTGGATTAAACCCCCCCGACCTAAAAGTTTTCAAATTAAATGCAAAAATGTGCTAGCTTCATGCTACTTCCTCGCAGATGTCCATGTAATTTTAATAGTTAAATTCCTGCACAAAAAACAAATAATGCACATCGTTCCACTCCACCACCTGAATTATGAGAGAGCCAGAGAAAAAATATTTGTTATGTTGCCAACAAAACATGAGTTTCCTGGCAGAAGGTCAGACTAAGTCTTCAGTAAAAGAAGTCTGCTCATTTCACAAGCAAGAAGCTCTCTGTTAGACTTTCTTTCCCATCACTAATCAGTTGTGCTTCACTTTTTAAGTGTCTTATCTTGCCCTTCACCAGCAGACTGTGAGGTATTATGCTCATTTATTCTCGTGAGGAGAGAAGTTTAATTAATGTTTTGAAACAACTACAAAACTGAGAAATGACCCTCCAACCCTCTAATCCCCACACAGAGTGGTTTCATATTTTTCAGACTTCAAAATCAGTTTCTCCAGGTGTTGTGATTACACCCGATCTGCACCTGCAGACTGCTCTGCGATGATTTGCAGCAAATAATCAAAGGAACTTATAGCTTCTTATCATCTCTTTTGCATGACTCTCACCATTATCGGTCTCTAGGTCAGCTGATTGGTCAGTAAGTTCGGACTGAAACTTCTCAACGGCTATGAGATGAATTATTATAAATTTGATTTGAAACATCCATTTTCTCCTTTGTGGATCCCCTGACTTGTCTTTAAGCAAAACTATGAGGTTGAAATTTGTGGTTCGGAGTAAAATATCTCATCAGCTCTTAAACCAATTGCCAGGAAGTTGGCTACTAATATTTAAGGTCCTTAAAAGATATAAACTGATGACTTTAATGATCCTCTGACATTTCCTCTGCACTCAGCCGATGACTTATTTTGCACAGGCGTTAATGGATCAGAGAGGAGTTAAGTGCCTTCCTGGCAAGTTTTGTCTTGTACTGAAAATATCTCAACAGTTTTTGGACAGATGACCACAAAATTTGTTACAAACAACGTCGTCATCCAGAGGATAACTCAAATTCCCTAACCTTTCATCTAGAGCCAATTTTTTAGGTTATTCTGTTTTCATTATTTCTGCAGCACTTTAATAGAAATTACCTGCTTTAATAATGTCCCCTCTATAAGTTGTGTTTTGTGCTAATCACCAAAAGTTAGCTTACTAACACATTTAGGCTAAGATGGTGAACAAGGTAAACATTTTACCTGCTGAACATCAGCATGCTCTCCTCGTCATCATGAGGATGTTAGCGTAACTGTATCCTCTCAATCTCATCTCCTTCATTATCTCTATGAAGATTTATTAATAACTCCTATTTCCATAAATGCTGTGCACACACATCCTGGCTCCAGGTAAACCTGCCAGCCTGGTCTTGTCTCTACTGTTAACGACACCTCTTCACAGTAAGAAGCGAGACACGTAATTTGGAATTTTATGTGCTTGAAAGAGACTGAGATATCACCTGGCTCAGTAAGTCCAACTGAAGCCGAATATATTAGCAAACAGATCAATGTATCACTGCACAGAATATAAAGTAAAAGTCTGTAACTTTTTATTCTAACAATGTACAAATAATATCTAATTATGTTGATTTTATTTAATGCCGTATCTGTATTTTACCATGTTCACATGAATTACTTTAAATCACTTGAGGAATACAAAGTTAGAGGAGGTGTAACATCTGCAGGTCTATTTTTTGCAGCGTTACGAAGTGGAGCTATCCTCCCTCTGGCAAAGATGAATAAAAACATTCTAAGCAGAGACTCAGCCTGTACAGGATGGATTGGTTTTACCAACCTTACAGGAATTGCCAATCAGCTTTCATCCAAGTTTCTCTGTCTGAATCACATTACAGAAGTTTTTCAGAGTCAAAATGGCAGAAAAGTTAAAACGGTTAAAAAGCTACAAGTTCAATTTGCACTGCTCACTTTCTTTAGTTTTGCTTTAAATGTCCTGAAAATACATTTTCTCAATCAACCTCTTACTATGAGTGATGTGGCCTTAGTTTGCACACAATTTCCTGCCAAAATTGGAAGAGTTTTGGATATTTAACATGAAAATTTCTGTATTTTGGGGTTTTTTCAGTGCTTTTTTTTACCACTTTGAGGTGGCAAGAGTCAAAGAAAAGGTTATTGAAGCTGTTTGTCAGGCCACTTAAACCACACACATACATACAAACACACACAGTGCCAAGGTAGATCAAATGAATTTTAAGTTTAAACCAGTTACTGTGTATAAAGTTGGGTGACACATCTACACAATAAACAAAGGTGAGGCCAAAATATCCACGATCCAAGCGCTGCCATCTTGCTCTGGTGACATTTTGTTCTCTTTGGCAGATGGAGCCATAGCATCAAGGTCCCGCCAATACAGCTGCCCAACGCAGCCTTGGTTCAGGCTAAGCAACCAAAAGGTTAGCAGTCAATCAGATAACTAAATAAAACAACACTCACCAGAAAAAAATCACAGAAATAGAGATCTCGCATTAGAAAAAAACAAGCATTGTGTATGTTTGACTCCATCATTCATATTAAAAAGCAAAGTGAGAAAGTAATTATTTCTATGATTTAAATTTATCTCAAATGTGCAAATGTGTTCAAGGAATGGTGTAGTTGATGTCTGGCTGAAATGTCAGGGCTGCGCTCTTGAATGCATCCTTTTCACTGCATTCATTTGCAAAAAAAAGGTTGGATTTTTGCAGGAAGACAGAAAAGACCATTCAAACTGCGTAAAGGTTGTTTGTTAAATGAAAAGCTCTGATTAAATCGGAGATATCTGATCTAATCAAGTTTATAAAAAACATGACATTTGTTCCTCACACACTCGGTTATTACACTGTTCTGTGAGCAGCCTACATAATTACGAAAAGCAGAAGAAGAAGTCAGGGAGTAATAAAAGGAACAAGCTTCAGCAGTGGTTGTGTTGGTGTTTCCAGTCTGCGTCTATCATCCAGATGAATTTGCCGTTCCTGTGTATTTAACTGCAGTGGAGCACATGCACAGGTGCCGGTTTCACTTTTCAACCTCTAATGTAATTTTCTTAATTAGCTAATTCATGGTTTATGCATAACAAGCCAATCTATTCATATATATTAATGAGAGATCCAAGTTTGATTTTGTTATCGTCCCTCACTGTGTCATAATACGATATTAATGAATCAAAGCTATTAGTCCTGCATTTTTAATCATTGCTAGACAGACTAAAATGAATGTTTTCCCAAAGAAAATACATTTTCATAACATCATGATCTGGGATTTCACATTCAGCCTTGCAGCAGCTGCCGTGGAAAAGTAACACTCCCTCCTCCTCCTCCTCCTCCTCCTCCCCTTCCCCATTTTTGTATTTCATTTCAAGATTATGTTTGGGGTGCATAATTATGACACTCATTAAAAGCTCCTATGCTGAAACTGCGTCAAATGGGGGAAAATATCCTTGGCTGCAGTCCAACTCATTAGGATCCCCGATGACGCTTTATGGGATCAGCTTTTTTTTTTTTTTTTTTTTATTAGCCGCCACTATTTACTATACAGCAGAATGGAAATATTACTGTAATAACTTATAATTATGTGCGAGTCCAACTGTTAATTTGAGTCGCTGAAGGAGAGGCAGATTGAGAAGTGTGGTTCGCCGTGCCAACAGTCACAGAGGTGATCGGGAATTGTGACAGCTCCAGCCTCGTCAAAATGGTCATCTGTTATTTTGGCCCAAACATCACAGCGCTGACTATGAATGTAACAATACACTTGGCTCAAAGCTTGGCTGAACAACGCAGTACAGCAGAGTTTCTAAACTTTGGAGTCTGGGCCCCTTGTGGGGTTACAGACGGGGTCACGAAATATTTTTTTTAACCCTGGTGTGTTTCATGTGTTTTTAAATAACAGATCTTCCCACATGCTCCTGAAAATAGAATTACCAATATATGCCACATGAAATTAAAATAACAAGATGACAACTCAGAACTTTTGGAATCTGAAATTTGGCTCATTGGTCTTAAAAGTTAGAAAACCTTATAAGAACTTTGGTCCAAAAAGGACTAATTTATCCACAGAAAAGAAATATAATGAGCGTGTGAAAAAGCTGTTTTCTGTCTGCTAAAGTGTTTTTATATTGACCTAATGTGCAAAAACATACAACATTATCCACTGTCTGTTTCTGTTGAATATATTTACAAGCTGTTTACTTTTCCATTCACTGTTCTCTCTTCGCAACTATAGACTGATTAATTTTGTTATGGCTTCTGCAACTCAAAGCACTTTAAAGGAATTATTCTAATTACAAAAAAATGTTTATTTGCTTTATTGCTGTATGATAAATATGCTGTATGAGCTACAGTCAGCAGATGCTCTGTCTAGCTTAGCATGGCTGTGACCAAGGGTTAAAAAAAACCTGATTACCAGCACCTATAAAGCTCTGTAATATATTATTTATCTGTTTAGTTAAATCCAAAAAACAGACTTAACAGAGGCAAAGTTGTAGTTTTATAGGGGGTCATGTGCCTTACAGGCAAGTTGCAATTAGTCTAAGTCAAAGTTAGTCAAAAATATTTTTAATTATGTTTTTCATGTATCATCTCATATTAACCTTAAGAAGCTTCATCATCTGCACAGCACACAACATGCTCTACCCTAAGACCCTCATTTCAGAAAGAGATAAGCTCCAAAAAACTGTTTAAGTGTGGCAAAAAATGTAAAAAGAAACTAAGAAAGAGCAACGGAGGATTCCTCTTCCAGAATGGAAAGACAATGCAACTGGTGTTGTGTCTCCCAAAAGCAGAAATTCAAAATAAATGTGCAAAAACCTACATAATGTATGGATTCAGACCCATAAACACCACTGACTACAGACTACAACGAGACCATGTGCTCTGGGTATCTTATATTTCTAAAAATGTAAAAGTAAAGAATTGCTAACACTACTTTCTTTTATGGTGTGTATTGGCATCGTATGGCAAGAAAAGCTGAACGTCTGTGTATTTTTTACATGCAGGAGGGCTGTAACCTACATATACACAGCACTTAAGATCAGTAATGCTGTTTTAATACAGGTTATACAATCAAAGAAAATATAACCCTCTTAAATAACTCAAGAACGATATTAAATGGCAAACATAAGAATTGGTGCTCCAGTTCTATACCCAACCTCTTGAATCAAGATTAGCCAGTGCCATGAACTACAGGACTGACTATAATCTTTAATAGACTGTACTCCACTTGACCTGCACACTCAAAAACAAGCAATTAAAAGTTACAGCACGGGAACAAAAACAGGAAATATATTCAAGTTTAGAGCTAACAGGCTGTTTATTTAAGCTTTTAAACCGTAACGTGTCCAAACCTTTGTGCATGGAGTCAGTCAGAAGTTTCTGCACTGACATTTTCATTGGCAAAAACATTCAGGGTGGGAAATTGACTGGATGTGGTGCAATAAAGTTAAAATGCTTCAAAATGCATGTATTTATACTGTAATCTTTTTGAAGTTTATCAGAGTAGTACACCATAGAATCACTCTGGCAGGGCTGAAAATTATGACCTCAATATTTCAAAACTACATCTCATAAAATTCAATATAGAGAATAGAGATCTGAAAAAAAAACAGCTGCAAAAAAACAGGATTTTTGGTCTGTTCCACTCATTCTAGCTAAGCTATCCATCTTCACCTTCAAACAATTGTTACATCTGTTACCTTTTTCGCAGGATAAACTGATTATTTTTGCATCTGAAGAGTCTTCTTTAATGTTTAGCCACATCTCTTAAAAACCCCTCTTTCCCATTAAGATCAACAATCTCTCCACTCCTGAGTGACACATTACCAAATTTAATCATGTCTCTTTAGAGTAAGAGAATTTGAAGGTCGCTTTCCCTTAAGTACCGTTTAATCTTACCAGACAAAAGGGGAAGAATGCGTTTAGATTATGTGCAGGTGGCTGCAGGATGGAAGCATTGTACCTTCTTGATTAACCACACAAAAGTTTGGATGTTTCCTCCTCTTGTGCTGCTGAATTAAATCCACAGCAGGTGAACTCTATCTGACTCCTAATTAAGGGTGTGTGTTCATGTATGGAAATGTTTCTGGTTTCATAAACCCAATACGCTCAGCGCAAAACAGCAAGAAGATGAGTACTGAGAGTGGAAATGTTGTTTGCTTGTGTGTACATCTTCACTTGGCCTCAGATGTTTGGAGATTTGTGTGTGGTAGGTTGTATTTATTTGCGCTGGCATACATACAGTAAACTCAGACTATCCAACTGAGAATGCAGGAATCTTTTCTGCCGTTTTTTTTAGACGGTTGTGCACAGACTCTGACATTTTTCAGACCTTTCGTTTTGTTGCTGTTACCAAACTAACAGCTTTAATTGTCTGTTCTGTTTCACCGTGTCTGCTGTGAATTTCTCCGCACTTCCTTTGTTACTCACAGAGCCGCTCAGAGGTCAAAGACTCATGACCCGAGGTTATCCTACAGTGGTAGGTTGTCGTCCTGCTGGGGCGAACATGTCGGCAGAAGCAAAATGTATATTTTGCATAGATTGATTGCAGCAAGAATGGGCTTTTTTCTTTTAGTCTGCATGTTGAAATAGAGTTACTTTACTGAAGAATCTTTTGAAAAGCAGAGAACAGACACTTAAATGCATTTGTTGTCATCAGTCTGTGTGTTTATCTGTGATTAACAAAAACACATGTACTCTAAGGTAATGGCTAAGTAGTGCCAACCTGATTTTGCTTTGGCTGCAGACGAAAATTGTTCCACCATCAATTGTGTCTGGAACACACACACAGAATTCATATCGGTACATGCAGAAAAATGTACAAACAAAATCTATTGTCTCCCTGGTGATGTGATTCTGAGTGTTGGGTGATAGACTGTGCTGGGATGAGGATTGGCAGCATCTCAAGATGGCTCTGAGGCTTCTCTCACTGCCATGCTTTATGGTTAAGAAGCCAGCAAATTGGGAAAGTGGCTTTATCTAATTAGAAAATACACTCCTTTAGCAAGCAGTCCCTCAGGCGGAATCATCATTATTTAAGCTGGCTGGCCTTGAGAGAAGCAGCAAGCTGCATTCAGATACATATCTAATGCTCACCATGGAAATGACGATGTGCTGCGGATATGCTCATCGTACAATTATTGGATTTTTTATTCTTCTTTTGCCTCCTTTCTCTCTAAATATAATGCTCTCTTTCTCTATCACCCCTCCTAGCCCCCTTAGTCGCCCAAATCTCTGTTGTATATTAAAAGGCTAAGTAATAATTATCTTGGTGCCTTTTCATTAGACAATTTTCATGCTGTGGTGAAATGGTCTTGCAGATTGTCTCAGTGTTGTTACTCCACATTAATGCATCAGGATCGGTGTAGAGGGTGCAGCAATCACCAGAGGAAATTGGTCTAAACCCCTTTAGGCTGCTGCTGTACATACACCAGTATAATATACATGATATCTTGAACTGTAATTATGCGATATTTCCCGCAACATATTAGTATCAAATCATGATTCACAGCAGCACAATGGAAGCACATTTGAATGCAGGCAATGGATGCCAAAGGCACAGAGGGATTAAAAAAAAACAAAACTAATGGACAGATGCTGACTCAGACTGAGGGCTACGCAGCTTCGTCTTAACCAAACGACTTGATAAACACCATAATGAGCTTTGACTTAAAGCATAAAAGATCTACATGCAACGCACATGGCTGCATTTTGCGCTAAATTTAGATTTTTGTCTGTAAATTTGTCTGTGTGTGTGTGTGTGTGTGTGTGTGTGTGTGCGCGCGTGCACTCAGAGTGCGTGTGTGTCTTTGTAATGCCCACTTTGAAGTTTTTGTTTGTACAGTGAACAGTCTTTCGGTATCTTAGCCTACTGTGAGCCTTCCTATCGCCCAGCACTGTTAATGAGGCCTCTGGGAATGGACACGGAGGTGTGTGTCAACACACAAATCCTTTAAAGTTTCACAAGTCTATTTGTGTGAGTGTGTAACTGTGTGTGTGTGTGTGTGTGTGTGTGTGTGTGAGAGAGAGAGAGAGAGAGAGAGAGAGATCATGGGCTCTTTTGGATTAGTGTCCCTCCAAAACTGAAAAAAAATCATCATCCACATCTGCAGTGTTAGATTTCTTTGAGTTGTACAAATATATGTGCTTGCATGTGTCCCTTCTTCTCTTAACCCTCACACTTCTGCCAAATTTAACTGTAAATCTTTTTTATACAATACTAAAAGCTGGTAGCCATTCTTGCAGTCCAGTGAGTCTCATCCTACGCTAGCAAAGGTAGAAAGAAGTGTAATTATAATTGTTCCTGTTTTTAAACCCTTACAGGTGCATTTCACAGAAACAACGCCTTCAGGCTCAACCTGTGAATCTGACTCGAGCATCATGGGTCACTGATGTGAAGCACCGCTGAGAAGTACAGAGGTGGATGGTGTCTTTGGTATCTGTATACGGTAAATTGAAAACTTTCTCATGAATAGCCAAAAAGAGAAAAAACAGGTGAAAATAAGAGGGCAGCAGAAGAGCTGGCCTTTAACGGAAAAGAAATACATCTTCATCTTGTCAACATGTACTATATTTGAAATTCTTTAAGCACAAAAAAACAAAGGTCATAAACAACTTATTCTTTTCCATATGTGCTCGAAATGTCAGAAATGCGGATGTCGGTGTATACCAGAGTTTTGCAAACCGGAGAGTTGAAGGAGGGGCCGCGGTGTGGATCAGATAGACTGCACAGTGTGAAAGAAACATATGCAGTAGTGTTGATTTTCCATTAAGGTCAGCCCACACTGTCAGACATGAAGAAACCCTGGGAGTATACTAATGCAAGTAAGGATTTATTTGGTGAAATCATGTCCTTACACAGATAAAAAAGAAAGTGTTTGCATAAGTTTTTTTGTTTTTGTTTTTTTTTGTAAAGCTGGTTACTGTGGATGCAATGAAAATGCTTGTAGCAAGCGTTATTATGGTTTTTTTTAAATCTATGCAGCAAAAACTTATTGGCAAAATCCTTGACACTGAAGTAAAAAGCAAGAGATAAGAGGGTTTTTTTAATTTTCAAAGCCAGAAGGAAGGAAAAGGCAGATGTAGAAAATATGGAAACTGCAGGGAAAAGTGGATCGGATGGGTATCAAACCACGTTAACAACCTGGTTGCCACGTTGCCACCATGTAACATATCAACGTTGGAACAGCACGTATCAGTGTGATGTAGATCTGATCGTATGAGCTGTATTTTCTCACCAGGAGGTTGGAGGTGGTGCTGCTGTGAGTGAGAAAGCGAGGAGGCTGCTAAGCAAACCAGTGTTCTCAACCACATCAAGGTCAACATTACTGTACAACCGGGTATTTTTAGAAACCTTTAGCCAGGATTTCCATGATGACAAACATTACCTAAGCTCAGATGGCTTGTGTTCCGTAGATTATATAACTTGAATAATTCCAGTTTGAAAGCCTCCAGCCTGAGATTGTCCTGAGAAACTCTTTTGAAATCCAGATTTTCTGAAAAGAATTGATTGAAATCATTCTTGTCTGTCCATAATAGAATTAACATGCAAAGAAAATTAATTATGCATCGCCATGATTGAGTTTTTGCTTTTAATCACGACAATTTCAGGCTTGACGAAGCTTAGATTGGCCAATTTAAGAAGAGGTTAATGGGTTCTTATTACGGTTAGATTTCTCATTGCACAGTGAGTGTGTCTGAACAACAAGGCGAGCCCAAATGACCATCTATCTGACAAAAAGCTACTGTCGTTTCACTGCGTGGAGTATTATCCGTCTCTGATTATATGACGTTATTTGGAACTGTTGTGGTTAATGGATAACGCTTAAAGAAAAAGGTTCTTTTTATTTCAGAAGATTTTCTTTATGGTCTTCTGCATATTTTTGCTTTTATAACTATTTTACAATGGTTGTGTTTTTCCCATAAAGATGAGTGTCAGAGCTGTTCGTTGGCTTTTCACAGAGCTGTAATGATGCTGTAAAATACGACAGTTTTGTTGCATAAATAAAAAATTAAGCACTAATTTAAAAACATCAAACTCAAACCCGTTTCTAGCAGAGCATTCATTACAAAAACAGGCAGTTTAAAACTTGAAGTCAGAAAAACAGATAGTTAAAGGTTAAATTTTTTTTAATGAGTTTATTTTATCAGTGAATGCATAAATGTTAGAATGACAATTGTTTGAAATAAGAAATCATATAGTTTTATCTTCATATATTGCACTTATAACTTTGTTCATAAATCATATGGCAGTATAGGAGAAATTGAAATTACATGCTGCTGATTACTCCATCCATTAGACTGGACTTGTTATAGAAAAAAATCTCCTCTTGCCACTCAGGATAAGTTTTTTAGATTCTATTTGCTTTTATTATTGAAATCAATATTTACCATTATAAAGTCAATCAACTGCAGGAAAATGTACCTGCATGTTGTGAAATTAAAAAGCTCACAGTGGCTTGATGCAAAGGATCGGACAGTTTCACTTTATTAATGTTTAACCCAAACCTTCAGTTTTTTCCAGTCGTTGAAATGCTTTTGTTTCCAAAAACTGACTCGTCGAGGGTCTCTGGGTGCAAACTTTGGTATCTGGTGTCAGAGTCCTGCCCAGTGTTCACCCATTAACCCCGACCCCTTCCCCTCCCTTTGTATGCATTGCAGAAATGTAGCATTGACTTCATGGGAAAAATGCATTGCCATGAAACATTCATGAAGCAATTAGGTTTCCTTCAAAACATATTTGGCAAAGCAAAAACGGTATGTTGATATAATTTACAGGAAACATGCTGCAGTAAGATATGAATAGTCTCGCCAGATGAACTCTGTTTCACAAACGCAGCAGTAACAGTATGTACGATCGCAAATGATGTTTGGTCTCGAGGGATTTTGTTTTGTTCATATGTTTGTTTGTCATTTCCAGATATAGTCACGAGCCTCAGAAAGAGTGGCAAATCAGCAACGCAACCAATCAGTGAGGAAAATAAGCAAAGAGGATTGCTGCAGTGCGTTCTGGGTGCTGAATTTCACTCTGAACTGTTTCAATATTGACATCTGGCACACTAAAATATGTCTGACTCTCTGGACACTTGACTTGTTACCAGACTGACCGACCACACTGACCACAGGAGTCCTCAAACTGCCAATGGCTACTTACAAAAGTGCTGTTTCCATCAGTTCACCAGACCAAAGTGGTTGAAAGTGAGTGACCGCAGACTCAGATCCAAACACTGGGACTCTGTGCTCTTGGGGCTTATTACTCAGTATGATTTATTGCATCAGAGAATTATAAAATATGTATAATTCCCCTGTAAACACTTCAGGTGAATGCAGTTAAAAGTTGTTTATTTTTAAAAGTTGCTTTTTCTTTGTCAGCTAATTCAGCGTCTTTCACAACTTCAAAAGCTGCATTTAATAACCCATAATTTTGCGCACCAAACTTTTTTATTACAGTTTGTTTTGCTTGTGATGTTCCTCATTTCCATAGCTGCTGTTTCTTGATGTGCTGATGTCTTTTTCTACCACTACATACTCTTTCAATTGTGTCTTTTTACTGTACATTCAATTACATTACAGTAGCATGTGTCTACTTGATTCTGTTGTGTAAACCTCATGGAATATCTGCTTCCCTTTTACAGTCACCGGTACTTGTTTTCACTAGTAAACCATCATAAATCTTTGGCATCTGTCTGAACCGCTTGCTCTAAATCAAAAAAGTCACATTTGTCAATGCATCCATTAACATACACACACACACACACACACATTCAAATAGATATTCTTGTTTATTTGTTCATTTCATTATCTCCATGATGAAGGTCAAATTAAAGCCTTTTCAGAACTTTTCTCTGTGGTCTCACAGCCCACACAACCAAACATTCGCCCACATGAGGTGATACGGTCACATGTGATGAGTCATCAGTCTATCAAAATCGTTTATTAAAACAATGAATCCTCACCGACGACCAGCAAAACATCCAGAAGGCTTGAATTAATGGACAGTCATCTTCAAAATGATTTTGACCGGCCATAAATACATTGATTTAAAGCTTTTGACTGGAGCAGGACGACACATCTGAAACTAGACATTTCAGTGATAAACTGGACATTAAGAGAATCATATTGAGGGGCAAAAAAACACAACCTAAGTCATCAACCGGCTTAAATTTGGGGGCAAATCTGTTCTCAATCCAAACTACCTAGTGATAAAAAGAAGAAAGAGCTTGTAGATACTACAATAAAGAAGTGAATAATGTGGCATAATTTGTAATATTGACGTTTGCCTTTTAGACTTCTTTACTTCAGAGAAACCCTGGACTGTTAGTGTTGCTGTCAGGCCTGTGGCTTTAAAGTCACAGTGAGTCACATTTAGTGCATCATAGTGATATTTTAACTCTTTGGCTTTAAGATTTGACTGAATTTTTTGAAGGTTTTAGTGCATATGAAGCAAAACAGAGCTGTAGTGAGAAACACAGTTGTAGTAGACAGCCGAACTCCACCCTAAACTCCATCAGCCACATTGTTTCATCAGGCCGAAGAGAAGAGAAGGGCACAAACACGTTACAATAACAATGTTTATAAAGCTCTTACAAACCACACACCTGAGACATCTTTAATTTCTTTTATCTCTAAAATATCTCTTTCTAGTGATGACCCACTGGCAAACAATCAAGTTTGGTTTTATTTGATCAGAAAATTTAAAGAAAAAAAATGTATTTTAAAACCGAGACATAACTTGTCAGTTACATCTGAGTTATGATTCAGGTGTAAAGGATTCAAATAACTTGTATTTTCACAACCAGCTACATGTGAATGTGAGTATTTTTGTCCTAATCCAAATTGATGCTCAGTGTTTTTCTTGTTTTTATTCTAAGCTCAAACAAAAAATAAAAGAAGAAATCTGTTCAAATTTAATTTTCAATTTGTTCTTTTTAGCCATCCAGAAATTATACTGCTTCCTGCTGCAGGAGGATGCTGTTCACTGCAGGATGATAAAGACCCTGTTGTTGTGCCCATGACAGAGAGCTCCATAGACTCTTCATATCAGAAACATGATAACAATAGGTAGGACCACAGCTGTAAGCTTCAAGGTTCATTATTGTTGTTGAGACATGAAAACAGCAGCACTTCAAAACTTGTACGTGCAGTCATGGTCTAATTGGCAGTAAAGTATTTCATTCTTAATTATTTATCTATTTATTTGCTGGCTTAGACTTTTGGGGTCAGTGGAGCACAAAATTGTTCTGCAAATATATATTATTCACTACATGGCAGATTTATCGTCTCCATAGAAACTGGTCTCCGTTTTTTTGTCGTTGAGCAATTACCCGACAATAAGGTCAAGAGCAAACAGGGTAAAAGTGTAAGAGAGTCATGTTTTCATAAGCAGAGACTAAGGTAAAATGTTTCAGAAAAGAACACTGATTTTTTTTTATATAATGAAGTAAGTTTGTCTCACAAATTCACAGATAGATGAAAAAATACACAAGATACAACAAGAGACAGCATCGTCTGCTTTAGACTGAAAGCTAAGCTAAGCTAAGCTAAGCAGAAAAGTAAAAATGCAGCCTGTGTCATTTCAGCTGAGGTGACTTTTCAGCTCCGGCTGTTTTTTGTCTATTGACACAGTCTAGTGAGGGACAGCTGTGCTCATTTTGTTTCATGATTGAGACTGTAAACACACTGACCTGAAATGCACAAACACACCCCAAATGCCTTGTAAAAAAAGATGGCTACAATTTGCTGGTGATGAATTTTTGCTTCCATTTTCATCGTCTTTATCTGTGAACATGATCCATATGAAAGATTTTCAGCCGTGTCAGCTGTGTGGCAAAAATGTCACTGTCAGTTAAACATCTGGGTCCAGACAGAACTATAACAACATCTGTCTGTTGTGTCACTGGGAGACTTTGCACAGACTCTCATGCCTTCTGATCATGAATCTATTTGTTTCAGTGAGCTCTGACTTTTCCTCTTGTGCCACCATGAGGTTCACATTAGTCTTTTTGAGTGAAATGTCTCCACAACTGACTAATGGATTGTCTGTTTTATACAGGCAGTCCTTTTTTTTCTCACTGTAGACTGTAATAGCTCAAGAGATCCACTGTTTTTACTTTGGCACCATTAGGTGATTGAAGTTTCTCTAAATTGTTAAATACAATGGTTATTACCTAATATCTGTAAAGTCATGTGGTGTCATCTGTCCACTTTAATACAGTCTATCACTACATTTATCACTAAATCAATGCTGCTGATTCTTCCAGTGCTTCCTCTGCTGTAAGGATGTAAAATCTGGTAATAAAATCAAAATATAAACACCAAAAGAGTTTCATGAGCAGATTAAATCCAAATTGGCTGACGTCTTTTCGAGTAGTTACAACATTAAATGTGAAGAATTCCCTTTTGTTAAAATAGATGTAATTGGCACAGGAGCGGGTCTTACTAATAATACACATGGGGTAATATTGTGTTTTGACTAACTCATTTAAGGGAAAGAGCAAGAAAAACTTCTAGCTTGAGTTGGACAGAGCTCCTAAAAATGAGAAGTGGCCTTTAAAGATGTAAAACTTCATACATTTTTTTACAGAGAAAGGGAATAAGAGTAAAATAATTGAAATATGTGTATAGAGTTTATGCTTAAATATGCAAATAAAGCAGTATATTATGAAATATGTAACAATTTGCATACATTTCCAGAACAGAAAGTTGAATAATTTAAACATTAAAATGTGTATTTTGGACATTTTCTTTCCATTAGTCTGAAATATTATGAAAGCAAAATAGCCCAAAATCTCCAGCTTCACCAGTGCATGAAAAAGTGATGCTTTTGCCTGTAGTGTCTGGCCTTAACATATACTGCATTTTAAGGGGGAAAAAAATGAGAAATGCTATCAAATCCAACCTTTGATCTCTCAAAAGCAGCTTGCAAGTGGATGGAAAAGTAAAAAATGGTAATCCAACGACTTCTGGAAATGTAGCAGATAAAAAAAGAAAACTCCTGATATCCCTTCAGTTACAGTGGCATTTAAAATTTTAAAATACACATTGCAAAAATTAGCCTTTTGAAGTCAGTGAAGAAGTGGGCTCTCATGTTTTTTCAGTTCTGTTTTTCAAGGAGAAGACTGTTATGAATTAGGAGGGGGGTTTGTGGATCATGATTCAATATTTATCGAAGCCTCATTTGAAAAACTTTGTGTGAAATAGTTTTGAAGTTTAGTAGATAGTTTCTTACTGTTAATTAGGAGTGTTTGGGAATATGTTTTTCTGCATAAAGTGCAGTCAGCAGTGTAAAAACCAGTCATGGTTATTGGGTGCAATAAGGTG
The DNA here is from genome assembly GCA_029814765.1 of Acanthurus leucopareius. Lineage (NCBI taxonomy): Eukaryota > Metazoa > Chordata > Actinopteri > Acanthuriformes > Acanthuridae > Acanthurus > Acanthurus leucopareius. The sequence continues at coordinate 19,140,347 of JAQMCX010000002.1, read as the reverse complement.
ACATTGAAGCCTTGCAGTTTGAGTGCAAGCTGTTATGTTGTTTATTTCATGATTTGCTCACTTTCAGCTCAGCACCTTCCCTCTGTGATTTGAATGTGTATTTATACTCTTGTTTTTATGGAACAGACATACTTTAATAGTAAATGTTCATTTTCTCCAGGCAATTGGGTTTTTTTCTGCTTATCAAAACCAATGAGTTACACCTTATAACTTAATACAGACATTTCCACATTTGTTTCTCAGACTCCAAATATCAAGGATGGACAAGTGGAGCAAGACTGAATCTTTTTTTCCCCTTCAATAACTTAGAGGCCAGACTCATTTACTCACTAAAATTGTAAAAATACATGTATTGAATGGACTCGCCTCAGCAGAGACGCAGAAACTGGTTGTTTTCAATTATTTTTGGGGTTACAATAAGGTGGAATTCCACACAGTTTGATTTTTGACAGACAGTTTATTCCAATTTACACTTCAGCTGGTAAAGCACAAAGATCCTTCATGGAAGATTTATTGTCGCCATAGAAACTGGTAATGGTTTTCCATCATTAAAGCTATTACAGGAGAGACAATAAGGTCAAGAGCAAACGCTTGGTAAAGTGTAAAAGAGTCGTGTTTAAATAAAAGGCATCAAGTGACTGAGGTTTTGACATTGAGGTTGACAGTTACAAAGATTTTTTGATGTCCAATGCCAATGTTTTTTTTTAACTTCCTGTAATATTTGAACATGATAATGACAGAATGGTGAAGGTTGTGGAAAGATTGTGATTATATAGGTTCAGAAACGGTTGGGAAATATTTAGTTGGCATCAAAGAAATAATGTTACAGTTAACAAAAAGGGACAAATCAGAGTCTTTTCACAGTTCATGGAGATTACAGCTGCACGTGTCTGGTCATTCCTGCTAGCTGTATAATGAAGCCTTTGTGGCTCCAGACTGAGCTGTAAAGATCTGATAAATTGCCCTAGAACATTTGTCCATTTATTGTAATGGCAGTGTAGTCATGCTGAATTTGTAGTCTAGGATGCAAATGACATTTCTTTGCATTTCACGTTGTAGCTCTTTATCACGTTTTTGGGATGCTGGTAATTTTCTTTTGCAGCATTTTTAAAGGCTCCTGTCTACTTTATTTTCTGTAAAAATTCTCTATAACCTTAAGCCCTGCTCCTCACAGACGCATGCCGGTGAATGAACATGGAAGCGAGAGACAGGCGGACAGAGGAAAAAAAACAGACGGACCAAGAAATAAAATAGTGAATGAGGACTGATGATGAAGACTGGTCTCAGAAATGTATCTGCTCACGAGCCATTCATTTCCCAATCCCCTATCCTTCGCATCTGCTCAATCTTCCTCCATTACAGACCAGATGTAGCCCCAGTGTGTGCAGCTCCGGTGTCATTTCCATCCGACACTTTGCTCTTACCCCTGGTGTCACCGGGAAATGACAAAACTGAAACCACAGCAGAACTTTCTGTTCCACACACCACAAGCAGAAAATTGCCCTCTTTTCACTCTCTGGTTCTATTTCATCCAGCTGTAGCGAGGCTGTAGTGTATGCATGGTCATTCACTGAGATCCATGCCAGACCTTGTCAATTCTTTTCTGCGCCGCACATCCGTGTGTGCTATTTATTCACAATGTATAAGAGACATTGGAATAATTAGATCTAGTTGTTTGCATAGAGAGAATTTACATAAACCAACTCGTCCTTGTCTGAATGACATCTCAGGGAAGTCGTGTTTTTGTTTTTGTTTTTTTCTTTGAATCAAAATGATCTGTGGCAGAGAAGGATTAGAAACCATTCCCTGACTTTTCTTAAAATGTCTCTAATCCCACTTAATTCTGCACCGGCTCCTGCTCTGAGCCTGTGTTGTTTACTTAGGTCTAGTTTATTCAGATATAGCACCTGCCATCCCATCATACCCACAAACCACCTTCAGAAATACTTTCTCCTGCTATCTCTTTCATGCAAGTGCTACTATTTATGGGCTTTGTCTTTCTGGCTGAGCGTATGTGTGTATGGGTGTATATGTGTGTGTGTCTATGTGTGTATAATTGTGTTTCTGGGCACATCACTGCATGCCAGTAGGGTGTCTATATATATATATATATATGAGCTATCATGTTAAAATGCCTATGAGAGAGTATTATAACTTGGAGTGTTACCTTACTTGAATTTAAAAATATATTCCAGACTTTAAAAAGTGAAGAGTGAGACCAATGTGGAAAACAAGTCAACTACTGCTCAGTCTTACACTTATAGTTAGAAAGTAATATTATAGGTAAATATCATATCGCAAAAATCCTAAGTTATCTCATTTACTCTTTTTTCTTACCTTTTGCTGCTGTTTCAATAAACCTTAGCTGTGGTTGGAGCTTTGACCAGTTTCAAGCTTGACAAAATTGGCCACGCAGGGTCTTTTGGATTTGCCATTACTGCAAAAATTTCTGTTATTATAATTCAATCGTATCCTGTAACCTGTTGATTGGTATGTGAAGAGCTGTGAAATGAAATTTCAGCCCAATGGAGGGATTAAACACACTTGCTCTGTTAGCCAAAGGGGTTACATTGCATACACTCTGAGTTCATACAGGCACATGCAGCTCTATATGACAAATTTTACATTGTTTTTACTCTAGTAGTGTTTTCTTGCAACCAGTGCTCCGAGAGTTTGTGTGATTATTTATGAATTTGCTACAATTTTTTATTGATATAATTAGTAAATGTTTTACTTGAACAAATCTGCTTGTTAAATGTTTACTAAGAGCACACTGTTCCTGCAAAATATTTAAAGACAATCTATAGTTTCTATTATATAGGCTGCATGCAGACATTTTTTGCATAGGCTAAGTTGAGTGAATATGCTTTATGTGGAGAAAAAATATAAACACAAAGTTGCGCCCCCTATCATTGTTAATGTGTGATGAAACGGTGCAGTTGGGAGTTTTAATTTTTAATTAAAAACATCCAAGTGTGTCCAACACCTTTAAGCTTCCAATTAAAACTTTCTTATTCTCCAGATTTCTCAAGTTATCAGTCCTCCATCTCCAAAAGAAACACACTCAAACTTTTTCTGCAGCCTTCTTCTTAAAAACACAAACCCTTACCCCAGAAGTTTCACTGGAGAGAATCGAAAAAAGTGTCTGTCATACTGTAAAACAAACCTTTTTCGAGATGTTCCAGCAGACGTCTCCACAAAAAAATCTTTACCCTGTGTCATGAGCAAACTCCTAATGGAACACGATAGAACCATTACATTGTTTTCTTCATTGATCAATCTAGTTGTCAGACTTTTCTGTCACCTGACCTTTGACAGCCAAACAGTGCAACTCTGTGAAAAACCTCTTTCTACCGTCTGAGGAGTTTTTTTAGACCTGTGTCCTTCTCTGACAGAGTCAGAGATACAGACTAAGGCCCATTTATCCCCTCCAGGTGAGGTTGTTATGTTTGGCAGAAGTCTCCAGAAGCTCTAGTGCATCCAGATCAGTGCTGACAAGGACATGTAAACAACACATTTCTCGCAGTCCAGCATCACTGCACCGACTGTGTGTCTCCTGCTGGATGGAATTCAAACATGATGTGCTGACCTCTAAGTGCAGACACAGAGAAAAAAAAAAAAAAAAAGAAAACCTACCTTCTCTCAAGAGACCTGTAACCCCACAAGCTCTCCATGCAAAAAACCCCTCAGGTCAAACAATGTCCTGCTGCTCGGAGACCCCAGGACCATAGATCGACATCACGGCGGGCTCCACCCCCTGTGTCTGCACTCCAGCTGTGGAACAAACTACCTGACCACCTGAAGGGGATAATCCTAAAAAATGTACATTTAGAGAATGCCTTGGAATACATATTTGATTGTTTGTTTTTCATGATTTTAATACTAAGTTCTCTGCAGCTTAAGATAAAGAGTATTCCAAGTTATCATTAGTGTTATTATTTTTATCCCTTTTTGAGGCTTATAAGACAACCAAATTATTTCATAACAACATACTGAGGAAACATTATTGCCAGTTCACAAAATGTTGATACTGTGCATAGCATTTACTGCTTTTGGGATGCATTTTTTGCATTTGCTTGAAAAATTAACTAAAGCTTGATTAAATTAACTGTTTCGTCACACCTGTCATCTGGTCTTGAGATCTCAAATATTAGTTTGTCATGAAATTTTGTACAAACACTTATGTTTTCCAGGATGAATTCTAGTGACTGTATATGAGGTAGACGGGACACAAGACCTGCAGAAACTCATAGATTAAGAATTTTTTTTGTTTAGTTTTTGGTTTTTGTTTTACTTTTCCATTCGGAAAATCATTTAAAAAATACATCAAGTTTTTTAGAGTAGAATTTGTCTGGAGGGGAACCTGGAGGTGAGACTATTTGACAACATTTGACTGAAGCAACAGTTTTTCCCCTCACATTAAAAGTCTAGCTTTTCACAGTCAGCTTTGTCTGTCAGCCTCATCATTAACCCGAACCTCCTCCTTACATCTGATCTGCCTCACAAGAATGAACCCCCACCTCCCCACACAAACACACACACAGTAGAACAAACATTTACAGTGATCTTAATGCAAGCAGCAATAATGTTTCTCCTCAAAACGTAAACGGCAAAACAAATTAGTGTCATTTAAATGAAATGTCAAGGAGACTTGCTTGTTCAAAGAGACTATAAGCCCCCGTCTGGAGCTACATAAGTTTGAGGTATGTCAAATCTGTGCCATTCACTTCTGCACATCTATTTTTTAACTGAAGTATTGCCACCGTCTGATGATGTAGATCTTGCAGCTGGCAAGCTCACTTGGAGCTATGGGGGTCCTATCTGCCTCTGCTGCGATTTAAACCCACCAAAGTGCGAGTGCTGCTTAGAAGTGCCTCAGCAAAGCATGCAGTTTTGAGTTACGGCTAGCTCGGTAATGGAAAGTCAGCCTTCGGGTTATACTGGACGCATGAGTTTTCTCATCAAAACCAGAGAGCATGGTAATATAGTTGGTACAGGCAAACCTGGAAGGGCTGTGGTGATTGTTGAGAATCAGGGGGATGGTCGCTGAGGTCAGTTAGGTTTAAGATGATGATGTAAGAAGCGAGAGAAAAGATTTTGTTGCAGAATGAAGGCTGGTATTGCTGAGTCCCCCGTGCAGAGTGGAGACTAGGAGAGGCAGGCGGATTTCTCACAGTGTTGTGTTGAATGTTGTGTTTTCCTGTGAATAAGACGCTGCTCTGACTTGTGAGGATTTTCAAAATTTCTTGTCGAAAGAGTGATGTCTTGTTGAAAAGTTCAGCATGAAATGTTCTGTAAATGCGTGACATTAGGTAGAATTAAATGCTTCTGAAGAAAATGCCAAACAATGGTGCAGCATAGTTCATATCAAAGCAAGAATAATACCTGTGCAGATAAGCTGAAATGCAGAGACACCGTGACAAAAAAAAAAATGTAATAGAATTCACCTCGGCATTTTGTCACGGTGGTGTGACCAAAGTGTCTGAGAGGCGGTCATTTTTCACCTCATGTAAAATATCTTGAATGTTTTTTTTTAAAAGCTTTTATCATCGCAGGCTATTTTCTCCTTTGAACAACAACATTTAGCCTAATGTGGCAAAGAGACAGTCTGAGTGATCTGCAAAAAAAGGATTTCAGAGAAAAACGACTGCAGCCTCACCAAGTGTATCAGCCAGCCAAGCGTTGATAGCCTTATCAGAACACTCCACAGAGAGCTCACAGCCAAACTTTTCACATCAGCGTGCCGCTTCTGTTGTTTTTGTGTTCAGGGGAAAGACAGAAACGGTGTGTGTGTGTGTGTGTGTGTGTGTCCGCGAAGAGAGACAGAGAGGGAGAGACAGTCAGACAGGCAGAGATAGATACTCTATAATGAGTTTCCATAAAGCACTCTCACTGTGCTATCATTGTCGTGATTTTATGAATTCATCATAAAAAGAGTGAGTAAATGTCACAGACGAAGGTAACAGAAAGGGATGCTGCGTTCACAATGAAAGCCAGAGGAGTAAGAGAATGAAAAATGGAAGGAAGAAAAGGAAATTGTGGGGGCTCCTGTGATGATTCGGCTGATAAGAAGAGCCATGGCTGGTGTTGTTCATGTGTGCTGTCTGTACTCTGGGACTCAGAGAGATAGAGGCAGTTCACCGGGAGAGAGAAAGCTGGCCATGTCTTTAAATAAAACACGACATTGATTTATGAGTGTGAACCCGCTACGAGTGCAGCAGGTCTCTACAATCACTCGCACAAACACACACAATCACAGGGCAGTTAAAGCAGTGAGTGCACTCTTGCACTGTACATCAGCAATTCCACTTTACTTTTACAGACAGAGCACAGCTTTGGGCACTGCTCTCTTTATTTTATTTATTTTTTTTTTTAGCTTTTTGAAGGTATTATATATTCCATGGCTACCTTTCTCTTACACTACAGATTGCTCTTCGGCCCGCATCGTCACAATGAAAGCGACTTCAAAGCGGAGAAATTATTTAATTAATGAAAACCAATAACTCTGCAGTCCAGTTCGTGAACATGAAAGTGACCGGTCTGAGTCAAATGATTGATAATGTGAAGTTTCTGCCTCACTACAGTGGGGATTTAAACACAGAAGTGTTGAGTAACGTCTGTGCCGGGCCAGCAGCAAATAAACAGTGAGGAAGTAATAAATTCTCCCTGAAAGTGCCCGTTTATAAAGTCACAGTTATGAGTTGTTGACGCCGTGGTAATACAACTACTGTTATCTTGCTGTGCGGCTTGGTGCCATTCTCTCATTTGTGTCCTGTTTTAATGAAAACCAAGGATGACAAGGTTTGACTAGTTTATATGTTAATTTTACGTCTGACAAAAATGAGAAAAAAAAAAAAAAAAAAGTACAGGCACAGCAATAGTGTTCTTAACGTTTCGGAATTAATTGACATTTGCTTGCTGTTGCTTGCTGCTGATGCATATAGTGTCAAATCCAAGAGGTCAAAAGTGTAAGCTACAGCACACCAGGAAGGATTGCATAATAAAATAGAGGCTGACAGTTTTCAGGAATAAACTCACATGCAGAGACAAGATGACAGGTGGTATGTTTGAGGTAGTTTTAGTGGTTATGTGCTTATGGGAGTTAAGGGACTGGGAAAGTTTAGATCAGCAGGGTCAGAGGAGGAGGAGGGAGTGAAACTTTGGCCTGACTGACTGCAGGGGAAGACTAAAAGGAACAGAAATATGCCGGTGATTGTGCAGAGCAGAAGGCTGCAGGTGAAAGACTGCTGATGTGATATAGAGGGTGAGTAGGAGCAGAAAAACCAGAGCCACACGGCTAAAAGCAGTGTTTTTTTAGAAAATCTTGCAGGTGATTCAGGTAGATTTTGAAAGAAAGACAAATTAAACTGACGATTCAAAGGTAATATTACAGAGTTTCCATCACTGGGGTAAAACTTTTAACCCTCAAAGTTGTAATTCTAAGTGTGACATATCAGGTTTCCCTCGTATGCCTGATGTTTGTGAGAAAGAGCTGCAGAGGTGTCAACAAACTATTGACAAATGCCTGCAAAGCTACACTCACTTCTAAAGGAACAGTTCAACATTTTATATAATCAGTTATTTGCTCTTTTGCTAAGAGTAACATAGAAAGAGCTAAGCCACTCTCATGTCTGTATGATAGACATGAAGTGCCACCATCAGCACCTTGGTAGCTTAGCAGGACCATTCAGGAAAGGACAGAGAGTGAATAAGAAAATCTTCCAGCATGTAACACCTGTAAAATTACAGTCTGTTGTATTTACACTTCACTGTCAGTACATTTACACAACAACAAGACATCATGTGTTACTCACTGAGCTTTACAGATGCTTTAAGGTGGATTTTATTTTTTACATTTTTCCAGAGCCAGGTGAGCTCTTTTCTCTGTTTCTAACCAATACTGCAGCTTCACCAGCCTGTACAAACTTTCAAAACTAAATTTTTAAAGCTTTTCTGGTCTCTTGGAGTATCACCTGCACCAAAATTGGATTGCAGTGTATGCACTGCATGCTAGTCGAATGTGTAAAGTCATATTATTTGTAGATTAAAGAGACTGGGCTGTTACACCTTTAAGCCTTCTGTTCATTTCCATTTTAAAAAGTCTTACATGAATGAGCTTCACAGGTTGACGCTCCTGAATCATCCCGACAGCACACAAACCGATTTGGAGTATTTCATGGAAGTTGGCACCACTTTGCATGACAGAGAAATGTTGGAAGATCTTGGAATAACGCTTGAACACCCTTTAATTGGAAAAACAGGAGATCTTCCTGTTCTTCCCATTCTGCTGACCTTGAGTGAATGCAGCTAGGCTGAAATAAATTGGAGCAACTAGGAGCAGCTGAGGAGTAATCAGGACGATGAGAGGCAGCTGGGCAAAGTCACTCCAGGAGGATTCAGGACCTGTAATGTGATGCAGAGGACTCAGCCATGACAGCAGGGACACATTTTTTACTTTGTTTGACCTTCAGTCTGCTTGTGTTCATCAGTCACTGTGGAGCAAAAAAAAAAAAAAAACAACTTAAAGAAAAAGCAGTTCCTGTTAAGAAGTATTTTTAGATTAATGATGTATGATTACTGTCTGTAATTTTTTTATACCCAGCAGGACTTTGAAAAGCTCACTCCGCGATCCATTAAATTAACCAAAGACCTTTTAAATGAGGCAAATCAAAGAGCGAGCTAACAATTAATACAGCTCTGAGAATAGCATCCGCTGAGCTGACAAAATCTCATGCACAGTAAAAAGCAGTGGTCCACTTTACCATGAAAACTTTGTCGAAGAAAAAAAAGAGCAGCAGGAAAAGTTGAGCACACTGTCTCCTCTGCTAATGAAAGCCATGAAATCTTTACCCTCTAGTTACTCTACAAAGATACAATATACTGCTCATATATTCCAAGACACTCTTTTGATTGTGTTTTAATAACATGTCATAGAAATTATTGCTTAGATGTGTTTTGATTCAGCTGTGGGTTTTTCTTTTTTTTTTTTTGCTCAGGAGTTATGCGCTCACACATGTCAACACGCACACACAGACACACTCACACTGGCACACACACACAGGCACACACACACACACACACGTCTCAAACAGCAGCTTCTTTCACAGCAATTGCATGTTCTATTTGTGTTTTTCTGCTTTTGATCTCACCAAATAATTCCAAAAATGAATGTGAGGTGTTTGAATCTGCTGCCTAATGTTTAAAAGAAACTGCTACAACAGAACAAAATGTACCTCCGACAGATGGAGGGTTAAAAAAACAAAGCAGTCTGAGGTGTCAGGAATTCTACAATCAGTGCAGACATTATGGGAATTATCCTGAGCTGTAAGAGGGGACAAAGCAAGGTGGCTCTGTTCTTTTAATGCTCAGAAAGCTGAAACAATAATTGTTCTTTCATTTTTTATTTTTTTTTTTGATTTTCTGCAGCCTGACTTTTTTTCATTCTTCATCCGCTTTTCTCTTTCGGTAGAAGGTTGAATGCATGTATTATTCCTTCACTGCAGAGCGGGCGTGTTCTCTCCGTGCAAAGTTTATCACGTTTATTCAAATGAAACAGCAACAGCACCTTTAAAACCACATCCATTAATACATGATATTTCAAAGCCGCGTCCAACAAAGGCTGCTATTATCTCTCTTTATCGCTCTCTTCTTTTTTTTTTTAATGGAAGAACTTGGTGTGATTCAAAGCAGAAAACAATTAGATGGTCGACTGAAAGATCTGCAAAGCTGCTGCAGAGAGACAAAATGAATTGAACAGAGAAAGTCACCATCATTGCCTCTGAACCTGAGTCCACTGCTCAACTAATCAGTTTCATTAAAACTGGAAAAATGTTTTTTCCCTGACACAGTGAGGATCTAAATCCAAATCAGACAACACATCACAACATGAACTGTGGCTAATTTTGTAACTATTTATAAAAAATCCCAATATGAGAGAAATTTTGGATGTGATGGTGTGTGATTCAAGACAGTGTTTAGTGTGTCCATGCATGCTTTCAGTACAACGAATTAGATCCAAAACTGAATAAATATATGAAATTTTTATATTATTTTTTAATATAAATTAATTTTGCCTGTTGTTGACTGCTGCACACACTGTATACATTTATGTGCTTATGTCTTATTGTTTTTAGCTGCTTTAACTTAGCATTTTCACAAATAGCCATAACTTCTGATTATATATTTCTATGCATGAACATTACTCTGCACTTTTCTACTCTTTTCACTTGTTGTTAGATGTTAAACTAGATACTTGATGCACTTGCTGTCTCGGTCCATGTTCTCTATGCAATGGCAGTAAAACTGAATCTAATGTAATCAGTGCAAAAACAGATGTTTAACAGTCAACGGTTTTGACTCCAGTTGTTTCACATGTCTCAGCTGTTTGTTCTCCGTATCTTTCTTCTGTTTTTCTTCTTACAACTCAAAAAACCCCCAACAAACTACATGTGTTAATTTGTCCTCCAATTTTAAGAAAATAATCAGCACCTTGTGGGCTTCTTCCACATGTGTCTCTCATATTGCTGCCTTTTTTTGCCACTGCATCTGCTCAGATCCATTTTTGTTCTCCTTTTTCTTTTCTTTTTTCTTATTCATATCACCTCTAAATGACAATGTTTTAATTTACAAGTATTCACTCACCTTCTTGCTAGTGGTGCTAAAAACAACAGCAGACTACTGAGTAACAAAGAGAAAATGAAACATTTTGCAAACACTTTCCCTTTTTGTCCCCATCAGTTTTTGGGTTAATCTGTTCTTTGGCAAACGCTGTATTTAGTTACTGTAAAATACTTAACAGGTTTTTTTTTTTTGTGGGGCTCATGTTGGGTGTGAGAACTGAAAGTGTGTGCTTCCTTTCATGGTATGTAGTTGTTCTATCCATATTTATATTGTGGAAGCTTGTGAGAGATGTGCCCCCGCAAAGAGGCAAACAGAAGGGTCTTGTACGTTGTCAAAACGTGTGCTGCAGCGAGTGTGTGATATTTAAAGTTTTATGAGAGAGACTGAGGTCTAAATCAGATTGCTTTAATATTGAAATCAGACAAGCAAAAGAAACAACCGCTTTGGGAAAAAACTGAACAATCATAAAGAGTCAAAATCAACAAGCTCAACCTATAAACGTAACCACTTGGTTGGGGCTCTAACGGGGCACCGGTAAACACAGTATATCACTTAGAAACTATTTGAGCAGGCCCATTGCGTCCTCTGAGTCAGGCTCAGTCGATTGAACACGATGGCTATACACAGCTCTATGCCTGCAACATTGCTCTGTCATGCAAAGTAGTGCCAACTTCCCATGAAGGATTCAAAATTTGTTGGTATAATGTCAGACTGAGAGGCCTCGACCTGTAAGGTTCAGTCATGTAAGAGACTTTTTAAAATGGAAATGAATAGAGGGCCGGAGGGAGAGCAAAATAATACAAAGTGCAATAAAACAAGCATTAATCACCTGTGCCCTTTAGCTTTCAAAATTTAATTTGAGAGGATTCATTTGCACAGTTTGGTGGCGATATTGCAGCAGCAGCAGCAGCAGCACAGACGACGGGGCGAACTTTATGTTTTTTTTAATAAACAAACAACCGTCCATTATGTGTTTGAGCTGAGTGGGCACGTTTTAAATACAGCAGGTTATGTGTATAGAAGATTATATTTCAGCTTTGTGTCGTACCTCAGCGCCACCAGCACCACCACCTCTCACACCACCACCACCACCACCACCTCCTCTTTGCTCTTCTCCTTGTCTCCCGCGCACCTACTCGTATATGAACAGTGCTCCGAGGGTTCACTGAAGATCACATCTGAGAGAGAAGCCACTGGTGCATACACTATTGGGCCGCTCCATGTGTGTGGAGATGTGGCATTTGAAAAAAAAAAAAAAAAAGGCGAGCTTGCGTGTTAGAAAAAAAAAAAAGACGAGGTGGGAGGTTGGGGGGGTGGATGGGGGGTGGGGGACGGATGGGGGTGGCGGTGGATGAGGAGGTGGGGGGGCAGTCAAGCGACACAAGTACGCCAGCGTGCCGTGCGCCAACAAAGTGCCTTGCGCTTGCCTGCCTGTCTGCCTGCTGCCTGGTGTGGGGAGGGAGATGCGACCTGTCAGAGAGTGAGGGGGCTGGCTGAATGACTTCACATCACCCTTTCAGCTCCAGCAACTTCCCATTTATATTGTAATGCAAATCCATGGCCTGTCCCAGATGGTGCTTTTCCAGCATCGTGGGTGCATAGAAATATGATTATTTATCCCAAGCACTTCTAAAGTCTTTAATGCACCCTCCTCCGTCTGTTTCTATCCCCTCCTTTCACTGGCAGCGGTTTAAAGTCTGTGCAGTCTGATGTGTCTCTCCCTAATGGTAAAGGAGAAAAAGAATAGACAATAAATTTGGGGAGAATTTGACAAGGGAGTACCTAAGAGATTACAGAAAAAGCAGGAGAGAGACAAACCTAAGTGCATAAGTCAAGGGAGGAGGGAGAGAAAAAAAACCCAGGAAGATCATTTTCTTGGCTGAGCATTAGGCTAAGAGGCATAAGCAGTAATTCTCATGGCTCAAAAGTGCTTTTAATCACCTCTGCTGAGCAAAATATAGCCCACAAGCCCATATCAGTGCTGAACATCATCTTCCTGAAAGCACCTTCAGATTGTTGCCTGAATAAATTCAACCGTGTCTGCCACTGTGAGACTTTGTTTGCTGAATATATCAAACAGCCAAGAACATGTTTAAGGCTTTATACAATGCCAGTACGCAGAGCGTCGGCATTTGTTCTTCTTATGGATTTTAGTGAATTAAACTTTAATAACGAGTTGGACAAGTAGTATATACTGACATATGTTATTTTTGTCCTTTACTTAAGATGTTCAGAAGAGAAAGTATGACGATAAATTATGGAGCCTCACAGTAAATAATCTTACAGCCTTTACCTGCTTTAGAGCTGTAAATATGCTGCCTGTGCAAACATTTATTTACCTCATCTTAAATCATTTACGAGTCAATTTTCTGATGTTTTTTAATGTGACAGCACTTTGTAGTCATTCTTGACGGGATCATCTAAGCAATGTTGTGCAGAGCAGCATAAACAGCACACAGAAAGGTGAGTGAAATGGGCACATCCTGAAGGATCGTAAATGCTGAAGTCTTATATTGTCATTTCTATACTTTCATCACAACACCTTAACCGATCTGTCATCTGCCACAGAAAACGTTTAGGTAGCATCTGACGTTTCCTACACGGTGTAATTAAAAATCACAATCCAGTGTCAACTCCTGCAACCCCTGTCATCTCATTATACGTTATGTCCTGACAAGTATTTAACTGCAGTTGCCTTGACAAAGTTTGAGCGAAGCAAAAAGGAGAATCATTGAATTATAATGACTACTTAGAGATGATGGCCAGCAGTTAAAAAAGGACAGCTGCAGGTTGTGCAGCAGCGAGATTGAAATTGTTTCATCACGTTTTTCTTTGTCGCTTTTAAAAGCCATTTTTTAGGAAAAGTCTTTTCGTCTGATGCAAAATCTGAGGTCTTTTAACCCCAACAGTGTAACACAAAGATGCTATCTTTGTTTGTATCTTATCTTATGATGCAAAAATGCTTTTACATGGATTCTACTGAAAGCAGATGTTGTTTTATACCTCAGGTTTTTCAAAAACCTGTCAAGTCTGCTCCTTTTATGTATTAAATTGTTTCCATTTCTCTCCTCATATATTTATCTAGTAGGTGCAATTTAAAAAACTTCTGAGACTGGTCCCGTCACACACAGAAGGAGCGCTGCACAGTAACATGCATGTGGCAGTTGCATGCATGGTCTTTGGTGAGTATTCCAAGTTACATATCTTGATTGTCATCAGCATGTGAATCACAGGCATTTTTTGTGACCAGTGATCCATGCATATTCAAGATACCATCTACTGCTGCAACCCAGAGACCAAACTTTATTTTGGGGAACAGAGAGAAGTTGCAGAGAGGCAAGTTTGTCAAGGAGCGAGAGAAGCAGAGACTGTGTTGTTGTTGTGAGAAAACTCAGACATTGCAACAGCAGCACTTTCTGAAGTTTTTGATTGTACAAGTTATAAGTCAACAAAGGCAACAAAATCATATAATACTATAGATCAATTTGTCAAATGGGAGAATACGGTTTCAACTTTGACCTCAAATTAAAAAGTTCAAACTCTGTCTGAAAAAAGTACAAGTCTTAATGGTCAAGGCAGAAACCAAAACAAAAAATGGAATTGAGGCTTTAAAAATACATTGGTCTGACTCTGGGGGAAAAAACAGAGGCTCTATGGATAAATATGATGTATGAAAGCCCAGAAAAAATGTAAATCCATTCTGATGTTTATATTAACAAAACAAAAAAGTTCAGGGTAAAAATTCCGTGAGGTTTTACTTAACTTAAGCTCCTTAGCGGTCTCTCCTCAGAGGTTACAGCTGTAAATATAAACTTTAGGGGCTACAACAACCTCCTGAGTGAGACGTTAATCCCACATTCTGTCTCAAACTGACTGTAGAGGAGACTGTCCTGCACGATGCAAAGGAAGCAGCTCAATCCTCAATCCAAAGCAAAAGTTTCAACCTTGTAGAACTGAATGGAAAAACAAATTCATGGTGACCGCCTCATATTACTGCAAATGTTGCTCCTTTGTTATTAAAGGGTCCATTATCTGTATAGATCTAGATATATTGTTTATATGCGTTGACAACTAAATCACAAAAGGCAATTTTCTCGCTCTTAATCGTGTCTCATCATGCAGATAGTTTGGTTTATGTCCTTAGGTTTTCAGATGCTGAAAAAAATCTGTTTTTGGTTCTCAAAGTATTGACTAAAAACTTTAATTCTGGAAACTCAACAACTTCGCATCACAAATATTGCTGTCAAAAGTTTTCCTTGTAGCTATTTCTTGAGCAGAAAGTATCCCTAATGAACCCCTCACAGCTCGATCCATAAGTATGCCTTACTTGTTCCCAGCAGTATAAATAAAATACTAAATTTAGGGGAATACAGCTATATGACTCAACCATTAACATCCTGTTATTCGCCAAACGGTCCAGTACAGCCAACATGACACCACAGAGATTTTAACAGTTTCTCTACATATGCACACAGCTGGCTTATTCCAGTAATATATGGCTTTATTTTTCTCAAGCTTTCCAAATAGAGCAAATTAAAGGCAATCTAACTTTGAGCAAATGCAAATGGCTTAATGGAGCTATCCCCTGTAATTGCTCCACTCAGTCAAGCATTCATTAAGTGCTAGAGAGGTTGGCTACTCTGTACTTTTTATACATAGAGCACAGCAGATTTTCTCCTCGAACAACTTTCGGTTCTTTTCACATTTTCACCGTTTTGTTTTATCTTTCCTTGAGATACACAGCCATACTGTATATACGGCCTCTTTGAAGGGCACATTATAATTTTTGATGGTTTACTGTACCTGACATATTTCCACTACTGATCTGTCATTCACTAATTTAACGTCCTCTAGATTTGAAGCTCGGCTCAGCGGTAAATAGCATAAAGAGCTTCATTGACCCTTGGTGGAACCGCAATCACAGAGTAATCCCAACAGGGTTGAGATGCGCCACAATATGTCCCAGTGTTCCCAAAGAGAGAGGAAAATGAAGGTAAACTGACAGTAGCAGTGACTTGACTTGAATGTGCAGTGAACCGTTTCATCACTTCTAAAAGCACAAGCAATCAAATCCATTTCAGCCCCCTTTTCATGTGTCTGACCACACTACAAATTGCAGAACAGAACACCAAGGACCACTTTAGCTAAAATCATGCACTCCCTTGCTGATTAGGTGTTTTTTTTTTTTTTCCTTTCTAAAACAATAGCTTGTTTTCCCGCAAGAGGCAAGACGAAAACAAACATCTTTATTCTATGATGCCATCAAGAGATCATTGTGTTGGTCGTGTCTGGCCTGTTGTCAGTCCACATCACTTTTCAAACGGTTTACCTGCACACACAAAGAGCAGTATTTGGCCATAAGCCTGGATGGTCCCCACAGCTTCATGTTGTTCGCCATCTGTGCTCAAGGCAAAACCTCGCTACGGCCATTAAAGTGAAGGGCCAATGAAAGAGATGAGTCTGGGAGGTGACTGGGAGGTTAATGCAGCGGCTACTCTGCACTGCACATTCAGAGAGAAAGACGTACAAAAGCAAGATTTTTTTTTTTTTTAAGTGAAAAGGCAGAGGAATATGTTCGGGAGGTAGCACCTGACCATTCGCTGAGCTGTTACCCCCTTTTCTTACTGTTGCTAAGACTGTAAAGTTTTCTGTTCTGGTCTGGTATGTATGCAGTTTTCCAATGATGTTACTGACAGATGTAATCCCTAAAATTCACAGTAATTTTTAAAAAGATGGACCAAAAAGTACAAAAGCAGGCTCCTTATTTCCATGACTTGGGACTTTGTTGGTTGAGAAGACTGTTTTATAGCCGATTTATCAGCTGTAATTAGCCACATTTTACTCATACAAAGCTAAAACTCCCGAATGAAAAATCAGTTACTGTTGACATTGTTATATTTTTTCAAGTAATTTGTTTAACGACCTTCCAAAATTTAAAGATCAGCCTTTCTGCATCCAATCCTGCAACTTTAGGGTCCAAATGAATTTTCTGTTTTGCGTAAAAGCCTCAGGAATGTTATCACTGGTTGGTGAATGTTTGTGCCATAATGGTCACATAATAAAAACTATGCTGAGTCTGTGGGACACAAACACACAGGGACACCCATTCCATGATGCTTTCAGGTGCAACTCGTAGACTCTTAAATCTAGATTGTGCTGCAAATTGCAAGGGCAACAGGGACACAGGAACTTCATGGTGCATTTAAGTGCACCTCGTAAACTTGAAAGCTGTACTCTAATGGTCAGGTTGTACAAAATAGGAAAGTTTCTGTTTTTATCTTAATTTTCTTTTCCTTTCATTTCCTTTACACAGACCATATTTATATATATATAATTAGTTGTTAATGTAAAAAAGAAATCTCATTCATTTTACTTGGACAGATTTTAAAAGATTTCATATAGAAATCATTTCAAACTGATGCCAACAACGGTCTTGTGCTGAAGACCCTGAAGTACCTTTGTGATCATTGTCAAGTTGTTGTACTGAATTCTCACTGCTTCTGTAATACGGCTAAAGTGAACCAATATAGATACAATATGGAAACATGCTATGGATTATTTTCATCTATCTTTTTATCCCCCTTCAGCCTGAGAGTCACAGAGTTAATATCAGACGCTTCTTACATGGTTCAATCAGTCGGCTATGATGTTTTTTTTCTTTCATTTCTATTTTCTACATTGACATTTCCAGTAAAGTCTTATTAAACAAGACAACCAAAACACTGTTAACAAAAAGGCAATGGATTTTGTAAAATTGTACTATGAATCGAAATGAGTTTTGTTTTTTGTTTTTTTAAAAAGAATAATGGAGCTGCAGATGGCTGGAAGGGGCAGACAGCATAATCTGTTTGTTCTGAGGGAAGTTCAGTTTTATATCACAGTCTGAGTCAAAGTTTTAATAAAACATTTAAAACATTTCAACCAATCATCCAAGAGCCAGATTATTGGTTTGTTGATTATTTCACAATAAATCAGCCTTTGCTACATCTTTTAAAACTCCATATAAAAACGTTACCCTGTCTGAGGAAAACTTTTATTGCTATATGCATATTGATTTGCAGTCGTTCCATATGTACATGTTAGCTACATACATGCTATGATGCTAAAAGATTTAGGCTAAAGCTACAGTTTCTGTGCGAAGACTCAGTATCCTAACCATTCGTTGATTTGAAGAGAACACAGGCAAAAGAGCATTGTCATGTCCTGTGGCTTGCTGCCTGGTATAGTACAATATTTTAAATAAAACTTTAATTGAAATATTACCCATTCTTACATTAACACTGGATAATGTAAAAGCTCTCTGAGGAGCAACACACTTGGAAGCCAACACAGCAAAACACAAGATTTAAATTTTTAATGTTGCCATTTAGAAACAGTTTTCGATTATACACTATAGGAGGATGGAGATTTTTGGCAAAACTCAGTGCTGTTTAAGCCAAACTCAGTGGAGTTACTGTCCAAATTTCTTTAAACCAGAGATGGACCAGGACGAAGATTTCATGCTGTTGTTGATGTGACCTGCAACTGAATGCAGCTAGCTAAGCGCTACTTCTTGGCTTTGGACCACTGGGTCACTGTGGACTACATTTGGCTAGTTAGCCTGCATTGCTAATGTTAGCTGCTTACATAAGAGCAGACAACTGAACTTATATAAAGATGGTCGACATGACAGCACTTCAAAAGTAAAGCCATAACGTCTTGATCGCCCTCTGGTGGCCATGAAAATGTTTCTTACCCGTTACTTTGGATTATGATACTTAAACTCTAAACTCCAATCATTACCAAGCAGATTCATGCTTAGACGTGGTGGGAGAGCCAGAGGGAGCAGTCTGGGGCTCAGTGTCTGCCTTGGTGTGCTGACTGGAGGACGCAAGGATCCCCCAGTCATATGGAAAGTGGACTACTCTGTTTTTTCTTTTAAGTTGACAATAAATACAGTACCTTCCAAACTCTTTAGATCCTGAATATCTTTCTTATTGCAGCTCCATCTACTTTAACATAAGTTTAAAGTTTGACTGGTCTGCTGTACTTAATTACAGTTTTTAAACTATGATTAAACAGTTGCTGTTTCAGGGTGTCTAATCAATTGATCAAAATTTCAAGGAGGAATCAATTCCTACTTTTACAGTAGGGAATAGTAAGAATTACTGTATACTCAAAGACACCAAATTGAGAAGTTGCCTGAAGTAGAGGAAAAACAACTAAATAAAGAAACCAAAGACACATAATAATCCCTTACCACAACAAAACAAACCTTAATCCATAGCTGGACACCTGCAGCTTTTGACCACAGTTGTCTCTTTTTTCTCTCTCTCTCTTGTTTTTTGGCAGGTCTGATCTCCAAAAGCCAAAGCGACCTGAGATCATGGTGTGTCCACTCAACAACAGGAAGTGCAGCATCACCATCTATAGGCCAGAGCGGTAACAACACCCTCCAGAGCCGTAACAACAGCTGCCTTTTACACAGTGCCTGCTCACATGTAGACACACATTGTGCCTACAAACACCACTTTCAAAATCAATTACTCACACACCACAGGTCACAGAACAGTTCATTACTGTTCAATTACCAGTGAATGTTCAATAGCGAGCCCATTACAGGGTAAAAGTTTCCCCTTGCTGCCAAGACAACAGGAGAAGGAGTATGACATTTTAATGATACTATTAAAGATGAGCAAGGGAAGAGTACAAACAAATAAATTAAAGCAGATTATGATTAGCTGTATGAAATAAAATAGAGAGAGAATAAAGTAGGAGAGAGCAAGTTTTGCACTCAGTATAACTAACGATGGAGCTGCCTCCTGACTGTATTGATCAACTGTGTGCCATTAACCTGACTCCCCATTTATCTGACTGAGATCCATAATATTATTATGACTTCTGTTAATGCCATTTTACCAGCACGGTATTATAAAAAAAAAAAAACTGCAGGAAAAAAATGGAGAAACAGTCTGTTTTTCTGCATTGATTCACACAGGTTGCTCAGTTTCTGCATTCCCTCCGTTTGCAATTCACTTGAGAGACAGTCTGCAGCAGTTAAAGTCTCTGCTGTGGCTAATTAGGTCACACTTGACACACCTTTTTGCATCTTTCTTCCTGGCAATTATTTCAGCGATGCACACACTTCTGGTAAACAAAAAGTTTACTCCTCCACTTCTTCCAGATTTGCATTTTTTGTGTCTTTTCTCCACTTTTGGCAGCTTTCTTTTTTCACTCCCTCAATTCCCAAAGCAGGCTGCCTCCCAAGTCGAACCACAGCGCTTGCTTTAGGTTTCATCAGATGAAATTTTTTGACGAGGTGGCAAGAACATAAGAGAAAGGACTGAGATGACAAAAACACTTCCGAACTGAAGAATCATCAATTGATTAGGTAACATCCATGCAAATGCTTGACAACATTTTGAACTCTTGCAGTATTTTGCAGAAAACACAGAGCAGCCGATCAATGACTGTTTACTCGGGGCTCAACAAAGAATCCAAACAAAAAATAAACTGCCTTGCTTTTTCTAATATTTTTTACTTGATGTTTTAGCAGCATATTGTATTTTATCTTTTCATGTTGTGCCAGTCAACACACGGACTCAAACTCTCTCTGGCTGGCAGAGAAAAACAGTTGCTCAGGAAATCACACGTTTTCTCCCAAAGGTGGATAAGTGTAATAGACAAACATACTGTAGAATCTGGAAATAAAGAGAAAAAATACCATCACTTACTTACAGGAAAAAAGTCCTGCATTAAAAACGAAAAACTGCGCCAATATATCTATATAAAAAAACTCTTGTTCTGCTGAAGAAGAGCAGCTGTTACTGATATATTAATACAGAGATTTGATGTATCTGGTTGTTTTTTATTGATGCATCAATGCATCAGCATCATTTTACTGTTTTAGGTTAAGTCGAGGTGCAGGAGAGCTTGTTTGAACATCTTTATGTACATTCAGCCAGTTAAGTCCTGGGTTTTTCTAAAAAAGTCCAACCCTGCTAAAGGAGAATAGGATAAATCTGAGGGATGAGGTGATTACAGTTAGAGGAAAACAATTTTTTTTTTAACTTTTAGCAAGAGTTTTACCTCTTTGAGAATGAGACAGTTTTTCGATTGAAACCAAGTGATAAGTTTAAAAGGAAAATTGTTAAAATTGTTAGCAAGTAATGAACTTGTGAAACAAGTGAGACAAGGCTCCAACTAGTAAGTGTCCTTTTATAAAAACTTCAAACTTAAAAGATAAAAAAGGTGTATCTTATAAACTAAGTCAGTATTTTGTTTGCAAAGTCTTGTTTTAAAATGTAAAAAGCAAACAGTAACTGTAGCTTTCATGTAAAAGCAATAGATTAGACAAAATAATTATAATTTTCCCACTGAAAAGTAAAACAAAATCACAATTGTTTAAAATCAAAGTAAAAGTACTTCAAAACTGTACATAAGTGCAGTGCTTTAATAAATGTACTTACTGGTATTGTGTAAATTCACTGATTACATGGATATTATATCATCATTATGACAGAATTCACTTAAATAAGTTTCACTAATGACATTATGAATTCACAAATGCCTCATATACATCACACTGAAACTCATTTCGCTCTGACTCCTGGTGACTAACATGATTTATCGTCTATCTGATGTTGGTGTTGTACTTTTCCATCATTCGAAATGGACACAAAGGCTTTGCTTCCCACTTGAATGGAGTCTTTCATCCTTTTATCTTTTAACAAAATGAGCTCTACTATTAAAGACTCATGAAAACCTTAAGCTGCACTTTATAAGGACCTGTAATCAGTTCTCATTATCTGATAATAAGCAGCAGTATTCACATCAACATATACAGTAGTCACTGTCATCAGATGTCTTACTTTTAAAACGTACATTTTTAATTAAGTCTGTCATTAAAGGGATCCAATTATATGAACCTGAAAATAATTACTGCTGTTGAGATCACAGGCGAGACTTGAAAGGGCCATTTCACATTTATCATAAAACAACATAAAGTATTTCTCATGCATACTTTTTTAACAGAATCTAACCAGTCAAGTAGTTTAGAGATACTCTGCTGAGATTTCTGTCACCGCACAACATCTGAAGCAATGGATTTGAACAAGTTTCACTTAAACCATCTCTTCAGTCCCAATGAAAGCTATGAAAGCTGTTGGGGTGACTGGCAAAGAATGTTTCAAGATTTCATTGTACAAATCATTTAACACTAAGGGTGAGGAAGGCTAAGCAGAACACAATCAAATACTAACAAGAAGATGAATAATTTATTAGAGTTTAAACACAATGTGCCACTGTGCTTATAACTAGACAGCCCAGTGTATGAAAGAAAAGTAATGAGCTTAAATGTTGTACTGGATGCCATGCACTTTGATTACAATGTTGGGTCCATCACATAAAAAAATGTCCTGCTTCTACGATGCAACTAGTGTGTTGGATTTAGGAGGACCTCCATGTAGAATATATGCAGAAATGGAGTATAATATGTATAAGGATGTTTTCATAGGTGGCAAATTGCCCAAAAATAAGAACAATATTTTTATTACCTTGCACTGAACATGTTGTACCAACAAAGTGAGTGCATTCTCTTCCATGGAGTTCACTATGATGTATTTCCGTATTTCGACAGAAGTTCAGACTGGAAAAACCAAACACTGGTTTCCAATGTGTTGGAAAGGGAGAGCTGACAGGAGGTGGAGCAGAAAGATATTCAGTTGGAGCAATTTTGAGACTTCATCACTTCATCAATGCTAATTAGTCCTATGCACTTGACCTTCAATTCTTGGCTGTTTTAGTCCCCAAAATATACATAATATAATTCTGTTTGGGTAACGTTTGCTAAAAGCATCATTGCCCAGATGATTTAGGGAACTATTTTGCCTTTTTTTTAACACTTAAACTTAATATGTGTTTTTATAGAGTTGTATTTTCTGTACCGCAGACAGATGCAGACAGATGTAAAGATTTTAAGAGACAGACAACACATTGTTGATTTTAGTCTTTTCACTGGATTTGTTGCCAATAGCAAAAACTCAAAAATAACATCACCCCTTTTCTTCAAGACAGACGTGCCCAATCTGTTATCTCCCGAATCATTACTCAGTAATCGGTTTCCATCTTTGATCTCTGGGGCTGTGTGCAGCTCTGAAAACCTGAAAAACCCAAGTTCTGATGGAGCTAAATTATTACCTCTTCATCAGTATGAATGTTATACTCTTCTGACAGCTGCTATTAGCTGCTATTGTGGCAGTGAAGAGAGGGATGACAGATCAAGCTCATGATAACGCTGATATCAGAGCAATTAATGCAGTCGTTATGTAGACATGATAATGGCTTTTATTTGTCATAGTAGAAATACTTCAGAGGGGGTTTATTTGTCAGACACTTATTCATTCAAATATTTTGCATCAAAGAGTAAAACAATGTGTATAAAAACAATCATATTCCAGAGAACTGTAGTAAACAGGAACATGGCTGAACACCATAAATCAAGCAGGAGACAATGAAAGTGTCAGAATGTTGAGTTATTTCAGAGAACACTGCGTGTTTGATCACCGCTTTGAATCTTCCATGAAAGCGTGTTTCCGTCTTCAAGTGTTCCCTGCAGAGCCTGGTCACACAGTGAAAAATAAGAGAGAAAGAGCGACAAGAGAAAGTTGGCTGGCAAGTACTGGCTCCCCTGGCGTCTCTTCCAGCACACAGCCAAGATGGCCATATTGTGTCTCTAAACAAATCGAATGTTTGGCACTGTGACAAGCCAGTCTCTGTGGTGTTCAGATTCATCGAGTCAGCACGACTGTGCTCCTTCATTCCCAGGTCACCGCATGCAGCAGCCAGCAGGGAGCCGCAGTCGTGTTTACTCAACTGCTGGATGGCAACTGTGTCATTAGTCTTTTGGCTGTAAGTTGGGGAAAAAAAATAAAAAACAAGGAACATTGATTACTTTGTGCAAAGTTTTTAAATGAAACGTAGTCCATCTTTAGTTCTTTCCAATTCATTAAGTTATGTAAGATTCCTGCTTGGATGGAGCTGAGCCTCATTTATAAAAGTTTAAAGAGGCTATATGAGGCTCAATTTTAGATGCATACTTTTAAAGAAAAAACATGACTGTTTTTAAATGTCTTGGGTTTTTTTGACCAAAAGCCAAAGAAACTTAATTTAAAATTATACCAAACAGAGAAAAGCAGCAAATCCTCAAATAATTTAGAGCCTAAAAAAAATCTGACACCATCTCGGGTCGAGCCAATTATCATAAGAGTTGCAGAATTAATTTTTCACTTGCTTGACTAATCAATTCAACTAATTATCATTTCTCTAATAACAAAATTCCTCTAAAACTGAAAGACAAAATAAGTCGTTTATAACTGTCCTCTTGGTTTTCTGATAATTTTCTGTTCATTCCTCCACTGTCAGCAGGACGACTTCATACGTCTGCACCTCAGGATCTGTTACAAATCACTGACCAGAAATAAAACAGTTTTTATTTTGACAACACATTGGTGAAGGTTTTGTTAGAGTCAATGTTAGTCTGCCCACTTGACAGTCCAATGAGTAGGATTTAGTGGAACCTAGTAGGGAAGTTGCAGGTTACACAAGACTGAGTTTCCCTGTGCCCATCTTCTCTTTCAAAACCATGCAGGAGAA
The DNA here is from genome assembly GCA_029814765.1 of Acanthurus leucopareius. Taxonomy (NCBI): domain Eukaryota; kingdom Metazoa; phylum Chordata; class Actinopteri; order Acanthuriformes; family Acanthuridae; genus Acanthurus; species Acanthurus leucopareius. The sequence continues at coordinate 19,116,095 of JAQMCX010000002.1, read as the reverse complement.
GACAGGAGATATGAAGGTACATTGCAGTCTTTATGGAAGAGGAGCCGCTGCATTGTAGACATAAAAGACTTATCGTGAGGTAATGAAAACACAAAAATTCTTTTTTTCAGGTGATTATACACTAATGGAAACACACTTAAACATATCATCTTTCATTTGGGCCATATATTTGTGCCATATACAAATAGATCCCCCTAAATCCTACACACTGTACTTTTAATTAGGTTGAAGAAAAATTATGGTTTGAAACAAAATGAGTATTTGCTAAGATTAGGTACCTCAGTGGTTCTTCTAATAACCACTTGGTTAAGGTTGAGTAACGGTCATAATTAAAGTTAAAGGAAACCAACACCAACTGAAAGAAGAACACAGGAAACAAACAGTGGTCTCTCATTGGTTGAGTCCTTCTCCGTCTGTGGACTTTCCAGCTCTATAATAATGTCACCATTGCATATTATTCATTTGGTGAACGAATGTTGGTCCTGATCATTTCTGTCATTTCTGTTTAAGAAAATATCAAACTGTGAAATGTGTAATTTTCATTCGATCTCAAAACTGAGGCAATGAGGTTAACGTAGCTTTGTGCAGCTCTCTGTCATCCTGCAAACAAAAAGTAAAAATTATAAACCTAAATATCACCTAACATTAGGAATGTTGTGTTTTTACACTGTACGACAGTTTCTATTTTTGTGGTGACTCGGTGTATAACTTACAGTTAAGAAATTGTGCACATATACTGAAGGACACCATATAAAGAGGCTCACGCTGTCACAGACATACACTATATATATGTGCCCACATAAAGCTGTAATCTCTAAAGAGTCCAGAAAGCTTTTTGCTTGTGAAACAGAAAATGGCTTCTCTCTCTGGGGCGATGAATGTCTATTTTTTACAACAGCGCTGTAAAAGACACATCGCTGTGACACACACCCACACATGCACACACCACATACATACCTACACACATGCACGCAGGCGAAGACTTGACAGGCTCAGGCGCGCACATCCACCGCTGACTTCCCAACAATAGCCCTTTACAGGCAAATAAAGGGAATTAGTGTAAGAGCTGTAAAACCTGTCACACCTCCAGTTATATGTGTCAGGCAGTCAACTCTGAGGAAAAAAGAGAGGGAACATGTTTAATGGGAGATAAAAGGATCGATAAAAGGAAAGAGAGAAAGTGAAAAGGGAGTGAAAATAGCCAAGAATCTGCTGTGTACTCACTGGGATGCAAGCAGGCTAATTGCTCAGAGACCAACATGAGGCACTGGAATGGGGAGCGTCAGCAGCTCTAATCAATTGTTAGAAGTTCTGGTGATATACAGTATGTGTGTGGCGGGGGTGGGGGTGGGGAGGGGGGTACATGAGTGGCCTACAGGGACGATCCGACTGAGCTGATGACCAAGAGATATTCACAGGGAAGAAGCAGAAATTTGATCCCTTACATGAGAAAAAGTAGCAATAGCCTGTGTGAAATTAAACAGCAACTTAAAGTCTTGCATTTGAAATCTAACTAAGGTCAAATCAAAGTCAGAGCCAGTATAAGCAAAGCATATTCACTGTTTCTATACTTCAATGAACTAAAAGTGCAGAGCTAAAGTGTTGCTCACTGTGCGTCAAACAGAAAATTATCTGTCTGCAGTTTCAAAGTTAATAAGCTTCTTGCAGCTCTCCTCTCAGGTTTCCTTCCATTGTTCTTATCGGCAGAGTTTTTTTAGCGATCAGTGATGATAAAGAAGATGGCAACTGTGTGCCTCTACTTCCTCTCACTGCATAAAAACCAAGCAAAAATATCCCTGATACAGATGAGTCTCCACAGTAGATATCAGGTGATGGAGCGACAGTATAGAGGTCCATGCAGCCACATGACTCAAACACATGTTAGAGTTAGCTGTCAATCATGATGTTACACCAACTTTCTTTACAAGCAAATAAATATTTAGAAACAAACTTAGAAGAAAAATGACCACTTGAGCTCACACCAGTGTAACAAAAACTACCTAGAAACTAAGGAAACTACATATATATAACTGAACTTTAGTTGTTTATTCTACAACAATCAATTTTATTTTTTAAGCCAATCATGTTTTTTGTAAGTAATCAGTATTCATGCCAAACAAATTAATGCTGCGTAATAAAAAGTTTAATTATTCCCTGTGAAATAAAGTGGAGTAGCAATACAAAGCGGCATAAAATGAAACAGTTAAGTACTTAAGTAAATGCACCTAGTAACTTTTCCACACCTGTGGGTACTCATTACAGCTGCCTCTGTCAGACCAGCTGCAATGGGTAGTTTATGTACCAGCAGTTATACAAATGATTGTATCAGTTCAATTGGTTATATGTCAATGGGAAGCAGAAAATATGAGCTGTCAGTGTCATTTGTTAGCCACCGAACAGCAGACAAAAAGGCATCATTTACACTGGCACAATGAGCAATGAGTATTGGTTATAAAAGATTCCACTTGTCATCCTCAGCCACCTAATTCCATTTCACACACAGATCAGTTGTATCAGTGGCAGTCCGTCCTCATTTAAAACTATTAATGACTTTCCTGCAGAGAATTCAGCAGAATGGATGTGATTATTTGTCCTTGTGTGTGTCTGTGTGTGTGTGTGTATGTGAGTGTGTGAGGATGCCCGATTTATTTGCTAGCATATCAGTTTAAAGTAAGTGTTTAATTATTGTGTTGTTTCAGCCGTCCTCCATCAGCATTTGTGCAGAGATGAAGGCTCAAAAGATTTAGCATATAAAAATCTCATATTGACAGTGGGCTGTTTTTTGGGATGCGTTCACAAAGATCTTGATTGTCATTCATCATCGTTGTACCTCCATCTAACTCAGATTAGTCGTGGCAGCAGCAAAGAGGACGGGGAGCGAGGGAGTTGGGGGTAATGGTGGCAAACCTCTTCATCTTCTTCTTCTTCTTCCGTCATCAGAGGCAATTTTCTTGGGTTTATGTTACACTAATGTATTTGGAAAGAAAAATCACCTCTCTCTGTTTCAGTCCTCTTCGGCCAGGATGAACTGCATCTTTTAGATACAGAGGAACATGCTATAAATCGAATGTTCAAAAAAATTTCATCAGCAGCAGGTTTATTCTATGATCTCATGGAAATTTGTCCTTTTTAACCTGAACCTCTTATATGTGGATAAATGAGACCAACATGTGAAGTGGCAGTCCATAGCAAACCTCTTAACATGTTATTTGTAGCTGTTTTAGCATGTGTGTTATAAATGTTTCAGCCTCTCTGCTGTAATTCATCAATGCAAACTAACTGTGTCCTGGTTTGGGGCCAATACTTTTTTTTGTACCACTCAGGCAGCTCATACGATAACCTGTTCCTGGAAAATGACTATTTGAATCGATGTATTCAGTACGAACCATCCAACCTAATTTGAATTAGAAAAGATAGCTACAAATGTTGATTTGACAGATATTGATTGTCTAATGAAATTAAGGCAACAAGGTTAGTCAATGAGAAAAGAGTCTGTGGATAATGTAAACATACAGTACAGCAGTGCACTCAGAGAAATCATCTGCAATATTTAGCTGCATCTGTAATTTCCTTTAACTCTCTCTTTAAAACAAGGATAGTTTAACCTACAGTGTGTTGTATATCCATATTAAAATTATGGGTTTTTTTGTTGTATATTTTGTTGAGTTGCTCATTAACATCATCCAAAATGTTTCCAACAAAGTGAAAACCCAGAGAAATCTGTAACTTTACTCAAAGGAACATTGTATTTGCCAGTTGTCAGTCCAAGAGAGAGGAGGGAAGTCAGCAAACGTGACTTCATGTTAATGAGAAAGAAACTATGACACAAGGGCTCAGGGCTCTGTGAATATTTCTGCCTGAGTCAGTCAGATAGATTTTCATCAGCAATGGGGGCCTTTGAACAATGAAAAATCAATCCCACATTATTTTTATTGTGTCATCAATCTGCATCTTTTTTCACTATTTGAGAGACATACAGCAGTTGCAGAACTTACATACTATGTTTTAAGAGGTTGTGGCTCCTCATTGGTCACTGGGTGCCAGTAAAATTATATATCAGACTCAATTACTGCATCTCAAAGAATTGTTTTAGATGGTTACTTTCTTTAACCACTGGGTGGACTGATACCTCAAGTATTGACACCACAGATACCAGAGGTGGGACCAATACATTGGTTTCAATGTAACTAATAAGTCCCAAGTCCCAAGTCAAGACAAGCAAATCCTGAATAAAGTTCCAACTCCTAAACTCTAGGTTTCGAGTCCAGAACAATTCATTGTTTTTCAAGATTTACTGTGCAGCTTTAAAAACAGAGTTTTAACTTTATTCTTTGTTCTTTGTTAAACTTTAAATGTTTAATAGAGTTGCAAGTTGTTGCATCTGTAATTTCCGACCCACACATTTTGCTCGCTTTTGCAGCCCTTTTGTTCTTCTTCTTGTTGTTGATCACTGCAAAGTTGTTGAATGCGAACAGACTTTCTCTGCAATCACTTTTTCAAGTGGAGCTCAGGAACATAACAATAGTTTGAAATGGTTTGCTCTGCATGAATGGTGTGCTTGAGTTTGCAACCTGTGTGTTTTTGTCGTCTCTGCTCTTATTATCCTCATTCACCCTGATTTTCAAAACTATATTTTTTACTATTTTTCTAAATTGTACACACCATATCCATTGCATTTCTGTACTTCCTGCAAGAAGGATGCTTTCTTTTTTTCATTTGCCCAGGTTTCCTTAATTTTTATGCTCTTAAGGTTTTTTAGGATATTTTCCTTTTTGAAACAAGGATCTAAAGCTGTTGCTGTCACAGAAGGTGTTGTATGATGCACAGAATGTAAAGCCCCTTAAGGCTAATTTGGGCTTTTAAAATTTGGAATCTTTAAATAAAACTTAATTTGTTTGGTAATGATCTAGACAAGAGAGCAAGATTCCCTGAACACCACAAGGTCCAAGGTTTTGAATTTTATGAGCCATTAAATCCTACAGCTCATCTTTCTCGCAGAGGGTTTCAGGCAAAAAGATCATTTCTGTGAAAAGAATAAAATAACAATGAAAGTTTGATTGGTTTTGTGTATTTTGATTGTTTCCTATGCATGTTGCTGTAATACTTTTTCATTAAGCTGGAATTAAATCAAATCATGAACATATACTGCCCTCTAGTGGATAAATGTTTTTTTCATTGGTCTTGAGGACTTTACCTTTCTCAGATTTACCTAAGAGTTTCTGCCTGAAGAGGGCGCCCTTGTCAAAGTTATCTTATCTTAATTTTCCTCCTTTTTCTCTGTCATGAGATCATATAGAATTATGAAATGTTGAATATCTAAAAGGGAAAAACACCATGCAGACTTTGACTTGATGCACACAGTAAAGAGCAGTTCAGAATCAGAGCAGTGTGATGTGACAGTGTAAGGAAGAGACCAAACGTCCCCATTTTTACCCCGAGCAGCCACAGCAGATGGCATTTCATAACCAATCACCATTTCAGATTCTATTGCCCAATCAGTTTTACATTTATATGTAAAGTAGCTGACTTTTCCAGCAGATCAACAGATGGCTTGAAATGCATGCTCAGGGACACTTATGTAAAGACTTCATGATTTCTCTTCCCCATCACAAACAGAAAGCAGGTTTTAAAAATAGCAAACGGAGGCCATTAGCAGACGTTATGACACATGATGTGATTTTATCTGGTGACAGTAGAGAAGTATTGGTGTTTAATGACTGCAAATATTGGATGTTGCACTTGAGAACAGAGGTATTTTCTTTCTGTTGTTTATGGCCACTTTATTATTTGTTCCATAGCTCATACCGACAGGAATACTTATGAGAGTTAGGAGAGATAATACGCTAAAAGCTCCAGGACAAAGAACTCCTTAAGTGAAGGAAATTCTTTACTTAAGTAGCAAAACTGCAATATAAAAATATTCCTGCAGTGAAAATGTCACTGAGGTAAATGTGTGTGTCTAATATCAGCAAAATGTACTAAAAGAACCGAAGTGAAAGTACTTCTTATTCAAAAAAGGCCCCATAGAAATGTTACTCTAGTATTATTGCATCATGTTACTGAGCTATTATTACTGATGCATTTATGCATAAGAAGCATTTTACTGTTGTCGTATTAAACTTCTGTATAGCTGATAAATTGGGTAGTAAAATCTGCAACAATCCAAATATTTTTAATGGTTTAACTGTAAAATCTGATTTGGTTAAGTAATTAAAATAAACTTGCATCTGAATAGCTGTGAACTAGAACTATGAAAAAACCCACAAAATGAAAATAATCATAAAAAAGCACAAGTATCTTGAGTTTTTACTTGACTATATTACTTAAGGAAACATACTTAGATCTATCCCACCACTGATATTTTCCCAGGAAGAATTGATTTGGTCAAAAAATAAAAAACGTCTATAGGTTGTAAGTAGCTTAATCAAGTTTAAATGTGGTCACATCCTACAATACTTACAACAACTCAGTAACAATAAATAAATGTGAAGGGAAAGACATATGGGATGACAAGGTGTCTGTTATCATGGACAACGGGAAGGACACTCAATTTATTTGTAGTTAACACCTTAATAGGTGTTGATTATCAAGATTTAACCACAACCTGCATCCTGCAATTAGAATTAAGTATTTACCAAAACCTTGGATTAACTTACATAGATATATAAAAATGGTCAGTTTTCAACCACATTTAGTCAATTTTAAAGTCTTTTGATGTGAAAATCCCCATATCAAAGTTAACTGGGCTGATCATCTACTGTAAGTCACTTATTCACCATGATTCTTGTTCTTATATGGCCAAAAGTAATATAATTAACTTAATTTGGCACCTTTCTCCTCTATAGTCTAATATCTGAGACAGTTCCTGGATAAAGAAAAAAAAAGGGAACACAAAAGCTTTGTAGCTTCATACAAATCTAAGTTGTTCAATCATTTAGCAAACTTTAATTTAAAAAGAAAACACTCACACATTTAAAGGTCCTTTTCTTTGGTTTAATAAAACAAAACTGTAATGGAGTCACATCAAATCTGACTACAAACCAAGTCAACAAGGAAACAACACCTCCCTGCCTGGAAAGTGACAACTCCTCCAGGACTGTGGAAACTTTACCTGCTACATATCTGTTATGTGCTACATCCATTCAATTTTTCTCATTTGTGTACAATCAATATCTTATATTAGAGTGCATTGTTGCTGAATAATGCACAAAAAAAGTTATTCTGACCCCCATCCCCCACCCAAGTAGTAAGTAATAAAAGGATTTATTAAATTCACTGAGCTAAGAAGCCACATATCTCATGTGCTTGGTCAACGTTCTTTAAGGCTTTTTTTAATATAAAAGTAATGACATCTTGTTGCTATGGCATGAAAAAGTTTGGGTTTCGTCTAAAGCAGGAGCAGAGTCCACTGAGGATCATTCACAAACCTTCACTGAACAGTTATACAGTCATCAATAAGCACTATAACCAAAAATATTTCTGTTTTAACTGTAGCTTAAAAGCCCAGCTGTTTTACATCTGTACATAGCACTCGTGCATTCCCATGGTGTGCTATACATTCTCTTTAGCATGCACTGCACTTTGGCTTACATGCAAGGAAAACAGCAGAATGACTAACAGAAATAATATCATGGAAAAAGAGGATAAGAAATCTCATCCTTGCTTGTCAAATAAAATAATTTTCAACAGCCACAACAGACAACTTATTCATTTAACAGAATCATTGCCTTCTGACATGCACAAAAGAGGTGCAACAAAAAAAAAAAAAAATACAGTGTCATTGAAAATACTGTTTACACTCTGTGCAAACACTCTCCCTCCCTGGAGTGCTCTTCACACTGACTTTCTCCTTGAACGAGGGAACTCCCGGAAGCTATGCCCAGGTGAGAGCGTGCTTCCTGGGGAAGAGAGTCCAGTGTTGTCCCTGGAACCTGGCGAGCATCCTTGGATCCTATAGGAGACTGAGTTGTAGTATACAGAATTAATATGGCAGCCGTGGCGGTCACTGTGGGACATAAGAGGACTGTCACAAATCCCCAGGCGGTAGCACACACAGGAGCAGAGGGAGCTGAGGCTCGACTCCGGCCTGCGTCTGCCTGCCTTGATTTGAAAATGCAGCCTGTGTCTGCAGGGGCTCCTGTGTCTCTCCTGGTCCTCTACTGGGGAAGCAATGAGGTTGGTGCGGCTGGTTACTTCCTCCATTGGGAGGAAGAGCGTGCTGTGGCTGCGGCTGTGCGCCACATTGCCCCTGTTCCTCTCTCTGTGGTTGTCTCTGCTCTGTTCCCCTACAACATGGAGACCCAGAGCCCCATCCAAGAGGCCTCTGTCCCTCTTCAGTGATGCCCTCTCTTGGGCATCCCTCCTCTCGTCCTCAGTGTTCATGGTGAGGAAGCGCAGCACCACCAAGTTCAAGAAGGCCCCAATAACAGTTAGCCCCACCAGGATGTACATGAAGCTGAACGCCACGTAGGGCGTTTTCTCCTGGAGGTCCTCCTTTTTCTGCAGGGCCACAAAGTCCCCAAAACCAATAGTGGTGAGTGTGATGAAGCAGTAGTAGTAAGCATGGAAGAAGCTCCATCCCTCAAAATGGGAGAAGGCTGCAGCCCCAACACACAGTGTTCCAATGCAGGACAGGAAGCCCACCAGGACCATGTTCTCCATGGACACCTCAGTGTGTCGGAAGCCCAGGCACTGCTTCATCTTATGCAGAAGATAGCGGACAAATGTGTTCATCCTCTCTCCCAGGCTCTGGAACATGACTAAAGTGAGAGGAATGCCCAGCACAGCGTAGAACATGCAGAAGATCTTCCCTGCATCTGTGCCTGGTGCTGCATGTCCATAACCTTAATGCAGAGAGATGGAGATGAGTGAAACACGACGCATACTGTTGCAATGCTTTGAGAGTAAAACATGAACCAAATGTCTATTTTTCAGAAGCCTGCAATTGAAACAAGCCATAAATATCGCATTAATTTAGAAAAATGCTCCACAGTAAACAAAAACAACAACACAATTAAACATTTCCTTCATCTTCCTTTATTACATTTACTTACCAATGGTGGTGATGACTGTTATGGCAAAATAAAAAGAGCCAGCGAATTTCCACTGTCTCCCTGCGCGATGAGGCTCAGCTTGCAGCACCACTCGCTCGATTTCGTGGTAATCGTCCTCGGAGAAGCGGTACTTCTTCTTCATCTCGTTGCGCTTCTGCTCCAAGATGCGTCTGCGGGAGCTCTCCGACTCGGACTCCAGAGCGTCAAACACCGCGGCGCCGACCAGCAAGTAGGAGAACATGCAGAGGATGAGCGACAGGGTCCGGACGTTTTGCTTCTTCATCCTCGGTGTCGGCATGAAAGTCGGGAGCAGGCAGGCACAGTTACAGGTGGCACTGTTCTTCAGCGTATAGACTCCACATTGGTGATGCAGCCTGTTGCGTGAAAACGTAGTAGCGGGAGGCGTGTTGTGAAAAAAAAAAATCAAACCTGGAAATCTGCGCTACCAGGTTCAGATTTCTTCTTGTTTATATAAAAAACGCGCATATCCTGCTGCGCGCGCTGAGAGCGATCGATGCTCTCGACACGGTCATCTGTTTAAGTAAGTGACCTCAGCTTGCCTCCTCGCATGCGCAAAGCAGTCACCAATAAAAAGCCGTGTGTAATATAATGTATGTTTAAGACTCATAATAAGCCTCGTCACTGATGCTCAGTCCTATCACGGCTACGTGCAACAAGTGAGGTCCTGACTCGACCCGGCAGACACCAGTTTAACATGGGGAGGGGTTTCAGCACCACGGACAGCAGCCGGTGGGACGTCACAGTTGAACCGGCTTTAAAACTGCACACAGAAGGTGGAAACATGCGGAGAAACATGGGAAAATAGCTCTCAGGCAGAAACATAGAGTATCAAAAGGCTAAACTCTGCAAATATTCATGTCTGGGGTTTAGGTAATTAATGCTGAGATAGCACGTTGACCCCAAAACAACAACAGAAGACAAGGAAATTTAATTTATGACACTAGAAATTACCTGCATTGACCAATTGAAAAGCACAGCAAAATCAAAACTGACATTACTATGATCACTTGTTAAAGAAATCAACTAAACTCCTTCACACCAGCCGAAATAATTAACACATATGAAAACAATTTTGGCTGAGAAAATAAGTTTTTGAGATGATAATCCCATACCAGTTCCAGATCTCTTTAGCGATTCAAAATAATTGCATAAAAATAGTAGTTATATGGATATAATTAAGTTATCAAGTAAAAATCAAGAAAATTCTAATAATTGGTGTCAATTTTGAATCAAATGGACAGAACATGGGGAAAAAAGACTCATAAAATTAGCCTACCAGTAGCATTTTACATATTTAAACATACATATTTACATGTGTTTAAACATGCAAGTTAAAAAGTTTAAACTGGAAGAAAGACAGTCAATGAAAGTTGTATTTTTAGCAGTGGATTTTTTTAAAAATGAAGCTGATTTTGCTGCAGTTCCTTTGGCAACAGTCATTGTGCTCTAACAGCAAAATAGATGCCTGTTTACTGCTCGATTTCCTCGGATCATGACTCAAGTGTTAGTCAACGGAAAAAGACATACAGAGGAATTCGTTTTCACGGATACCTTTGTGTGTGTGTGTGTGAGAGAGCGTGTGTGTGTGTGCATTTGAGTGTGTGTTTTTTGCACATCTGAGATCAGACGCATGCATGTGTACAGTGGCCAAATAAACGACATTGCTTCACTAGATGCTTCTGGAAAACCTACTGTAGGTGATGCTTGTTGCCATGGTTACTTACACCAGAAGCACAGACTTGGACTGTCAGTGAGGTTGAAGCTAATATAAGCATAATCAGGCACTCATTTGAATTATATTGTTAGTGCATCACAACACCATCATCATTATTTAGGAGGGATAATTCTAGTCAAACACGAAGACAAAGAAAAGAAACATCACACTTGTATCAGATTAAAAAAAAACAAAAAAAATAGGAGCATCCTCCTTATGTCACATTAGAAGCACCGACAGTGTGTTGCAGGTTGATTACTGTGTGTTCTTTTGTTCCTCTCAAACAGAGCAACCTGCCCTTGGTGGCCCTGGTTTTGTGTTAAGTGGCTAAATCAGCACACTTACATCCCTGTTGTGATTCAAACCAGCTCTCCATAAATCAATTACATCTCAGATAAGAGAGGACCCTGAAGCCCTAACAGCCAACCATCAATCCACAAAGCTTGAATTCACATCCTTTTCAAAGCCCAAGGACCTGGAACAAAGTGAGGAGGCCCATCAATTCCCATCATGCCCGGGCTTAAAGATAAGTATTTAGACTCAAAGAGATGCTTCATTTATTCAGTTTTGCTCTTTCTGTTCTCTCAGGTACGTTTTATTATCTCACACACATATTAAAATGTGATTTACATGGAACAATTAAAACAAATGAAGTGGATCATGGAAATGGCCTTCATTGTCCAATTTCTCACTCATAATGCCTCTTATTTTGTTTTTCCCATCTATTATTTACAATGTTATTTTTGTATCCTTATTTTAATTGTCTGTATTTGTTTAATTCTGATTTATTTCAGGGTTGCTTATTGACTGCTGGAGAGTAAGAAGAGGAATTTCTTAAGATGCAATAAAACTTTTTTTAAAGTGATTTTGTCACAGTAAACACTGTCCACAAAATAGCATTCGTCCATTTTTTATCTCATGAAATCAAAAGGACCTCCTCCGTGTCTGTGAGAAAACGCTGAGAATATGCAGATGGCACAAAACCGTTTTAGAGATGCACATGGCGTCATGCAGAGAAGAGAGGACCTTGTGCCTGGAGGCGCATTTCTCTACTAAATAAAACCCATCTGCCCAATTCTGCAGGAGAAAAAAAAAAAAGTCAAATCTGGCAAAATCCTGGAGGGAGGCTTATAAAAATTAAGCTCCTCAGTAAAAGCCAAACTTTTAGAACGGAGAATGGGTCTTTGGCAGGGAACAGCGGCTTTACGTTGACAAGAATAGGAGAAAATTACTGACAGGGACAAAACAGGAGTCCAATATGAGGAAGCAGCCAGATACACAGAAAGGATCTGTGTGTGGACAAATCTGTTGTCAGAGCCGTCAGTAGAAAGAGGATGAGGGCCTTAACACACACAGGGACATGTACATTTGTGAATTTTTCGGTAAGCAAACAATCTGCCAGCTTCTTTTTATCAAAGGGTTCAGTGATACCATACTGATATCATAATGACACATGTAAGTATTTGAATTTGTAGTTTAAGGGAAAACAGGCTTTAGTGCTGCATCCTAATCCTGAGAAAGAAATATTAGGACAAAAATCTGTATACTTATAACTGTTATCATTCCTTAAGAGTTAAATTGAATGTTAATTATTAGCAATTGAGATGTAGCTACATTTTGCAACATTAATTCTTCACATAAACTTAAAATGAGGTACTAAACAAAAACTGGGAGTTATTCCAGAGTGGCCACCTAAACTTTATTTGAACACATGTCAAACAAGAAGAAAATGAATAGAAATTATGTAAACTTCAAGAGAAAAAAGTGAGAGAAGCAAGAAAAAAGTTTGACAACTGGGTTGATAACAGGGCTTTGGTGTCATGATACAGTTTAAGTTTCTGTATGTGTGAGCAGACAAATAAACACCAAATGTGCCACAATTATTGTCAAACAAATGTACAAGAAAAACAGATTATAGAAAAGAAAAGAAAAGAGAAAAGAAAATGAAATGAAAGAAAAGGGATAACACATTTCTAAAACAGCTACTAAATCATTTTCCCTCAGCACTGCTCTAGATAATAAAGTTCCAGGACAACTTTTACGGAGATCGTGTGTTGGTTTAACTTTAAAAGGTTAACTTATAGTCAATTAGCTATTTTTAACCCAACACTGAAAAAAGTGATCATAAAAATTAATTTTGAAATTTTATAACATTTTATTAAAGTTTCATGAGGAGGGTTACATGCTGCGCACAAAAGCTCCAGAACAGCTTCTATATGGATTTGGTTTAGATATTGTTTTCTTGACGAATGATTTAAAGATTCAAAACTGTCAGTGATTTAAAGATTTGATTTTTAATGGTTTTTGATTTTTAATGGTTTGTGATGTAAAAAAAACCCACACAATATTCACAGAAAAACATGTATTTTTTACATTAAAGTACCACAACAGTGCGACCCAAACAGACTAATCCAGCTTCAGTAAAGAAACATGGCTCACAAGCAATGACCAGTGTAATGAAAATTGATGACTTAACTGAGGGAACTTTAACACACAATGTAACAGTCCATGAGTTTGCATTTATTCCCAAATTTTAAAAAAGACTGTAGCTTGTAGAAGTAACATTACTGCATTTTTCTGGATTTAAATGGAATCTCCACGAAAATGCTTATTGCATATTAAGTAAAATGAAAGTCTGAGGCTAAAAATGTTTTACCTGTTAGAGCAGAAAAGTACAGAATACATCTGCAGAGAACGAATCAGGTAAGACGAGCAAAGACAAGCAAAAGTAAGGATTATCCCCTCAGATGTGCCACTGCCACAGACTGAGTTATATTTGGTGCTGTGGTAAAATACCCAGAGGCCTGTCTGCTTTGCACTCTGTTCAAGGGAGACCAGATATATTTGTATCAGGGGTTCTTCAGGCCTGGTATGTCATCTTCTGTTAGCATACTGTGTAAGTCACTCTCTATTATTACTTCTGAGAAAAAAAACTTGTGAGTTCCTCTTTGTGTTTGTTAATTCTTCTGTGAACTAAGGTTAAATCTCACTATTCTCTTGTACTCTTTGTTCTCTTAATTCATTTAACAGAAAAGGCGCTTGTTTCCTTTCATCAGTTTACCTCGTCAACAAATACTTCCTCAGCAGTTTATATGAATGCTTCACAGAAGAGGAAATTGCATCCTATTGATTCCCATTTTCTGTGTTATATACCAAATCAAACAGAAACAACACAACGTGATATCTGATGAGATCTGCAAAAGACATGTTCTAAATCCAAATTTCTTTTGTGTTAGATAAAGTGTCAGAACAGTGAAAAATCCAAATGACAGCATCCTTCACATAATGCAGGAGTTATGTGTTTTCATTAATCACAGCTTCTCATATGGTCCAATAACTCAAATTACTTTTTTTGAAGGATGCAAGAGGACTTAAATGAGCACTGGTTGCCTTACACAAAGGATCTCAGCTCTTGTGTACAATCATTTTTAATACAAAGGGTCAGTGCATCATTCAGCCACTTTATTGTTGAAATGGATCAAGCAGTTATTTCACTTCTGTTAATTTTTTTTTAATGCATTAGTGAATACAAATGTGCAGAATAGACGGCATGATGTGTGTATTAAAATATAAAGTTGGCGAGTGTGCTCACTTTTACAAATTATAAGACTCACAACACTGGAAAAAAAAATGACACTTCACAAAATAAGTAACAAAAGCAATGAAAGTGAGTGAAAGTTAATGATATATGGTCAAAAAATCTAACCAAAAAACAAAGTGTTTAACAAAATTACTAAAATAACAAAACCTTTTACTGAATGACTGAATGAAGTCAGTTAGGTTTGGTGGTGGAGATGTGGACTTCAGATCTTTTACTTGAATAGAGATAGCAGTACCACAGCCTAAAGAAAGTCTATACCCTTAAAGAACAGAAATATTAGAATGAAAATATAGATAAAATAGAATCAGTCATTTTGCAGAATGGCCCAAAACAGAAAAAAACGTCAAATTATTTAATTATGCATTATATTTTTTGTATGCATGAGGTGTTTATCACTTTAGTGTCTCAGCTGGTGAATGTGAGGCTAATTTCCTTTTTTATTACTTCATAGATTTCTGGGATGCTTGTGATTCCCCGTTGGGGATGAATTATGTTTTATATCAGCCTAAAATAATACATCATAATTTGTTTTTTTTAATTAGATTTTGCATTGTTAATTTTGAATCTGCAAAGTAAGTAGAGTTAAACTCAACGGAGTAAAAAAGGGAACAGTTGTCTTTTGAATTGTAATGTCAAAAAGCATAAAATACAAAATAATTAAGTTAAGTACAAGTACCTCCACACAGTACTTAACCACAGTATTGGAGTAAATATACTTATTAAACCTTCAACACTAATTTGGTTGAAATAATCAAATGTTTTCTACTTATTCTAGTACTTTCTCTGACACATACATATTTCTTTTAATGTATGCATGTGTAAATTTAAAGAAATAAATCTTAAATTTACAGATAATAAGCAGTTAACTTTATTATGTTGTTGAACCTATTAAAAATTTTATTTTTTGAGTTGCAGTTTGTTTCAGCCTGTGATAACACTGTGACTTTCTGTCTTCAAAGCTGATTGCTTTTGATTGGATGATGTTACAAATGTTTACCGGCAATTGATTTACATATTACCAAAGTCTGTACAAACTTGTTTTAAATTCAGTAATTCGTGCAAATTAGCATGAAATTGTTAAAAAAAAAATTGAAAGGCCTTGGAGGGACATTCACAAACCTGAATGAACCTGATTTTATAGAAAGCTCGAGCAGCACAATCCTGGAGAGCAGAATTCCCCCAGATGACCCTCGACTCCACCCACCAGGCTCCTGCAGGGAGAAACTAGGAAACAGGAAACTCAGTCATTACAGCGAGTTAGAGCTGTAAACATGTCCTACATTCCTCTCAAACCCCCTACAAACGCAGCCAGATGAAGTTTACATAATTATTATAGTCTCTTTGTATATTACCAGATATTTCTATCTGTATTGAACTCACTGAGAATAAGGTAATAGGGAATCCATTTTCTAAAGCAAAGCCACTAAATAGCAGCAGCAAATATTGGATGCTTGCAGAGCCCTCTGGTTTCCACAGTAACCAAACCAAAAATAGAAACCCACACCAGCGGCCATTCAACACTGAATCCCCTTTGATAATACACAATTCTATTTATACCCTCTAATGAAATACTTCCAAGTATAACTGCATCTGTCCAATTACTGAAAAGACGGACATCACGGTCCAATTATATCTTCACACCTTTGACTCCATTGTGCGTCTGGTCCTTATAATATGAAAACTGAATCCAAATTATATCACTGGAGTACTGAGGATATTCCACATGCGTAAAACATTCAGACTGGATTACTAGATAACTGGAGTGTGTTTGAACTTTGTGAGTGAATGCTGCTGTGTTCCTGAAGGGCGTAACATAGAAAAGCTGCCTTATTTTTCATGGATGTAAGGTCAGACGGTTGATCTGCTTTGAGAATATGCAAGCACTCGTATCAGTGTTTACTTTTGTTATCATAGTCAAATAGTACAGTACTTCTGTTTTCAAATGTGACTTATAGCTGTCCATTTGCTGTTTGACAGCACTTACAGAAGCATCCAATATGTATCGTTTTGGGTTTAAATTAAAGGTATTAACTTATGTATAGTTAAGGAAATGTGAATGTAATTTTTTTAAAGGCATATTCAGGAACAGAGCTGAATTCATTATAGATAAAAGTCTGATTCATCTAAAGAAAATTAATCAGTCCCTTTTTTAAAAAGTTGTTTTCTTGTTTTTGTAATTTTTCAAGCAAAAATACCAAACATTATTTCTGCTTTACTTAACCGTAACCCTATGTGATACCAACAAAATCATTCACATTGGGTTTTAGGCTGTTTATCAGAAAAAAACAAGAAATTTGAAGAAAACACCTCAGACTTGGAAATGATAAAAATACATATTACAAAACTTCTATCTTAAGTGATGTTTTAAAAACTGTTTGTTGCAAAACTAATCACAACTTTGATTCCTTATGATCCCCTGATATGATACCCAGATCTCCCTGAGGAGAAAATGGTAGCAAATAGGGATGCAAGGTATTGTATTTTTTTCTTTAAGTTATTACCCAGAATGATAACCTGCTTATTTTGATTGATAAAGATAAGATAAACAGTTCATTTTAATTGGGGGAGGACAATTTAGCATATCAAGTCACAAAAGCAATCATTATTAGATTAGATTATTGGCTATAATCTAATTCTCTGAAAAAAATGCAATACAATTAATTTCCCAACATTGGTTTTGCTTTTGTGGCTAGTTTATCTGATTGTGCTTTAATGCTTTGTCTTCATTATTAAAAATATGTGGCTTTTACACATCTACAAAACAAGAAATTTGCAGAGTTGCCAGAGCCAAGGTGCATCAGCTGCCTTTGTGTAAGCAGAGTTTTCACTGCTGCAGACCAAAAACAGCCCCGCAGATGATTATTATAAAGTGTTTTAGCAGCATAGTTGATGGATTTCAGACTTTTCTGTAACATATTGATATTTAAGAATATTTATAGTTAATTCTATCTATTTTGTGCAACTGATTTTTTATTTGATTTTTTTTTTTTTTTTAATACATAATACAGCATTACTGTTGTTTTTCGTTACATAACAGTCAAGAATAAGAGTTTTTCAATACCTAAGAAAAGCTGCCTGACTCATATCAGCTGGTTGCAGTTCTTCTTGCCATCAACCAACACAGTGAGAGTGCTACCTTCCCGCTGTGTCGGAAAATCGAACTGTTTCTTGGAAAGCACGTTAACAAGCTCATTAACTGCCAAATAACACCGCAATGGAGTGAAATTCATATGATCACAGCTGTCAGAAGAGGGCGCTTAGGTCAAACAGGAACTCCTGAGGTCAACTGCTGATGAGCTCCATCAACATTAACAACGCGTGTACTTCCGTTGTCTTAAAACTGTGGCTGCTTTGTGATCTCAGCATTACTGGTGTTGAATTTTTAAATCTCAATATGAATTTTTCATAAACAGATATGTGTGAAAGATTAACTGTGTTTCCAATTAAAGTATTGGCAAACGCAAACGTGTGGTCAAGTTGTGTGCAGTTAGATAATCCCTACTTGAGGGGGGGCACTTGAAGGCAGCATCAGTACTGCAGCCGCCAACGGTGCTGCTGTCTGACGATGTTAGGCTGGAAAGACGGATGGTCAGGGCCGTCCCCGTGTAACCTGAAGATGCAAGTCTGACTTAAATCGTGCCCGTTTACTGTGCTAAACCAAGTTACACATTTATTTAGCTTTATCTAGTTGTACAACGTTTTTTTTTTTTTTTAAATAATGGAGGACGACTGTGTTTGTGAGTATGACTCGACCTGGGACACAGAGAGTGACGGAGACGACCCGGCCGGAGAGAGCCAAACCCGTCGGTCATGTCAAGACAAAAACAAATCTAGCTGGACTTTAGTAACCGTACGTGCTTTTATCATTTCTCTGCCAAACCACAACTTACCTGAATCACATCCTGGACTGGAATATGTCGACTTGTAGCTCGTTTCTTTTGCACCCAGTCAGGCGTTTTGCTATTATTGCCATGACTGGAAAGCTAATCGTAGCTTTATGCATCCCTGCTGCAGGCTTGCTAACTAGCTTAGCTTGCTTGCTAGCTGCAAACGTTAGCTTACTATTAGAGGATAAAAAGACAATGGCTTTACATTTAAATATAATGTTTCTCTGTTGCTTACACTGTGTACTGTGCATAAATTGTAATTCAGAGTTAACATAAAAAGAGATGCCAAGATGTTTTGCAGAAGTGGGAAATTGGTTAGCTTGGCCTTAAATGTAAACTTGTTGACTTAAAAACGTTATGCCAGCTTCCTGCTATTATCAGTAACATCGCAGATCGTGCCATCATCAGAAATCGTGTCAATAGTTGACATAGTTTGGATTTGCAAACTGGAATGTTATGTTCTTATCATTTACATAACGGTGACACAGTTGATTCGCGATTATTTCACTTTCACTTACGTTTGCAGTGGCATCACACCCCCAGAAACATGAGGGCAGCAAAGGACATGCAGAATTACAGAAGAGGATATCCAGTAAGATGCAGCTCAATTATACAACAAAAAAAATAGATCTTGTCCATCACAACTAAGAGTAATCACATTATGCTTTTCTTGGTTTTTGGCAGAATCTCACAGATGATGAATGCTCAGAAGACAAAATGAACAATTTGCAGTTTTATCTCAATAAGTTTCCCTCTGCTCCTGATGGTAATGTAATAAGATATTCTTACATTTCAGTGTTTGGAAAAGTCAATTTGTGTTAACATTATGCTTCCTTTTTCATTTGACACAGATGTCTATATTGAATCATTTCTCAAGGAATGGAAAAATGACTATAAAAGACTGGAGAGAGTTCACTCGTACATTCAGTGGTATGTATTGTTTACAGCTGGTAGTTTATGTTTTGGCTGTTTCCAGTCTGAGGTTACAAAACTCATGTCATCTTTCTCTGATGACCTTGCAGGTAGTAGTATGTAGTAATAGCGTACACCAAGAACAGTTAAGCCCAATGAAAGGTCTGCTTCTCTTGATTCACGTAATGTGTGCTCTAAAGTTTGGTGCGATGCTAATGTCTGCTGTAAGATTGCCTGCTTCTGGTTAGCTTGCTTAGAAGTGAAAGCACTGTTGAACAACCAACTGCTAGTAAAAAGACAATACTGTAATACCTGTGTCAAGGCGCTTTAAATGAAAGAGAATAGCTTAGAGTAGCACACAATCCTTATTTAAAGATGGAAAGTATTAGATATGGCCAAAATTTGTATTTAAAACATTTAAAAATTGAAGCAACAATGTTAAAAGAATGTAAACAAGTACATCTGAACACCTTCATGTACACACAAATTCAGAGATATTTGTTTATATATTCTTACTCTGAATTTGATACCTGCAACACGTTTCATACAAGTTGTGACCGGGACAACAACTGCCTGGAAAAGTTGTGAAATGCTCAAAAACACCTGTTGGGATCATTTCACAGGTAAACAGGCTCATTGATAACAGATGAAAGTATCATAGTTGTTGATAAGTAAAGATCAGGTAAGGTTTACCACTTTGTGACACACTCGATTGTGATTGTCATTAGGAGCTCATTTGTTTTGTGCTTTTTCTCTCTTGAATCCTCTGCCATCTAAGGCTGTTTCCTCTGCGGGAGCCAGGGGTTAATTACATGGCTTCAGAACTCACCAAGAAGGAAATTGAGGTAAGTGAACTACAGAAAAACAGATCCCCAAATAAACAGCCCACCACAAACATTTAACTAAGCAGAATTTGGTTGTCAACAGTGACTTGCAATTTCCAACACAAAGCATTAAGCAACAGTACAAATTTATTTTGACACTCTCAGATAGTCTGCCAAGTGAATTTGCAGATCCACGTCTCTAAAAATGAATTAAAGCAGAATATTTCTTTATTGTTCACCCCACTGGTCTGACCAACTCTTTATCTCCTGTTAGCATCATTTCCAAACATTTCTTCATGCAGTGGACCACATGATTAGACAAGCAAACACTGACTTTTTAATAACAATATTCTGTAGAGGAAAGATGTTTTTGATATTTTCAGCACCTTCAGCTCTGCATATGAACATCACAGATCCGCACAAAGAGTTGTGTCCTCATAGCTTAATTTTTTAATATTGAATATCATATATCCATTGATGTTTTTGACCAGTGCTACTGTGTATGTGTGAAGTTGCTGAGATGTCTTAACTTTGTTTTTTTTATGTTTTTGCCTCCACTGTATATGTTCATTAGGCCTTCAAGAAGAGTGAGGATGCAAAAAAGAGACTAGTCGAGTCCTATGAACTCATGTTGGGCTTTTATGGCATCCGCTTGGTCAACAAAGAGACAGGTGAAGTCAAACGTGCAGAAAATTGGAAGGAGCGATTTGGAAACCTGGAACGGTGAATATTAAATCTTCCTTTGTAAGCAGTATTGGAGATACGTACTTTCTTATCAGTGTTTTTAGCTGCAATTGTCTCATCTTTTGCAGGAACATGCACAACAACCTGCGCATCACTCGTATCCTGAAAAGCCTCGGAGAGCTAGGCTTTGAGCACTACCAGGCCCCTCTTGTGCGCTTCTTTCTTGAAGAGACTCTAGTCAAGAAAACCCTCAGCAGTGTTAAACGCAGCGTGCTCGACTACTTCTTGTTTGCTGTCCTTGACAAGGAGAAACGTCAAGAGCTGGTGCGCTTTGCCTACCTTCACTTTGAGCCAAAGGATAAGTTTGTGTGGTGTCCCAGAAAGATTCAGAAACAATTTAGAAAGGCAGAGAAGAGATCTGAGGCTTTTGGGAATGGAGATGGAAAAGATGAAGTGTTTTCACGTAGTAAAAGCAAAGATGGAGAAGCAGTTGTTCAACAAAAAGAGGATGGATTGGAGAAAGTTGCAAAGGCCCAGAAAGGAGCTGATAAAACAGCAAGTAAAGACAAAAACAAACAGTCTGAGACATCCCCTGAGCCAAAACCAGAAACTGAGGTTGTTGGAAATGGAAACGCCGAGGCTGAGTCCACTAATGAAATTCTGGGGAATGGAAACGACTCTTCGGATGATGTTGATGAAATGGATCAGTCACCCAGCCCTGACAGCACAACAGCAAAAACTGAGCCCTCTGCAGTCAGTGAGCACAAATTTATCAACAACTCAAAGGAAAGCACCCAGGAACCAGACAACATTATGCAAACAGATGGGGACATAGACACTGAAAAACCACCGAAGAAGAAGAGAGAAGATAACAAGGTGTTGTCAAGCAATGGCTCTGCTGGGGACCTCGCCAGCGGGCAGACGGAAGAAAAAGCTGAAGCTAATAAAGCTACTGGTCAGACAAGCCCTTCAGCCCAAACCCACAATAAGACTTCAAAACACTCCCCCTCTCTTTCTTTGGGGAGGGAGGAAAAAATCCCAAGAACTGATTTTAATCAAGTGCCAGATAAAAAGGAAGAGGAAGAGACGTTGCAGGCGAATGTGCCAGCAACAAATGGGTCAGTGACAAGCACCGACAAAGGTATGGATGAACAGACAAACGGGAAGGAGTCTGAGGATATTGATATGGAATCAAACCCCCCTAGCTCAGACCAAAATGTGGGAAAGTCGTGAATAAAGTGGATGATTGGTAAAAAATACATTAATTTGATCTTAAATGAAATGTAATATAGAGACAGAGTATGACTTAAAAGACTTTCTGGCCTTATTTCTACTATATTTGATGTTTAGATATTAATTCTTTTCAATTTGAAGGAATATAAATTCATTAAGTTACTAAATGTGGGACTGGATGTGATTTGGTTTAGAAGTGGCCATCATACGATATCAAAGGACAAGGTCACTAATATTCTATATTTTTCTTGTCGTCAAGAAAAAAGAAATCCAGGTCAGAAGTTCAAAACAAACTTTACAATAATTAATGGATGACTGCGACCTGCAAGACAGCCAGAGGCATGAGTAGGATCATTTTACAAGCCTAACTAGCTTGTTTACTTGTACTGTGAAAAGCTAATTAGTGAAGAAGCTCACAGCTTATTTTAGTAACACTTACAAAAATCCCCGCAAACATTATTAATACACCTACTGGTCCTTTATTTACAACATAACTTCTAATTATTTACATTTTAGTAACTACATTATTGATCCTCTCAATAAAAGTTACAAATTCTGAGACAGAGTGCATTAATTGTATAATTTTGTCCCAGATTCTCTTATGTGTGAGTTTTTTCAACAAAATACTTGAACCAACTGCACAGCTCCTCTGCTATAAAGTGAAAGTCCAACACGTCATTTCAGTTGGTGTATTAAAACATTTTTACATGTAAAGTGACGGAGCAAACCCACAGTCAATGTGCCCAATGTTACAGCTCATATAGTGGATTGTGGTTAGATGACTGAAAACATGCTAGGATTACTAATCTGCAAGCGCAATTACCCCCTTGGTCATGTAACCTTTACCTTGCAGGTCTTACTTGTCACCCCAAAACCAACAGAGCATTAATCCAATCATCAAAACTTTCTGACTTCTCTACTCTGTCTCAGGCTCTCAGCTCTGAGTCCACTGGCTCTTAAAACTTTATAGCAGGTCACTATTTTCTGTCCAATATTGCTCAAATAGAAGTAAGTTGCGTTTTTGTTGTGGGCTGTTTTCAGCCAGAGTTTTGGGAGCACTTATGAGAGGACAGTGAATGTGGGATCCACTCAAAGTAAACATCACGGTCCATTTCAGCCAGAGCAACAGTGTGACTCAACGGTGTGTCCAAATAATTTTGTGACGTACACAAGCAATGTTTGAATGGGAAGAATTAATTGTGGTAATTTGGTCTTTTCATTTCATTTGTCGACAATAAGAAAAATATAGAATATTAACCAGACTTACCCTTTTTATTTAGTAATGACTGTCAGCAACAGATATTTAATATTTCTACAGGATACGTAACGCACTATTATTAATGTATATCAATGAAATGATGGTTTCAGCATTTTTAACACCTTAATCCTTTCACGATTGAACTTTGTTTTGCACTGGAAATAATTAATTAGAAGAGCTTTGTTTTTCTTTTTTGACTGTTGATGTGTGAATAAAACATGCTGTACTGGTTTGTGTTTCTGCTGGACCCTGCTGTTCTAATGGATTTACAGCTGAATATCACTTCAGTCATACTTCACTGATGTTGCACAGTCTGCATGTTTTCATGCAGATTTGGGAAGTAGACTTCTGAACAATTGAAAGCCTTGCCAAAAATGTGATAAGACTGGTTGATTGTACAATATGTGTGTCTTCTTGGCAGAACTGATTAAGCTTTGGTAATAATTTGAAGTCCATTGTATGTTAATAAACAAGCCAGGATTATTATATTAATGCATCTTTTTATATTTGCACTTAATTTTCACTATTGTTAAAATTATGGTGTTTACATAATGAAATGGTAATAACTTTAAAAAAGTGCTAAATTCTTTATATATGACTTTTTGTCCCAACTAGACATCTGGCTGTTGACAAAGCAGAATAAAGTTTTACTATTTTTGATGCTTTTATGAAACACTTTGGGTTCAGTTAAAGTCTTGAGTCCCGTTACGGTTTATTAAATGGCAGTTCTCATGATAACACTGTGATAGATGTCAGCTTTGGTTCCTTTTTCCTGATTCTTCTTTGATTTCCCAGTGCAGCAGCAGCATATAGTCAGAAATATCTTTTTCTCCAGCAAACAGCTTTAGCCTCTGTGAAGTGACTTGACTCACAACACAGGGAAGAAAAAAGATGTTACAGATATTGATGCAACCGAATCTGCTCAGGCCTCAGGATCAGTGTGTGGTCGAGGGTGTAAAGAGGGATGGGAAAAAAAAAAAGATATACTGTTGGACTTTGAGCTTGCTGTTTGTTATTGCATTGTCAATGCCAGCCTCTATCTTTCAATCTACAAATTCAATGTTTGGAACAATATAAATAAAGCGTTTAAGACTTTTTGTCGACTGGTCTTAAAGTTTAATCAAGATTGTCTTTATTGAGTATTCTTTGGGCTTTTTAAATCTCTATACTGTGCTCTTTCATGTACATTTGTATTTGTCTCCCACAGTAAAAGAAATCGATGGTGTATAGACTAAACAATATTAATCAAGAAAGTAATCTTTAGTTTAATTGATAATGAATTTAATCACTATTTGAAGCCCCAGTCTGTAAATAGATAAGGCATCAATAAAAGCATAACTAGGAAATTGAAGATGCAGCATACTTTTGATCCATTCAACATCAAACTGCTGTGAAAAATGGTTCTTGCTGAAACAGCTCCACATCCTGCAAAAGGCTCATGGTGCCTTCAGGAGTCCAAAACATAGATTGGAATGAAGGATCAACTGTGGTCCAAAAGAAAATATTGTATCATATAGTATCAATAGTATATCAATGACATGATCTCACTCATGCAGCTGTAATATGACATGCTTATTAATCACCTGATTGATAGAGGAAGTCTCCAAGTTCTACCATCACTTGTAATATTTAGCTTGTTACAGCATTTGTATGATGTCTGCTGTCGCTAAGGATCCTAAATAAATGATGATGTCTTATTAATGTCTTCAAGGTCATGTTGGTTCAGGTTTGGAGACTATAAATTTGTAATACAGTCTGTTACAAACTGTGGATGTGGAGGTTGAAGAATTAGGCATTTGATCAGCAAGTGCAGGTCCAAAAAAAAGCTTGCTGCTGACTTGCATTGTGGGAAATGTAGGATCCAGCAGTTATTTGTATTTACGCATACAGCTCAGGCTGCCTCGGTGTCAACTGCTTTATGTTTGACCTTTTTAATGTTTCTCTTGGGTAGAAAACTTAATGTCTGTAATAAACTGATGCAGCACTTAAATTCATTAAACTTCCGCACAGCACCACTTAAGAGCCCTTTAAGGACTCTAGTAGATTTTTCTCTGCCTTGCAGTCATGGAGTGTTCATGTTTTTGGTCATTTTCTAATTGGTTAAAGCAGGAACCCCTGCGCACCTTTAACGTTTTTAGCTCAGCCCATCGTGTCGGTGTCCCACACGGTTTCCCCTCTGCCTGCCGCCTCCCTCCCTCACTCCTCCTCACCCCCCCTCACCCCTGTGTGCGGTGCTCCAGTTTGAGTTCAGCCCCTTCGGCTGGAGGCTCGGGTTTATCTGGAACCAAAGAGAAAGCCATTCAGGAGCTGCGCGCCGTGAGGTAAAGGAAGGCTCCTTTGCGGACGCTGGGGGGGAGAGAGACAGGACCGGGAACCGGGGATTTGACCTTTTCCGCATAAACTCGGGTTTTTGAGGGCGAGTGGGGGAGCCATGACGGTGTTCTCCGCTCTTTGGGTGCTCGTACTGTGCCAGCTTTTGACCTCATCCTCAGCCCAGGTAAGAGTTACCAAGAGCCGCATCCCGCTTCTCATTAAGCCGCTTCCATCACATCTTAACGGTGATGCTCGTGGGGGTTTTTTTGCTGGTGCTCAAGTGTCAGTTCTCTGCTTATTGCAGTGAGTTAATATGACCTCAGGATCCAACTATTAATGATGAAGGCTATTCTTTGGTGCTGATGATGGCGGTGATGACAGTCGCCTCAGGCCTGACCTTCATGCTCCACGATTTAAATCCCAATGCTATTTCTTCTCCAACAATTATCACAGCCTGAATGGTGTAGGTGTTATCTGGTCTGTCGGCCTGTTTTTTTTTTTCTTTTTTTTACTCCCCCATGTCATCCTGATTGTGTGCAGGTGGCTGTGCTTTTCGCACATCTTGATGAAGTTGGGGTTATGTTTTCCCTGAACCTGTGGAATGCGCGGATCGGAGATCAGTGCCACAGCGCACAATGCCACCTCTGTTCGTTCAGCCTCCCCGGCTGAGTCAAACTGCTGGAGCTCATTTAAAAAGTCCTCAGTGAAATACGTTTATTTTGTTTAGATGAACTGTGAGCTGCTGATTTGTTTTTTGTTTTCATAGAAATCTATTTTAGCCTTCCTCTTAAGCATAAGAGAAGATTTAAAGCGTTGTGGTTTTCACAGAGTTTTGGTTGAAATGAATTTTTATTTCTAGTCTAATAAGTCTAAATAGTAACATATTTTAGTCTTGGGTCAAATTGTCTAATTTTAATTCTACTTTTTTATCCACATTTGATGCCAAAATATACAAAACATTCAATTTGATTAAGTTTACACCAAATCACAACTTACACCCAGGTACACATAACTGGGTTTTTGAAGGGACACTGGATGCAAAGGGATATTCTGGGTAAAATGCCTGACTCTGATGAATGTTATGTTGCAGAGGCCGGGCCCCAGAGGAGCTGCTGGGCCACCAGGACCCCCAGGGCAGCCAGGAAAGGATGGCACTGATGTGAGTTGATCTGACTCCAAGTTTCTTTACCTAACAAAAGTAATTTTTGCCTATTTTAAATTTCACCAACTCTAGTCAGTAGGTAAGGAAATATGTCAGTGCTTGAGTTAAAAGTTTTTTTCTCTTTGTGAGCATTTAAATTAGATTTTATTGTTTGTATTTTTTAATTAGTTTAGTATCTTTTAACTTCCACAGCCTCTATGATGATGGTGGACAGCTCAGTGACTTCACATATTTTTAGAGTGCATCTAGTTATCAAATTCCTACTTAGATTCCTTCGGCAGAAAGTGTTTTCTTTGTGCATATATGTGGCTGAAATGTCTCTAGATGTTAGTTTTTATCACACTGACTCCTCCCAAAGCCCCTCCTACAGGTATGATATCATAATCATGTATGTCAGGTAGGCAGGGTTTAAGTGTGTGTCCACTGAATGGAGTTCTGTTGGTGAAAAAGTGGTTAATTATCCTGACCCATTAAACCAGTCAGAGCTTAGGTTTTATTCACACTTTGAATTACTTGTACTTATACTTTATTCAACTAACACAGTATAATGTAAGTCAGCCTGATATTTGTGGATATCCATCATTGTATTTTGGGACTAAGTGTGCACAATGACATGATGCGTCTTCATTTGCATAAGTTTTAAGAAAAAAACAGATTATTGGAAAGCCAGGTAAAAAGAAAACATTTATAACACTTTGGCATGCTTCTAAAATAATCTTTTCAAAATAGAATTTATTTATGTTTATGTCTGACTTTTGTCATGAAACATTAGTAAATATTTTTTTATCCATGTCAGGAAATCTCAGTATATTTTTCAGTTGTGATTATTTTTGTGACTTCGGTAAAGTTTGGGCACACAGAGGGCTCATTCATACATTCCCCAACCCTGTGAGACCTTCTAGAGTTTCACCTCACACCTCCCTCCCTGCACCGGCCGGGGGGGGGGGGGGGGGGGGGGGGGGGGGGGGGGGGGGGGGGGGGGGGGGGGGGGGGGGGGGGGGGGGGGG